>CAJNAR010000148.1:0-600000 GCA_905220665.1 Albugo candida | reverse complement strand
GTGTTGCGTGGAGAAGAAAGAGTCAAAATAGAGTAGACCAGTGAACAGGCATACTTACGATGATAGTGAAATAGCAGGAAGCCAAATAGCATGTAACCTCCACTAGTGTCGAAAGTCCGATATTTCTTGGACCAGAGTTGACATAAGCAAAGCATGTAAAAGCTGCTCAAAGTGATAATGCACAGGATATTGCTTCCAAATTTTTGGGATCCCATTTGCCGTTCAAGTACTCGAAATTGGTAGAGGAGATACAGCCCAAAGGATGCCGCGATTCCACTACAATGCATATACGCGGCGTAACATTCGAGAAAAACAAAAGAGAAAAGCTCACTGATCAAAAGCGAATTGTCCAGTGATTAATCTCCAGTATTGCCGATTTCGTGTGATCGACTCGCAATCTAAAAAATATTGTGTTTTTTTGGATCGAGAAATACACTCCCAGCAGCATACCTATCAGAAGATTCCGTCCTGGTAGTGTAAAAAATGCTGCTGCACTCGTAGCTGCAACGCCGACACAAATAGCATAGGTAACTGGAGCTCCATCTAATTGAAAGTTGAAGCTAGTACGATGAAAGAGAAGTTGTATCAAGCAGTTGAAAACTCACAAAAACCACTGAGATCGGGATGCATTTTCACGAGTAGCTCCGTCAGCCAATTGGAACACTTAACGGAAAACTGGAGGACATCAATACTTAATGCAGAGACTGCTTTGGAAATCGCGTCAAATTGTCATTTTACAACGTACGAAAACAACAATGCATCCACGCACGATTGAAACCAATGAAAAACCATTCAGTCGTCCACGAAGGAAAGCTTCAGATTTCGAGCATGTGCTCCAAACTTACAATTGTGACTCACGTCGTGGCGGACCGTCTGATTTGAATGCATTGGAGCTGGATGTTATCCGAAAAACGAAGAATCTTATAGTATTAAACAAAGGATATGATCAACGGCTAGATGGAAATTTTGATGCCACGATCGAGAAAGCGGTAGCCAAGTTATTGCTACTTTTACTCCCATTATAATACTAGCGTGTCTATACAGCTACATCGAGATTATCCAGACATTCCAAAATTCCGATGGATTCATCAGCTTGACTTTGGTACGCACGAAAAGAAATAATTAAGGTCTGCAGGTTTTTACAATGTCTTGTAAATAGCTACATCAGGCGTATTATGTGTTGGGATCACAAAAGAGTATGATAATTGATACATGATTTGCTGGATATGCTTTTGACCTTGCCTGTGTGATAGAGCAACTTCTTTGGGCTGTCGACTATTTCGGGAACGTAAAGTGCAGAAAGAATATCTTGCGATTGTCTCGGGCCATCTCCCTTTATCGCCTTACGAATACCAAACGGCTGATACAAGCGTGGCCGAAAGCAGACCGATTGTACAAAAGTGTGTGCTGTCAAAACTTCAAATGCTGATAAAAGATATAGAGAAGCAGGAAGTGCTCTACAGACGAATGAAAACCGACGGATATACGTTTCTAAGAGCCAAGAAAACATCACAGTTGCCAAAAGGACCACGACCTGGCCCTACTTGGCTACAAATGGCTCAGTCGAAAATTGTAAAAAGTATCAAACAGCCTGGATATCTACTTTCGGATGAAGAAGAAGCGATTATCTCGATGCGTTGGAAAACTATGTCCAAAAGTGATAAAGAACCTTTTCTTCATGAGGCCAGAGCCGATCACGCACGTTATGTAAAGGAACTTGAATTATACAAGGAACAAGAACAAGCTCGTGTTTATTCGGAAAAAAAATACGAACTTTCCGACAATAGTGATACTGTCCCGGACGAAGCCAGCACGAGAGTCGAATTCCGTGATAAGGAACGGATGGCATATGTTCTAGATTTCCCCATTCATGAGCCGAGTCCCAACTCTTTTGAGATGGAGATTTCGCTCAATAGAAACGAGATATTGGAGAAACGTGGAAAGGCTGCGGTCACTATTGCTTATGTACTTGGCCATGGGGACCTTCACACCCAGCCCGTCACAAAGGTCTTATTGCGTCCGTTAAGCGGTCGACGGCACCAACTTCGCCTTCACATGAAACACATCGGGTATCCCATTCTGGGCGATGCCACATATGGAGATACAAACCCTATGAGTGAAGCTCCAAGTCGTATGATGCTACATGCTTGGAAACTCTGGTTCAACACCTCTGAAACTGTTATCGCTGATTTGTATGGAGACTCGTATTTTGAAACACACGATCCATTCCAATCTATTGTGCCTACGAGCGATTGCGTCACAACCATTTCTCGGTCATAAGGCTCAGATGAGATCGGAACTTCAGCTACATTATTAAGATGGAATGAAAAATAGAGCATGCACCATACCAACATTGTGTCGCATTCGGCATCTTGCACGGATCAAGCAATCAGTAGAAATGATACCTAGACAAAATGGCGGTATTAGACTAGTGTCGACCGAAGAGAGTGATAGGTGTGAAGTACGATCTTCTTCAAAACTATCGGTTGCCAACTTCAATATAGCCTCAGGCCTGTTTCCCATCAATCATCATACTATCTTACACTTGTCACAATATCTGGCCCTTATCGCTGCCCACGTACTCACTCGAGCGAGATGGCTGAATCGCACTCCATTCAAAATTACGTCATTTTACCAGAAAAGTGGGTAGAGATTATATATTTTAACAGCTCGAAAATTAGGATCCGACTACTACCCAACCCCAACGAAGCATGGGCCTGGATGACTGCTGTGGAGATGTTCAACCATACACGCTCGTATAGTATGCAAGAAGAAGAATTGTGTAATTTTCTCGTGACACAGATCTCTTTATGTCTTGATCACAATGTCACAGAGACAGAGAGATGCAGAGAACGCAAATCTCTTTGGGAATTTTGAAGTCAAGGAAATTATATAATTCCAAGCATCGAAAGCTATAAAGAGAAGTGAAGTCGTTACAAGACTATCCGTTAAGAACATGTTAAGAACATGTTAAGAACATGTTCATTATGAAACCTTGTCTGTCGGAGAATGACGTGTAAACAGCTCATGTCTCTCATGTAGATCGGCAACAGTGAGATTTTTTAGATAGTACTTCAAAACGTGCTGCCATGTAGCCAACGAAGCAACCAGAGGGCATGTAGCAACAAATGCAAAACTTCCGGAGAAGTTCTAATGGCGTTTTTTACAAAAGATCCGAATCAAAAGTGCAGAGGTTAATAACAGGACCATGTTCCGTTTTATTTCAGGTTTAGGATGGTATTTTATGAGCAGTAATCGACTTTTGTATATCGATTTCCGATCTAGAGAACATAGCATTGTATTGCTCTTTCGTCCTATATCTTACTTTGAAGCAGTAATTATAGCCACCATACCGACCAATCATGCTAACCTTACACAGATTGATCAATCAGAGGTGTTTTGCCTGTGGCAAGAGTCACATTTAGATTAATGTCCGTTCCTCAAACACCATAATGCGTGTGATCTTCGTCAAAGAAGTCTTTACGGTGACGGCAATAACCCGTGGCAACACATTGAGCTTGCATGTGGAGAAAGAGGCTCGAAGTACTGGTTGTGCATCCTGAATGAACTCCTTCCAAATACGCTGCTTCCACACACCGATTGTTCATATTTGGACATTGCGTTCTTATGAGAACGTCATTTGGATCATTGCCACTACGCTGCCAGCTTGCGTCATGAACGCCTCTTTCTCGATTGCTCGCGTTCTCACGACGTTAGGAACCTCAGAATTAAAGTCAATACATCACAAGCGTTGCCATTTGTCAAATAGATTGTGGAAGCAGATAATCTCCATAGGGCTTTCGTATATACTTTCCATCAGATTTTTCCAAATGACACAATTTTGGGCATAAATGATACAATTCTACGTACGAGACCCACAGAATGAATGCCTGCGAAAAATGGTTTTCGGCTCATCAAATTTCGAATGCGATCTATGCGATCTTCCAGCGACAACCTGCGACAATTGATGTACCTATGGCGAAAACAGATGCTTGGTTATCTCATACTTTTGTCTGAGCACCTCAAAGCGTTTTTCTACAGCGGATCATTCGGTGGTAGACCATAAAGCTTGGTCTTGGTGATGCTTCCAGGGTCATCGATGTTTGCATGTTCTCGCTTGTCATGAGTCTGTTCTAGCTATTCATCGGTTGCGTCATACGTATGACACAGTATATACGAAAGCGTATTGAATAGCCTAACTAGCGTTGCTGTAATTCGGTATTCAAGACTGCGAATAGTCACACTGTTCATGTGTCAAAAAATTTGGTTCTTTTATTGGTGCAGCAATTTATCTACATTGCAAAACGCTAGCAATCATTTTGTTCCAGTAACTTCGCTCAAAAAAATCGTATGAAGAAAAGCTAGATGTATCTACCTGTAGAATCAATTGCAACATTTTTTCTGCATTATATCAAGGTTTTTTTTAACACGTGTCTTAGACATGCGAATATCTGATTTCGTTAGCTGTCGGATGCCAACAGGACGCTCAACTTGTTTTCGGTCACCATCATAGCTTAGACTTGAGCCTCGTTTTCCAACACATATCCGAAGAATATTAGACGGTGTTGGTCGCATCCAAACATTTCCTGCAGAAGTAGATTTGCCGTCGTAAGCGAAAAATACTTCTGAGTGCTCAAGTAGACATTTTGCACAATCTTCAAATGTAGAGCTCACGTACTCAACTGAGCCAAAGCAATTCTTTCAGAATACACGGGAGATGACTTTGGCACACTTCCAGATCTCGAATGCGACATGAGAACATAATGCTTCTGAGGAGGCCAAATCCCCACTGGAATCTCTTTTTGTGTATACTTACTTCATGGTAGCATCTCGTCTGATCGATTTAGATGAATCCGATGATAAGAAAGCTGCATGTTCAGAGCAGAAATGATACGCACCTTTCGTAGCCGGATGCATTTGTCATGTTGATGACATGTTAGAAGATTCTGCAATGACCATTTTGGTAACTCTGAACCAGGTTTCGAAGTGTCAACAAGCGACGACGTTTTAGCAAGGACATAAGGGTATTCTTTTGTTGAAAAAGCATTTTTCATGCAATGTAGGCAATGATATCGCAGCTCGCCATGTAATAAGTATAATGCAAGTGTTCACCAGTTCATGAAGCATTTCATAACCTGACGGCTTCGGATATGTCTTCATTTCACGATAGATTCATCACGATACTAACGACACCTTTCTGGCTCTAACAGCATCATATTACTGCACGTGGGACATTTTAATCCTCTTTTGATATCAGACGTTAAAATCATTGCATCCCGCAAAACCGAAAGAATTATGAGCCGAGCACCTCCCACGTTTCTGAGAATGCATCTAATACATCCCCAGTATGTGGATGTGTATAGAGTAACTTTTATAAAAAGGTTGTTTTTGACACGCAGCATTTGTGTTTAAGAAAGAGAAGGGAGCGTGGGGAGGTTCAGAACCATCACTAGCCCTATGCGTTTTTTCGAATGCAGTTACATCAAGTACCTGTCTTATCCTGTTCAAATCCATCGTATTCTCATTAAAGATCTGATGCTCTTCATTTAGCTCATACGTCTTTTGTTGCACTTTCAACGACTCGCGTTGATTTGGAAATATTGAGTCCATGATTTGGCAGTCGCTCGGATTCGAACTGCGATCGTGCAAGCATAAATTCTTTTGGCAGTTAGTCACTATGTCGGATGATTCGTAATTGCTGGAAATACGAGAAACTCGGCTGAAAGTTTTCAGTCAACATATAATAATAGGTAGCTTCGAATAGCGAATCATTTACTGTGCATAGCTATGCATTCTCTGCATGCAGCATCACTTAGTGAAGTAGGGATGATCATGCATCGAATTGATTAGTCACTTTTCAGCTTCTGTATGGGTGTGTCCAAAATTTTTCTTGTTATGATTCCAGCAAGATCAAATGTTCTGTACGAGCTACTTCTTCAATTCTTTTTCGAAAAAGACCGCAATGCTACTTTTTTTAATCATCGATGTTGAGAGTTAATGTTTTCTGTCTAATTGCCATTTTGTTCTCAGTTGAAGGTGTCTATATTACTAGGACCAGACTAACGGACTACCCTAGTTGCCTAGGCTATCTTAAATAACATATTGTGCAAGTCATCTATAACCTGTAATTATTAGTTTTTGCGGCCAAAATTGAATAATCATCAAACATAAACCGTCAACGGATACAATTGGCGTAAAGTCAACCCCCCCAATGCCATTCCAACAGCTTTTTCCCTAATCACATTTAATCTTGATACCAACCATCCTGCTCATTTGACAACAAACACATTCCTATTTTTCTACCAGCCCATTGATCTAAGCAGCATGCCTCGAACATCCAAACAGCAACGTCACATGAAAGCTATGCGGGCTGCTTATGAGACGAAAAAGCCGGAAATATATCAGGTTCAACTATCGAAAATAGGAGCGATATAAAGCCGGATTTAGAAGTTGAATTCGAGGATTTTGAGGAAGATCAAACGGACACCATTATTGTGAGTATTGAGTCTGCTTGTAAACGACCTTCTTGGTACCTTGGAGATTCCGACAGAACGAAGCGACGCAAAAGAGAAGCTCAATAAAAAGGAGCTACTGGTTCGAGAAAGCTAGAGACATACTTCAAGTGGAAAGCCACACAGCGTCAGACTATAGACTCTGAAAGCGAGGACTCGATAGATGAAAGATCGCTTTATTCTCACAATAATCTTCAAAGAGCGCTTGTGAAACTGGGAATACAAAATGAATCACAGGAAGAAATTATGCGGCTGCGTCTTGCCTCTGATGCAGGATACTTCAGGCTTATACTCTGCGGCAGTGAGGAATAGTTAATTCATTTGCACATTCTCTAGCGCGATTTTTATTCATTTATCAACGGTGTATCGTGATTGCAAAATAGAGAGTTGCTGCCTCGCAAATAATTGCGGTGGCGAATGGAAAAGGGCGTTGGTTTGCCGAGATGCTTCGTGGCTGGGGACGTTCATATCTTGAAAGTGATTTTATTCCTCAGAGCAAGCAGGGAAAGCATGTTAGAACAATCAGTTTATTAGAGGATGAAGATGTCATTGCAGATGTGCAGCTTTACCTTCGAAACAATAAATTCTGCATAGTACCAACCGATTTTACCAGGCAACGAGCAAATAGTTCCAAAAATTGATCCCACCGCATCTATCCACCTCAGCACTGTGATCCTCTGGATGAAGATACTTGGCCTACGCTATTCAGAGGTGAAGAAAGGTATGTACGTTGATGGCCATGAACGAGCAGATGTCGTGGCATATCGTACTCAGTTTTTGGAACAAATGAGAATCTATGAGCCATTTATGCCGGAATTTGTTGGGCCGGAAATGGAATCGGAGATTTGGCCTGCCAGAGATGCCATCATCCTATTGACGCATGATGATAGACAATTTGCCGCCCATGATGGCTAGAAGAAGATATGGCTTCCTGATGGCGAACAGCCACTGCGGAAGAAGGGGGCTGGAAGATCGATACATGTCAGCGAATTCCTAACTGATGTTGGTAAGTCTATTATTTTAGATTTCTTCGCTCATTTTTTTGATCAAGAGTTAACATTTTCTGTCTTATTCAAGGGGGTCGACTAGCTTTGAGCAAAGAAAAGAAGCTTCAACACAGCAATCTTCCAGAAGAGGCCTTCATAATCACATATCCCGGCAAGAACTATGATGGCTGGTGGACTGCGGAAGACCTTCATAAGCATGCTGCAATTCCCATTTTCGATGCGTAGTTTCTCGATGCAAAAGCTCTCTTCGATTTCGACAATGCGAGTAGCCACGCAGCATTTGCTGAAGATGCTCTGGTATCTCAACGGATGAATCTTGGACCGGGAGGAAAGCAACCGGTGATGCGGAATGAAATGTTTGGAGATGGGACATCGCAATCCATGGTATTCCACGCAGATCATGTCTGGCCGGACAACCAAAGGGCATAAAGATCGTTCTGCAGGAACGCAACCTCTGGACGACAAACCTTCGCCTGGATTGCCGGGGTAGATGTGGTGAGACAGGTAGCTGCTGCGACCGCAGTTTTATTCAGAACCAGCCAGACTTTAAAGCTCAAAAAGGTTTGTTGGAAGAGACAATCACCGCGGCGGGCCATCTCATCATATTTTCCCCAAATTCCATTGCGAATTTAATTTTATAGAAAACTTTTGGGGGGAAGCAAAACGATACGCAAGGAAAAATTTCGATTACACATGGATAGGATTGGCCGCGACAGTTCCGAAGGCACTTGCCTCAGTTTCGCTCGCAACAATCCGTCGCCATGCTAGAACGTGCTTTCTTTATACGGATGTGTATCGAAAAGATCTATCTGGAAAAGCCGCGGAATATGCTATGAAAAAGTACCGATCACATCGAAGAGTTCCAGACTCAGTTCACAAAGACAGCAATGCTTTAGTAGCCACTGTATCAAGCTGTAAGTATAATATAAAGATAATATAGTACACTTGTACTCAAACCCTACACCCTGATTTGCCCACTGATGGCGGCCAATTTTACGCTTCGATAGGAAATACTAGTTAAATCTAGAGAACCAAGGCAACTTTTAGAGCCTTGTAAATGATCCAGAAATCATCCAATTTTAAATTCAAGCCTTTTGTTTTGAAACGCTAGACTGTATCTATCAAATGGAATCTTTGTTTTTGTGATGCGATGAATTATGCTTGAAGAGTAGTGATTTTACTAAGGCCTAAAAAGTTACAGGTTATAGATGGTGTGCACTGTACTAACAGGATAATACTGCTGACAACTGGCATCTACAACGTAGGAAGTACTCAACAATCAATTGTTCATTCTTGATAAAGCATACCATCAAGCTGGGCTGTTCAGCTCCAGTCATTTCATCGATCTCCGATCAAATGATATTAACAATATTGTGCAGGGCGATTGATTGCATTCATGCACTTTGTGGCAAAAGGCGACAACATTGAAAAAAAAGGTGAGCGCGAATCGCTCTGAATAGAATATGAATTTACGTTTCACCGGCAGGTCTTTTTATGCATGTTGAAAACAGTTGATTACAAGCGAGCTCCTTCAGAAGTATATAAGATCTTGTAAACATTTTCTCAGATCACTTCATCGCTATAGCTAATCGTCATGTTAACTTTCCATACGGCGCTGCACCGATGATACACAAAAGTCAGTACATATGGCGACCTTATAAGCGTCAAGAGCAGACGGCGGGGGTGAAGGGTGAGTCGACGGAGTTGTTGGTTAGGTTCGCGGATGTACGAATATCACCATAGATTCTCCAAGCAAACTTGTTACATCAACAGCGTTGAGGTTGTCGAAACAAATGTGGTCATTTATGCTATAAATCAGCTGATGTAGATCCTGTTCAGGCCCACGATAGGCGTTCTAGCAAATCACGTACAAGCTGTACGAAATCGGTCCGGCACTCCATGATAAAAACAGTGCCGCTCAGAAGGCTTTCAAGTGAGAATGATCCATTACCAGGACTCTCTCGGAACATACGGAAGTAAGTGTAATAGCGTAACGTGCTGACTGCATTTTGTTGAGATATTCCTAACCGACCATTCTGGTTAAGTATGCGGGACTCTGTACAGTAGAATACTGTACTTTCGGCATTGCGCGGTGATATCTTGTGGATTGGTGACTGGCCACAAAGATTCTCACGGTCTGATTGGTTTAATATGGGCTATGTTTTCATGATGGACTCGGTACCTTGAAAGTCCTAACATTGGCATCACATCAGTATATTCGTCCTGAATGGCTTCAAAGTTTGGAGGCGGCTTCTTCAACGCTGAGGCTCATGTGGAAGCATCCAGTCGCTTACTTGAAGCAATGCATGATCTACAAGATATCCACAGCAATGATAATTCCACAGAGTATCAACATCCGGTGTCGGATGCCAAAGAAATTGTGACACAGCCGACTGCAACAAAAGTTATAAAAGCAGCGTTAGATGCCGAACAGGATTTTTCTGACGAGGACGATAGAGAGCTGCGAGAACTCAGAGAAAAAAGGATAGAGCAGCTCAAGGCTGAACATATTCGTACACAACAATTATTATCTAAGGGCCACGGAGAATATCAGGAAATAACACAAGATGAATTTCTTCCCAACGTTACTTCCAGTGAGCTTGTCGTCGTTCACTTTTATCATAACGAGTTTGAGAGGTGCAAAATCATGGATCAGCATCTCGGTCAACTATCGTCAAAGCATATAGAATGTAAATTCTTGAAAATTAATGCTGAGAAGGCACCATTTTTCGTCGAAAGACTGAATATTCGAGTTTTACCAACAATTCTTGGCTTTCGTAATGGTGTGGCGTTCCCGGAGCGAATTGTGGGATTCGAAGGTTTGGTTGATGATCCTTCTGCATCAAAAGACTCGCTCCGTGCGCTTGAAGCTGACAAGTTTTCCACCTTCGCGGTATGAAGGAGTACACATTCCCCAGCCATTGACTTTCCACCCTTACTGACTTACCTAACTTAAAAATGTAGTTGGCAAAGAGGTTGGCTAGCATTGGTGTACTGAATCCTGATCAATTCGAAGACTCCTAAATACCGATTTCGAACGTCACTTGACGGGCCTGACAACGATCCTGGAGCTTTACCACCAGTGCAGCAAATCACGAAGTACTAAAACTAATATTTTATAAGGTTCTCAACCGTGGTAGCGTCCTATACCCAGTCTTTGAACCTAATCTTCCGCTGAGATCATATCGAAATATCAAACTTAAAAACAGTACGCCGCTTCCCGGGACTTGTAGTCGCCACATATGCTCGGATGGTGCTGAACTTGTGGCTGAACCTTCTTTAACTTCGTAAGCGCTTCTATATTCAATATGAGGCTTTCATACGTTCAAATATGTAGCGGTCATGAGCTAACATGATTGTACATACAAGTCAATTCAGTTCCAGCACAATTGTACTACTTCAATTTCTAAAGCTATCGCGCTCAACCCTGTGTACATTATCTATCTCGACGCAAAAGGCATATACCCAAAGTAAACCTTACTTACGAACGCTCTAGTTCCCTGATAAGGCTCGGCTTCTTGCAGCATGTTTGATAGCGTACTTGGACAAGGTTCGTCGCATGTCCGAACGTACTTTCACGATAGAATTGATCAATCTTGAAGAGACATTAGTCGTTATTAGTTGTGCTTCTGTCATAGTGCTAAAATTGCACAGCTAGAAGCAATATTCAAAATCTGAGATGTTCGAGAAGCTTATAGAAGCAGTTCTGGCCGAGTACGTGTCCGAATGGATTGAAGGAATCGATGTTGACAATATGAAGATTGGAATATTTAGCGGTAAAGTTGAGTTTCACGATCTAAAACTGAACGTACGTGCTCTGGACAAACTTCAATTTCCTATGCAAATCATTCAAGCCTCAGTTGGAAGCTTGAAGATAAAGGTTCCCTGGAAACGATTGAGAGAGAGAGCTGTGAAAATTGTCATGGAAGATATATTCATTTTGGCAGAGCCTTCTCATGGAGGAGAATCTTCCTCATTAGAAAAACAACAGGAGATATCGGAAAAGTATGAAGCACGTCGCCGTTGGGCAAAGCAACAGGAAATTCGCGTCAGAGAGATCTTAGAAAAGACAAAGAACGATGGTACAACTGCTCTATTGAATACCAATGGAGGGACACACAATAATACAGCTGATGCAACAGCTAACTGGGGATTTCGGGATAAGATCATGCACAATGTCATCGATAACGTGAGTCTTGAATTACGAAACATTCATTTCAGATTCGAAGACATTAATGCGGCAATTTCTTCTGGCGCTATGGCATTTGGATGTGTTGTTGAGAGTGTCGTCGTGCAAACGACTAACGCTAATGGACACGTTACATTTGTTGATAGAGCGCAGTCCCACACACCCTTTTTACATAAATGTTTAGAAGTGAAAAGCGGAGCTATTTATTGTATCAATGGAATGTCCGTACCAGAGCTTCTCGCAACCAGGAATGCCAAATTGATATCACCAATGTCAACTTCGGACCACTATCACGGACATCATATTTTCCACCCCATACATCTTACAATCAAGCTGACCATCAATCACGACGAAACTACTTACTTCACCATACCTCGTTTTCAATTTTCGACCGAAATTGGATCTATCCGAGCTTCACTTAGTCCTTCCCAGTGTAATGACCTTGTATGTCTAGTTAACTTCGTTTCAGCGCATGAAATTTTTTTGAAAAGAATCCATATTCGCCGAAAGCGACCACAAGGAGGCGCCAAAGGCCATGCGAAATTGTGGTGGCAATACGCTTTCTTCGGTGCCGGTATATTTTATTCATTACCGTCGCACTCGAAAAGTACAATTGGACTTGATTTAGGCAATGCATCTGTTTTAGGCACAACTCATCGAAAATGCACATGGAAGTTATTCATCAAGCTTTGGTTTGCTCGGAAACAGTATATAGCTTTGCAAAAAAAGGTTTTTCGGGCTGCAATGGGAAAATCTGTCCCAGAAACCATCATGTGCATACGTAATCAACTACTGGATCTTGAGGACGAACTTGATGTTGAGACGATAGTCTTTTTTCGCTTATGTTCTAGAGAAGAATTTAGATTGGAAGACTCTCGTCAAAATTCCGGAAAGAAGATTTCTAATTGGAGGTCAAAATGGAAGGGTCATGGGAAAACAGATAGCAGCAAGGAAAGTGTCGATATAGATTTCGATTACAGGTCTCAAATGGATTTGAATGAACGTATTGCGATTTACATAACGGTAGCTGATCATATGATACGTGCAAGCACCAAACATCCAAGCATGATTGCGAAGCGTGAAGATTTGTTATTTACTATGGATGCGTTAGTTTCAAGCATGACACTCTCTCTAGTCTCTGTCTTGGATCAGAAAACGCCGACACTTGCAAACAATACTCGAGAGTTTATCCGTTTAGAATTCAGTGAATTGGTCATAGCACATCTCCAGCGAAGAGATGCCTATCGCGTCACATTCAACATTCACAGATCGCAGATAATTGAATACATTCCTAGGACAGAAACCATACAAGAAGTTCCACTGAAGAATACATCTCGTGTGGTTCAGCCACTCATGTACGCACTTCCTGCGGAAGATGATAAAGATGAGGCGAAGACTCTTTTCAAATTGGCAATTGAATCCTCTCAATCTAAACTCATTTTAAGTTTTTCAATGCGTCCAATTCGAATGATATACAACATGAACGTGATCAGAAGGCTAGAAAGCTACTTCTCAGCTCATGTGAAGCAAGCAGTACCAATTTTGAAAGAAAACGCTAGTGAAGTCCTCACTTTATCATCATCCTGGATGAAAAACACCATTATCAAGGCGCAACCAGCACAGCATGAATCCCTTGCACGCACGGTATCGGATAAGAGTACGGTGAGAAGGCTTGAGTTCAGCGTTAACCTCTCTAGAATCGAAGTCTTGGTGCTCAGCAATATGGTTTCTCCCATAGTCGAAATGTGCTTTTACGATTTGCATATATATAATAAGGACATACCCGACAATTTCGTATTTTCAATCAAGACTGTGCAGATGTTTTTTATGAGCTCTCTACACACCGCAATGTCACCTTCAAAATTTACAATACACAAGGAAGAAAACGAAAACGATTTATGGTCCGTCACCAATAGGCTCTTGTCGATTGATAAGCGGAGCAGATCAGTTGTCTTAAAGAAAACCAAATTTTTACTGGAATTGGCTGTCATAAGGCAGCTCCATCGATCACTCAAATATTTCGTGACATGTACCCTACCACCAATTTTTCTCGCATTATCGAGAGAGCAGTACTATCAGATACTGCAAGCATCCAATTCTTGGAAGGATTCTAGTCAGTCTTGCGAATCTCACTCGAATTCAACAAGCGAGTCTTCATTGAAAAAAGAACGCGCAATTTCGTCAGGCATCGGAGCTCAACATAAGCAACCTAATGCTACAAAAACCGCTTGTGAAACAGCTGAAGAGAACATTTGTATCAAAGTGGTTATTCCAGATATTTATGTCGTACTGGAAGGTGTCTTTCTTGCTCACAATGCGAAAATAGTGAATCTTTTATTTCAGATCCAGCACATCAATTTGGAAATAAAGGGGGCGTCGCTACCCACCTCCGTTCATTTACGATTTGAACACTTTCTGATCTGTAAGCAGGTTGTAACAGAAGCTATTCAAACCAGTCAAGTAGCCAAAAGATCTAAGCATAAGCCATCTCTCGTAAGGGCGTTTATGGAGAACCTACAAGATATGAAATATGAGGATCACCCGGGTGGAACAAAACAAGAATCAAGTGATTCATCACAAGAGATTACATCTGTGCTGATCGAGATGGAGCAAGCTTCCATTCTTGTAAACTCGACACTCAGTCCGATCAAAATCATGCTACGAGTAAATCGTGTTATCGGACACTGGGATCATATGTTAGTATTTGATTTCTTTCAGTCATATTTGTGTCAATCAGATTGCGCAAACGACATTCCGAGTATTCGCAATACAGACACGAATTCCTTGACCAAGCGGAAGCCATTGGAATATCTTTTGGGGAAAATCATTTTGAACATTGACATTGCAGAATGTCTGCTTAATTTACAACCAGCAGGTGATACTTTACAAAAGTTATCGTTCAGATTATCTGTGTGTGATATACATGGCATGATTACACGTGATTCAGTCGATTGTATGATTGCAGAATTCAACATTGACAATTCGCTTATTCTAGAGTCTTATCACCACGTCATTGACAAGCACAATCAAGTTCTAGATATTGCAAGGCCAGAATCATCTACAACTTGTGCAGCAATTGACCACGAGACGTATACACTAATCCAAGTTGACAAAACAGTAGCAAAAATGCAATATCATGCACCTGCTCATCCTATCGATAATATCAGTGATCTCAGAAACCATATCAATATGAGTGCATCAAACTTACGAGTACATTACATCCATGGACATATTTGTACACTTTTCGATCATTTACATGAACAAGTGGTAATTTTTGATAATGCAACAACCTCCCATTCTTCCCCAAGAACAAGTAACATTGACGACAATAATGTTCAAGTCGGAATTTCAATCCATCAAATCGAAATTGATATTCCACGTGGGGCTCTTTCTAGTGCCTTCGAAAGGAAACGAAAACCAGAGAAATTGCAAATTGATGTAGCTCATGCTCATTTATCCAGCGAACGGAACTGCAGAATGGCAAACAAGCAGCAGTATCGCTTAGAACTAAGCGATATTGATATACTGAGTTACGTTCCAGTCCTCAATCGACCACATACAGATGCTGTAGCTTCTTTTGACGAGGCCATTGATACGACGAGAGAGATCACGCAGCCTAGTGTACAAGCAAATCGTCTTCTTAAACTTCCAAAAATTTGCAGCTCTTTTTCGTCTGACCAAGAGGAACATGTGAATAATCAAGTATTGTCGGAGCTTCAGCAAACATGCAAAGATGTATTTCAGTTGCAAATTCGCGTGGCTACAAGTCCATCAGAACTAGATTCCATGCATCATAATGAAGACTCATTGGTGGAGCACAACAGTAACATCGAGCAACACGAAGCCGATCCTATCGTGATTTGCCTCGATGATGCTCAAATTCAATTATTTGTATGCTTGGTTGAGGAGAACTTTTCAGTCGTGAGTTTATTACCATCCCAGATCCCAACTACAGATGATTTTCTGACTCACAATGTTGAGATTGTGTTCGGAGATTTTTGCTTCAGACTACTAGAACCTTATTCGAGTCATCTTGGAGATGTGTCTAATATTGATGGAAGACGCCGAGTTATCAGTGAGTTCGATTTTGCAGACGTCAAATTGAAGCTGCATGGATACTCGACTTTACGTCAGGAATATCAGTTGACATGCAGTAATTCGCAAATATGGCTACTAGCGTCATTCACGGATGATGTGGGTGCTGATGGCCTGGAAAAAATGTTGACAAAAACTCGCTGCTCACAAGACGATGAGGAAATGGCGTTCCTGCTATGTGCCGATATTTTCGTTGCCAAGTCGGAGTCGGAAAACATATTTGATGCACTTAGCTTGACATTGAACACAGGAGTGCCCAACCCCTCCGAATGTAGTTCGTCGTTAGAAATCAAAACCCATATCAGTGCCGTTGCGATCACTCCAATGTTTCTTTCATTTATCACAGCTTTGTTACCGGTCTTAAATCAGACAGAATTTCTGTTTCGTGAGATCATTCCGACGAGCCCCATCAACTTTTCAATGACAACAGGAATCATGCACATCCTTTTATCTAGGCATATCAAGTCGCAAGCTGGAACGTTCCCGATTAGACATAGCTCAGAAATCATAGCTAATCAAATTGATCAACGGGAGGATAGTGATAATGACAGCGAAGAAGAGGAGGACCAGGCCCTTCACTTGATTATTTCGGGATGCTTCATCGTGCGATTTTGTACCTCAGCAACTTCGTGTAGCAATGTGCAGATATTTGGAAGAAAAGTATCGATGGAGATATCGCGACAATGGCCTCCACATGAGAGAAATGACGATTTAGGACATCTTTCATCCTCGAAGCAAGAAGATACATCAGACGAATCATTACCTGATACTGCTCGCTTCTTGTGTCAAGACATCACCCTTGATGTCGATGTAACAAACCAATCAAGCCCTGCACCTCTATGCAAAGTTTCTGTCGCCCTTACGAATGTGAATGTCATTGTGTGTCATCTTGACTTGCTGATGCTTGTTCTCGCGGCCAATATCTTCAAAACTAAGTATCTGAAACAACATACATCATTGGACAGGCAGCTGACGCATACTTCTTCGCCAGCATTATCTTTTATCATCGCAATGGACAACGCAAGCTTTTCCTACGTCTGCGATATCGGAGAGTATTTCATTCCGATGGTTCGATGTTACATTAGCAAGATCAATATGGTATTGGAATGCATACACCAAGACGCTGAGATCTTTACCCATTCATCTCCTGGAATCGAAAAAGGAGATGCTATGGGGTCAGCTGGGACAATAAAGTCGTCAAAAGAAACGCTGGCTGCGACCAGCATCAAGCTTTTTCTTTATTTCACTGATTCTCTTGAAGGATTTCATGAATTGGAAGAAGAAGAAGGGATGAGTATTTGGGGATTCAATTCTGTTTTGGGAGCGTGGGAGCCCATTATGGAACCATGGATGTTCAGTCTAGCTTTACATATATCGATAAACGACCCTTATGAGAAGCCAGAGCTAAAACCACAAGCGGGAAAAATTACGGTCTCCATCAATTTCGATGGAAGTGAGCTCCATCCACTGAATATCAACTTTTCTCCTTTTCTGCTTGATACCATGTGCAAAATACTCAAAAAAATACAACAATTCAAGCAAAGTGCTGAGCATCTCGCATCAACCCAAAAGATCGAAGATACTCACATTCCGACCGCAAGTGTCATCTCATCCGGATTCTACTTTGAGAATGATTGTGGTATTCCAATTACATTTTTTCTTGGTAATGGCAATAGTCAGGAGGGATATCTAGGTCGTTCACGAGTACTTAGTTACGAAAGAGAAAGTCGACACTCGTCTTTTGCCAAAGAAGTACTTCTTCCTGGGAAAAAAGTTCCGCTCAAGCTTCCTACTGCCATGCATCCAACCAAGACACGTGATCACGCATTCACTTTTAGTCTTGGGGAAGATGAATCCTGGTTACCCATGACGAATGTTAATGTACAGAGTGTAGGAAGCTATGTGTATACCTTGCGTCCTACGCAAGTGAAGACGATGACATCACCTGAAAATACTGAGTGTTCGCTTGTGAAATTGTCGGTGAAGCCGATCCAAGTGCTTCTCGAGATCTCGACGACTTTGGGGTACAGAAATATCATTGTTTCTTCGACTGCCCGAGTATATAATGATACAGATAGTCCTTTATCTTTTGGAGTCATTGTCGATCGAACAAACCCGGTACTCGACATCGGGGTTATAGAACCACACGGATTTCGCGGAATTCCAGTCACTTTGTTTACCAGTACGTCTGACGCTATCCGGCTCGTAACGCGTCCTTACAGCGCTTCAAATCAAGACACAGAAAAACATCGCTGGAGCAATGAGATTTTCCTTAGCAGTAAATCAAAGATGGTACTTGAAAGCAGTATTACGTCTCCTTTAATGCTATCCGATTATACTTGTCAATGTCAAAGGATTCTGGACGGCACAAAGCCCCTTCACCAGAGCCAAAGCTGTAAAGCTAATGGATTTTACCTCAAGTATATCACACAAACATTCCCCGCACTATCTCCAGGCTCTGATAATCACTTCACTTCCATCCGACTTCAGGCTCCAGTGAGTTTCGAGAATAAGTGCCCAGTGACCATTTACGTGGTGGTCTTTGTCTACAAGAAACTGAAATCATCAACCGGGCAAGATCGAGGATGCTTTCACCTTGTTTCTTCGGAGAAGGTAGGGCCACAGAGAAAGCTCAATTTGACATATTCGTCCCTTACCGAAGAAACGTTTTGCTCAATTTC
This sequence comes from Albugo candida, assembly GCA_905220665.1. NCBI lineage: Eukaryota > Oomycota > Peronosporomycetes > Albuginales > Albuginaceae > Albugo > Albugo candida. The sequence goes on along the minus strand of CAJNAR010000148.1, from coordinate 581,516 downwards.
TATCACTGGTGACAGTTGGAGCAAGTTATTCCTACTCTCTACCGAGCTCGATCATCCAATTACTTTATCCGCATTTACAGCGGCTGCGAATTTTCTTTCGTCACCACTGTCACGCTTACAAAACACTACCAATGAAAAGCAACAGCCTTCAGGATTGTCGACTCGAGCATCAGCTCCTACCACAGCCACAATACCCACGAGTCATTCCAAACAAACGCTGTGTACCGTGCAGGATTTCTGCATGCGTGCAGCGACCTTAAACGTGATTCAACCCACTCGGTCCCCGGGCTCTAATACAACGCAAAAAGTGATCATTCAGCCCAGGTTTGTAATACGTAATGAGACAGTAGATCTTCCCCTTCGATTCGAGCCATGTGATATAAATCGGATGAAATCACCACAAGCAGCAGTAGGAGTGGCAGTCAAATCAATGTATAATTTGGCGACATCCACTTTTGGGATGCAAAACAGAATCACGAGTAAGCCGAAGACCGTCGAGGATACGGATCATCATCAAAACATCAAGTTCTGTGACACTCCACGATTAGAATTCTTGCATGCAAAATTAAATGCATTTAAAAATCCACAACGCTCTACCCGCGATGTCGGAATGGAGAAAAGAATGAGTATAAGCGGCTCGACGCGTGAAATGGAAGCACATAATGCTGCCTCATTGAAAGATGATCTCAATTCTGACCAGGAAGCCAGTAATACACATTCAAGCGCTTACTACGTGTCATCGACGAATCTTCTCAATGTGGGAATGGAAAACAGCCTTCGTGCTTCTCAGTTTAGCAACTCGCAGGTCAACATGGAGGCTGCTATTGGCGGCTTCTCAAAGAGCCTGAGAGTTCTTGATGAATCGAATCAGCTGTGGAAGGATCTCACCGTCCGGCTCGAACAAGTCGACACATGGGGCATGACAAATGTCACGTTTTATGAACGATACATTTTCGCAAATCACACGGATCATGAATTGCTGTGCTGCTCATCACAAGGAATCCGAAGTGGTCGACAAGATATCCCCAGCTTTTTCAGTCTCGCCGACACGCCTAATCAGGCGGCTTGTACGGGGACACTTATTCCTTGTCATTCTTGTACACCATTTCATTGGAACTCAAGCGCTATCCCAACAGACTTTTGTGTTCGTCTTCTAAAACTATCTGGAGCAAACGGATTGAAATCTCTTGATAGTTCCCCTGAAACGTGGCGATGGAGCGGTCAATTCTCCTTACACGACATTGGAGAGGCCGCAATCAAACTCACGAGTCTTAATTCAAACAAAGTTCATGTGATTCGTGTAGAAGTGCGTGCGGAAGATTCGGGTCAGGTTTCCGTGCTTTTAACCAGCGAAGAAAGCGATCAGTATCCCTTGTATCGTATCATCAATTCAGTGAATGACGTAACTCTCTATATACAACAGAAATTTGCTGGTGGAGCGGGCGAGCTTAGCCCGGCTTCTGAGGATGGAAGGAGGACAATTTGCGAGTACAATCGAGGTGTGCGTCAGACCCTTGCGTCGGGCGATAGCTTGTGTTTTGGATGGGACGAAGCTTATTTTCTGCATCCACTTGAAAGAAAGATTTTATTATCCTTTTCGGCCATTCCTGTACCAGACCTGCAGTTGGAAATTGCGATTGACCATCCAAATCAAACGCATAGCTTCACTTTACCACCCAGAGGACCTAATGAACGGTCTACGTTTGTATATGTGTACTGGTACTTGAATGGGGTGACAAAAACCATTCATATTCACAATACGCATCTGGAAAATGAACAGCTTACTGGGAAGCAAATCGCTCGACTTTTTCCACTTGCTTCTCATCTTATACACGCTAAAGAACAAGACTCAAAGACATCGGCCGCATCTTCGATGCTTTCTTCTCTATCACACCTCACCATACAATTACAAATTCCACACACGACGCTATCGTTTATCAGTTCAAAAGCTGAGGAGGTTTTGCTGGCGACCATTGAGAAATTGAGCGTCAATTTCACTCGCCATTTTGATGATAATGATCAGCTTGAAATCAAAATGGCGCTCATACAGCTCGATAATCAGTTGGAGAACGCTGTGCTACCGGTGCTTCTCACACCATCACCCACCGACACCCCTGCGTCGTATTATACGCAAACATCTCACCAAGCTCACTCAAATAATCCTATCGATGCATCCACTTTGTCTCGAACGAGCTCGAAGGTTGAAAAAGAGGCCCCATTCTTTCATTTCTCACTGCTAAAGTTATCGTATGGGGAAGAAGTAGATTATATAAAGTATTTGGCTCTCATGTTTCAGCCGATCCAGATACAAGCAGATGATTATTTACTACTGTCATTGGCAGCAATTGTTACAGAAACGATCGAGGTTCTTCATCGTAACTTTCCATCACTGAGTTCAGCTTCGAGCCTACCGACCACAGCATCTGCAAGAGAGGCTGAGGTACTGCTGCAACAAAAGCAAAACAGGCGAATGTACATCGAGTCAATGCAGTTGCATCCAATCAAGCTGCAAATAACTTTCCAGCAAAACAATTTGGCTGATGCAATAAGTGCAGGAACAGTTGCAACTACTGTACTCGAAAACAGGGCAGCAGCGATTGTTGTCCTACCAGTGCTTTTCCTTATCCTTCGGGCCAACCTGGTCAACATTGATGCAGCTTCACTGCATCTAAATGCTCTCCATATTGATCATTCATTCTCCAGCTTGAGGTTCATGATTTCAACAATCAAACGGCATTACTCCTTTCAGGCCTTGCTACAGATGTATGCGTTCATCGGGTCAGCGGATATTCTCGGCAACCCAATTGGATTAGTCACCAATCTGGGTACAGGTGTCAGGGATTTTTTCTATGAACCTGCTGTAGGCATGGTGAAATCCCCACAAGATTTTCTTGTTGGTTTATCACGTGGTACGGCAAGTCTTGTCAAGAACTCCATATATGGAACATTCAATGCGGCGAGTCTATTCACGGGAACATTGTCGTCTGGGATTGCTTCTCTGTCAATGGATCGTAACTACATTTCGGAGCGAAACACTCGTCTCCGGCGGGAAGTTGCAACACATGTTGGAACAGGTCTCCTTTATGGCACAAAGCAACTCGGTCACGGCATATTTGATGGCGTATCTGGGGTGTTGACAGCTCCAGTACTAGGCGCCTATTCAAATGGTCTAGGTGGATTTGTCGAAGGCCTAGGAAAGGGCTTGATCGGGGTTGCTGTCAAGCCCACAGCTGGAATTTTAGATTTGGCTTCTCGAACTACTGCTGGCATTACAGCAACGGCAACAGTATTTGACAAGAAAGCGAGATCGACTCGAATTCGATTACCGCGCATGATGCACAGATCGGACCAGCGATTGCGAATATATTCCATCGAAGAGGCTTTTGTCGCCAGCATTTTGCAAAGATTACTGCATACCAAGCGAAGTGGATTTGAGACTGAAGAAAATTATAGAGCTCACGTACTCTTACCAATGAATCGGATGTTTGTTGTAACTACGCTTCACTGCTTGTACATCGAATGGAATGCTGGAAATCTTCTCACGGGTCTAACTCTCAGTGGAGGATTGACCTTCCGCTTAGTATGGAAACATCAGGTTGATACATTGGATCGCGCTGAATTTAATGCAAAAGGTGTACAAGTAGTATTCCAATCTTCATCGGATGCAAAGCCAGCCTCGTCCACAACTGTGAATACTGGTCCCACGAAAATACTTATACCATTTCGATCAGAGGATCGATTGTATGCGGATCGTTTGATCAAATGTGTCACAAATGTCGCAGTTGGCCGGGTACAAAGCTAAACAGCTAACACGCTTTATCCCTCTTCAGTTTTTCGAAAGCAGCACTAATTATTCTTCCAACATCATCCGAGGTTCTGATGTCATTCTCGGGGTATGAACTTCAAGTGCAATAGGATGTCATGTTGACCGAATGTTGTCAATAATGTCGACAGAAAGCTCTGCTGTTGACCAATCATTACATGCTGACATGATCCCTGTCAGCCAACAGTTTACTGTTGCTCATTATTCATTTGATTATCTAGCTCGTGTGTAGTCACATAAAATCGCTTAAGCTCAAATGATGCCGCAAAAATAATACCAAGATCTGCTCTGAATTATCTTGATGAAAATGACCTTATTGTGCAACAATGAGGTTATAACTGCACTGATGAGCAATACGTAGACGTAGATAGCTTTATGTCCCACGCATTTAATTATAAGTTGAGTGTGCATCTATGCTATTCGCGATGTACCCTTACTACTGCCGTATTGGGTATCTATACTGCAATATATCGATAGCTAAAGAGTAATGTTTTGTAAGCACAAACACTCGCCTCATGCAACAAAATACTGCAAAATCGCGGCTCGAATATTTGCTTGAAAAAAAGCCTATTTGCCTATACTTGCAGTAATTGGCTGAATGTACCTACTAAACACCCAATGAGAAATCGCCAAATGGTTCATTTACTTGGGCAGATACGGTGAGTTTTTCTCCGCGCTAGCTCCACCACAAAAACAAACTTTGGCATCGCGGATCACAATTGTTAAGGTTTTCAATAGCGTCGATATCTAACGAGTCAGTTAATCCCACATAACGGCTTCCGCTACAGGCCTCGTTTGACTTGCATTTCGTATCGGACATCTTGAAGTTTCCTTTGACAACAACCATCACTCTCATGGGGCGTGGATGTACAATGGATGAATGGAATCATTTTGAAAAGCGCCCGCAAGAAGGAAGAGTACCGAATTCCTCATATTGGTATGTCGTCTGCACGCATTGCGTCCGCGGATACGAGCAGAAGCAATTACCAAGTTATCCAAGCTCATTAACGGGCAGAAGATCAGCAATGCGAGCACATCTCAAGGTCTGCCCGATCTACGGCGCTCAATATCGACTGGAGCAGCAGCAGCTATCGGATGCTTCGTACGACGATATAACCGCCAACACTATAATGGAAACTTCCTCACCAACTCAAGATACAAGAACTGGGCAGCCCGCTAAAAGCCTGAGTGAGAATGCATCCGAAACATACTTGAAATCTTGTTCAAATAGCGTCACTAGCGATATAAAGGAAGAAGATGACCATCCAGAGGCTTCGGATGGGGGCAAAAGCTTCAATCGAAACAGACAGCGATTTTCGGGATCAAATTCACGTAAGAGGATAGAATTGATTATGTTTTGCGCTGTCTCACTTTGATATTGAAGGTGGACGAAGTAAGCATTGCATGATGGAAGAATGGAATCACTTTATTCGATTGCAAGAAGAAGGGTGAGGTACCATATATCGTTGCAAAAATGGAGTGACTGAAGCAGAGTGTTTTTAGTTATATTGGAAAATCAAATTTCTTCTACGCCATTTGTAAACACTGCAACGAAGCGTATATGGAAGCTCCCGAAGAAAAGAAACCACAACTCATTCCAGAGAAAATGGTTGGACGTCGTGAAAAGATGAGAAAACATTTATCAATGTGTCCCCATTTCAAAGGCGATTTACCTCCTATGGAACGCCGTGTACACCTCCGACATGGTTTGATCCCGAACATCTTTGCGGCGCGGACATTTGCCCAAGCAAATGTGGTAAATCAGGGTCGCAATACTTACGGCGGTTTGACATCTCCGTTGTCAAGTGCTACAGGGACCTTAATGGCAACTGGAAATGGGGGCTCACAAAGCAACAGTATCGTAAATCAGTTTGGTATCTCTGTCAATGGTGGAAACTCTAGACTGGCATTGGATGAGTGGAATTACTTCACGCGATTGGAGCGTAGGAAAGATAGTGCATACTATTTCGCTCGATGCAATTTCTGCCAGGTGGCCTATGAAAATGCAAGTGAGAATATCAAAGCTTCTATGGAGCCGACCATTGTCATGGGAAGAAAATCAAACATGCAGACCCATCTTTCCAAATGCCCACATGTCCCAAAAGATCCGTCCTTGCTTGCCAACATGCACGCAAACTCTCATGGACCTCTTGGAGCGACAGGCATCTCAGCTGCATCCAGCATCGGCGATGCGACGAGCTCAGACGTGACAAGTTTCCTTGGCAGTACTCCGTTCAAACGTCAAAAGCTCGCAGGAGATCCATCCTTGGTCGGCACAGGAGAGAATATGTACACACAGCTATACCAATGCACTCTGCGTTTTATGTTTCATCATGGATTTCCCTTTGAATGGATCGAGCACTCGAGCACTGTAGATTTGTTCTCATGCATGTACCCACGCGACCCGAATATTCCTTACGGAATCACATTACCTCAATCGGCACTAGAACTTCGCACAAATATCCTGGATGCAGTCGTCCGTGATCAAGAGCTATCTGAATCCGTGAAATTTCATGCCGATTTGGAATCACACATGAACTCTATTAGTGTTACCTCCCACACTCTTCCAAGAGTTGTGCTTATGGAAGTCAATTGCATGCACTCACGGAATAGAGCTATCCCTCAGCTCGATTTTAAAGTACGACGTGGCAACACTCATTTGACTCTGGCAGCTTTCAAGAAAAATGTGCAACAGAAGATTACAAAGGAGCTCACGAAAGATGAATGGTCTCAACCAGTGACTGCTTTTCACGGACTCGAGGTTGCACGAATGGTAGAATTAGCAATCGAAGAGGTTGAAACAGGGGATGGAAACTACCGAATTGGTATTGTACTGTTCCCTTGTGGCCAACAGTTTGTACGTGCTGTTTCCATTCTTCGAAATCGATGGCCAAGAATCGTGTTCACATACGACATTTACGATTTGCTACAATTTTCATTCCTGACATTTCTTGAGCAGTCAGAGGTCAAGTCCGTACTGAATCATTTGATTGCGGAAGAGGAAGAATGTCATCCGCACTCGCGCGCAGAGCTAGACTGGAGGTACCTCAATTCTCTGGCACAGTCAAAGCTGAAAGAATCTCCGCCAATGCTGAGTGATCAGCAGAGGAATGGGAGTGATGAACCTGTTTATGGCGACAATTGGATCCGTGTCGTGTCATTTTTGGAAAGCTTTGTCCACGTTATGGATGGCGTTTCTGGAGCGCGTGGTAAACTCGGCGATGTAATTATGCATTTTGGCACACTGTATCAAACCGCCGAATCGTTCCCAGCAATCCAGGCTTGCCTTGAAACTGTTTGGTCAGCACTTCCGCATCCATTTTACATACTTGGCAACGCCTTGCACCCACATCTTCGGTTGCAAGGGCTCTTGGCATCAAACTTGACCAAATCCAGCATTCTTAGTGACTCCAGTGTGGCGTACTACCAGCGCTTCTTTGGCCAAAAGTCGAATGCACTCCGTGGAGATGTAACAGCGTACATGCACTCTTCCCGAGAAGTTTTTTCAGCCAATTTCATTGCAGAATTTCCAATGATTGAAGACTTCTTCCGATATCTGAGTGACAACTTTTCCGATTTGGCCTCGCTTATGGAGCTTCTATGTTCGAATGGACCACTTATGGTGCAAAAGCGCGGTCAAAGTTTTCGATTACTCCAGAATGCGATTGAAAATGGCCTTTACAGTAGCGAAGAAATCCAAAAGCTCGGCGTACTGGCTTCGTACTGGCAGCTAGAAGATATTCAGGGCACACCTTGGAATTATCCGCAGGCACAAAAAAAGCTTGATGCATCTCATAGAAAAGGAGATGTGGTGGGTGCATACCGCGATCAGCTGATAGAGAGTCTCAAGTTTGGAGGAATCGATTTAGAATTCCTTTCGGCCATTTCCAAAAGTGCCGATGAAGCCTCATTGACCGAAGCAGCTTCGTTGACGATCCCGGCTAGTATGAACGAAGATGAAGCGATCACTTTGGATGAGAGTCATCGTGTACCACTGGAGGAGAAAGCAGAGGACGATATCAGTATACCCAGTCACGTACCTCCTTCAGAGATCTGGCAAGAACGAAAAATCACATTACGGGATCTCTTTCATACTCGGGAAGCTACAATTTGATTACTCGCTATGAGAACAATGTGAACTACACTAGATTGGATACATTTCGTAAATGGTGTAAATAAAGTGTACCACAATCTATAAGATGTTTACTCCCTTGCATGGATCCACTTTTGATCAGCAGAATACGCGCGCAATTTGCATAGGGAGTGGTCGATTTCTGGTAATTGATGCGATGCATTATGATGAGTATATGTATATCCACTATCTTGCTGCTAGCGAGCTGTATTGGTACCTACGCTTCGCTGTCTTGGATGTAAAGTTGTTATTGCGCAGCCACGAGGCTCCGATTTTGTAAAGGCGTGTGAGGCGAACAAAGGATCGTATGAAGTGGATACTATCAATCCGGATGGATCAGTCGAAACAGCAACCGAACAAGTTGAAGGTTCTGTCTGAATTCCATCACAAATCGGTCAAATTCTTTGATCAAATATCTCTTAGGCGTCGGGAGTCTTGGCTCGGATTCCGGTCGCGACGCATTCATTCAATTGCCAACGCAACTTCCCCAGTTGAAGTATATTGGCATTGGCGTCACTGAAAGTGGAATCAGCACTCAGAGCGACGCGATGTGCGATCTGGTCGATCTGCTGTATCAATGCTTTTGTTCGATCCCATGTAAATTGCACAGATCAATGTTCAGCTCCTTTTAATGATTTCTTTTGAGCAGCAAATACCATTTCAGTGCTCAGTACCGATAATTTGCCTCAAAATGGAGACAGTATTAAAAGGTATGGTGACGTTCGTGAAAATTCTCAAATAAAGTGTGATGGATAGATGCGTTGAGCACTTGATTGGTCGTACGAGATCATTCCAAACAAGTGATCACAATAGCCGGGAACACACCTCATTTCGGAAGTATATCGATTCCATGGTCGTCTTTCACAATACCATTGTCGATCGTTTGACCACACACCGAGCGGGAAATGTATTGGTGCCATTATCAGAGCCACTCCCACGCAAAGCGCTTGTTATTGAAGATCTGAAAGGAGTCATGCGTTCGGACGTATGGGGATGTCACGTTGCAGGTCTTCACCTCCGTCCGAATGCTGGAGAATTGGCTTTGGATCAAGCGTTCAAATTGAATATCGCTAACGCTACACATACAGCAATGGTGTACCTCATGGCCCTCTCACGTCTCTCCAACACTCGTGATGCAGTTCATCTTCCTCTTTTGCAACAACATATCGATCAATTGTTCCATCTCGACATACTTCCTGCTTTAGACACACAAGGAATCTCGTCAGATGAAGCTATGCAAACGTACGAGGAATGGATGATGCGCGTGCGGCATGAACACTTCGGATTGGATTCCTTCTGGATAGGCCAGAATGCATTACTCAAATTCAATGCACGTCTGTTTTGCATTGTGAAGAAGCATCTGGAAGCTGTACCTTCCTATAAACCAAGCTTATCTCTCGCATTTGTGGCTGCTTCCATTCTTCGCTTCTTGACGCCAATTACAGACACATTTGCGGAACAACCCATAGTGTTCAAAGGACAAATGGATCCGCTTGTCAATAGGAACGATTCAAGTGGTTTCGTTCCTCGTGTCTCGAAATCATGGTACTATTCCAGCGGCTTGAAGGCCGATCTCTCATCTGGCGAGTACGACTTCCTGGATGGCTCAGATAGTGGCCTTATTGGCAAGACGCTATACCGAGCTAGTGCTCCAATCCTGGCCGCGATGAAAAGTAATGGCAGGAAGAGTGTCTCAGCCGAAAGCAGCGCTGACTTGGGTGTAGCTGTAACTTCCGTCCTCAACGAGATGAAAGATTTCGATCTCTCCAACCCGATCCATGCAGAATTTGCATCCACCGTGACAGCCTTATACCACCGTATGCTTACGGGAACAACGTGCATGGAGGTATTGAGTCAGCTTTTGAGCTATAAGGAATTGAGTGAACCGCTTCAGTCAGCCCAAGAAATCGCTGATTTCGTTCAAGAATCGATCCTTTCTGTGCGTGTGATTGACGTTCATACACATTTATTCCCACCGACTCACGGGACACTGATGCTGTGGGGGATTGATGAATTGCTCACGTATCATTACCTAGTGGCCGAATATTTCATGACGGCAGAAACAGATATCGAGAGTTTCAACTCGTCACCGAAAGAAGAGCAAGCGCGTCTGATTTGGGATCATCTATTCATCCAGCGCTCTCCCCTATCAGAGGCTTGTCGTGGTGTGATCACAACTTTGCAAGAGCTTGGACTTGGCCATTTAGTAGCAACACGCGATCTGAAGGGTATTCAGCAGTGGTTCCGAGAACAGGATCCAGAGGAATACGTACAAAAAGTCTTTGGCCTCGCGAAAATACGATACGCTGTGATGACCAATATCCCGTTTGAGCCTCGTGAAGCTCGGTACTGGCTTGGTGATCCAAGCGAGAATATACCACCTGCGGCGTGGTCACGTACGCTTTTTCGATCTGCTTTGCGAGTGGACCAAATGCTGCTCGGGGATTGGAAGTCCATTGTGTCGGCACTCGATGTATTTCATCTCCCGCACACAATAAATGGCTGTCGAGAGCTTCTTGAGAAGTGGATTGAGATCATGCAACCAGAATACTTCATGGCGAGTGTTCCTATCGACTTTCAGTATCCCTCATCGGAATCAAGCTCTGGGTCATTTCCGTCTGGCTCGGACCTCGTGCTTCAAGTGTTATTACCCCTGGCAGAGGAAAAAAAGCTTCCGATCGCCTTGAAATTTGACAGTGTGCGACCTATTAATGCTGCTTTGGGCGTAGCTGGAGATGGAGTCCAGCCAAGCAATGTCAACACTTTAATCGCATTCTGTCGTGACTTTCCCAACGTCAAGTTCTTGGCCACATTTCTATCGCGTGTGAATCAGCATCAGGTCACTGTGGCCGCCAATAAGTTTTCAAATTTGCATTTATACGGCTGCTGGTGGTACTGCAACAATCCGTCGATTATTGATGAGCTTACACGTATGCGTGTGGAGATCTTGGGCACTGCCTTCACAGCTCAGCATTCGGATGCTCGCGTGCTCGACCAATTGATATACAAGTGGCGACATTCGCGCGAGGTGATCGTGCCCATTATGGTCGAAATGTATCAAAAACTATACGCTTCCGGCTGGAAGCTGACCAAAGCTCAAGTCCAACGCGATATAAAGCGGCTTTTTGGAGGTGCGTACGAAGAATTTATGGCTAAACAGTAAGAAATTGTTCATATATTTCTTGTCATTCACCCGCGATACCGATCGCGAAACAAATTATGGCGCTGCCTAGCTGCATTTCCTGTCGAGTATTCCATATATTTGGTTCCATCGGCGCCGGAAAGCGCGCCCAGTGACATTTTCTTCTTTTTTCGGCCTCCATCCACTCCCCCGGCAAGCTCTAGACGCGATAAATCTTCATCGTCTCGTATCGCTGCATTCTCATCTCTCGCTGCGCTCTCCACGTCCGCACTCAGTACCTCTTCCAGAAGCTCCCGTTGCGCTTCTTTTCGTGTGAAGACGCCTTTGAAAGTTTTGGTATCGTACAACTCTGTTACCACTTTGAATGTGTATCCTTGATCCACGAGATATTGCTGGCGTTTATTCGAGTAAAACATTTCATGCGTGTCGGTCGAAATGAGCGTGTAGAAGAAGGCATTGAAACCTCCAGTGGCGTTGGCTTTAGGACGAAGAATCCTGCCAAGACGTTGGGCTTCCTGTCGTCGAGAGCCAAAGTGCGAAGATACTTGGATGATCACATTGGCCTCCGGTAAGTCGATCGAGGTATCGCCGACCTTACTGATGCAAATTACATTGACCAAAGGTGAGTTCCGAAAAGATTGAAGGAGTCTCATCCGTTCTCTTTCGCCGGTGCCGCCGTAAATGTACCCTTTATTCAGCTTGGTGGCGTATAAGCGCAGTGCAAAAACATCATCTGAAAAGACCAGAATTTTGTCGCCTCGTTTCTCGTGATACTGAATGAGGAATTCTGCGGCGGTGAATTTGTTGGGGTTGGCAACATACAAAAGGGCTCGTTTTCGTGCATTCTTGGACTCCTTGAGATACTCGCGATAAAATTCACCGGTCATTGGACACCATACTTCGACGCAAGAAACATTGGCTAGAAATCCGCTTTGTGTGAGATCCATCCAATTGGCTTCGTACAATTTGGGTCCGATGAGAAAGTTAAGGTCGCCAATGAGATCATCTTCTCGAACCAGAGTCGCGGTCAAGCCCAACTTACAATGACAAGCGATCGATCCAATGACTTTGCGGAACATTTTAGCCGGAACCACATGCACTTCATCGAGTAGCAAGCATCCCCACTCACGGCCTTGAATCAGCTGCATCACCTCTTCCGAAGCTCGGGCACGCTTTCCGCCAAAAGCAATCATTGTGTAGGTGGTCACAATGACTCCTGAATTGGGATCAATGTAGTCTTTTGCTACCGATGTGAAGCGTGCAATCTTGCTCTCTGGAATATTGGTCCACATTTTGAACTGAGATGTCCATTGTTCGACGGATACAGCCGATGTACACAGACACAAACATGATTTCTTAATGGTGGAGGCAGCTGTTACACCTGTTAATGTTTTCCCGGCTCCACAAGGTAATACAATAATTCCAGAACGTGCTCGTCCATTTCCAAACATTTTGCTGAGCGATTTCTCTTGGTACTCACGAATTCGTGTTGTTGGCTTGAGATCCATTTCGATATCTGGAATTGTTTTATCATTACGAAAATCATATTCTTCCATCAGCGGATAATCAAGATCCAAACAAGCCCTTTTGACATCCTCAACCATACTTTTCCGGATCTTTACTGACACAGTGCGTACTGTTTTAGGCGCTGTGCCGCCTTTACTGGTGATCCTTTGCTCTTCTTCGGCATCGAAATCTTCATTCAGGAGCTTTTGATACTGCAAATTTGCTTGATCCTCTGCCATCACTTCCTTTTCTATAAAGCCTTCGTCATTCATCGTCGTCGATTTTGTTCCTTCTGCGGTAGGGACTTCTGTTTCTCTCATGCGCGCGAGTCGAATTGGCTCATGACTCAGCAGCTTTTGAAGGACTTCCGGGTAGAGACTTTCCACATAAAACTCATTGTGATGCAAAACGAGTTTAGCTTTGCCGTAGCTCACAGTACAATCTTGTATGAATTGTGTTATTACCGTTGGGAGATGATTTTTTGATAGACGTTCGAGGACTTTAAGGACGCTTTCTGTCTCGATAGATACCGAAACAGCAGCGTACAGAGAGTAAGGGGTGAGTTTGTATTCGTGAAGAAACTCTGGGCGTGAAACGGGCTCGGCGATGGCCACAAGGAAGTCATACGCTTGCTTATAAATGGAAGAAAATGCCTCTAAAAAGATACGGCCATTAGGACAGACCCACACGGGTCGAGAGGCGTGATCCGGTTTCATTTGTAGATTGGCAAAGTCGAAATATGGCGCTGTGGCATCGTCTGTTTGGTCATTTTTCGATTGGGGCAGCTGAGTGAGTTTTGATAAGCGCTTTTGTATGCGTTGAGAGAGGTTGCTGGATGCTTTTACACTATCAATAGAAGCAGAAGGATCGACACTATCATCATGTAGGTATTCTAACAGGTCATCGCCTACAGAACCGCCATAATCCTCCGCTAAAGACTTGCGCTTGGGCTTTTTTGTGACAGCTTTATTAGAGCTCATGATCTTTACCTGTATGTGTTAATAACCTATCGCGATACATATCCTCCCCAGATATCATACTTTGACGCCAGGAAGCAATATGATCATTCGAGCAGAAAGTGATGACGATACAGATGATCACGACGAGAAATACATGAACGACGATCAGTATAGCTTGCACCAAAAGAAGTCTTTCTATTCCAAGATTACTATAGTCAAGGCAGCATGGCTTGGAATCATCTTCATGATGTGTTTTTTGGCTCTGAAAGACATCGAAGTGATCGTAGCGCAACTGATGAATCCTTCATCCGATATTTCATACCGTGATTATGTGGGCTTTATATCTCAAGTCATTGAGGTATTTCAGCCGTCAAGTGCATCAACAATTCCTCCTGGTCTCTACTGGAATCATGTGGCGGGAATTCTATTTGTATGTGCATGGATCTTCATACGAGAAAAGCAAAACTTCCGCCCAGCGCGTTATCAAACCATGGAGATGGCTGGCTTACCGTACTCTGCAATATTCGGAATCTTGTGTATTGGGCATTTTGTATCGTGCCTTTATATCGCAATGGCGTTGTACGAATCTCAGGGTAATTTGTCTCGTTTACTAAGCGGATGGCGACGCAAAGCAGCATCGGAGTTTGCATATGACGCCACTTAGAAGTGTTACTATTAATTGGAGTTTCTTACTCTTTTATACGTACTCTATTCCTTCACAAATGTATGTCAAGTCAAGAGTGACAACCGCTATCGCACATGAATTGAGTCTCGACTCAGCACTGATCCCGAGTCGCTCGCCAATGATGAATTGATACTAGACCCATACCAGCTCTGCTGCTCCAAAAAATCCAATTTCTGCTGAAGTTCTTGCATGCGCGACTGATGCTGCTCATGCGCGAAACGCATCGCTTCCGAATCTTTCCATGATTCAGGATCCGCGCGCTCCAAAGCGGTGAATGGCATCTGATCGCTGTTCATGCTCTCTGTGAATGACGCACAAGTCGACGGAGATGCAGTCAAAGATACCGCTGTACTCTCGTGGTCGTTAATGCACGTGAAAGGTGTTGGATCGTAGGATGCACTGATTTCTTCGTAATCCAAAGATGATCCACGCTGCTTGGGTGAGGGCTGAAATCGCAGTGCGTCAAAGGTAGAAGAGTCCTCTTGATGGTCCACAGAAAAACAGAAATCCGATAGGATGGAAGCACCTCGGGATCTCGTGTCACTCAGCTCAGACGCACAGTCATCGCCATTGTAGGTGCTGTAAGAGCTTTTCCGAAGCCTGTTTAGCGCATTGTCAGAGTCTGTCGACTCGTACCCAGAGCCTGGTTCATGGTGATCAGGTATTTCAACATGCTCGGAAGCGGTTGAGTGGAGACGACTTCTCCCATCGGAGAAGGAAAGAGAGGCTGCTTCAGTGAAAATCGGAGTGCTCACGTAATCAAAGTTGCTTGCGGAGGAAGCCAATGAAGAAGGTTCTGGGAGCTTTTCGGCTGATAAAGAGCGCGGATTGATGTTCATCGTACTGGATGAGCTCTCTTGGAAGCAATTTGGCCTGAGTGTCAAATCAAGCGCAGTTGTCGATGAAGGTCGGCGAAGTGTACGGACATAGTTTTCAGCAATCATCGTTGATCGGGACATACTACACACTCGAGGGTCCTGTAATACACTGACAGAACGAGTCAAATTGTGGTCTTCAGTATTCGTTGTTTTCGTAGATCCAGAAAGCCGACCCCAGAACGAACCTCTGTCGATCCTCGTGCTGGACTGCGAAAACACTTTTTGGACCCACTCAATTTTATCAGTCAGTGATCGGCCACCAGGTTTTTTGTTCGACTCACAATTTTGATCATTTCCTTTAAGCGAGTCGAGCAATTCTTCGTCTACAGAAGCTGTCTCGTGGATTGCTTGGTCTCGTTCTGCCGGTCTGTAGCTTGTTGTGGATGCATCCAACGTACTTGGCGCCCACAAAAATGTTCGCATGATGTCCTCTGGCCGCCTTATTTTCGAATCCGATGATGCACTACTTTCGTCACAAGGATCCCGTGGAGGGTCAAACACGTTGATGACGTCTAGCTCATTTTCGGGCATTTCTTCCTCGCTTTCATAGAGGATCGTGCTTACGCGTTGCTCGGCACGAGATTTCTGGAGGTCATGGTTCCAATGCTTTGACTTCCAGGCTTCACCCGAAATCGATATCACTTTATTCGGAGTCGGAGTTGTGCGAATTGGACTGAATTTGTTTGTACTGCAGCTTTCGCGCAAACACTGGTCACAAACGCGAATCTTCATACTTTGTAGCTTTAGAATTTGCTCCTCCGCGTTTTTGAACGATACTATCGGTGCACATTTCTGACACAAAACTTGGCCACAAACACGACATCGCGTTTTACGCGTGAAAAGCGGATTAAATCGTCGTTGACAATTACCACACGTCGATCGCGTGCTTTTCGGTATCAGTTCTTCTCGATGCAAGAGTTTCTTTCGACTAAGACGAAGGAAGAGCAATTCGTCCCGCACGCTTGTCATACTTGTCACCCGTTTGCGCAGTGCTTGATTGACGACAAAAGCCGGCAAATGGCCTTTAAAATTGATTTGTAGCGTATGAAGCACATGTAAATAGCCTGCATTTTCAGATTCCACAAAGACATATCCCGAATTATAGATACTACAGCGTATAATGCCACTTCGGTGAGGACATGACGGTAGTTCAATGGAGTGCATGCTCAACGCCCATCCACGTCGTCCAGAAGAGTGCTGAAATGTATCTTGACACTCCAAATAACACAAATCTCTTGTGTGTGTCAATGCGGCTGGAGGTTGCCAGGCCACATACTTTATAGCCACTCGATGAAATGGACGCTCGGACGATCCAGAAACAAGAGAATATAACACACGAGAGTCCAAAATATCGTCCGCCTGCTTCACTTTCATTCCAGCTGTTGTGGATTGATCGAAATAATTCGCGACATCTTCGATAGACCCAACGATTGTCATGATGCCACATACAAACTGCCGGGTACATTGCGAAGAAGTTGTATCAATCCCATCTTCCATCGATGGGGCTTCTCCTCGGTACATGGCGATTCCACAATGCTTACCGATACACTGCCAATTTTTAGGGCCTGATAGCGTATGTCCGTGCTGGATCACAGCTTTGCATGAATCATCAGCTTTTTTGACGAGATATTCCGTCTCTTGTACTGTGAGAGACGGATTTTGCGATTCAAAATGAGAGAAAGAAGGCGTTCGAATTTCTTCTTCCGTATTAGACATAATGGAAACTTGACGACAATCTAGTGAAGCCAATCCTTCATGTAAGGATCTTAATTTCGCGCGTGGATCCATCAGTGTTCAAATATTATACCGAAAAATGCAAAAATTGCTTGTGTGGTCACGATAACTTTGGTTATGTAGTACGCAAGGTGATGGAAATGACTAAAGAAAAAATAAAGAATCTCAAGTACAACTTGTGATGGCTTTAGCGACGATGGAGGCGCACTGTCGACAGCCTATAAATGACAATATTCGAGAGCGAGTTTCGTACGCCAGTGGGGATAGGTAAGAATTCAAGCAATTCAGCCCGAGAGAGATGGGCAAGCGGTAAGAAAACATTACAAATAAGCGGTAAACATAAGGATTCATTCGTCCGCCATTTAATGAGTTGCGCCCGGTCTATTGGGCTACTCGTATAACTACGCGAATACTCCAGTTTGTATAGTTATGAGACAAGCGTTTGTCGGGAAAGAGAGATTCTATATGAATGCTCTCTTGAAGATTGACGACTGCATAGAGTAGTGTGACAATGGAAGGTAGAAGGAGGTTGATGCGGGCTTGACCTACCTGATGGTCTCATGGTTTGTTCCTTTTCTACATGCTTGTATGTTTTCACAATAGTCGAGCAATTATTCTCTTCCTTTCGAATTTCGAAGATGGCTTTGCATCTGCACGAATATTTCTGAAATTTTGGATATAAAATCTAGAAATGACAAAATTAATCAAATTTCCAGCAAATTCTTTTTTTTTGTATGGTACGAGAAGCGTGCATGCGCCTACACTAATGAATATGCCGTACGGAATCTGATAATTTCTAAAAAAATATGCTTTAAGATAACATAACTCTAGGTCGTCATGTATCCAACGACGCTCGCATCGCCACCCGACTCGCACCTACGCATAGGTTCGGGTACTTATTCGATTGGCTGCCCATCCATTCATCCAATATTGAGCCACGATGACGCTTTCTGAATCGCTCGCACAGCGCAAATCGAGTCGCTTGTTGCAAAGCTTTCGCGCTGTCGGTCTCATTGTCGATGATATTCCGATTGTAACGTATCGAATGGGAAATGAGACTTTTTTATTGGCTTCAATAAAGAAAGCTTTTGTCATTTATAATTGCGCGAAATTGACTCCTGTAATGGTTTCTCCGCAGCTCTCATGCAAAAAAATCAGCGCGATAGAAGCATATTCGCGCAAAAGCCTCACATTTACAGCCTGCGGTCGCGTCATATTCGTATGGAAACGTCTTCATCAAGTCGGTGTGCTAAAGCGCCATAAAGGAGACATTCAGCAGGTGAGTCATTCGCACGCTGGTGAAATCAAACTCACCTTCCCTTAAAATGCAGCTTCTTGTGATTGGAACACTGTTATTCTCTTTGGACGACGCAAATTCTATCCGAATTTGGGATGTCAAGTAAGCTGAGCTCCCAATTGATCGATTTTCAGATGCAGTCTTGTTGACTGTTGTGATATAGCACGTTGGAACACATTGAGGAACTCGAGTTTGGAAGATTATTCACCCCGTCTGTGATGATGCATCCCGCAACATACCTCAACAAAATTCTCGTTGGATCGCATGAGGGAACACTGGAGCTCTGGAATGTTCGCACAAAAAAGCGAGTATATAAGTTTACAGGATGGGACAGTCAATCTGTGTGCTGTATCACTCAAAGTCCCGCAGTAGACGTGGTAGCAATTGGTTTGGCGGATGGCCGTGTGATGATACACAATCTCCAGTACGATCAACTTTTAATGGAATTCAAACAGGAAAGCAAGGCAACAGCGATCGCTTTCCAAAGTGACGCGAGTGCATCCATACCAATAATGGTCTCTGGATCATTCAACGGGGATATCGCTGTTTGGAATTTGCAGCGTCAGAGACTAGAAACGATCCTTCCAGGAGCTCATGACGGCTCTATCACTTCTTTGGTGTTTCTTCCCAACGAGTCTCTTTTAATCTCTTCTGGAACGGATAATGCACTTAAAGTGTGGATCTTTGACTCACAAGGACAAGCACGATTGCTAAAGAGTCGGCAAGGACATAAAGCTCCTCCAAAGCGAATACGTTATTATGGGAACAACACAATGGCTTCTATTCGAGACGGTGCCGATGGAACATGCTGTCAGATTCTCTCTGCCGGTCAAGATCGATCTTTTCGTGTATTTCATACCGTTCGTGAGCAACAGAGTCAAGAGCTCTCTCAAGGCCCAATTCTGAAAAAGGCTAAAAAGCTGCACGTACCAGTCGAGGAGCTCAAGCTTTCACCCATCATCCAGTTTGCAGCTATGGAGACACGTGAACGAGACTGGGCCAATCTCGTTACTTGTCACCAGACTGAGATCGCCGCTTATGTTTGGCGCTTTGAGCATCGAGCGATCGGGAAGAAGATTCTCCGTCAGTATGATCCAAGTCATCATGTCCATATCGGCAGTCAAGAGCACCATTGGCGACTACAAACCCAAGCCACTTCATGCACAATAAGCTCTTGTGGACATTTCGCCATCATTGGATCCCTTGGAGGTGCATTGTTCAAGTACAACATGCAATCCAGTGAAAGACGAGGGTCTTATCCGACTGCGGCGACACCAAAACCGACTCTGTCTGCATCACTTGCACACATCACTTCGACTCAGGAATCACAAGAAGATACCTCTATCGTTCACCAACATCAGGGAGTGGTGACTGGTGTGGCAGTAGATGCCACTAATAATCTTGTCATGTCGGCTGGAATGGACGGCAAGCTGAAGTTTTGGGACTTTTTTAAGCATCTTTTCATCGATGAAATTGATCTGGGAATTCCGATAAGTCAACTTGAGCTGCATCGGGACTCGAATCTCATCGCAATTGCGTCTGATGATCACATTCTTCGACTGTATGATGCGAGCACTCGTAAATTGGTGCGTCGCTTTCGTGGGCATACGCATTGTATCAAGGACATGAGCTTTAGTAATGACGCTCGATGGCTCTTATCATGCTCAGCAGATGCTTCTATGCGCGTTTGGGATATTCCGACAGGCAAATGTATCGACTGGGTACGATTTCAGCAGCCAGTGACGGGTCTCACCATCTCTTCAACAAGCGAGTTTATCGCCACAACGCATGTAGGACAGCTTGGGATATATCTATGGGCAAATCGAACATTCTTTGCCGATGTCTTTGTTGATATGGAACCAAGCACTCCTACTCTTCTTGATCTGCCGACACCAACACAAGAAGCGGAAGAGGCATCGATACTTCTCGAGAACGTCGACATTTTGGATATGGACAATTTAGATGGGGCTCCTAGCGAAACCTTGTTGCTGACAAGCAAATCTGTGCGGGATACATCTCCTCTTGGTTCTAATTTGATCACACTATCGACGGCACCAAAGGCATTATGGCAATCTCTTTTCCACTTGGAACTCATCAAGAAAAGAAACAAACCAATAGAACCACCAAAAGCCCCGGAAAAAGCTCCATTTTTTCTCCCATCGATACGAAAAGATGCATCGAGTGCAGCATTTGTTCCAGCGGTCCCCAAGAAGTCATTAGATTCTACGTCAATGGAAGGTTGGACAAATGATGTAGACCAGGATGACTCTGGTTGGGCGGGTTGGAATAGTGAGACTGCGAGTACGGACAAAGAGACCATCAGTGGCCAGCAAGAGGAAGGATTCTCGAGCACTTCACGTATACTCAAGAGCTCGAAGCTGATTTCATCTCGATGCAAACTGGCTGTTTTACTGGAGGATTCAGCGTATGACGCCCATAAAGTGCTGGCATATTTACAGGCTCTCTCGGCCTCATCCGTCGATGTAGAGCTAAGCACATTGTGTTTGGGTGAATTTGATGCGGATGGAAAAGAACTCTTATCCAAATTTCTCGACTTTCTGCAAGAAATGCTGGCAACTCACCAACACTTTCAGCTGTTACAAGTGTACCTGAATCGTTTTCTCAAAATTTATGAACAGATATTTATCAACGATGAAGCTTTACTGAAGCAAGTGGTTCACGTTGGAATGCTTCAACAGAAGCAATGGAGCCACCTTCAGGAGCAACTGCAGCATACGCTCTGTCTCGTCAAGTATTTGAGCAAGATCCAAATGTAGTCCGACTTTGGTCTAATTCATTGACATCACACAATAGAGCAATCTCAAATGAAGTTGCGCAATTTCACGTGACACATTCCGTTGGAATCGGAATCGCAGGTCTTATGATTCTGTGAGACAGCTCGTCAATTCATCCTTTACATCATTTCTGCCACATTGATGGAGTTGGCCTCTAAAGCCTTGATTAGATTCAGCACAAATTCATTGACCGGAGTTGCGATATTATGATTTTGTGCTTTTGCGATCACGCTTCCAGTGATCAGCTCGATCTCAGTTCTACATAAACGGATTGATCGCGATTCCGCGATTCGTGCAAGCATGGTGCGTACCTGTGTTTTTTTCGCAAATCCGCAAGCATGGAGCATATATTCGTCTTTGTGTCTAAAGCAACCTTATTGACATCTCTCATCATGGACTGTAAATTGATCGTTTTGAGTGCGTTCTCGCGATGCGCAACGATCAGACATTCTTTTACAATCATTTCCAAGCACTTTTGGCTCCACTTGTTTTGCAGTAAGCAATAGTTGGTTCCATTCAATAAAGAGCAAATCGGATTGATACCAGCATTAATAATCGCTTTGTGCCACACGATGTCGTTAAACTTTTGATGACTTTCAAGCTGAGAAGGTAGTCCTGCTGCATTCAGCATGGATAGGATGCTATTGATCGTATCGTTTTCCTGTGTGGAACTCGCAACGTGCCTACTATTTTCTATCGCGCCAAAGGAAGTTGGTCTATCGATTCCACATGCTTCCACGTGACCAAAAGCTTTCAGCTGTGCTCCAAAAGAGACAATAGCTCTATAATTCCTCCAGGAAGGCTTTCTCGCACTATAACGCAGCAGCTGAGTGTTGGTGAGGCCGTTGTGTACCCAGATGATGGTACCATATTTGTGCAAAAGATCATTGCGGGCCTCTAGACGCTGCCAAACAGAAGCGATATCGTAGGCTTTGACACATATTATCAGCACGTCATACATTGTGCCACCATCAACCTTTACATTCGTCTCTTTCAAAGCTTCGTCATAGCAAAGTATTTTGCAAGAGTCGGTTTTGGCTGTTTTGATATGTGAATGCGAATGAATTGAGGCTGAATTCTCAATGCTGTTTATGTGCTCAGTTTTGTGACTTTGGTGAAATCGAATTGTGTCTGAATTGATACATGTTGCTGCGGCTTTCTCATACGCTTCACGTTTCACAAGTCCATCCAACGTCCATCGCTCGAGTCTGGAAGCCGAGCTCGAGCGCAGCCAAGCCCCAATTCGTGCAAAGTAAACCGTTCCGATGGATCCCAAACCAATTATTCCGATTCTTTGCTCTCGAATGGACCCTTTTGTAGCGAAAGTGCGTTGCCTGATCAGAAACTGAGCCCTCGAGATGATCGACCTATAAACCATTGACTGATACAATTAGATGTGCACTCGACTGTTCTTTACACCTTTTGTTAATCTTCGAATATGAGGTGAAAGTGCAGACAATGGGCTAACAGCATATTGATCACATATGCACTATTTGACAAAAATTCTTACAATTACTTTGCAGTCTTTACAATTCCTCAAACACACCGATAACTACATACTCTTGTCCAACTTCTTCTATCCATTACCATAATTCTGCGTATAAACAGCAGCGCGCAGAGATGGTAACATCTTGACCGCAAGATCAATATTGCTGATACGGTTCCGATATGATGATGTAATAATACAGCGGGGCCGTTCCTAACGCGCTTCGCAAACGATGCAGCGAATGAGCCGACTTGCGAATAAAAAAAAATGAATTGAATTGCATAGATGTTCTTCCCCTTGTCTGTTCTATTTATCTCGACTGAATATTGGACTTGCTCCATGTGTGAGATAGTGGCAGCACGCGCTGCTGAGAGCATTTGAGAGCACGATTGATGCTTTGATAGTCTTGATGCTCTAAAAGAGTCGTCGTCGAGGAATATCAGGTTGCAGTTGTAGCGAGGTGGGACACGAGAATGTCAAATTGTGCATTCATTCTTTTGCTTTGGCAGCGACAATCCCATTACAAAACCACAAGAGGATCTTAGTTTAGCGACACGTAAAATCCTTCTTTTGTAGCTGAGTTTCTTCAATTCCATGAAAGATAAATGATGCAACGTGGAGATTGTCAATTAATCACACGAGCGATAGTAGTAGCAAGCGATTCCGACACTGTCCTTCGACGACAGAGTGGAGGTGGGAATCAACAGAGTAGCATCAAGACCAATAAAATGATAAGCGTCGATTCAAATCAGTAAAGTACATTAACACATCACACGCAATCTCTCCTAGTTATTTATGATGCTTCACCAAAGAGATTTCAATATCTCCGATAAAGGTGCCTTCACTGAGAATTCTGATTCCATACAGCCTGCTCTTCCGAGAGGATCATTGATTCGTACAGGTCAGCCTCCTTCAAAACACATTCAAACCTCCCTTTCAACTCCCCGGCGATTGCTTCAAATTCAAAAACTGACATGCTCGATCGAAATAGTATCTTTCAAAGTGTGAGTTGTTTGTGGGCAATCAATCAAATGCATTCTTCGAAGTTCCTGCTGCTAAAAAAACAAATAGTGCCTATGCCTTCAAAGCACGCCCTTCGTACCTTTCCGCGTGGATGAGACAAAATTGCGTTGTACATCGACAAATCGGTCCAGCAATACTTTTGTCTCGACCAAGGATGAACTCACTTGAGCTTTTTCTTCTAAATCAGACTCGGAAGCGGGTGTATTGACACGTCGTGAACGCTCAGTCTTGTGCCCGATAGCTGTTGCCATATTCGTGACGCTTGCCAGCCGATCCCGCAAAATCCGAAACGCTGCGCTCTGCAAACTCAATTACGCACGGGACGTAATGAACATCAAGCACAAGGAAGCCTGCCTGTGGAAGAAGCATCAGCAGCCCGTACAGACTTCGTATCAGGTCGGGGTGGTATTCTTGCTCAAGATCTAGTAATTGTAGTCGCAGATCTACACGCCGATGTCACATCAGAGAGGACGCATGTGCGGTCCGTCATCTTACGGATGAATATCGGTGACTCCAGCAGCTGCACGAGCTTGTCAATTTGCATGAGGAAGCCTACGGATGCATCAATTTCTGCAGTATTAGTTGATGTAAGAGACCATTTGCAAGCTCGATAAAAACTAGTGTCTTTGGACTATCAAAGGATATAATTTGCTGATCAACGCGGACGATAAAGAGTACGATTGAGCCAGTAGACATAAACTGAAGACAGCAACCGGATTGTAGCACCATGACTGGAATAAAGTCTACATACACAAAAAGGATAGCAAGTTACCATGCTGTTGCATCGAGCCTTACCGTGAAAACTTGTATATCTTTCAGGCTGGCGTCTGCCTGGAAACTCTGCCGCAGACTTTGACGCAGATTCTCCAATTCTGTTGCGGTCAATAAAATCAAATTTAATGTTTGGACCATCACCGAAGCGAACTCTGGATCAAATTGATGCGAGCCTGGTTTGATGACTTGAGTTTCACTGGTACCACTATTCTCACCATCCTCATTTTTTTCGGTAGCTTCCGTGACTATTAATGTGCCTCCATCTTCTTGATTGAGTGATGCAAGCTTTTCGTTTTCCATACTGACCAGCACTTTGGCAAATATCATGTAAATACGTTTAGCATCCAGTAGGACGCACAATTTGCGCACAATTAGGCTTCCACGCGTCTCCAGTAGTCGTCGATCATTAGCGAATAAAATCAGAATAGCGTTGAGAACTTTTTCAAACTCGTGCTTATTCATAGATATCCGAGCCAGGACTTCGAGATCTAACAGTACAACGGCATCGGAAACATCGGACAAAGTCTTCAAAAGAGTTGGCAAGAAGCAGTTGGTCTGAGATGCAATTTCTTGGGGTGCTTTCTCTAATAACATTGCAATCCAGCGCAAGGCAGCCATTCGCGTAGGTACATGATCACTCACTAACTCACTATCGAGCTTTTGCATGAATGGAAGGTACTCCATATCTTGCTTTGTCGATTTCACGAGTTCCAGGAGATCTTCATTTGCTCGTTCAGCAACTTGCCTAATCTCATGCTCAGCGTCTGAAATGCAGTGCATAATTGCGCACAGCAAATGATCATAAAAGCTGACAAGTTGCTCCCGGCCCAAATTAACAAACTCATGAACCCAAATGATTGCTGTCAAGCGATTGAATCGCTCTTTTGATTGGCATTGATGGACCAGGATGTCAACCATACGCCCATATTCCACTTGTGTGGACTGCTTGATCTCTCTTAAAAACTCTGCCAATGCGCTGTCAGCTGCCTGTCGTATCTCTCGATTCCCGTCACTCAGCATGTTGAACAAGCCATCGAGAAATTCTGGAAGCCAGTCGAGCATATCAATGTCCGGTACGGAGTCGAGAACCGTGATCCACCCTACCTACAATAGATAGTTTGTATAGCCGCAAAACTGCTTAGTTCTAAGCGTACCAGCAGCTGACGAATGTACGGGTTCGTCATTCTAATGTACTTGTGGAGAAGTGGAATGAACATGTCAACATCGAAATATTCACTCTCTGTAACGATATCTTTGACAAGGCGATCTAACAGATTTGCCCCATTCTTGACATCCACGTCGACGTCTGCAAACAGCTATCATCTATATGAGTCCAAATCGAACGACTTCCAAACATCAATGTATTGTATGGGTGCGTACCTTACATAACCCATCAAAAATTTGATTGAAGTAGTGCAAAATGTGACCTCTTGCAACTTTGGCAATATTGTACAGTGATTCACACGCATAATACCTCACTCTGCTTTCAGGATCGTCAAAGCAATGCAATACAGGCGGTAAAAGCTTGTTCAGATACGAGTGAGCTTCATGCATGAGACCAATTGCCGTCGCTGCTAATCCAATCAGTCCTCCTTTTCTGTGATTTGCATTTGTCGAGCAGGCAAACTCTTTGCCGAGTAAGTCGATAACCGCCGAAATCCTTTGTCGATTCCGATTGAACTCTTGCACCGAAGAAGTGATAATACTACGTGAAGTAGGCGAGCTGATAACCTCTGATGACTGCGATCCCGTTTTATCTTCCATCTCTTGCCATTGTTTGATCAGGTTCTCCAGCTCCATGGCCGCACCCTTCCGCTTGTCATAAGATCGGTCACCTAAATTTCTCATCAGCGTCGGTGATAGTGGAAGTTGCATGGAATAGCTCGTTATGGAGGGATTAGGCCTCAATGAGGCGCCAGGCGTCTGAGAACTGTTCGGTCGGATAGAATTAGAAGAAGGGGAAAGAACACAAGCGCTGTTTCCGTCTGCTGTCTGATAAGGAGATATTAAGTTAGGTTTTTCGATAGTCTTGTTTCCAGAAAGCTCTTCTTCTTCTTCCGCCTTATGCATTGGCTGCTTTGAAGAAGAGGTCAAAGTTGCCGCTTGTGTTACCTCATTTGCCATGGAAAAGATCAAAAGTACCGTATACCCTCGTGTATGTCTTATTCGGATTTAAGAAGATTATAGCGGTAAGGGAAGCGTTTTTTGATAGATCGTACATTGCCAGCAAAGACATCTGTAAGCATTTCACGGAGACTTATTTACCTATAGGAAAGTTACTTCTCCGTCGGGTAGGTCCCTACCAGTATTCATATTTCTCTAAGGGAACGATACGTGTACGGGTCTGAAGTATACAGCTAGCTACAGAGATACGGCCACACGCAAAGTAGCTTATCGTTTTTTAGCGAATTTTTGACATGCGTCAGATAAAGCTAATCGCCTAACCGATTTCGAGCGGGCAAAAAAAAGTCAGCTTCACGGAGAAGAGAAACGAAGCTCTATTTTTTCCATAAACGTACTTACTGCAAAGTATCAGATTTCGACGCCACTGATCTCTGTACAAATTGGAGCACGATATGTTGCGAAATGTATTAATCATGGCATCCAGTGGTATCATGCTTTTCTCCAAAGAATATACCAATACGATATCTCAAGTATATAACTCGTGGCTATACCTTACTTTAACAACCATATCATTCGAATCCTTGTTTTCTATCCATAGCCACGACTTATCGGCTCCTTGATGACGGCCATGCTCGAGTTTTCTGCCAAAGTTACTGGTTCGCCCGTGTCGTATATCAAATTCGCAAAAGGTAGACATCTATATTCACATATACGGTATATACATCATGAGAGGTTATGCGACTACGTAGTGGCAGTCACCGTGGTCTCCAATGAAGCTGCAAAGGTCTTTTGCGCCATGTTTCACGATCCTTCCGACGGCGCTACCTTTTCGTCTTTCATCGCCAATGAAATCCTAGAAGCTTTCATTCTGGAATTCGCCGCAGAATTGGGAAATGTGGGCCACAATGTGCGTCAATTCGACCGCTTCCACCTCCGAATTGTCGGGATCATTCGACATTCTATCCAACGCCTTTTGAAGCAGTGTACTGTGCCAACACACTTGTGCTTAACCGATGCTATGGACAGTCCTTGACAGCTTCTATGCTAGTGCAACAACAACGTGGAATTCTGAAAGCCATTTTCGTAGCGGATGGATCGATTATTCACGCTACCGCTGAAGTCGATCAGATTGGTGTCCTTGCAAATCTTCAAGTTTTGGTCAATGCGTCGTTGGATATGAGTAAAATGCACCGATGCTTATTTCTGTGTTTGAAAGTAATGGAACGTGATATTGCTTGTTAGTGGCGGCCGTGAACAATACCGTTAATTCAGTCACTATTCAAAGCAGTCGAAGCACTTGCACCGAGGTGATTCATGTTGTGGATGATGGTACGCTTATCGTCGTCCACCGTAAAAGTGTATCTGCAACCAAACACACTCTGGCAATTCAGGAATGCGTTGATATGCTGCGTAAAGGTAAATTTGTTTCAGACCGTGGCCGATTTTCAGCTGTTATGTCGTTTAGTATGTGGGCTTCTTCGTCATTTACATCGGACAACAAGGTGAATGGAGTCGTTTCTCAAAAAGGGAACAAGTCTAGTTGCTAGCAACATGCTGCTTGCCAAGCACCTTTCGAAGAAATCGCATGGTTTCCATTGTATTCTAAATAGCTGTCTTTTTTGGAACTTGTAAATTGATAAGAGTCTGATTTCGAATCGCGAATGTGTTGGTATCGTCAGATTTGGAGTCCGTTAGTTCACATGTCCGACTGAGAGGATGAGCATCAGCGGGAATATCAAGTACTTTGGATCGAGGCTTATAAAGCGACTACGCATTCCATAAACATAGCCGCCCTGATGAATTTCCACTTGCAATCACATCGAGTGTGGGATGAAATACGTTGATTGAATGGATCGACTTGAAGTAATCACTTGTTAGCTCTTGGATCTGCGCACTTTGCACTGCGCTGAAAATTTGGAGACGACGTGGCTGCAGCATACATCCGATGATGTACTGTTCTTCTTTGGGTGTCGTGTATTTGGGATTCTACATCAATAATTGATATATCAGATGTGCATTTAGGCACAAGAGAAAGCGCACGAACCCAGCTCGGATGAAGTTTTGTGATCCAGCGGCCAGTTTGGTTGTTGTGTGGAATTGTCAAAAGTGGTGCGGGAGATTTGTCGGCAATCTTGTTCCACTTGGACGCGCTGGTTTCGTATATATAATTGAAGTTATTCTGACAGACTGTGACACAGTGCGAGCCAGAAGGTGAAAAGTAGGCACAATTCACACTTCGCGCGTGAGGCATCGTCACAACTGGTTCAAGTAGCTTGGTTGAGACTCTTTTAGACCGTGCAAGCTTGCGGAGATCCCAGACTTGGACAGATCGATCGAGTGAGGCTGTTATCACACAACTACAAAAAATGTCTGGGTATATTGCGAGCGTTGATAGCAAAAGACATACTCAGTGGAGATGGGATGTTGATGTACTGTGTTGACTTTTTTCTCATGCACGAGGAATGGCGAAGCGGTTTCAGGCCGCTCACGCTCATCCATCAGCCACAATTTCCCCTCGTGTGAACTGAGAATGTATCGTCTTCTGGTTGAGTCATAGATAAAGTCGGTAATTCCTTCATCATCGGGCAACGCGAGTATTTGATGGAACATGGCGGCACTTAAATCGAAACGACGAAAAGATCCATCAAAGCCGGAAGATAGCAGCGTCGCAGGATGATCTGGATCGAACAGCAAGCGCGAAACTGGAGTAATATGGGGACGATACGTAGCCACAGGATCGATATCTTTGTCGTCAGTAATGGTGGGCGTCCATAAAGCTAATTGACCACTTTTGGATCCGCAGGCAATCAAGAGTTTATCCTCTCGTGGATGGAATACAAGTGAGTACACGCGGTCGTCCGTCACTTTTACAATGGTTGCAGGATCCAGGCGGTAATTTACGATCTTGTGACCAGTGGAATTCGATGGAAGCTGATACTCTATAAATGAAAGTCAATTCCCAAGGATCGAAGTTACTTAACAGTTGCTACCGACCATCTCGCGTTGTCTGTATACTGTCCCATCCACTACATAATCTCTTTAGTAAGCGAGAATTGGCACCTCCATTCAAATTGAGCGCTTCTGCGGCAAAATCAGGTGCCAATCGCTCAATTTTCTGGGACGCAAAATTAGTATAAAATGACTTGAAGCAAGGTGAAGAATACCTCTTCTGACCGATCAAATGAGTCCGCTGTATTTGCCACTTCTGCAAGCGCCAAAGATGATGGATTTTCGCCTCGTAAGCGCATGGAAAAACGTGTCGGAGAGCTCTTTTTCTCACTCAGTTTTTTCTTTTGACGAGATTCAAGAGCTCGGTCCTTCATTGTGTTGCGAATGTTGGCTGCTGCTGTCCTTGCCGCGGTTTTCGCCTGTGGAAAACGAGAGCGTGAAACTTTGCTCGCATTAACATTGAGAAATTGCTTACAGTTGAGACGCCCATTGAGCGAAGAAACTCTAAATTGCGTTGAATGTTCTCTTTGCGTCTGCTTTCATAGTCGTTTGGACTCTGTTGCTGTGTTTTTTCACTGTTATGAGGCGCTGGAATGGTGGCGACTTTAGCACGCTTCGACGCTTGCATTGTATATAATTGGTTCCGAGCTCTTGGACAATAAACAGAGATTGGGTAGCCACTGTCCAATCACAAACAAGAGAAGCGATGTTTCCATCCAATCGTTAGTATTTTAAATGGATGGCATCGCCACTGCTATAAGTGGCGCCCTAAGCTCACGCAATTGCATTATTAAAGGAGTAGCTTGATAAAAGTGGTACAATACGCTAGCGGATGGCTATCTCAGAATCGAACTTAACTTAAGTACAAACAATGTCTTGCAATTGGCGGCGAGCGACACAATGGAACTTTAAGCGGTACGTCACAGGGTTACAGCACACAAATGCGAGGAAGTTGCACGTCGTAGTCGGCATGTCTGGAGGTGTTGATTCTTCCGTAGCTGCATTGCTTCTAAAGCAGCAAGGTCACAAAGTAACCGGTGTGTACATGAAGAACTGGGATTCTAGCGACGAAGTCGGCACACAATGTTGCCCACAAGATCAGGATCTCCAGGATGTTCAATTAGTTTGTGAGCAGCTTGGTATTCCTCTCCGTACGACCAATTTTGTCTCTTCATACTGGAATACAGTTTTCGCTCCTTGCTTGGAAGGCTTCGAAGCGGGACTTACTCCAAATCCTGATATATTATGTAATAGGGAAATCAAATTCAAAGAGTTCATCAATTTTGCCGAGACTCTCCAAGCTGATGTTGTGGCAACCGGTCATTATGCACTTTTGAAGAAAGCCAAAGCAGATGGCCTGACCAATGAATATCCCCAATTATATGTCGGTGTAGACCCTCACAAAGACCAGAGTTATTTTCTCTCACAAGTGCCCGGCAGTGCCTTTTCTAAAGTGTTATTTCCATTGGGTTCCTATCGAAAAAAAGAGGTTCGAGAGATTGCCAAGCGCCACCATCTACATACTGCTCTGAAACGCGATAGCGTGGGTCTATGCTTTATCGGAAAGCGTCATTTTGGTCCCTTTATCAGCCAATATATTGCTCCTAAAGAAGGGTTCTATCACGATGTGGATCGATTGCTAATGCCCAAAGGCCATAAATGCTTTGCTTCTTGCACAGTAGGACAGCGTGCTAGTCTTAGTGGTATGGACGCGAAATACTTTATCGTTGGGAAGCGAAAAGTAGATGGGACGATATTCATTGCTCGGGGTACGAGACACCCGGCGCTGTTCTCCAATTATTGTTTCGTTTCAGCCAAGCATTTTAATTGGATCGGCACTGAGCCACCAAAACTGCAGGAAAATGGAGCCGCTAAATCTATAACTTGTCACTATCGAGCTCGCTATCGCCAGGATCCAGGTCGGTGTCTTGTATCAGTGGTATCAGAAGCTAAAGCTGTTTGTGAGTCCTCCAGCTTCCTTGAGGTACCGAGTGAAACTACAAGAAGCGAACAGTATTTGCGTATCGATTTAGAATTCCCTCAACGAGCAGTTACACCGGGACAAACACTCGCGTTGTACGGCGATGATGGATTATGTTATGGGGGTGGGCCGGTGGAGATTGTGGGAAAAACATTTCATGAGCTAGGTCGGTCGATATCGCCCGAAGCGAGCGACTGGCACAGTTCCTAAAAACGCATTCTCTATATAATTGGACATTCAATCAGCTATATTGTTACCATCTCATAAAATGTGAAGCCGATCTACTACCAAATAAATATTACCCACGAGCCAGAAGCCTCACATAATACTCTTCAGAGAGTAAGCAAGCTTAGATTGTTTGTCATTCCGACCAAAGCGTCCACCTGGAGCTGCGCTGCAGTGTCAAAAGTTAAAATAAATTGAGCCCATTTAGCCCTTCAACACTTTTTCTAGAAATTGTAGCAATTTTGTTTGTACTTCTAATGTTTTCGTCTGCAATGCAATGCTTTGCTGCTGGAATTCGAGAGTGTACTCCAGCTTTCTTCGTTTGATCGCAAGAATCTCATTCTGAAAACTAGATGGAGGTCTCATTGACGTCTCAGTAATTCCATCTTCCTGTTGTTCTGATGCAACCGAGTCAAATTTCTCGGTATCATGGTCCGTGACAACTTGCTCACGAGTGTCGAAATCAATCGCCGGTGACGAGCGTTTTCTTCCAAACTCCTTATCGGACACAAACCCAGTACGTAACATATCGCAATATTGTTGCAATAGCTTATTTTTCTCTGAAATTTCTGCGAGGCAGATTCCAGATCGTCCATCTATCGACAAAGATTGATTGATCTCTTGTTCATAAAGCTCCACTAAACGCTGAAGCCGCAGACGAACACGATATCCGCTAACATTCACTCCTTGTTTTATCACGTTCTCCGCAATATTCTGCCATATTTGTTGTCTATGTACTCCATTGGGTTGAAACAACTCGGAGTGTTGCAATACTTCCCTTAGAATTATCAAATCGTGCTCCTCAGAAAAACAAAATCGTTGCTTTCGCGCCTTTGATGCATTTTGTTCGGGTGAAGGTCGTTCGGGGTGACCGTTGGCTTCTGTGATTTCCTCATGATTATCTGATTCTATCTTTAATTGCTTTCGAGTAGACGCTTGTAAGGCGTCTCGCAAGGCGCAATAACGACGTAATAATAGTTTTTTCTCAGATACTTTATGGTCTTCTGCACTTCTTTCGACAGAGACAAAAGAACGTTTTATCTGATCATTTTCTTCCTGTTCATGTAGTTGTACAAGACGATGCAGCCGAAGTTTGGCACGGTGTGAATCTACATGAACCCCGTATTTGTTTATATTTTCCGCAATCAATTGCCACGTTTGCGTTTTTGTATGGAAAGCGGGACTCTGTTGAAATAAGCCGTTTTCACCGATCACTTCTTTTAGTAGAATTATGTCATGAATTTCCGCAAAGCAAAAACGTGTTTTCCGTTCCTTTGGTGCTGCAATGACGTTGCGCATTTTCGAGATGAACCGTACAAATCTGATTAGAAGACCGTATCGCACAGCAGATGCTCTAGATGCTCATGCCTGCACAATACACTTAGTGATGTGTCAAATATATCTGCTCAAAGTCACTTGACTGGCGGTAGACTGAAGCAGTTCTGACTGATCAAACTGATACTGCTAGCTTCGTGTGGTTAAACCGATTCAATCGGTACATTTATCACCTACAAAGCGCATTCAGTCTAATCTTTTTGCGAGATCATTTGGAGTAATTGAATGGTAGCCATGTGGAAGGATACTTTGACCAGATATCTCATACCCCACTCTTGCGAAGTCTAATTATTGCACATTTGACTACAGTTAGTAACTTCGCAAATAGAACATTTCCCCGTCAGAATTATACTAATGTGAAGCTGCTCGGATAGGCCAATTGTAACTTTCTTAGAGTGTCCGATCAACTGCTGTGATAAGACGAAAAGCCTGACTTGTATACAAAAGGATATTTGATCATGTGGAAGAGTTCTTATTAAGGTTGTGTTCTCGCAATCGTCCCCCAGTAGAGCTTGGTCAAGACTCATATTGTAATATAGATAACGTTTGAGGAACTAATCAGTGCATGATCACGTATATGACCATGTCAGGAATGAAGGCGATAAAAAGCTCCGTACGAAGCTCACGAGTTTCCTTCAGAAATCTTGAAGGTGCATGTGGGTTTAATGGGCAGATTTGCCAATCAGTACGATGCTATCGAGGCTCTCGATGCATAGCTTAAACATTTTTTGTGAGCAGTAGATACTCACATCACATCTGTGTGACTAGTGAAAGTTTATGTCATCATTCTTGCTGTCGGTGATATAAATGTTGTGAATGGAAGCAAAGTCATGCTTGCGTATGCATTCGCCCTTTCTCTAGCATCAAGTAGTACATGCTCGTCATGCTAGTGAAAATGATGAAGATCCAAATCAAGAACAAATGTGGACAGGTGGATTTGGATACCCATATTACCGATACAACTATCGCTATCGTTACTGGTGGTAGCTGGCGACACCTTGGTCAGTGAGTTGGCTGCGTAGAAGTAGTGGCTGCAGATGTGATATCGATAATATAAAGTTCGCTATTGTTGTTTATAATTTCTTTTTTTATGTGTTTTTTTCCGTTTCTTGTCCTAACTCAGCTGCTTGGTATCACATATTGCCAAGATTTGGAGTGACGATCACATGACATTCACATGCTTCCACTGAAACGTCATTGTGTTCACTACCACGGCACTATATAGACGCCTTCAATGGATACACTATAAATTAGTACCACATGTAGAAACTGTTAACATGCTTTCTCAGAACATTCCCATACAAACTTGTGTACGAAGTTTCTTATAATATTTCCAATGAAATCCAAGAAATGACCTAGCGAAATGACGGTTTTGTTTGAATTGGATCATTTGGCAGTATTTCATTGTGCAATTAGCTTTATATCAAAATGAACAAATTATGTGGTGTCATTTCTCTTGCGGCAGCTATTGCTTCGACTCATAGTCAAGTGGCAATCACGGATGCTGCAGAAACCCCAAGGATGCACGCACAACAACCTCGCTTAGGACAATCGGACACTCCCAAAAACGTTCTCACTGATGCAACGGCGCTTGTGAATAAAAACAATGCAGTCGTCGATAACAACATCGCCGTGAGTGACAGCAACGTTCTTCTCACGCAGAATGACCGCTTTAAGGTCGACAAACAAGCTGGAACAGTACATGTTCGTGGTGCTAGTGAAAATGATGAAGATCCAAATCAAGAACAAATGTGGACAGGTGGATTTGGATACCCATATTACCGATACAACTATCGCTATCGTTACTGGTGGTAGTTGGCGACACCTTGGTCAGTGAGTTGGCTGCGTAGAAGTAGTGGCTGCAGATGTGATATCGATAATATAAAGTTCGCTATTGTTGTTTATAATTTCTTTTTTTATGTGTTTTTTTCCGTTTCTTGTCCTAACTCAGCTGCTTGCTATCACTATTGCCAAGATTTGGAGTGACGATCACATGACATTCACATGCTTCCACTGAAACGTCATTGTGTTCACTACCACGGCACTATATAGACGCCCTGAATGGATACACTATAAATTAGTACCACATGTAGAAACTGTTAACATGCTTTCTCAGAACATTCCCATACAAACTTGTGTACGAAGTTTCTTATAATATTTCCAATGAAATCCAAGAAATGACCTAGCGAAATGACGGTTTTGTTTGAATTGGATCATTTGGCAGTATTTCATTCTGCAACTAGCTTTATATCCTATCTATATTGCCAAGATTTGGAGTGACGATCACATGACATTCACATGCTTCCACTGAAACGTCATTGTGTTCACTACCACGGCACTATATAGACGCCTTCAATGGATACACTATAAATTAGTACCACATGTAGAAACTGTTAACATGCTTTCTCAGAACATTCCCATACAAACTTGTGTACGAAGTTTCTTATAATATTTCCAATGAAATCCAAGAAATGACCTAGCGAAATGACGATATTGTTTGAATTGGATCATTTGGCAGTAACTCATTCTGCAACTAGCTTTATATCAAAATGAACAAATTATGTGGTGTCATTTCTCTTGCGGCAGCTATTGCTTCGACTCATAGTCAAGTGGCAATCACGGATGCTGCAGAAACCCCAAGGATGCACGCACAACAACCTCGCTTAGGACAATCGGACACTCCCAAAAACGTTCTCACTGATGCAACGGCGCTTGTGAATAAAAACAATGCAGTCGTCGATAACAACATCGCCGTGAGTGACAGCAACGTTCTTCTCACGCAGAATGACCGCTTTAAGGTCGACAAACAAGCTGGAACAGTACATGTTCGTGGTGCTAGTGAAAATGATGAAGATCCAAATCAAGAACAAATGTGGACAGGTGGATTTGGATACCCATATTACCGATACAACTATCGCTATCGTTACTGGTGGTAGTTGGCGACACCTTGGTCAGTGAGTTGGCTGCGTAGAAGTAGTGGCTGCAGATGTGATATCGATAATATAAAGTTCGCTAGTGTTAATTATAATTTCTTTTTTTATGTGTTTTTTTCCGTTTCTTGTCCTAACTCAGCTGCTTGCTATCACTATTGCCAAGATTTGGAGTGACGATCACATGACATTCACATGCTTCCACTGAAACGTCATTGTGTTCACTACCACGGCACTATATAGACGCCCTGAATGGATACACTATAAATTAGTACCACATGTAGAAACTGTTAACATGCTTTCTCAGAACATTCCCATACAAACTTGTGTACGAAGTTTCTTATAATATTTCCAATGAAATCCAAGAAATGACCTAGCGAAATGACGGTTTTGTTTGAATTGGATCATTTGGCAGTATTTCATTCTGCAACTAGCTTTATATCCTATCTATATTGCCAAGATTTGGAGTGACGATCACATGACA
Source organism: Albugo candida (assembly GCA_905220665.1). Lineage (NCBI taxonomy): Eukaryota > Oomycota > Peronosporomycetes > Albuginales > Albuginaceae > Albugo > Albugo candida. The sequence continues at coordinate 545,254 of CAJNAR010000148.1, read as the reverse complement.
TTCACATGCTTCCACTGAAACGTCATTGTGTTCACTACCACGGCACTATATAGACGCCCTGAATGGATACACTATAAATTAGTACCACATGTAGAAACTGTTAACATGCTTTCTCAGAACATTCCCATACAAACTTGTGTACGAAGTTTCTTATAATATTTCCAATGAAATCCAAGAAATGACCTAGCGAAATGACGGTTTTGTTTGAATTGGATCATTTGGCAGTATTTCATTCTGCAACTAGCTTTATATCCTATCTATATTGCCAAGATTTGGAGTGACGATCACATGACATTCACATGCTTCCACTGAAACGTCATTGTGTTCACTACCACGGCACTATATAGACGCCTTCAATGGATACACTATAAATTAGTACCACATGTAGAAACTGTTAACATGCTTTCTCAGAACATTCCCATACAAACTTGTGTACGAAGTTTCTTATAATATTTCCAATGAAATCCAAGAAATGACCTAGCGAAATGACGATATTGTTTGAATTGGATCATTTGGCAGTAACTCATTCTGCAACTAGCTTTATATCAAAATGAACAAATTATGTGGTGTCATTTCTCTTGCGGCAGCTATTGCTTCGACTCATAGTCAAGTGGCAATCACGGATGCTGCAGAAACCCCAAGGATGCACGCACAACAACCTCGTTTAGGACAATCGGACACTCCCAAAAACGTTCTCACTGATGCAACGGCGCTTGTGAATAAAAACAATGCAGTCGTCGATAACAACATCGCCGTGAGTGACAGCAACGTTCTTCTCACGCAGAATGACCGCTTTAAGGTCGACAAACAAGCTGGAACAGTACATGTTCGTGGTGCTAGTGAAAATGATGAAGATCCAAATCAAGAACAAATGTGGACAGGTGGATTTGGATACCCATATTACCGATACAACTATCGCTATCGTTACTGGTGGTAGTTGGCGACACCTTGGTCAGTGAGTTGGCTGCGTAGAAGTAGTGGCTGCAGATGTGATATCGATAATATAAAGTTCGCTAGTGTTAATTATAATTTCTTTTTTTATGTGTTTTTTTCCGTTTCTTGTCCTAACTCAGCTGCTTGGTATCACATATTGCCAAGATTTGGAGTGACGATCACATGACATTCACATGCTTCCACTGAAACGTCATTGTGTTCACTACCACGGCACTATATAGACGCCCTGAATGGATACACTATAAATTAGTACCACATGTAGAAACTGTTAACATGCTTTCTCAGAACATTCCCATACAAACTTGTGTACGAAGTTTCTTATAATATTTCCAATGAAATCCAAGAAATGACCTAGCGAAATGACGGTTTTGTTTGAATTGGATCATTTGGCAGTAACTCATTCTGCAATTAGCTTTATATCAAAATGAACAAATTATGTGGTGTCATTTCTCTTGCGGCAGCTATTGCTTCGACTCATAGTCAAGTGGCAATCACGGATGCTGCAGAAACCCCAAGGATGCACGCACAACAACCTCGCTTAGGACAATCGGACACTCCCAAAAACGTTCTCACTGATGCAACGGCGCTTGTGAATAAAAACAATGCAGTCGTCGATAACAACATCGCCGTGAGTGACAGCAACGTTCTTCTCACGCAGAATGACCGCTTTAAGGTCGACAAACAAGCTGGAACAGTACATGTTCGTGGTGCTAGTGAAAATGATGAAGATCCAAATCAAGAACAAATGTGGACAGGTGGATTTGGATACCCATATTACCGATACAACTATCGCTATCGTTACTGGTGGTAGTTGGCGACACCTAGGTCAGTGAATTGGCTGCGTAGAAGTAGTGGCTGCAGATGTGATATCGATAATATAAAGTTCGCTATTGTTGTTTATAATTTCTTTTTTTATGTGTTTTTTTCCGTTTCTTGTCCTAACTCAGCTGCTTGCTATCACATATTGCCAAGATTTGGAGTGACGATCACATGACATTCACATGCTTCCACTGAAACGTCATTGTGTTCACTACCACGGCACTATGTAGACGCCTTCAATGGATACACTATAAATTAGTACCACATGTAGAAACTGTTAACATGCTTTCTCAGAACATTCCCATACAAACTTGTGTACGAAGTTTCTTATAATATTTCCAATGAAATCCAAGAAATGACCTAGCGAAATGACGGTTTTGTTTGAATTGGATCATTTGGCAGTATTTCATTGTGCAATTAGCTTTATATCAAAATGAACAAATTATGTGGTTTCATTTCTCTTGCGGCAGCTATTGCTTCGACTCATAGTCAAGTGGCAATCACGGATGCTGCAGAAACCCCAAGCATGCACGCACAACAACCTCGCTTAGGACAATCGGACACTCCCAAAAACGTTCTCACTGATGCAACGGCGCTTGTGAATAAAAACAATGCAGTCGTCGATAACAACATCGCCGTGAGTGACAGCAACGTTCTTCTCACGCAGAATGACCGCTTTAAGGTCGACAAACAAGCTGGAACAGTACATGTTCGTGGTGCTAGTGAAAATGATGAAGATCCAAATCAAGAACAAATGTGGACAGGTGGATTTGGATACCCATATTACCGATACAACTATCGCTATCGTTACTGGTGGTAGCTGGCGACACCTTGGTCAGTGAGTTGGCTGCGTAGAAGTAGTGGCTGCAGATGTGATATCGATAATATAAAGTTCGCTATTGTTGTTTATAATTTCTTTTTTTATGTGTTTTTTTCCGTTTCTTGTCCTAACTCAGCTGCTTGCTATCACATATTGCCAAGATTTGGAGTGACGATCACATGACATTCACATGCTTCCACTGAAACGTCATTGTGTTCACTACCACGGCACTATATAGACGCCCTGAATGGATACACTATAAATTAGTACCACATGTAGAAACTGTTAACATGCTTTCTCAGAACATTCCCATACAAACTTGTGTACGAAGTTTCTTATAATATTTCCAATGAAATCCAGAAATGACCTAGCGAAATGACGGTTTTGTTTGAATTGGATCATTTGGCAGTATTCCATTGTGCAATTAGCTTTATATCAAAATGAACAAATTATGTGGTTTCATTTCTCTTGCGGCAGCTATTGCTTCGACTCATAGTCAAGTGGCAATCACGGATGCTGCAGAAACCCCAAGCATGCACGCACAACAACCTCGCTTAGGACAATCGGACACTCCCAAAAACGTTCTCACTGATGCAACGGCGCTTGTGAATAAAAACAATGCAGTCGTCGATAACAACATCGCCGTGAGTGACAGCAACGTTCTTCTCACGCAGAATGACCGCTTTAAGGTCGACAAACAAGCTGGAACAGTACATGTTCGTGGTGCTAGTGAAAATGATGAAGATCCAAATCAAGAACAAATGTGGACAGGTGGATTTGGATACCCATATTACCGATACAACTATCGCTATCGTTACTGGTGGTAGTTGGCGACACCTAGGTCAGTGAATTGGCTGCGTAGAAGTAGTGGCTGCAGATGTGATATCGATAATATAAAGTTCGCTATTGTTGTTTATAATTTCTTTTTTTATGTGTTTTTTTCCGTTTCTTGTCCTAACTCAGCTGCTTGCTATCACATATTGCCAAGATTTGGAGTGACGATCACATGACATTCACATGCTTCCACTGAAACGTCATTGTGTTCACTACCACGGCACTATGTAGACGCCTTCAATGGATACACTATAAATTAGTACCACATGTAGAAACTGTTAACATGCTTTCTCAGAACATTCCCATACAAACTTGTGTACGAAGTTTCTTATAATATTTCCAATGAAATCCAAGAAATGACCTAGCGAAATGACGGTTTTGTTTGAATTGGATCATTTGGCAGTATTTCATTGTGCAATTAGCTTTATATCAAAATGAACAAATTATGTGGTTTCATTTCTCTTGCGGCAGCTATTGCTTCGACTCATAGTCAAGTGGCAATCACGGATGCTGCAGAAACCCCAAGCATGCACGCACAACAACCTCGCTTAGGACAATCGGACACTCCCAAAAACGTTCTCACTGATGCAACGGCGCTTGTGAATAAAAACAATGCAGTCGTCGATAACAACATCGCCGTGAGTGACAGCAACGTTCTTCTCACGCAGAATGACCGCTTTAAGGTCGACAAACAAGCTGGAACAGTACATGTTCGTGGTGCTAGTGAAAATGATGAAGATCCAAATCAAGAACAAATGTGGACAGGTGGATTTGGATACCCATATTACCGATACAACTATCGCTATCGTTACTGGTGGTAGTTGGCGACACCTTGGTCAGTGAGTTGGCTGCGTAGAAGTAGTGGCTGCAGATGTGATATCGATAATATAAAGTTCGCTATTGTTGTTTATAATTTCTTTTTTTATGTGTTTTTTTCCGTTTCTTGTCCTAACTCAGCTGCTTGGTATCACATATTGCCAAGATTTGGAGTGACGATCACATGACATTCACATGCTTCCACTGAAACGTCATTGTGTTCACTACCACGGCACTATATAGACGCCCTGAATGGATACACTATAAATTAGTACCACATGTAGAAACTGTTAACATGCTTTCTCAGAACATTCCCATACAAACTTGTGTACGAAGTTTCTTATAATATTTCCAATGAAATCCAAGAAATGACCTAGCGAAATGACGGTTTTGTTTGAATTGGATCATTTGGCAGTATTTCATTGTGCAATTAGCTTTATATCAAAATGAACAAATTATGTGGTTTCATTTCTCTTGCGGCAGCTATTGCTTCGACTCATAGTCAAGTGGCAATCACGGATGCTGCAGAAACCCCAAGCATGCACGCACAACAACCTCGCTTAGGACAATCGGACACTCCCAAAAACGTTCTCACTGATGCAACGGCGCTTGTGAATAAAAACAATGCAGTCGTCGATAACAACATCGCCGTGAGTGACAGCAACGTTCTTCTCACGCAGAATGACCGCTTTAAGGTCGACAAACAAGCTGGAACAGTACATGTTCGTGGTGCTAGTGAAAATGATGAAGATCCAAATCAAGAACAAATGTGGACAGGTGGATTTGGATACCCATATTACCGATACAACTATCGCTATCGTTACTGGTGGTAGCTGGCGACACCTTGGTCAGTGAGTTGGCTGCGTAGAAGTAGTGGCTGCAGATGTGATATCGATAATATAAAGTTCGCTATTGTTGTTTATAATTTCTTTTTTTATGTGTTTTTTTCCGTTTCTTGTCCTAACTCAGCTGCTTGCTATCACATATTGCCAAGATTTGGAGTGACGATCACATGACATTCACATGCTTCCACTGAAACGTCATTGTGTTCACTACCACGGCACTATATAGACGCCCTGAATGGATACACTATAAATTAGTACCACATGTAGAAACTGTTAACATGCTTTCTCAGAACATTCCCATACAAACTTGTGTACGAAGTTTCTTATAATATTTCCAATGAAATCCAGAAATGACCTAGCGAAATGACGGTTTTGTTTGAATTGGATCATTTGGCAGTATTTCATTGTGCAATTAGCTTTATATCAAAATGAACAAATTATGTGGTTTCATTTCTCTTGCGGCAGCGACTCATAGTCAAGTGGCAATCACGGATGCTGCAGAAACCCCAAGCATGCACGCACAACAACCTCGCTTAGGACAATCGGACACTCCCAAAAACGTTCTCACTGATGCAACGGCGCTTGTGAATAAAAACAATGCAGTCGTCGATAACAACATCGCCGTGAGTGACAGCAACGTTCTTCTCACGCAGAATGACCGCTTTAAGGTCGACAAACAAGCTGGAACAGTACATGTTCGTGGTGCTAGTGAAAATGATGAAGATCCAAATCAAGAACAAATGTGGACAGGTGGATTTGGATACCCATATTACCGATACAACTATCGCTATCGTTACTGGTGGTAGCTGGCGACACCTTGGTCAGTGAATTGGCTGCGTAGAAGTAGTGGCTGCAGATGTGATATCGATAATATAAAGTTCGCTATTGTTGTTTATAATTTCTTTTTTTATGTGTTTTTTTCCGTTTCTTGTCCTAACTCAGCTGCTTGCTATCACTATTGCCAAGATTTGGAGTGACGATCACATGACATTCACATGCTTCCACTGAAACGTCATTGTGTTCACTACCACGGCACTATATAGACGCCTTCAATGGATACACTATAAATTAGTACCACATGTAGAAACTGTTAACATGCTTTCTCAGAACATTCCCATACAAACTTGTGTACGAAGTTTCTTATAATATTTCCAATGAAATCCAAGAAATGACCTAGCGAAATGACGATATTGTTTGAATTGGATCATTTGGCAGTAACTCATTCTGCAACTAGCTTTATATCAAAATGAACAAATTATGTGGTGTCATTTCTCTTGCGGCATCTATTGCTTCGACTCATAGTCAAGTGGCAATCATGGATGCTGCAGAAACCCCAAGCATGCACGCACAACAACCTCGCTTAGGACAATCGGACACTCCCAAAAACGTTCTCACTGATGCAACGGCGCTTGTGAATAAAAACAATGCAGTCGTCGATAACAACATCGCCGTGAGTGACAGCAACGTTCTTCTCACGCAGAATGACCGCTTTAAGGTCGACAAACAAGCTGGAACAGTACATGTTCGTGGTGCTAGTGAAAATGATGAAGATCCAAATCAAGAACAAATGTGGACAGGTGGATTTGGATACCCATATTACCGATACAACTATCGCTATCGTTACTGGTGGTAGTTGGCGACACCTTGGTCAGTGAGTTGGCTGCGTAGAAGTAGTGGCTGCAGATGTGATATCGATAATATAAAGTTCGCTATTGTTGTTTATAATTTCTTTTTTTATGTGTTTTTTTCCGTTTCTTGTCCTAACTCAGCTGCTTGCTATCACATATTGCCAAGATTTGGAGTGACGATCACATGACATTCACATGCTTCCACTGAAACGTCATTGTGTTCACTACCACGGCACTATATAGACGCCTTCAATGGATACACTATAAATTAGTACCACATGTAGAAACTGTTAACATGCTTTCTCAGAACATTCCCATACAAACTTGTGTACGAAGTTTCTTATAATATTTCCAATGAAATCCAAGAAATGACCTAGCGAAATGACGATATTGTTTGAATTGGATCATTTGGCAGTAACTCATTCTGCAACTAGCTTTATATCAAAATGAACAAATTATGTGGTGTCATTTCTCTTGCGGCAGCTATTGCTTCGACTCATAGTCAAGTGGCAATCACGGATGCTGCAGAAACCCCAAGGATGCACGCACAACAACCTCGCTTAGGACAATCGGACACTCCCAAAAACGTTCTCACTGATGCAACGGCGCTTGTGAATAAAAACAATGCAGTCGTCGATAACAACATCGCCGTGAGTGACAGCAACGTTCTTCTCACGCAGAATGACCGCTTTAAGGTCGACAAACAAGCTGGAACAGTACATGTTCGTGGTGCTAGTGAAAATGATGAAGATCCAAATCAAGAACAAATGTGGACAGGTGGATTTGGATACCCATATTACCGATACAACTATCGCTATCGTTACTGGTGGTAGTTGGCGACACCTAGGTCAGTGAATTGGCTGCGTAGAAGTAGTGGCTGCAGATGTGATATCGATAATATAAAGTTCGCTATTGTTGTTTATAATTTCTTTTTTTATGTGTTTTTTTCCGTTTCTTGTCCTAACTCAGCTGCTTGCTATCACTATTGCCAAGATTTGGAGTGACGATCACATGACATTCACATGCTTCCACTGAAACGTCATTGTGTTCACTACCACGGCACTATATAGACGCCTTCAATGGATACACTATAAATTAGTACCACATGTAGAAACTGTTAACATGCTTTCTCAGAACATTCCCATACAAACTTGTGTACGAAGTTTCTTATAATATTTCCGATGAAATCCAAGAAATGACCTAGCGAAATGACGATATTGTTTGAATTGGATCATTTGGCAGTAATTCATTCTGCAATTAGCTTTAGATCAAAATGAACAAATTATGTGGTGTCATTTCTCTTGCGGCAGCTATTGCTTCGACTCATAGTCAAGTGGCAATCACGGATGCTGCAGAAACCCCAAGGATGCACGCACAACAACCTCGCTTAGGACAATCGGACACTCCCAAAAACGTTCTCACTGATGCAACGGCGCTTGTGAATAAAAACAATGCAGTCGTCGATAACAACATCGCCGTGAGTGACAGCAACGTTCTTCTCACGCAGAATGACCGCTTTAAGGTCGACAAACAAGCTGGAACAGTATATGTTCGTGGTGCTAGTGAAAATGATGAAGATCCAAATCAAGAACAAATGTGGACAGGTGGATTTGGATACCCATATTACCGATACAACTATCGCTATCGTTACTGGTGGTAGTTGGTGACACCTTGGTCAGTGAGTTGGCTGCGTAGAAGTAGTCGCTGCAGATGTGATATCGATAATATAAAGTTCGCTATTGTTGTTTATAATTTCTTTTTTTATGTGTTTTTTTCCGTTTCTTGTCCTAACTCAGCTGCTTGCTATCACTATTGCCAAGATTTGGAGTGACGATCACATGACATTCACATGCTTCCACTGAAACGTCATTGTGTTCACTACCACGGCACTATATAGACACCCTGAATGGATACACAATAAAACTAGCACCACATGTAGAAACTATAAACATGCTTTCTTAGAACATTCCCATACAAACTTGTGTACGAAGTTTCTTATAATATTTCCGATGAAATCCAGGAAATGACCTAGCGAAATGACGATATTGTTTGAATTGGATCATTTGGCAGTAATTCATTCTGCAACTAGCTTTAGATCAAAATGAACAAATTATGTGGTGTCATTTCTCTTGCGGCAGCTATTGCTTCGACTCATAGTCAAGTGGCAATCACGGATGCTGCAGAAACCCCAAGGATGCACGCACAACAACCTCGCTTAGGACAATCGGACACTCCCAAAAACGTTCTCACTGATGCAACGGCGCTTGTGCATTCGTCGATAACAACATCGCCGTGAGTGACAGCAACGTTCTTCTCACGCAGAATGACCGCTTTAAGGTCGACAAACAAGCTGGAACAGTACATGTTCGTGGTGCTAGTGAAAATGATGAAGATCCAAATCAAGAACAAATGTGGACAGGTGGATTTGGATACCCATATTACCGATACAACTATCGCTATCGTTACTGGTGGTAGTTGAGAGTGACTCAGAACGAGAAGTCATGGACAATCTTAAAGGGCGCGCAAGTGAGGTCAAGTTACATTGCAATGATTAATATGATGCAATGAGACATCACAGCGTATGACATTTTCTAAATAAATTGTGCTAAATGGAAACTAGCATTGCGACGTGATATTCTCCCGCCCAAATCTGAGAAGAATTTATGATTATGGAATGTATATTGAGTAATCTTTACTTTTTGACGGGATATCGTTGATTATATAGCATGCCATGTTGCCTAGAAGTGAGGCTTTTTTCCTATTTTCAGAAATATTGCTGTACACATTGTGGGTATGCACTGGATGCCAAATAATGTACACAAGGCTCCAACTGCTTTTTCTGCCTACATAATGCGTAGAAAGCATGCTCAGTTCATAGAAACTTCTATGGATACCAAACGTGTGATTTTATATCGCAGGGTGCAAGGTTGATCTCTGCTGTTTTCTCCTTCAGGTTAGGTTTCATGCCACGGAGTTTTTGAAGGTAGCCTTTATTATGACGCATCATGACAATGTGGTCTAAAATGGCTCAGTTGTTGTCGGCAATGGCGACATATATTCTACATTGAAGCAGAAGGGTACGTTGATGTGGGAGTATAAAGCTGATGAATAGCGCTGGTAGTTTACTTTTTATGAATGTGGTGGCCTTAAGTCACATATTTGTCTTCGAGAAAGAGAAGTTTGTGTAGCACACGCATAGATGGAGTTATGAAGCTGCCCGTGACTGAATGTATTACACTGAGCTGTAGAAGAAAATGCGTCACTTCCGGGATGGTTACATAGAATGTTTATTGCGTTGTAGAGACTGACTGAACGCAGCTAAAGGGTTGTTAAGAGTTTGAAAACTCTATTTTTCTCCGCTCGTTCCTAACCTAGTTGTTTTCTCAAGTCATTCACGTGGTTGGAACGGTATGAACAAATTATTATTATCATAGTATGTCTTTTATTGTACGTAACAGCCGCTTGTTTTGAACCTGTTTTAGACCGAATTATGATATGTTGGTCACGCTGTTGCTAATCGTAATGACTGCAAAGTTGTCCAATCACTAGAAGCGCCACATTGTGCTTAGAAAGCATCTAACTGACCACGCAACCAGCAGCTGCTACAAGCTATTGACTCCACGTATGCCTATCGCACAAGTTACTTGCTAATTCATTTTCCTATTTGCACAATGGTATCCTATACTTCATTGCTGGGGGTTTCTGCAACCATTACCCAAATTTTCCCTCTCTACAGCGCTTTACAATCAGCTAAGATGACAGTAAGACTACATGGGTCAATTTCTTCGATAAATGCCTGTCAAGAATGTGTGCTAAGTGGATTGGGGGCTCATCGAATGGATCTGATATCGGATGCTACAGAGCTCACTTCTAACTCGGCCACATACAAGATTACCGGGTCCAAATTCGTTTTCGCAAATCTCGTGCCCGACTGCAAGAGCGCTTATATTTGTGATATCACGGCATTCGAAATATCTTCATCTGAGAGGAAGGAACATAATCCATCCAATAAATACATGAACGCATTCGATTGGAACAATGCCCAATTAACATGCTTTCTCACGCTGAAACCGACCTTGAGTATCTTGTTTATGGAATGCCTCCAAGAGAGCGCTACTGCTACATATGTTGGCAGGTTTCGAATTACCACAAGTATTTCAAGCAATCGCGCGCTATTTGTGCTATATGAATCGAAAAGTGGAGTCACGTTAAACGCGTGCAAGAGGATAGCTCCAGGCGCTGGCAGACTTTTCTTGGTTGACAACGATATTTGTACAAGATTTATGAGCAAGCTTCCGCTTGTAGAATCTGAGCTACCAATAAATGATCAACTTTCTTTGATGAAATACATGGCCGAAGGCGCATCATGGTCCCACGCAAATATGGATACAGCCATGCGCTCGAGAGGGGGGAATAGATACCTGCAGACTGACGTCAGCACACTTATGAATGACATTGATGCAGCATTGGATCAGCCAATACATTGCTTACGGCCGGAAAGAGAATTACTACAAGAAATTCATGTACCATGTTATAAATGCCTTGTCAAGATCTTCGGTATAGTTGTTGTCGCTACTCATGGCCACCAAACATACATCTTTTACGTATTCACTGATCTTAAGATAAAGAAAGGAGATTTGAACTTCTGTAACGCTGAGTGTGGTGCAATCAAAGTTCTCAAAATGAAGGATCCAACATGCCATCTACATTTCTTCGACCACTTCATCACATCTCCACTTGGTGATCAATTCGTCGCACCCGTATCTCAACAAAAACCAAGAAATTTATACACTGTTCCACCTCAAATGAGCAGCGGCTGCGTTTGGGCTAATGGCGCATTTCAAGGATCAGAATGTTTGAGATGTCTAAGAGAAATTCAGTATTCAAGTATGCATGAGCTGTCAGAATCTACTGCACTGGTATCCCTTCAACCACATTATCTTTTTGGTGACAACAGACGGAAAGCGGAGGTTGCCAATTGCGTTTACTATTCCGAGTGCGCTCGCCTGTTGTTTGTGCCAAATTATATCTGCTATTACGATACAGACATGAAGATCGTGACGAAAATAGAAAACGGTCATTCAACTCATGAACAACCAGCAAGTGGATCTCTTTCGATCGAGACTCATGGTCTCAAAACGTTGTTGCCGGATCATCGAAATCCAGACACACCATCCTACCTTTTCGATGAACCACTGCACTCCGCTCTACGTGGTGCCGATTTCTCTGCTGCAGCTTCCGTCAAAAACAGTTATGCATCAGCGGATGGCTTTTCAGCAACCGATGTATTTGTAATTCGGTGGACGGGACAAAGTCTAGAGTGTGCTGAATGCCTTGCGCTTTTCGGAGAAGTTTTACTCGTTTCAAGTCTACAGTATTACGCTTTCATGATAAAAGGTAAACATCCAGTGGGTACCATACCATGTGTAGATTGTGGCGTTTTGACCGTAGATAAGGTGGTGAGTCTCAACATCTACCCACTGCGACCTATATCCAGTAAGATGATCAAGAAAATGATATTTACAGATGCTAATTGATGACAGTCTTCATGATGAAGATCGTCTAATAGACATGAGGTCGGATGCTGCCGCATTGTCCCGTGAAGGAAAAGAAGCGTCAAAGACCGCAAGGATGAAGAGGAAGGGAAAGTGGTGAAACGAATCTTAATCTGGACCCTGGGAGGGTATATAATTGCGATATTCATGACTCAACGTGGCTGGATTAACTAGCGAACGCTATCCTCGCATGAAGTGCTAGCTTACATTTTAGCTTCGAGAAGTTGCAAGATAAAAGCCTTGATATATTTCGCCATGATCTCATCACAGAGAAAGCAAGCTTGTTTGAACTTCTACAAGACTGTGTTTCGTAATTAATTGTGCATTGCTTCACCAACTCTTCCAGTACAATTAAAATTTCAGCAACCGATATTTGACCTCTTCCTAGCGCATGCTGTAGAAAAGATCTTTACCAGCTGTCGATCGTGCCATTTGGTTAAACGCGAATAGATCGTTTCTTGTACGCGAGGACTATAGCTGCGCTTTTAATGACTGCAGGCAAGTATCTTCCATTTCAATCAAAAACAATAAGTCTCTAGGGTTTGTCATTTATCTCCAAAGTAAGCTGAGTAAAATATACGTAGGGAGAACAATCCCCAGGATATGGACACATGATATCAGCAACAAAAATGTCGATGACGCTAGGACGAATATTTTCCCCGAACAGAGTCCATCCACTAAACCCTCCCAGGTATCCTACATCATACTACGCTCACTAACGAGTATACCATGCATAGATCATAGTGAGCGCATAGTACATTTTATGATCACTGTACAGGCCCTGACATGCTGACGGCCGCATGCTTACATGATAGATCTGTCCACAGTGTTCAGACTATTGCCGAAGTCACTCTCTCCGTTGAGAATGTTAGGATCCATTCAAGCAACTTTCATAAAAGAATACTCAGCCTACTAAGCGAGATTGATAATCCTGACAGAGGAGTTTTGCTACCGTATCATGCAGCCATTTCGCCATCGCTATTTCTTCATCGTCGGTGCCTGGGGACCTCAAAAGGCAACAATAAGCAGCATCTAGCTCCACCGTATGTTATCGTGGCTATCTAAGACGTTTATAGAATGGATGGACTCCATTGCGCTAAAATTGTACAACACAGGTCTTGAAAAGTGCGATCGATATAAATGCGATATCTATACCATCCTAGCATGCTTGACCCAATCCCTTACATCAGATGCACTTACCGTATAAATATTGGCGCCCGGAAGCTCAATCGTGATAGAGATCTGACTTAGCAGCGACTGTAGACTATAGTGCAGACATTCGGTCTTATCCTCCATACAATGCGTAAATGTAAAACCGGTTTCAACAAAAGAAGGCATCAAGCTACTGCTGCTAACATCGAGCTTGCATTACAAAGCACATTAGCTAGTAGAATCAATCGAGCTAAGGGAGATCTTGGGTATAGCCTCCCAGAATTCGAGTCGAGATGGCTTTACTTACGCAAAGTTGTTGGTATTATCCCAAGAACACACTCAACTTATTGCGTTTTGCCCTCAACTTTTCCGCAATGTATAAAGTATCTCATCTATGACTATCTGTCTATGAGCAGCTCTATCCAGCAACACATACTGTCTTGGAGGTGTGAATTTCACAACCCAGCTGAGGTATGGTACATTTTCGCAAGTCATTGCTCCGCGATAACTTGGATCGAGAACATCGTATGTGAGTATTGCGTGGCAGGCACGCGTATGATCCGATAATGTCATATTATCTAGAGGATTAATAGTTGCCAAGTAAAGTAGCCTTGTTGTGAGCAACATTTGCGACATCATTCGGGTGTGCGGAAAAGCTGCAATTTTACTTTGTATAATTCTTCTCTTTGGCCAAATGCTTCCGAAATGATTTTGTAGAATGGCATTTTTTGTAATCGCGTGCAAGATTTGAGCCGTTTGAATCGATGGAACTTGTTGATACCTTGACCTGCTTGCAATACAATGCAACGCTTCGCATCTGGTAGTAGTAAATGTGTTATAACTACGAAACGCGCAAAAAAAAAGCAATTTGAGACGGCCGCCAAATCTCAAACACATTTCCAAACTGCAAACGTCTACAGGTACGGATTCCGGCAATATAGCGCTTCTTTCAGACTTTCTTTGCAACCTATCGACTGAGCAGGTAGTGTCTACTCCAATATGAAGTGCGATGCCAACGGCTAGCTGGCTGGAGTTGGGAGATGAGGCAGATTACAGACTTTTCAGCCTCCATAACAGCATCCGATGCGATACCGTCCACTGACGTATCGAAAATCGAAGTTTAGTGCGATGTGATGGCCAATTTCCTTCAAGGTGACAGGGTGAAGGTTGAAATTGCAGACAGAATCCATTCATGTAAACTGCAAAGCTGAGTGGTATGCCAAAGTTGGCCAAGTACGAACTTGCTGATAATAGTGAAGCGAACACGGTAATCTGATGGTTATGGCCATAAGCGCAATCTCAGTCGTTTCACAGGTAACGTACAGGCCAAGTATGACAAGAAGCATTTTTAAACTCTGTATTATTCTTTTAGTGCGTGATGAAACTTCTTACACTACTTTTAATCGTCTGATTAACAGTATATCCTCTTTTAACATTTTATCAATGCTCGGCACGTCAGCGTTGTTAAAGAGAACGAAGGGAACTGTTTTGTTTTATTTCGTAAAATATGCTCTTTTTAGATATGGGCTATAGTTCTCGTCAGTGGGTGTGGCCTAGAGATTGCATCACCGCTGCTCCTACATTTAGATTCATAGCCTCATATTGAAGCGCCACTTTCATATCATGACTAGGCAACTTAAAATATGACTGTGGTTACACCCGTGATGAACACTAGCTCATGGTTGGGAGCAGAACAGCGCTTCTTTTACTCCAGTACTGACCGGCCATAATGTCTAATCAAGCACCGCTGCTCACTCGAAGCAACGTTTACCGAGTGTTTTAATTTTCTAGAGCTGTTAGAGGAGACCTTATCCATCAATATCGTAGATGTAGGCTAAAGGGATCACTCTTGAAGCACTATAGACTCGCATCACACTTCGCAAAGATTGCTTGCGATTTACAAAACCACTTTATCTTTCAAAGCTTTTTCTGTGGAATTCATGACCTCCATGCAACCCCTAAAGCTAGCTTCTCGAAAATAATACCATCAAATCATCTAAGATACCGAGCAAGATGGCGAAACCCTTTTTCTGTCCACCGTTATAATTTAATAAAGCAAACTAAATCCATTATTCCATACTGTAGCCCCGATCACAAGTCTTCGTCGAATGCAGGAAAGACACGGCCACTAGCTCATTTGTAAGATCGACGTCCTGCATGATAATAAAATTCTAGTGATCACGCAAGATTCCTGATAGCTCCCTATGACGGACTTTTTAGCAACAAATTTTTACGTACGCTTGATCTACCAGTTACGAGTGCGTGACAGCGCTGCTAGCCTCGTGCCAGTGCGGAATCTCACTTCAATTAAGTCTAAGGTTACTATCGTGGTGACCATCGTATCTTATTTCGACTGCACATTCTTTGCGCGGAGAGGACAAGTGACTTTGACCTATATTGAGAACATCTCTAAGGCTTAACAGCTCGCTCGTACTACCCTAATACCAATCTCTTTTAGTATTTCTTATACCTTCCACATACTTTATCGTGCTGATATTTGTTGAAAGACATGGACTTGAGGTGTTGGTTCAGTCATATAAATAAACTGGAGCGTTGTTGCTGGATTTTTAACAGCTGCAGACGAATAAAGTGCGCTCAGTAATTTGAAAATTGATGCATCGTGCCACTCGGTACCTACTCGTATCAAGAAAATTATCAAGTTGAGGAGTGCTGTTTGTAGCAAAGCAAGATCTCGAAGTATACTATCCGACAAAAAGCGTCAAACATGCGGCTGACTTGTTCCATCCTAAACACGTTAACTATGATGCAGTCCTCGATCACACATGCACATAATGAAGCATCATGCAATGACGGGGTGATATCACGTCGAGTATTCATTTCAGCTTGTGATTGTTAGACGATGCTGTTTCTTACAGGTCGTCGAGGGTTTGAGTTCCAACTACAAGACCCATTACACGTAAAGTCCGACCTCACCTGAACGGCTGTCTGGTGACAACATGACAGATGGGACGAGGAGAGACGGTCACCACGTGGTACCAGACGGACGTCATGTGACACGTGACATAGTCAAGTTTGTAATGCTGTTGCACATGCATGTTGTAATGCTGACAGAATAGGTTAATGCTACATATATTTTACTTTTAATTCTACCTCTATTGCAGCAAGTGCATATGAAATACGTTTAATAGTAGTAACTTGACAGCACCCATCGAGAGGGCCTATTCATATATCACGAAAAGCACTCTAGTCACCATGACATGTAAACAAACTCGGCACATAGAGCACGAATTATCGAGTTTCCAATGATACTTTATGTAGCTCATAATAATAGGAAAGGGAGCTTTTCCGACGTAATTTAGAATATCTAGAGGATAAGTATCCCAGTTGAGCTGCTACAAGCCAAATTAGTCCCAGTCTATGGAAAACAGTATAGTCATAGCTACGTATCAAAGCCATGAGTACCGGTGAAGACCGAGATCAGATTGTGCGAATCACCGTGAGAGAATAATACATCTTTTGATCGCATCGATAAAAATCGCGACAGCACGATTCCCAATAGAATATATCGCTGATAAGCTGAACAGGGATCTAGGAAAGCGTGTAATTTGAAGGAACTTGTGGAAACACAACCGTGATCTAGGCTATAGCTTATACAAGCTTATGACATCGGTTCGATTGTTTGTTTGAGTGACAAATCATTACTTCCAGATTTGCAATATCTTATAATACGTCTTTAAATAGCGATCGGAATGTTATCGTGTTTCTTAAACGTCAACAAGCAACCTGAGCTGGACATTTAGGTGACAAATAAGATGAAGGCTAAGCGGGTCTTTGCCTTTTCCCTATGAAAGAATGAGATGAAAACAGTTTTGATTGCAGCATAGATTTGAGCATCAGATACATGGAAGCATGGCTTGGTGGCGACAAGGTGGACGCGTCCATCACATAACAAATAAAGCCTGGCTAATTCGGATTGCAAGAGGAGAGCATGTTGACATGTGAGAAAATAAAGACCATCGAGATAAGCCATATTTTGTTTAAATGTTTGAGTATTGTACAACAACACCAACCAGGTAGTAAAAAGCGAAACTTTATGGTTTAAGGATTTTGAAATTAGACATTCTGTCGATTATTCAAAAGTTTCTTTATCGCATTGTTTGTACTTCGGTCGTTTGCTCAACCTTGTGGCCACCAGCAGACTTAGCTGAAAAATTGATCGCCATAATCATATACACAATATGATACAATGCAGTGCCAAATTTGCGCATCGTATGCGGATAATCAAAGTAACCACATCGGAAAGAGCCAAGCGACGTCTTGTTAAAAGCTGTTGTTAGCATGAACAAGTTGTTTGCCATAAATCATCAATAGACGAGCGCTCTAAACCACCTTTTTTTGCATCAAGAGCGCAAAAGACCTTGCATACGGAAAGTTGACGCCCTTAAAATGTTTCGATACTTTTTCGTGTGCATACATTCTCCAAGTCATTCAATATAGCCACATTATCGAATTGTTAGAGTCTGACAGAGGAAATGAAAAGGTGCTCTGTTTGGTTTTCCCATTCATCATAAATGGAGTTAAGCGCTTGTTTCAATAATAATTACATTGAGTATGTTTTTTGAAGCTGGACCGATACAGCATCGTACCAAAAGGTGCCACTTAATACGGCCTCTAAGCACTCAAGGGCGATACTGGAGGGCGCAAAAGTCCGCACGCGATATATATATTTTTGCATCGAATACTTTGTTGCTGTTATAAGAATAGATCAATGAGAATTGTCAAAGGACATTGTCCTAGATGGGAAGTGCTAGATTGACGTTATTTTCTTCAGCCTCAAATTGCGGAAACTATACGATCTAGAATATTGGATAGTCCTACAGTTCGTTTGCTTTCCGTGGGTATTTGATTCCTGTTATAGCATATCATGGCGACTAGAAGTGCGACGTTGTTACGTGATGCCATCT
This sequence comes from Albugo candida, assembly GCA_905220665.1. Taxonomy (NCBI): domain Eukaryota; phylum Oomycota; class Peronosporomycetes; order Albuginales; family Albuginaceae; genus Albugo; species Albugo candida. The sequence goes on along the minus strand of CAJNAR010000148.1, from coordinate 526,906 downwards.
CGAAGAATTTACCAATTTGATCCAATTGGATTTTCCCCGGATATAGTGCCAAAAGCGGGGTCAAATCGAATGAATTCCTATGGGTTTTCATTTCGTCGTGTCCTATGACTAAATGCCGGTCGATCTGTTCACTGTTATTCTCCTTCACATTCAGTTGTTGAGTCGCGAGAGATTATTGAAGTTAGCCCTTAGTAGGGTGTATTCTGACCATATGGCCCAAAACGGCTCAGTTGTCGTACCCATTCATTATAAAGTGGCAAAGGCAACATATGTTCTATATCAAGAGAGAGGGGTACGTTGACGTATAGGTCGAAATCAGATGATTAGCGTTAGAAGTTCTGTGCTCGTATGAGGCGACCTAAAGCCCGCTTAATTTCCTTGAAGAAAAGATGAGATAAGTTTCGACAAGTTTATGCAAAACTCACTGAAACTTAACCATTTACGTACACACATCTTGATGCACTCATGAGACAGCCTATGTCTGAAGTTATTGCAGGGTTCTGAAGAAGCTAATTTGTCTGTTTAAACTACTAGTTTCTCAAATCCCTTCCACGTGATTGTAAGATTGGAAATGTCAATGCAGTAGGCTTGTGTAGTAGATTTGCAAAAGTTGCCAAGCATGAACCATCGCCACTTTACTCATCACAAAATGTTATGTCAGATCAATGTGCTCTGTTGATTGTGCAGACTATCTGCTTGCACTAAAGCTGATGCAAAACTACAGCCGCAAGCTCATACTTCCATTAAAAACATATTTTATGTACTGTGGTCACGCTGTCACTAATCGTGGTGACTGGAAAATATTAAATCACTAAAAGCGCCACTTTGTAAATTAAAAAGTATCTTTCTGATCACACAAACAGCAGTTGCTAAAGGGTATTGGGCCAAGCATGTAATTCACTCATGTCACTTGCTAATACATTTTCCTAATTGCGCAATGGTGTCCTATTCCTTATTGCTAGGGGTATCGGCGACCTTCGTCCAGATTTGCCCTCTATACAATGCTTTACAATCAGCTGAAATGAAAGTAATTGTACATGGCTCAATGTCTTCGATAATGGCATGTCAAGAATGTGTGCTAGATGGATTGGGGGCTACTCGAATGGATCTGAAATCTAATCCTGAGGAGGTCCCTACAAATTTGGTCACATATATGATCACCGGCTCAGAGTTCGTTTTCACAAATCTCGCATCCGATTGTTGGAGTACTCAGATATGTGATATCATGGCATTGAAACTGGCTTCATCTGAGAGGGAAACAGCTATTACATCGGATAACTCTATTCGCACATTCGATTGGAACAATGTCAAATTAAAGTGCATTTTCTCGCTGAGGCAGACATTGAGTATCTTATTTATGGCCTGCATCCAAGAGAGCGCTACTGCAAGATTCGTTGGAAGATTTCGTTTTACCACAAAGTGGGGAAGCTATCGCACGCTTTTTGTGATCTATGACCCAAAAAGCAAATTCACGGCAGATGCGTGCAAGAGAGTATTTCCAGACACTGGAACAATTTTTCTAGTTGGCGATGATCTTTGTAAAAAATTGATGAGCAAGCTTCCATTTGCACAATCTGAGCTACCGTCTTCTTCAGATTCGAATGAACACCTTTCTTCGATAAAAAGCAAGGCCGAAAGCGGATCATCGTCACACTCACGTATGAATGTGGCCATGCGTGCTAATGAAAAGGATAGGTATCTCCAAATTGACGTCAGGAAGCTCATGAAAGACATTGATGCCGCATTGGATCATCCGATACAGTGCTTACAACCCGAAAAATCGTTTGTAGAAGAATATCTTGCACCTTGTCATGGATGTCTGGCCCGTATATTTGGACCACCTGTTATCGCTGCTGTTAAACAACAAACATACAACTTCTTCGTATTTTCTTATCTTAAAAGCAAGCGATATCTAGAAGGCTGTAGGTCTGCATGCGGTGCAATCCAAGTGTTGGGAATGATGGATCCAACGTGCCGTTTACATTTTCTCGACCACTTTATCACATTTCCACTTGGTGACCAATTCCTGGCACCCATCCCTCGGCTAAAACCAAGAAATTTATTTTCTGTACCACCTCAGCTAAGCAGTGGCTGTGTTTGGGCGAATGGTACATTCGCAGAATCAAACTGCTTAAGCTGCCTAGAGAATATTCAATATTCAAGCGTGCATGAACTGTCGGACTCTACTGCACTGGTATTACTTCATTCATTTGATGGCTTCATCGAAGAAGAAAGGAAAGTGAAGCTTGCAAGTTGCGTTTACTTTTTTGAGTGTCTTAGCCTGTTTTTTTTGCCCAACTATATTTGCACATTCGAAAAAGACTTGGATATAGTGACAAGTATGGAGAACAGCTATACAATTGATCCACAACCGGCAAGAGACGCCAATCGTTTAGCCAACTCCCTTACCCAATCGACAAGTAAATCTAACGTTAGCACCCATGCACTTCGCCTTTCCGATGGATCTCATTTTCGCGAGGCGAATACTCACAACGAGTTGTTGAAGGATCATCGAAATCCATTTCCACAAACGTCCCTTTTTGACGAACCGCAGCGCACATTTTCAGAGGCCAGCTTTCCACTCATTCTTGGTCTTAGTTGGTCTGATGTGAACGGACTTACGCACACTCATGATGACGCACCAATGAGGCAGGAGACAACTACGGCTCCAGCTGGTGTCAATTTCTCCGCAGTTGCTCCTAGTCAGCATGGTTCTGTAACCGTGGATGGTTTGGCAATACATGTATTTGTAGTTCACTGGATGGGACAAAGCGAAAGTTGTGCTGAATGCCTCGCGCTTTACGGTGAAGTTATACTTTTCTCTACTCGACGACGGTACGCATGGATGATAAAAGGTACAAACCCCGTGGATATTTTACCATGTGTAGATTGTGGAATTTTGACCACAGAAAGCGTCGTGAGTCTCAACATCTATTCGCTGCGACCGATATCCAGTGCTAGGATCAAGAGGATCATGGCCACAAGAATTAAAGAAGACAATGATGGGGATGGAAGTGTACCTACAGACTTGGGCTCAGAGGCTACCCCATCGCCCCGTAGACGGAAGATAATGGGGAATTCAATGAAAGAAGCGTCCAAAACGGCAAAGGAAAAAAAGAAAAGAAGTCGGAGAAATGCTTCTCGGTCCGGACCGTCGGATGATGTACCATAGCGATATTCATAACTCGACGCTACAAATCTAGTTAGCGACTGTGAACTCTGCACGAATTGCTAGCTTGTTTTGTAATCTCTGAGCAACTTTGTGAGGTGTACCTGAAAGCATGCTTATTGATCTCTAATTAGCATTATGCTGTTTGATTGATTGTCAATTTCTTCATAAACTCCTTACGTATGTTGCTAATACGAACAAGTCTATGAGAATTATTATATCCATCCACGACTAGACAGTTTCCTTCAAGTCCAGCTTTACTTGCGCCAAATTATTTCAATACGATCTGGTAATCGAGCCCGCGATAGGGTCAAGTGCAAACGAGCTTTTTATTTACCCTCGATAATGTGTGAGTGATGCTCACGTGGTTCATTCGCTTCTGGTGCATGCATATTTTCTGGCTGCGTTGGCATTAGCTGTTGGTGAGTGCTTTATAGTCAGATGAAGTAAGAAAAAGCCCAGTGGGTTCTTCTCGCATGTTTATGTATAATCAATGTCTTTAGAAACTGCCAATACAGAGGCCGGAAAAGAGGGAGAGTCAGATAAGCAGAACACATATGGTAAGAACGCATTCCAAGTGTCTGATCTGATCCATAATGTCTGAATGGTATTCTACACTTACATCGCTTAGTGATTCCACAGACTAGGCATGTAGGACGCAGCCTTCCAATCCAAATCAAGCAACAGCATCTGGTCACTTATCAAGAAAGGGTACGGATTGTGATTCCCGTTTGTTCTCGAGATTAAAGTGGTGCATGATATCAGCATCCACAATGCCGACGACACTAGGGCAATTCTGTTTCCCCAATTCTGGCCCTGACTTGCTGATAGTCAAACGTTCACATAAAATATCCATCCTTATTGCTATGGCAATCGAAGAACGTCACTCTCTAGATGAGCCCAGTCGATCCAATTTATCAAATTGTACGCACCCCACTCAGGCACACCAGCAATCCGAAACCTGTTACTTCATACACGGTAACGATAGAGCATAAAGCAGCCATATCCAGTGATTACTTATAGATCAAAATTGTCTTGACCAAATCCACTTCATCAGACGCGTTGAACATAATAATCTTGGCTCATGAAAGCTTAGTCGTGGTCGAGACTTGATTTGGCAGCGAGCATATAGCGTACTTGAACAGCCCGGACAATCATACTTCTTCTTTTACACAATGCATATACATAGACCACTTTTAGCAAAAAAACTAAGCTACTGGTGACAACGATAAATCCTACGGATAGCCATGTTGATCAGTATAACCAGTCTAGCTGACGGAGCTTTAATGAGCACAAGCCCTCACGCCTCGATACGGCATCCGTAATGCAAATTACTCGATTTATTTCAAGGACACACATAAAATGTGACAGTTGCAAGTCGATGCTTCGCGATAATTCGCATGGATGTTTATCGCCTTAAAGTAAGTTCCGACCCTTGTATCACTCGATCCCATGTTATGTTGTATTGAAAGAATTGCCAGCTCCGAGTGTGCGAGAGCACTGTTTTCTTCGATTCAGTGCGGATCTTTTTCTTCCGTTCAAATCCCAGATTACCAACGTGCTTATCGTTATATTTTGCTGCTAACAGCATCATTTCTGCGGGATGATGGTTTATTTGCTCGGTCGTACCTTCTCAAACGCTCATTTCCTTCTATCGCTTTCCATCTTGCAAGCTCTTGCTGAGACTACATTGGAAGAGAGGCTCATAATAAACCCAGGCTCCGTTACTGGTTTTGAGAGTTGCAAACGGTTGTAGCGTGTTTAGCTATTTTGGAATTTGATGTGTCGTCACATTTGATACATACTTATATAACGGAATCTATCACGTTCGGGAGGACTGTCGCTAGTCAGCCAAGATCTCGAAAGTATATCGACACTGTGTGAAGCGCCGAATCAATCTAACATGGTAGCGTCAAAATGTGGCTCTCACAATCCGTGGTTAGCATGTTAACCACTACGAAGTGTTACATCATACATGCAGCTTACAAAGCATGTGCAACGACGCGATTCCAGGTCGACTCATGATTACATCTATCAATGAGTTGACGTAGCCCATCCAGGGTGCCTACACATATATTGAAAGAAGGAACATGATCTAATGCGTTCATACAAGTCAAGCGCATAGATTATGGACTAGCGAGTTTCCAGTTTCAACCCAAATAGCTGACATAAACTTTCATGGTATACAAAAAATATAATTATTATTGTTCAGGTTTTCTCGGTCTAATCGAATCCATAGAGGAGGATTCTAGCTTTCGCTTACGTCTGAGAAGTTCTTTTCTGAGGCAATTACGTGCAGCAGATTTAATTACGGTATTGGCGAAGGCTGTTTACTTGGAACGGTCTTGAGCAATGTGGGCAAAATAGCAACGAGCTGAGTAGGTCTCAAGCTGAAGGTGTGCCGAATGAAAATCTCTGAATGACTGTTGAAAGACACGCTGCTGTTTGTCTTCGGAATGGTCGGGCCTGGGTAGCGCGTTGGAATAGCGGACCATCATGGTTTCTTTTGGGATTCGTTTTGGGTGGCGCAAACTGTGCTTAAAGAAGCGCCATCGAGCTGTCACGATATGCTACCGACGAGGTACAGTCTGACACTTTGCATCTAGTGCCTGGCTGCCGATATGCGCAGGATAACGGATACGGAGAACGCGGCCGAGCAAGTGGCGATGAAAGGGTTCGAGTTGGCTAAGGACTCTTTCCGTCAATGCCAATGAACCACAATGAAATAAATTAAGATTGTCAACATGTATCTGTTGAAAAAACAGGCTCGTAGGTCCGTGAGATAAACGTTTATAGTCTTCATAATTAAAAAAACGAGCGATTTGCCCGTGCATTCCGTTGTGCTATTTCTCATAGTCGCCAAGTAGCGTGCCTAATATTCGAATGCGACGTGGCTGAATGTCCGTTGATTTAGAAATCTGGGCTCGTTTGGTCTTGGCTGCATTGCCTTGAAGGGACCTTCTGGCGAATACTGTTGGATCATGAAAAAGATTGTATCAAGTGTGTCCTGCTGAGAATGAATAAATCGACATCATCGACATAGATATTGCGTAGCTGCTATACGGTTGCGTTAAGCCAAGTGGATAGGTCACAGAGTGCCGCTTCGAGAACAGAGTGCGCTTCGAGGTAGATGATGAATAACACAGGGGGCCCTGAATCACCTTTGTGATGCCATTACTACTTGAAACAGCTAAAAAAACGTTCTGGTTTCGAGGCGTATTGGGGAAACTGTCTGTTGGCGCGACTTATTTGAAGCTACCAGGATATAGGCAGCACTTTGTTTGGACAAACAATGTCGGCAAGAAGTCTTTTGACGAGATGGACGTCGTCTGAAGAAAGAAAAGACACGAGCACTGCGATAAGTTTAATCTGCAGATGGTGTCAAATGCCTTGCTCAGATCGATCAATGCCCATTATGTGCATAGTGCGTTTAAGGGAACGCCACACTCCATTTATGGGCCCATACTGAGTATGCCACACTTCAGGTGCGTCTAAAACAATTCTGATCCTTTGAGATCCAAGCATCAAGTATATCCCATACTCTATGTAGGATAATGAGCGATAGCGTTTTTCTGGTCGTGCTCAGTAATGAAGGATTTTCACCCGGCTTGTTTGGTTTTGGTAGGGCAATAGGACGCCATGGTCGAGGCTCTGTAAGATGGGTTTGTTGAAGTGTTGACAGCGTGATTGATGAAGGCGGCTAATCAAGAAGAACCGCAAAAGAAACACGTTTCAAAAATAACGAGGGCATGTTATCCGATCCCGAGGCGTGATTGTTCTCTAAGAAAAGAAGGCTTGTGGAATTTGGTAGTGATGATTGGGTTGCAACAACGGTAAGGTAGAAGATGTATATGTATACGTGCGATATCCTAGAATGGTGACCTGAAGTAATCGGCAAGGATAGAGGTGTTTTTGCTATCGGTACCGATGCCGTAGCTGTTACGATCGTGCATAATGAGCGGTTGGTGCTCAAGCGGAAATAGACACTTCATAATATGAAACATGTTGCTGGAGAATTTCCTGCCTTGTAACTGTTCGAGTTGAAGGCCTGGCTAAGCCTCACTGATTCGTTTGCACCGAGCTCAAGTTTCCCGGATCAGGAGTAATCAGAGAATAAGTAGATCCACAGGGTCATTGCAAGCCGCGATAGCTAGTCCAAGTTGTTTTTGCGTGTGTGAGAGGCGCGCTTTAATCCGCATCATAGATTGATTGGCAAGGATCTTCCGTTCAAGGACCGATGTTTTTGTCAGCAGCTGTGATGATTTGATTTGGCACGGCGAGCAGTCAAAAATGTTGTTAGGGAGTGCGAAAACTAAAGTGATGTGATCTTGGAAGACGTTGCATATGACAAGAGAGACAGGTTAAACGTCAGCATCATCGAGTTTCGGGATTCACTTTTGCGAGACTCTTGTAGGCATAAGGAATATGGACGAAGCTGAAAATAGTCTGTGGTCGCTGTTAACATATGTGCCAGAGTCCAATTGAGCACCCATAGAGAACAATTTATACCGAAACGGGCAGACAATTTAGATGATTTGATTGAACTATAGGTTGTTTGTTTCGAGGGCCTTGCCATGTCGTTATTTTCCTCGCATGCTTCTCAAATATAGTTCTGGACAGGTATAGAGTATTAGCGCTGAAGAAAGTTTCGTTGATCGGAATCTATTATTGTTTCGATAGCCTCGAGAATGGTTAGTGTTCGTAGCATTACCATGGAGGTAGATGCTGGACTTCGTCTGATTTTTGCACTGAAGTCGCCAAGAATGAAGTAAAATTTGTCTCGAAGAGGCTGTATCGAAGTGCTGAAATTCACCCGTTTCAGCTTGTGGTCTTCCCGAACGGGAGGCATGCACATTGATAAATGTATCCTGGGTGGAGCGGTAGAATGTTGACTGCTCATAGCGGTGGATTAAAGGCATAATTCTGCGCGAGAAGTCGAACTGGGGAATAATATTATCCCAGTGTCGCCAATAGTATGAATTCAAATGCTGCGTTAATTTCGTTTCTTGAAGTGCACAGATAGGGATTTACTTTTTTTTTGGTCCGTTAGTAAGTGCTGCTACTTGATTGTGATGTTAGATCGTGTAAGTTAATGCTAGTGCTCATATCAGCGCTTGCTTAAAAGAGGAATGGAATAAGTACGGTACAAGGATGACTGGGTCAGTAATTTCATGCGGTCGCCGGTTGAACTTCAGGAGCCCGTGGGAGACTTCGCTTAGGAATCAATCGTTGCCCAAGTTCATATTTCTATACCGCTCTGCTGATAGCGATAGCATGGCGGACCGCAGTGGCTTCCTAAGGGTTTGTGAGGATACTTTGTATGATCATTGCTGGCAACTATTTCGTCCGATACAAGTTGTCAGCTGTGAACATGTGTCATCGTCGACGTCGGGAAAACGCAAGAGAATCTATGTTGGTGGGGCCCACATAGAATCCAGACGATAACGATATGTAGTTTGTGATTTTTAAATATTATTCCACGCGTCATTTTGTACCAAGTGTTTTTTTGGGTAATTCATCAAAGTGTATTGCCGCTATATTGTTAGAAGTATTTGTATGGAATTTGTAACAACGTTGTCGCTACTTTTGTTTAGAATGAACTCGTTTTGCAGTCAAAAGTTGCGTAAAGCGCCATATTGTTACTTTTAAATCATGCTTCACTTTCTAAGTGTGGCAAAATTATCGCCAATTTGTGATGGGTTATCAAGTGTGCTGTGGCTACGATGTAATGAGCATACATAATCTTATATAAGAAGCAGCAAGTTCTAGAACGTTCATTGGAGGAACACATCACATTACCCTCATCGCCTGAAATGTCTCATAAACCACGTCACCCGCTCTACGACCGCATAAATAAATCGATATTTTCATATGGTGCCTTACCGATTGATCCCTTTGTTGGCAATTCTTCATCAAATCAACAATGTATTCAGTACACTGCAGTCAGGTGAACTGAAGATACAAGTAAATGACGGTGAAGACTCAATATCATCATGCCAGACATGTATACTTGATTCGTTAGGCGCTACTCGTATGAAACTGAAATCATATACATCAAATGCTTTCGACAGTGTCGCTACATACGAAATTTTAGGCTCAAACTTCGTATTCGCAAACCTCAGACTCGATTGCGATAGTAAAGAGAAGTGCATTATAAAAAAACTAACAATGTCGTCATGTAAACAGTGGCGAACAATGGTATCAGAGGAACCCGTGATCTCTCTTGATAAGCTGTCACAATACATATTAACGTCAAAATTCTCTGCAAGTGTCTTGTGCATGGCCTGCCTTCAAGAAAATGCTGCTGCAAGATCCATTGGCAAATTTTGGATAATCGCAGTGACTTTTATTCATCACATATTCTACGTGTTTGAAGACTCGAAGACAATACCCTACGTAGGTACTTGTAAGGCCTACTGTCCAGATTTGGCAGTCCAAGAAGAGACTGCCTTTATTCTAGAACTTGTACGACAACTTCCGTTCAAGAAAACACAAAAATCGCCGCTATTCAACGTCCCAAATGCAAGTGACGCCATTTTGTCACCGCAGAGTATAATACAATGCTTGCAGCCACAGAAGCTGCTTACCACACCAACAACAATCGAAGACTGTCGCAGTTGTGTTGCGTTGAACTACAATAAAGCTGTTGTTTCGACTCAGATAAATTTGAAGCTCATGCTATACATATTTGCTACGCGTTGGGAAGACCGAACGGAACTAGTGAAATGCCCAGAAAAGTGCGGTCTGATTAGAGTGCTACAAGTTACGCATGCAAATTGTCGCATCCCCATGAATAATCACTTTCTGACGTTTCCAGATGGAGAGCAAATGTTGGGACCACCTCTCAAGAATGTCAAAGTATCTCCATTAACTCGCAAACTGAGTAGTGGCTGTGTTTGGGCAATTGACGGTGGTCAATATTTTTCATGTTCGGAATGCCTTCGAACCATCGAAGCATTAAACGTACAAGAGCTCTCCGGAAGCACCTCGTTGATATCGATCCATCCATTAAAGCATCAAATAAGTGACGACAGAATAGGAAAACTTGGAGAATGCGTTTTCCATCACAATTGCAAAAAGCTATTGTTTGTTCCGAACGCTATGTGCTTGTATGAGTCGGAGTACCTTCGTCTAGGTACTGTGCCTCATTCATACGCGTTGTTGAAGGATCGTAGAAACCCGAACATGCCGACAAAGCGTGTCAGTCAATTCAAGCGAGCCTCACCAGAAGACTTCCATTCCTCGTCGTTTTCGTCGAAGTATATGGGTACGCAACATCACAATGGTCCAGGGGCAGATCATCTACTACACGCTGGGTTGCTTGTAAACAAAAATTGGCTCACTCTTGGTCCTTCGTCAACTTCTCCGGTATATACGGGTGCGCAAAAGCAAGATAATCTAAGGTCAGAACATCAACCACAGTCTTTACTTGATGCGGACACACATTGGCTCCCACTTGTTTCTAATCATGACAATTCCAAAACAAATGTAATCGTGGTACACTGGAGTGAGAATCACCAAGCCTGTGTTTGGTGTCTCGCGCTTCACGGAGAAGTTTTGCTTTTTTCGGTGAAACGATCGTATGCATGGATGATAGAAGATCCCTATCCTGTAATTAAATGCGATGTGTGTGGACACCTTACAAAAGAAAATGCGATGGCTCTAGACGTTTTCTCGCTGAAGCCAATTTCCCGAAGTGATATTGAATCGTTTTATAACGATTTAGAGAATGATTGTTGTTCGACAACGGAAAGAGAATGATTGTTGTTCGACAACGGAAATTTCTTCGAAGAAACGAAAAAGAGAAGAGAGTCAAAGCCCGACCACCAAAACATTGGCATTATATCAATAGGCGAAGGCTATAATATCTCATATTTAATGATGCTCCAAGAGTGAAACGACAATAGCGTTCCACACGAGGCATTGATTTTGATTACTACTTAAAAGGAGCTTTGTTCAATTGCAACCTATTTTCCCATAGTCAACGTACGATGTACTGTCATTGTACTTCAAATTTTAAGGATATCTCAGTTCTCGTGATCCCTGAAAGTGAAATAAATATAGGGAATTGCTATTTCCACCCACCACGTGACTTTCTAACCAATAAAATTACGGCATTATTTTTAATCAACTTTTTACTATTTTCACCCACCACACCACGTAGCTTTCTGACCAATCAGATTACGGCGGTATTCCCACCCCACTATTTCAACATATGGGTACAGTTTCACAGTCCTGCATGCCGATCGAAGGTATCTGAACTCATAGTTGCACACCTTTCTATAATCCCAGTTCTGGATCAATTAACCTTCTCATGCTTTTCGTTGTACCGCGTCGTTCGCAAACAGTAAAGTACGCATTTACGGATCGCCATCATCTGTCGTCTGAAAACTAGATCTTGCGAGAAAGTCCTTGGAAGTTTAAAGTACGTTTAGTCTGGTCTGAGAAATGGACTGATTACGACAGCGATCGAGCGCAAAAGATGCCCTGCGGTTTTATTGTATCGGATGGGATATCGTCTCTAGATGTTGCACGTAGCTGTTTTCAGTGGACCTGGCATCTCTATACCGCTATACCGGTTGTATGCAGCACGTTTGCGGTAGCTTTCTACAAACAGAATTCTTTCTACTGAAAATGGTACTCTACATTATCTATTACGGATGCGACACGGATAGCCTACTTTCTATGCTCTTGGAGTAACGCCGTTCATGGCAGTTTATATACATCCAGGGGTGGTCTACCAGTCAGTACTTTTGAAAGAAGTGCCCCTACTATGAAAAGGTAGGTGGAAGTAGTAAAAACTTGGATTGAAATAGCGCCGTAATTTGATCGGTCAGATAGTTACGTGGTGGATGGAAATAGTAAAAAAGTGGTTGGAAATAGCAATTCCCTATTTTTAGGGAATTGCTCAACTCAGCCTCGCTTATTACTAAATTCACCCCATGCATCTTTTAGCCAATCATATTTCATTATTTTAAGTAGTCATTTTTGACTGATTGAATGTGGAACTTGATGCAGGACGCAACCTGCAACTCCTGGCATTATGTCCTGATGCTTGACAAATTCTGCATCTGGGAAGGCGGCGGGTTTGTGGATTAGAAGTCCGAGTTTGATTTCATGTCTGCTCATATTCAAAAGATGACGGATCTCTTTGTGTTGAGTGATTGCGTGAACCTGATGGCCTGCCTCTTCCCCTGATTATCGGAGGATCTTGAATTATTGTGTTTCTTTAGTCGTTGGCAAGTCAAGAATTTCCTGTTGTAGATTGGCAATGATAGGTTGATGAGGATTTCCTGCTTGAGCCACTATTGTGTGTCAATGTCTTCTGTTGCAAGTGGTGTGTTGTTAGATTAGCTGATGAAACTTATGATTACATGGTATGCCTAGTCTTTGCTGATGTACACCAGTTCAAGTGGTCCTTGGTAGCTCGCTACTTTCTTGCGGGTTAATTGATACTGTTTGTGGGCTATATTTAATGCATGCTTTGATATCTCTCGTCGAAATCTATGCCACATTGAAATTCCAGATCTTATTGTGTCCACGCAGCTGGATTGAATTTCGTTGGTATTATGAATTCTCTTGAATTGATTTGCACAAGAAAACCTGATCCTATTGTAAAAGACAGCAAATCCCCTGAATTTTTACCGATTTATTTTGTCAGTGTTGCATGCATCCCTTCTGCTCGCGAGGTAGAAGTTTGACCAAAATGCATTACATTGTTATTTTTTTTGGGGGGGGGGGTTGAGCACTCATTTGAGCTAGTTAGGAAAGCAGGTTGATAATGATGAAAATAAAATACCTCCATCAACCTTCTCTTTGTATGCTACCCATGCTCGTCCGAGACAGTTCATGATCTGTGGCGAGTATAAATCGTGTATTTTTTCTAAAATTGTTACCTAATCCTCCAGATTTGATGAGTCATTAGCTTCCTCCTGTCTGATGAAATCGTGCCCCTGCTTTCCCCACCGGAATATTTAGATTGTGTTGTAGCTTAGCAACCAAATCAGTTTAGATGTGCCATTTACAGATCAAATGTGGGCTTGCAAGGAATACTGTACCACGGGCGTTCATTAGTGCAAGTTCCCGATCCGTGACAAGCACCAAGTTTTCGAATGTAGTAGACTGAAAAGAATTCAATGCCCAAGTGTAATCCTACTCTGTTTCTCTTGAAAAGAAACAATAAAATAGGGTAAAGGAATCATTGCTTGATGCAACCCCTACACCGTGCAATTGAGGCAAGTTGAAATGGTTAATCTTGTGTCTGCAGTCTAAAATACAGATTTTGTTTGCGCAAAAATTCTCGGTAATTTCTTTGCTACAGTTAGGGAGAACCAGAAGAGCGGTCAATTGATTTTTGTCATCTCTTCGCACACGATATAACTCTAGATGGGGACATAACAATAATTTATCAAGTTAAGCTTCCATAGGTATGCGCCTAGCAATATCCTCCCTTCGTGAAGCTTGCGTGACGTTCTTATCATCTTTTGCCGTAGCACAGAGGGATTGATCATTTAATTGAAGCATTGATAAGATTGTTCTGGGACGGACAGCAGTATTGTGAAGTGATTCCACATGCTGACGTGCAGTATTCCCAAGCCTGCGTGCAGAAGAATACGCACCAAGGTGCACAAGTTCATAATTGTGAGTTTTATTATCTATCTCCAACTGCCAAGACCCTGGCTCCCTGAACTTTTATAGTGAATTGAAAAGGATAGTTAAAACGTTTACGCCTTCGTTTCCTTTCGTTTCGGGGTGATCTGGGTCGTGATGACTACGAGCATGCTCGCACTTGAAAACGTTTACTCGCACTTCATTCTCAGGACGGTTTCCAACTTTTCTGGATCGTGCAACTTCCACTGGAAAGCCGTCAGAGAGTGCCGCAGCTCTAATTGCTTGTTCATCGTCCTCGAGAGAAATTCACGTCAAGTCCAGGAAGCTTGTGATAGACATTTTGTGGGAAGGTAGATGATTGACGGTAGATTTCGATGTCAAGAACGCTACCGATATTGAAAATTTGGTTAGTCATGATTGGCTGAAACGACCAAGAGTGATTGGATCAAATATCAATAATGATGAAATGTCATTGGTTAAAAAATGCATGGGGTGAGTTTAGGATATTAGACGTTGGCGCTGTTCGCACTTGTGCAAAGGATATAGGAAGTAAAAAATGCATATGACCAGCACTTGTTGATCCTGATCCCATATGACATCCGTATGTCAATGCCTCTCCCACCATTACCAGATGTCACTTTTGGGCCAGTCAGTTGAGGTCGACATAACCTGTAACAGGTCTTGCATTTACCCTTGGGGAACTCATACCCGTCAGAACTAACATCTTTTAACACTCCTTCTCGACGTCAGCCTGAGTTGCCTTCAAGTTGAACATCTTACGTAGCTCCTCCAGTCTTGGTGCGGACAACGACTTCGTGAGAATATCCGCCATCATGTCGTCCGAGTTGATAAAGCGTGGCATCACCGTTCCTGCACGCGCGTAAAGGCATATAAACTTGAAACGGATGTCCACTTGCTTCGCCCTTGTCGTGCTCTTTTCTGCCTCGAGTTGCTTGATGACCGCTTGGTTGTCCATCCACATGGGCATTGGCTCGCATACTTCCAGCTTCAGCAACAGCTCCCTCACACCCAATAGCTCGCGTCCGGCTTTTGAGGCATATATAAACTCCGCCTCCATCGTACTCAGCGATACGATCGACTGCTTCTTGCATGACCATAGAACAACAGAGCCGTCCATAAGTAGCACACATCCAGACACTGACTTACGGTCCGCCTAGTCGGCAGCAAAATCTGCGTCGCTCCAACACTCGATCTTGACATCTCGGTGAGTCGGTCCTATTCCGTTCAAATGTAGCTTCAAACTCTTCGACGCCTTCTAGTATCGTGCGGTACGTTTAAAAATCTTCCAAGCCTTGACGGTCGGTTTATGCGTCTGACATGTAGCCTTGTGTACCTCGAAGCATATGTAGGCCGGGTACATCTTGCAATCCATAGCAAGCTCCCAACCAAAGGCTAAAAGGAGCTCAAACTTGGTTCGCCACTTGCACCTCTCGCAGGTAAAAAGTCCAATCCATTGTCGTTATCAACATTGCAATCGTCTCCGATTGGCGTTCGTACACCGTTGCAGACTCCAACTTCAAGTCTCTCAGCACCACGTCGATCATGACTTCTTGATTCAGTACATATCGTCGAGTATCGTCCAAAGGGATTCGAACTCCCAAAAACCCTTACACGACACTCAGATTCTTGATCGACAATGTCTTCATCCCTGCAAAAAAATCATCAACCGCGCTCTGCTTGGTCCGAGTGACCAAGAGATCGTTCACGTTTACTGCAAATACAGTCCAATCGTCACCTTCTTACTTGTAGTACAATGACATGTCTTTCGTGCACTGCTTGTAACCGTTTTCGGACAACCGAGAATGTAGTGGCTTGCTCCAGAGTCGTCCCGCTTGCTTCAATCCGTATAGCGATTTCTTCTACAATAGTACAACATCACCAGAAGACTGCAATCCGAATCCTTCAAGTTGCTTCCCGGTTAGTAGCATGAAGATGTCCATGTGCTCCTTCTTTTATGCCTTTACGTAAGCATTCGGTACGTCACCATGACGTGCAGGTATGTCTCATCGTCTGGAGAGCACCTATATCAGCTTGACCGTCATCAAATACATCACGGCCGCAAACGTCAGGTTTCAATCAGCACCGAACAGTGTCTCGTTTCTACAAACCACCAATCGAGCCTTGTATCGCTCGATGTCTCCGTTTGCGTCAGTCTTCGTCTTGAAGACCCACTTGTTGTGTGCCACGTGTGCATTCCTTGGCGGCACAACAATCTGTCAGACATCGTTTGCTCTTCAGGGCATCCAATTCTTCGGTCATGGCTACGCGTCATTTATCACGATGCTCACTCTTCATCGCCTCTCCATAGTGCCTTGTATCTTGCCCGATGACTGCATTCACGATGTCGCGATTTTCCACCGAGGTGTCATCCTTGATCTTCACAAGTTGGCTTGTGCTTGTCGCTCTTGTACCATGACGCTCTCTGGTCCATGTAATCTTCGACCCTTGCGGACCTTCTTCGTACGCTTTTCATCATTTCAATGCTCGTCGTCATCCGTTCGATTTTTACTGCGCGGCTCCTCCTGACGGCGAGCTGTATCAGGATAGATCTTCCTTCCACCCTGATCATCCTGCGGTGCTTCAATGTTTTGTACATACTGAGTCACCACGATCCCCTTGTCCGCTGGGATGTTCACCTTGTACCCCTTTGTTCCGCTGCCTCGGCCGATGATGATGCCTGCCTTGCCCCGCTCCCCGATAGACTTGTTTTTTGGGTCTCTTTGCGCATTGCATGTTAACCGAAAAACCACGATGTCCTTTAGCACAGGAGCCTTGTTTGCCAAAAGCTCCATGGGAGATATACCTCCAGGGTGGAACTTGGTCTTGCTTCACTTAAGAATATAGGAGGCATATTCCGCGGCAACACCCGAAACGAGAGCGGTAGGTTGGATGCAAAAGCCATGCACTGCTTCATTCATGTTCATGATGGTGCGGCGCATTGTTTCAGCCTTACCATTGCTCGTTTGATTTCTCGCCTCGCTTACTTGACGCGAGATACCCTCTGATAAGAAAAATATGTCGAGGATCTTGTACTCGCCACCACCATCGGTGCGTAGGACATGGATCTTACAGTTAAATTCACGCTCGAAGCTTGCCATGAAGAGCTTGAACTTCAACGCGGATACGTCGTTCGACTTGTCCAAGAGACCCGGACAGTAGCTAAAACGATGATCAATGAAGTTGACCATGTATCTGATTATCAAACGATCTCGGGGGTCATAGGGCCTTTGAGGTCCGAACAAATGAGGGCGCTACCGATCACATCGATTGGCGAATTTGTGCCCGTGTTCCTCTTTGACTGTACTCGCTTGGTCTGCTTTCCCTTTGGCTCAGGCCAGAAATCTTTGACGTGTCGTGTCAGTCAGCTGTAAGGCTGACACTTGATCCTGAGCCATCTTGGTGATCGTGTCGAAACATAGGGGCCCTAGACGCCGATAAAAGTGCATTAAGGTACGCACTGAACATCCGAATCGCATCATATTCAGGCGAATTGATCACCGATATCATTGTCTGCCGTGGTGGCTTGGTATTATCATTGCTGTGACGAGTCACAGCAACAACCAAGACAATGTTGCAACATTCTACATCCATGATGGGCGTACCACCAACACTGGAGGAAAAGACGCGCCACCGTCCTCAATATTCGAGTAAGCAACCCTTGGCCTCGAGCGACCCATAGGAAATAGTGATACGCTCGAGGTTTTCCGCGTACTGAACGTTGAGGTGTCTTCCTGTGTTCTCAACACCAAGTGCGATAACGTGAATGTCCACAGTCCCATGTTGGGTGATCCGCAGCGCACTTCCATCGGTGTCTGCGGTCAGACACTCACTTCGCCAATTGGTCGGGTCGGTGAGCAGGCTGGGTTCATTGACAAAATGTCTGCTCGAACCGCTGTCAAGTATCCATTGGCTGGCTTTGTCACCCGCACCATGTTCAAGCACGAAAACGAAGTTCGCACCCGCGGGTTTCTTCTTTATCAGCGGGCACCACGACGTAATGTGCCCGACCTCGCCACATTTAAATCAAGTCCGGGTGTCGGTTCGTGGTTGCGGTGTTCTTGACTTGACCTCGTCTTTGAACTTCTTCACGAGGTTCCACAGTGTTCACCACATCTCGACCGAAGTTCTTGGCATGAGTGTCCACCTCCGTAAATTAGACAAATTGTGCTAATTCTTCTGCTTGCTATAGGTAATCTATACGTTGGATGTCAACCTGGACAACATCGTCATCCGCATGTGTGGATCAGAATAATGAAAAATAATGTCCAGCACAAAGTTGTCTGCACCTCCACAGGCATCGCTGACTGCCGTCAAATCGATAAAATGGTCCGTCGAGTTTTGATGAAATGCCTTGGGTGCCTTGAACAGCTTCATCCTTTTTGCAGGCGAGATCTTCGTATTGAAGGTCTACAACATTTCTTGCATCCCATATTCGAAAGTTTGGCTTTCACGAGACCATGTCTCGACCTGCTGACGGTAGTACGTCTGGGCCTTGCCGGCTAGGTGCTGACCTAGGACATCAACCTTGATATCTTATGGCCAGAAGAAGCCACACGCACGCTTCGGGAACCCGACTTGACGGACAAATTATTTGCCCCTCTCAATGAAACCACTACCAAGACCGTGGTAGAGTTCCTTCCCATCAAAAGGTTGCAACACGAGCTTCCGTTGTTGCGCGTCCGGCATGCGGATCGTCGGCTGCCCAGGGTCTACATACCCTCGATTGGGAATACCTATACCAGGATGGTCTCCCGCAGGTAAACCGGCCCCGTATGCCCCAGTGTGGGGTGACTGACTCATGCGGATTCCTGGGTCTGCAAATCTCGCAGGGGTCCCTTCAATTCCTGCCTGTTTCTGCTGTCGCCATATTCCGAAGTAAGTCGCTGGCGACACGTTCAATAATACTTGGGAGGGGTTTGTTCCAAGGTCTGGGTATTGATTCCTTCCCCGACCTCCCTTTCCAGGTTGACGGCACGCGACTCGGGTGATTCCGTACTCAGCCTGCTGTCTTGCTCTCTCTGGGAGACCTCCATCCGATCCATACATTCGGACAGGTCCCGAGCATGAAAAGCATCTTTTTGATAGCCTCCACAGGCGCTGCCGACTTTTCTTCGTGGTAGTAATCGTTGGCCTTATCTTAACCATGGACCACAACGGTAGGTGCGGCTGGTTTAGCCGCACCATCAACACGTTTATCTGGGCTCATAACCTGTCAATTATGTACTATCGATCTGATTGGTCGATGAGGGGTAGCTATGTTACTGCTTCAACGTAAGAAGTATCACATAAAAGAGCAATACAATGCATTGTTCTCTAGATCGGAAATCTGATACACAGACGAAATTCGATGTCTGCTCATAGAATATGATTTTGAACCTGAAGCGAACGGATAAAATGGTCCTGTTATAAATCTTTGCACCTTCGAGTCGGATCTTCTGTAGAAAACACCATTAGAACTTCTCTCGAAGTTGTATGTTTATTGCCATATCCCTTGTAGTTGCTTAGTTGAATCTGCGGCAGCACGTTCCGGAGGCTCAACTTGAAAGCTTTAGCCTGATTTCTTGTTTATCTTACTTGATTATATGTTTCCGGGATGGTATCAAAACTGCGATATCCCAATGCTTCGAATGTATGCTTAATGTAAAACATGATCTTGTATTTTCGAGGTTAGTAAGCACCGAGAACGATCTAAAGAAAATGTTAAGTGAGTCAAACGATACAGCACTTTCGCGGAAGTGAAAATAAAATTTGACGATGATTACTCGTCTCCGCCACTTCACATGAGAGCCATGATCTGTTTACATATTGCTCTCCGACAGACAAGGTCAAGCAGTATATTGAGTACGCGAAATGTTGGATCGGAATTGCCACATGTGTATCGAGAAAAGTGATCGTTCAGATTTCGCAGAGAGTCGACAAACTAGCACAATACTCGTGTGTGCTTTCACCAAACGACGTACAAGAACGACGACTAATTAAAGCGATTGAACAGAATGAAGAATTCATGATGATGCATCTATGAACGTCATGAAGATTGAGTTCGACAACGCGGAATTTCCCATTTTCTTTTCTCGACAGGAATTTTATAAATGCGAACTTGAAGCGGAGAAAGATTACCGATAATTATCAGCGACCAGTTTTCTGATGGCGCTTCGTCGCGAAGCATGCTTGGCGTGATGGCTAGGCTATCTTGACTAAAATAAAAACGTGTTAGAAATGTTTATGACGATCAATCGAGTATGTTGTACGCATAAGAAATTGAATTTTTACGTGAGCGTATTCGGCACCGGTACTATTCTATTTTTTTTACTTATATGGGGAATTTGTGCGACGCACCCAATTTTTCGCAACGGCCACACCCCTAAAAAAAGAAATTACAAACATACCCCCTACTTTCATTCACTGATTGAGAAATCAAGTAGAAAGAAGGTACTTTAGAAATGATCCTGTGCAAGTACCCCCTACTTTCGTACCATACCACCATATCCGCTGCTCTTAAGTCCACTTCTAGCTGGTGGCAGTAGCACCAGAAGAAAACTGAGCTTATTGTAAGAAAAGTAACCGTAGTCTACTGAGACAGGCACTTCAGAGAAGAAAAGAATCCATCCACAATTGCCGTCTATTGATTTGCGCTCTTTGATGATTCTAGCTGAGCTTTCTGTAAAGTCTGCCGTTTACGTGGCATATTGGCTCGAAGCACATGAGCAGGTGGTGAAGCTCCACCTAAATCCCTCCCTTGCGCATCTTCACAAACGTAGTAGGATGTACAAATGCCACGGGAATCACCATCCACTTGCCTTTTGCAATTGTTCTTGTCGTAAACACCGCAGGGAATGCTAAGTCGCTTTACTGAAGGGAGGCAAAAATAGAAGTAACAATATCCTTCTTGACTGTAAGTTTCTCTTCCTAGGGCCTTTGATCGTTACGAAATCAACGCGCCGGGACAGGCCATAGCGGAAGGCATACGAGACCAATATTTAGGTACTTGTATCGTTTTAGCAAAACGTCTGACGGATCGCAAATGTGGAGTCGTTACTTTCCAACACGCCTTCCTCACGGCGACGTTTTTTGTGACCTCAGTTCATGTCCTGATCCATGCTAGTTTCGCATATCAGCGAACATAGTCCCGCCAATTGTTGTAGTCGAATAGCGCTAAATGCCTTCGTAAGCAAAATCAACCGCCATCCCTTCGGTGTGCACAAAACAAGGGCTTGACGATACCCCGTTTAGCACAATCTTTGATGAACTCGATTTTAAAGTAGATGGGCTTGGCTCGCGTCGAACGTTCTTCGTTTTCCATCTGTCGAATAGCTGCTTGATTGTCTATCTCCATCTTCATAGATTATCCCCAGTTCAACAATTAGCTCGTGTAATCCTACGAGCTCTTGACCGGCATGGGAAGACGACGTGAGCTCCGCTTACATAGTCGATAGCGATGCTGATGCTTGCTTCCGGCACGTCTAGCCCACTATCATGTCACCCACACGAAAGGTCGCTCCGCTTACCGACTTGCGGCTAATCTTGTCCCATAGAAAGTCCGCATCTCTTGCGTTTAAAAGTTGCACAGAAGTGATTTGCTGAGCCTGTTTCTGTCCAAGCTAAAACTTGACGTTCTTCATTCCTTTCAAATACCTGCCAATTCTTTTGCTCAATTTCCAGTCGCTTACCGTAGGAGCATGGGATCGACGCGTAGCTCAGTGCACCACATACGCAATGTCCGGTCGTGTGTATCGAGCCAATCATGACAGTGATCCCACGATTGACTGAAAGTGTTTCAGTGATGCTGATCCTACTGGTCCAATCGCGGGCAGGATCGGGTCGGCTTCTAGCATGTAAGTATCATGATCGAGCCATATGGGTGTCATCACTTCGTGTGCATCTCGTAGGCCGGACTTTGATAGCATCTCACTATCATTTGTTCTTGGTCAAGTCTACAATCAAATTCAGTAAGTCTCATCCCTAGAAACTTGCTAACCACGCCCAAGTCCCTGTATTGAGGTGTTACCAATTGCTTAAATACATCATACACTCAAATCTTCGATGTCCTGTTCACCAGCAAATCGTCAACATATACTCCGACGACAGTCTTTCCATGGTGATTTCCTTTGTAGTAGATGTAGTGGAGGCACGAGTATATGACACAATGTAAGAATCCGACACGAAGTAGTTCTGAATGTAGAAGTTGCGGCCCAGAATCTTCCAGCCTGTTTTAAGCCATAAATGCTGCGCTGAAGTCGAAGCACCACTTCTTTTGTGTGCTGAGCACCACAACGCTGTAGCTTCTTCTCACTCACTTTCATTCCTTGTGGAACGTATAGATAAATGTCCAGATCCGATACAGTAGAGGCCTTGACATACGCATTAGGCACGTCCCCATAACACGCCGGTACGGTACACCCCATATCTCAGATAGTGCAAGGATAACCTTCCCAGTCATCATGTCCATAACGGCGGCGAATGTTAGTGTTTGGTTCTTACCAAACGACTGTTCATTCCCGCACGCCACCATGCGGGCTTTGTAGCGCTCGACGTTTCCGCTAGCATCTGTTTTTGTCTTGAACACCCACTTTGCGTGGAGAAGGCGCTTTGTGTACGTGCGCAATACCATTTCCTACGTCGCATTGGCCTTTAGTGAATCTATCTCCAACTCAGAAGCGCGCTATTACTGCACCAACTTGTCACTATTGATGGCTTCTCTCCAATTCTTCGGATCCTAACGATAAAAGTACCTATAATCTCGCGTGGTGGGATCTTTGTTCCCTTATATCTCGTTTTCATGTTCATTGCTGGCTGATTGACGGAAGCTTTGATGAATCACTTCTTCTTCCGCCACGCTTGACGCGCTTTTTGGTGTTTCTCGTTACCACTCGAAGCCCTTCCCGATAAGCAACATCGCTGGTTGTTTTTGTCCGTATGTCACATAGAGCGTCCATTTCAGCTGCTGATTCGACCCTCATGTCAATGGGATCAGCGGTCTTCTTGTTGTTAGCTTCTTCGGCGTTGTTTTCATTTATTCGACGAACAAGTTGCGCGTTTGCATCCTCGAAGGGGGTCTTAATATTTCTGAAACACAAGACCCTCTATCGGAGGGTCTTGTGTTTCGGTTCGGGATTGCGGATCACGGGGAGCCAAAAATAACAATATCCGTCAGAACTTCCCTCGGCGAGGCATTATTCTCATTTCCTCGCGTTGGGCTGCAGTTGAGAATGTAGAGCACACCATGATATTACTGTTTGATGTGGACTCTCCGCCTTCCCGTTCCCCAATTCCGATACCTGACGTCACACTCCGAATTTTTCATAAAACGGGTCGACGACCCAGTACTCCCCTCCACCATCGGTGCGTAGGCAGTGAATCCTACAGTTAAAGCGCTTCTCAAAGCATACGAGAAAGTGCTCGAATGACCTGGTCATCTTGTCCTTCGTTTTTGCCAGAAAACACGGCAATAGTTGCTTTTGTGATCCACGAAATTAATAAGGTAGCTGTTTCCACACCTGTCGATTGGAGTGATTTCACCCTTCATATCGCTACAGATAACGCCACCTACTCGGTCGATAGGAGCATTTATTCCAGTGTCTATCGTCAACTGTTTATTGGACGTCTGCTTGCCCTGCGCGCATATTATGCACGCTGGCCATTCTTTATTCTTGAGAATCATGCCGCTCTCTGGGTCGTTTGCCATCCTCTCAATTGTGTCATGAGCCAAATGTGTAAATGCAAGTAAAAATTCAGTAGACTTCTCGCTTTTTCATCGGCGATTGTTGAATTTTGAAAATTGACAGCTTCAGCGAGAGCTGAAAATATGCAGTCTTCAACTTCTCCTGGCACCAAGTCCAACTACATCCTCGGTCACAACACGTACCACTAATACGTTATTGTTGTCCTTGTCAGCATCTAAGATCTTGAAACCGTCGCTGCGACGGGCCATCGAACGCATGAGTCCATCATAACGAAGGTCATAACCTTTTTCTTTGATTCTTCCATACAAAATTATATTCCACGGACGATCTTCAGAGTAATAGGCGTCGCTAAGTTTGATGCGACGAAGATCACCATCGACTACAGAATCGGCGTTTCCTTTGAGCTGCATTTTCAGACTCTCTCCATTTGGAAGCAGGCATTCCTCATCACATTCTTTTGTATTGTAAAGCTGTGATGGTGTCGTCACCAGGTGACGATTCGATTCACTATCCAAAATCCATTGGCATGTAGCGTCGACATTGTCTGCAACTGCCCAGCGCAAAATCCTTCTTGACTTCTTGCTTGAAGTCGAGTTTGTAATGACTTCTTTTCCAGACTTGAAGCAGGCACCTGTCTTTCTCTTTTGGCGCTCTTCACTTTTTCTAAGTATTCCAACATTAATGCTTTTCACTGCGGCCACCGTCGGCTTTCTTTCCAGGCGAATACTTGGATCATTTAGCTGCGCAAAGTGGACCCTTTCATCTGCATGTTGTAAGTAATCGTCACGCTGAGGTTCAGTCATGCCAATAGCACGCCCTGAGAGTCACTCGAAGAGCTGGCAAACTTGGCAATATTTTCGAGAACTTGGTCGTGAGCACCACCGACAGCATCACTTAAAGCCATCAGGTATAGCATGAGATCATCCCACGATACAGTCTCCTTATTGCTCGATGCGAAAACCTTGAACGCTTGTGGCTTCGAAATTCGCGGAACCGAACTTGGTGTTTACGGGTTCCATTGAGTAGCAAACTTGGGGGCTCTCCTTGTGCCAGATGTCCACCTGTTTGTGAAAGTGCTATCCAGCTCTACTGGATGGATGTCGACCGAGAATATCCAACTTTATTTCTTCAGTCCACATGCACCCACTAAGGTCTTCAGCGATCTTGACCTGCCGCAGAAACCGTTTCCCCCTGAGTCCATGCCCTGACCCGAGGCCTGGGTACACCTCACTGCCGTCGAAGTTTTCGATGGCAAGCTTTCGGTTCCTTATCTGCAGGGGGGTCTTACAGTACGACGGTGCCGGCACTGGCCTGTACGACGGACACGTTGGTGGCTTCATGGGTGCTTCTTTTCTGCCACCTTTCTCACGCAATTGCTGATGCCCCTGTCCTACAGAGTTATGTCGCGCTGAACTCCGTATCAACTCGTCTTCAAGCGAGGATATCGTTATATTCCGGCCAAGTCCCGCGCATGTCTTCGCATAAGCGCGAAAAGTGCTTCTTCCGGCTGACACGACCGAAGCTTGGTCATCCTCGAACCTCCAAGCTTCAAGGCTAGTGAGGCGAGCTCCAATGTCACCCTTCAGCTCAGTAACCATATCCAGCAGCCCTTCCATGCTCTCGTCCGCACTTGAAACCGTACTAGCTCCATCATTGTTGGTGTGAGGCGCGGCTGGCGCTTGGGCTTGATCTCGATCAACTTGTACCATAGGTGTTGGTCTCATAACCTGTCGTAAACATCTCAGGGAATGGGAAGTCGCTTTACTGAAGGAAGGCAAAGATAGAAGTAATAATATCCTTCATGAGTTTTATTTTCTCTTCCCACGGCCTTTGCTGATTACGAAACTACCGTGTCGGGACAGTCCATAGCGGAAGGCATACGAGACCATATTTAGGTCCTTGTATCGTTTTACGAAAATGTCCGACGGATCGCAATGTGGAGTCGTTACTTTCCAACAGGTGTAGGCGTGTAAATACGCAAAAATGACACCATTGTCTGATCATTTAGCCACATGTTCTCGTCAAGCATTGGTTGTATATTGTATAGCTTCGCGTATGTCTCAATTCTCCTCAACAACATCGTCCCTTTTGGTATGAAAGAAAATAGCAGAAAATTATTAACATAATATGAGTATTATCCCTGATTCAGTTACCGGCTTCTATAACGAAACTTCTTTGACTGTAATGACCCACCACTACTCACTTTGCCGGCTACTACGTGACCCGCCAATTTAGTAAAAAACAACTCGAAACACTACTTCTTTCAACTCTTCCCTCTCAAAAATAATGGTTCAAGTCGACATATCGAACAACCAAGGGTTTACGCGTCCACTTGTAGTGACGTCGCAACCCTCATGAGTCACCCAGTATTGGGTGATTGTGTGATTGTTGATGAGTCATCACCCCTGTGTGATGACGTGGAAATACCCCCACCCCCAGTGTTACGGTGAAGGGTAATACCGATACTACTGGTGTCGGATCTGGTACCGGTGGTACGTGCGGTGCTGTTATTGCCTCGTCACAGTACGACGGAAAGGCAACTGCAATTGTGGACGACACTAAAAGTCCCACTTTGGAAGACCTTATCAGGTAACAGGAGTCCTTGTGTAAGGACCAGGCTAGAGCTCGAGCGAAATTTTGCGTGGAGCTTCCAAAGCCGAAAGTCTTGGATATCGAGTCTATCATGACAATGTATGCTGACGGCGAGCATCTAGACTGGTCTGTATTGTCTGCGAAATTGGAAGCTGCAAGACCTTTCCAAATCCGGAAAGCAACCTTCCCCATGGTGTTAGAGACGGGCCAGTCCTTGACCCGTACTCCGAATGGGAAAATGTTAACCTCCCTGATGCGAGACCACGGCAATCCGGTCTTTGAAAGTTTACTGGAGAGCCGATCAATCGCTCAGGTATCCAAAATGCCTGGGGGAAACATTAGGATGATGCTCACCACTGCGGATGCCTGCCAATAGTTTGATTGTCAGCCGGTGACTATCTGTGGAGAAAAGTATTTTTTTCGGGACTTTGATACTCTTTAGCAAATACTACCTCGATGTTTTCGGCGTAGGCGTGGAGGAGGAGCGAAACAACATAATCCGCGCTCTTCACCAACTTGGATGTCAATTGGTGTATGATACCTTTTGCAAGACGATTCCCACTAAAGAAGTGGTGATGTCGACTTGGCGAGTCTACTTTGGTTGTTTGACGTGCCCCCAACAGCTGGTTAGAGTTGGTAAAGTGATTGAACAAATCGCTTACGACAAACAACTTTACCCAGTAAGGGGAAAAATGCTGCTATTCAAAAGGAAAGACCGCGTTTTGGTCAACGTGGCCTTTATTTCTTGGATTTGGATGAAGCTTCCGCCACTGAAGCCCGGCAACAACAAAGCAGCAAGCAAAAGAAAAAGAAAGACCACAATAAAAATCAACCGCAACAAAAACCGAAACAACAACCAAAACAAACAACCGCGCCAACGGCGCTCGTGTTGGCGCCACAAACGGTAGTGAAGCGAGTTCCTAGTCAAGAATTGGACACGAGGAAACCTGAACGGAAGCTATCCGATCAAATCTCGTTGAAGCTCAATACCCCCCCCCACTATCACACCATCAGGGGTCCCAGCCTTGTTGCAATCTACTCCTTTAATCCTCCAACTAACCAGTCAGTCATACTCACAACCACGGGAAGAGCGTTATGGGGTTGTATCCATGAAGTTGGCATAGACGAGTGAAAAACGTAATTGGGGGAAGCCGTTCGAACAAATGGTCTCCAAAGCGCCACCTCTTGCGCTTCCGAAGATAGCGGCGAGAAATTATTTTTCTGTGCTTGCAACTATTGAAGTGGAGATCGAAGAAATAAAAGCGGTTGCCAATCCGGAGAATAAAAATCGCATTCAAATTATCCCAGTGAAAGCACGGATGCCAAAAGAGGTGGCCACCTCGAAAGAGGCGGCACACTTCTATCAGAAACGGCACACAACAATCGAGAAATCGGAGCGAACACCCGAGTTGGTGAAATAGGGGAGCCAATGGAAATCGATTCCAAAAATGCCTTCCACTCACTCCGACCGGACAAGCTGGTTCAAGCGGATGCTTGCATCCCTCATGTGTGGAAGCTAATCCAGTTCTACACAAATCCGGACAAAATCATCCAAGCGGCACTTGATCATCCGATCACGATGAATGGTGTGCTACTCGCGTTTATGGAGTCGAATGATAAATCTTTGGATTAAGTGGCGCATCTACTCATGATAAATCGCGTTTTTGCAGCCCACAATCTCGGTGAAGATGTTACACTTGCGACGCGATGGAGTCGCTACGTTGGTGGAAAAGTTACCTCGAAGCTATTTGTTTTGTTCGAAAAAGTAATGTCGTGGTGAAGGTCAGTGCCGGACATAGTTATCGATTTGACCCGAGCAACGAAAGCTATCACGTTGTTGGAACTTTTAGTTATGTGTACTGCCCCGACATTCTACACCAACGATCACTGGATCCAATATCTCACCGATGGACCAGTGATTTGGATTCCGGGTCATCATTGCCGTTTACTTCCAACTAATGTGATCATATCCTTCTTCCGCTCCGACGTGGGATAAGGTGCTGGTCTCAATGGTTTGGAGGTAGATAACGCGGACTTCTCCATGGTGACATCGCTGAGCTTTTAGTCAACCTCAGCTTTTTTCCAGAGGAACATACAGCGCTTCACTTCTCACTACAAGATGTTGAAAGGAGGTTGATTTCTGGTCAACTTCAGCTTGAATGCTAAGGGATCCTCGATTATTCCAACGTGGAACAATGTCTCAGCACTCACGGTGAATGTCAATGGAATTCACAAAAATGGTCATCTTTTTATCGACCACATCCTCTCACAACACTCCGTTTGTTGTGTTCAAGAAACCAAGTTTCACGATCGCAACCAACTGGACTCATTTCAGTTTTTATTATCCTCGAAAATGCAGCACCAAATGTTTGTCAATGACCACAACAGTGCTTTTCTCCATCCGACTCAAAACAGCAGTGGCGGTGTCATGACAATCCTTCGTTCGGACTTTCCCGCTTACTCAACAGCTGAAGAACTCACCGAACGAAGCATTCGAAATCGTTATTTGGTTTTACGTCTTCTCATTCACGACGCACCGGTGTATATTCACAATGTGTATGCACCGGTCAAGGCCAAGGAACGAGTGGGTTTTTATGAGTTAGTGCTTCCAAACACTTTCGAATCGACCGCAACACATATCGTATTTGGTTATTTCAACACACCACTCGATCCATCTATTGATGCTTCGAGTGGAACAATTCGACACGAACCGAGTCGGTTAGCGTGTTTGGAATGGCTTTCACAGTTGGGTGTGGTAGACGCTTGGCGAATCCAACATCCGACTGAAAAAATATTTACAGGACCATTACCGCGCAAGAATCGACCAGACTATAATTCCATGTCGGAAGAGCAATTCAATATGGTATACAGAGCCTCTGAGTATTTTCGTCCACGACATGCGAGAGATCATCTGGTACAAAAAGTAACTTATACAAATACAACTCAATCATACCCATCAGTTGAAGGTGTCTATATTACTAGAATTAGACTGACTGACTTCTCTAGTTGCCTAGGCTATCTTAAATAACAAATATACATATAAATGTTCATTACGACTATCTGAATACCTAAACTTGTCGAAGCAATCAAATTGGAAGCGAATTTGGTGCTCGCACAGTTGCGGACAACTTCGAATCCCGGCAAAATGTAGGAAAGTTGGAAGACGAAATTCAAGGAAGAGCTTCAAAGCATTGAACAAAACGTTGCAAAAGATAGCCGTCGCGATGTTGAGTCTAGCCAGCGTGTTTTTGGAAGTCGCAGCAGCTGGATATCGCATTTAAGACACCAATGAGTCACGGTATTTTTACGAATCGAGTCTCGAACATTTCAGAATTTCGGTCGAAAACAATGCGAAATACAACCAAGATAAAAGCTTCGACTATCACTTGAAGCATATGGATAACTCTTCCAAGCCTTTTTCCGCCCTCCAAATAGTTCTTGTCGTCGCGTACTGATCGAAAATGTCATAAAAAAATGTGGCACCGTGACATCGAACCCGAGGGAGATTATTGACGAATTCAGAAATCATTGGGGTGGTGTCATGGGATCTCTCTGTAGCTCCGAGACCGCCTCAGATGATCCATGTGAAAGTAAGCAAAAAAAAGCTACTCGATTCGATTCAAGTTTCCCTTGCCTCAGCAGAGAAAGACCGTCTCTCAACTCGCTTGAGTACGACCGAGATGGCGGAAGCGATTAATCACATGCGGAGTAGTTCTTCTCCGGGTATGGATGGACTACGAGTTGCATTTTATCATCTCCATCCGGAAAAGTTTGGCGAATGTCTGAAGACCGTGTTCGAATATCATCTGGAACACAACGTCACTCGGCAATAACATTATTGTACAAGAAAGGATCACGAGGTGATCCTGGCAACTATCGACCCATTTCCCTGCTTTGCGTCTATGTGAAAGTAATTTTAAAAGTGTTGACGTATCGATTGCAAGGTTTTTTGACAAAATTGATCAATCAAGATCGAAAAGCATTCGTGCGAGGAAGGTCAATGCATCACCATATTCGACATCTGACCGACATCCAAGACTTGGTCACTCATCGTGAGGGGGAAGCTTATGCAACTTTTCTCGACTTTGAGAAAGCTTATGATCGAGTCAATTGGACGAACATGTTTCGCGTCTTGTGTAAAATGGGTGTTGGAAAAAAAATTATCGACTGGGTTCGTCTTTTGGACAATAACACAAAGGCGCAGTTGATGATTAATGAAAATATCACACCATCTATTACACCACAACGTGGAGTGAAACAAGGTGATCCTCTCTCGGCATTGCTTTTTCTGATGACGATCGAACCTTTGGAAAATTTACTGCGCCAACATGACGAACGTGGCATTTGAATTAATGGCACGACTGTCGCAACTGGATTATTTCTTGCGGACGATTCGATATTGCTTTAAGAGACACCAAATGATGTTTTGACGCAACTCGAAGTCGTCCAAGTCTATCGCGATCGATCGGGTTCGAAATTCAGCTTGAGTAAATCATCCTTGCTCTCGTTGAATCGGACAATGCCGTGTCCACGTATTCCCAATTTGACCATAATGGGTCCGGGGGATTCGGTCAAGTATTTGGGTATTCCGTTCGGCCAGACACCGACTCATTCGATGGTTATTTCAACTCTCCACAAGCGTTTTTACGATGGTTTTGGGTATGGTTTCGACGAGCAAGAACTGTTCGTGGTCGACTACTGGCTGCGCAGACGATAATTTTATCACGTCTGTGCCATTACACGATGCACGTGAACATATCAGCAGTGACTATTCGACAATGGCAATCGATGTTAGATCGATTTGTGCATGGTTGGAAACACAAAAAAGATTCAGCACATGTTCACCTACTCAGCAAGAAATGTTATATCTTCACCGAAAAGTAGGTGGACTGCAAGTTCCTTTTTTGGTGGGACGACTGAAGCTACAACGTATTCAATTCCTTCAGCAGTTAGTATCCGATGCGTCGACAATCATTCCTGCGAATTGGACAACTGCTTCGACGGAATTATTACAACTTATTCAACCTCCCTTTGTCCCACACAAGCCGATGGATATATTCACCGTCGCATCAAATCGACATGGGAAAATAGTTCAATGGGAGAGCATATAGTCAGGTGGAAACAAGCATTAAAAATGTGACATCAGATGGATTGGAGCATTACAATATCAGATTTGAATGTTTCACAACGCCGTCAGTACTACATGGAACAACCGATGTGGTTTCACTGCGATCAAAAGTTACATTACGAAGCTGCTACTCGCCATCCGAGTACGCAGAACGTTTGGTACAGTGTTGGTATGGCGGACGAACCACATTGCACATTTCGAAAAACGTTTGCTACACTTTTCGACGCTCGTAGTCTGCAAGACTTTTTTCGGGAAAGCGACACATGGCCAACGAAGGAAGAATTCCTCGCCAACCATTACAACGACAGCCAAACAAATCGGATATGGCTGAAGAAAAGTTCCCGAGTCGACTTTACAACGAAGTCACTCAGATACTCCAGCGTATCCACTCGACGATTGGTCTCATCACTTGGATTACAGCAACCACAAGTGGCAGATCATTTTATGTGAGAGTAAAAAGCAAGGAACGGAAACATTATTTTACATCTGTTCCACGCTCATAGCTCTCACGAATCGTCTGGAAACCTCCCGAACCAACCAAGAGTCATCCGACGTCAACACATTGGTCATCACGGGAGAGATTGGATGCACTGGATTCAGAACGAGTTCGAACTTTTATGGCTACAACACGGCATCTTCGGAAACGTGTATTTCCAATTTTCGAAGATTTACAGTTTCGTCTAGCCTTTCGAATGTTGCCAGTTCGATCTCGTTTCTGGTTCTTGAAGGATATTCAGCCCGACATTATATTGTGCACGCAGCCTTCATGTGGGGCAGTGGAATCCGATCAACATCTCTTTCTAAAGTGCGATCGCACGGCACAGCTGTGGAGTAAGTTATTCCCTAGTTGGGATCAGTTTTTCTCCTCTCGACCACGTTGGACGCATATTGCATGTGCAATCGTACCAGCACTACGGTCGGATTGGAAAGAATATCAACAAATTATATCCTATTTATGGCTTGCATTGCAAGCGGTGACATCGCACTTCGTCTGAGCCGATCGGAATCGTCGTCTTTTCGATCAGCGATCAGCAACTCCGACAATTCCAGCACTTTCCGTGATCCACACCACGTTTAGTGCGCACGTTCGATACTATCGAAGACAGTGTTACGACCAAGACGAACACATTCGGCTTGCAAAGGTGCTTGATCAATTCGCAAGCAAGGACCATTCGGTGGATTTTTCAGAAGGCGACGATCATTGCTGCGGGTACGACACAGACAAGTACAAATGCAAGTGCAACTCGGATTCTAGTCCTAGTTGGCTGGTTATGCTCACAGTGGTGTGGCGCACACCAAATTGCTCAACACGGTACTTTTGGACCATTTTTACAATTTTACAACTTTACAGCATTTACAGCATTTACAGCATTTACAAGCTGCACACAGTCTCGTATTAAGGCGGCTGAGGCTACTGCGATACGGGATTATCAACGAGAAGACATATTATCATCTCTCACAGGTATTTCACGAAACGTTTATACACGTATATATGTTATTTAAGATAGCCTAGGCAAGTAGAGAAGTCAGTTAGTCTAATTCTAGTAATATAGACACCTTCAACTGTAATGACCCACCTCTAAAGCCAAGTCCCTATACTTCTCCTCAACAGTTTTGTCATTAGCTGGATTGCTTGTTGTATTCTGGAATAAAAACAGAGAAAGTAAGTAGATGAATCAAACAATACCATTCCAAACTGATGCCCACATACCTGTCGCAATTTTTCACACGTTCTTTTGTTATGCCCGCATTTGCCACAAGCTAGGCATTTGTTTTTCCCTTTTCCAAATCGATGGTAGTCAAAGGCTGATGGATCACGTTTCTTTGATTTTATAGACTGCTTTTTTTGTGCAGGTCACCCACGCGTTTTGACGGAATGTGGTGGAAGAATGTCCTGCTCAGCCAAAATATCTCTAACCCCTGAGTTCAAACGAGCTTGTTCATGGTGAGCGGCACTATTATACACCTCATGGAACTCGAAGTGTGTGTCCTCCCAACCATTGGTATATTTGCACAGAGTTCTGCGGACTCCCTTTCATCCAGAATTAAAGTGAATGCAGGTCATCCATGGTCTTAATCTGATCGACCGTCTGACCTGGTCTAGACACGAGGTCTATTATCGAGCTGAATTTTCGTTCTGCTATCATTTCGTCTCTAGCGCTGATGTGCGTGTTTTTCAACTTTTATAAATGGAGCCAATCCTGGAATGACTCTTCGCGCTAAATCATAACATAATTTTTCTTGACTTTTTTCTCGTGCCTGTCGGAGTCTTGTCGAATCGAGAATCAATGAATCGGTCGATAGTCGTCATGAAAGTAGGGCGGGAAACAAACTGCTTGTCAAGATTAACTAAATAAGGGAAGTTGTGGATCAAATGTACAATAATTTCATATTGATACCTTCTAGTGAGACTTGTACTAATGAGACGCTAATTAAACTGTTAACTACCACTTGCATATTGTCCAGGACCACACTCGACTTGGAACTCTTCGTCATACAAAGATGATTCATCAAGTTTTGATTACTCCAACTTTGACATCACTAATTTTATTCAGGAATGCTCAACATTAAGTAAGACCTTGTGCTTGTTTTCAACATATAAAACAATGCAGTCGCAATACCATGTCATGACTACCTGCTAAAGTAGCAGGATTTCCTACAATACGATAGTCTGTAGTTCCATTCCTTGTGGCACACTCAGACACATCTTCGACTATATCTGGCACTTTCACATACACTTCTCCAATTAATTTCTCGATTGAAAATAAAACTCAATTCTCCTTTCATGACGACTGCTTGAATCATGTCATATACTTGATCAATTTTGAATCTGACCAACATTTCGGTCAAGATCGAACATTGTTGCAAATCAAGGAAAGACCATTCATGATGAATGGATCGACAATAGTCTAAGTAAGCTCAAATCAACATGGTATAAACACGTTGAGAAAGATGAGCTTCGTGGCAAAAACAAACAAGGTTGGTATGATTGAAGGAGGCTCCTTCGAAACAGATTGAAGTTTTTTCCAACATCGCACCGTTTTTACTAGCATTCAGGCATGTGCAAGAAGGCTCTGATTATATGCTTTCCAGCCAGAAAGATGCTTCTGTTGCAACAGCGGCAACGTGTGGTTTAGTCCTGATGCGATATAGCCAGAACACCATCCTTCTAGATCGGCTGTAGAGGTCATCTGTGTTATATAGCTAAGAGCCTAAGACAATATTCTTGCTTCAGGGTAAATTTGTGTACCTTCTCGTATTTACGCATCCTTTGTGTCATTTTTCATTAGTTTTACGGTATGACTTTCGAGATTTAAGCTCAAGTCGAGGTGCATTATCGGTGCGACAAAATCATACCGTGCTAACAGCGCATGTTGTAGCTATTGATTAAGAGTAATAGTCATACCAGTCTTTCAATTTTTCTCCGTAGTGTGCAATTGCTCTCATACGCGCTGCTACCACCCAAGCGATCCTTAATGGTATGCATTACAATTCGGTTGGACTAGGACCTAATCGAGAAACGTACCAGTTTCACATTCCCAACTCTTCTTTGCGTTTCTGCTATCCGTAACACATCGCACATTTCTAGGTCCTACCATTCTTGCTGTTTGATTCTGCAATAAACTCTGGAACTCGTTTGTAGACAGTGAAAATTACAATGCACTACCATAAGCTTCTTCTATCTGATACTAACACTGTCGATACTTTCTACACTGCACTAAATTCTGAGAGAGACAGCTTGACGTGTTTGTATATGTCCTTGATTGTGCCGCAGATATGTTGCTTAAGCAGTCATGCTACAGCACCAATAAAAACGTCATTGCTAGTATCACTAGCGCACCAGCTCGACTTCTCTTACAATACATGCCACGAATTACCTTCATTCTAGTGTCGGCAAAGCGACGTTTAATCAACCAGACCAAAATCACTGATACCGTTTCATTATAGCATTTATTTCGTGGTCATGCGTCCCATCTAATCAAATACCTTGACTAGAATAGTTCTCGAAATGATTGGTTTGGCTCGTTCACCCTGCAAAGAATTATTTAAACCTTACGCCTTTTAATTAATATTAGCAGCTTCATGATGCAGTGCTTGGTTTCAATGACATTCCACTGGTTGCTGGATTTCTTAATGTCTTGATGTCTTAATGTCGCAATATTCCATCCCGATTTCGGATTGCGATCCCCCTATCAGTGAAGTGGCATGTTTTGAGCGCTTCTTACCATTCAAAGGAGATGCTTTTCCAGAACACAATATTTCTATGGTTATGGGGTGAGACGGTATACATGTCCCTCGAATCGCTTCGTTCTATCATCCTTTCGAAATATATTTGACAATCCTTCTTGTTCACATTCACAGTTTAAAAACGTTTGGTTTTTTGACCAAGAACAAATCACTCAACAATTCATTGCCGCTATCGAATAATCTCAAATCATGTACAACTGATAGTGAATAGCCTCAGACGTGACCGATTAGTTGTCTTTGTATCGAGCGGTCGTACCAAGGATAATGTGGGTTCGTGAAAAAGATACAGCAAATCTCCCCTGAACACACCTGCCAAGCGTTGTTACGACCATTGAAAGATTAAAAGATTGGCTATAAAAATGCCTTACTACTTGCCCTAATGCTCTAGTTTTGAAGGGCTCATTTGATATTGTAAAAACAAGTCCTGGTACAAGCCAACGAGATGAAGTACGCTTTTTCTAAATAGACTTTCTCGCAAAATCCATCCTAATAACTTCGAAAGAGGTTAAGCTACGTCAACACTTCATTTGGTGACGCAGTATTCAATGTTTCGAATTCAATGCTCTGATATTAGCGTCATAATTTGGTCAAAGGCTCTATCATCCTCATACAAGGTATGGCTAAAGGAGGATTTCAGTTTTATCCACGTTGTCGGGGTATTCAACGATGTAAGTCTTCCACTAATATAACTGCGCTTTTGTGCCGATTTTCAAAAGGTGAATGCTGTCAATGTAGCATGCTTCAATGTCTATTACTTCCGACACTGAAAATAGGCATGCCTAATCAATTCTTAGCTTTATCAAGCTCAAATCGCTGCATAAATTTCGTCTCTACCGTGTGTACCAAAGCTGGTATGTCTCCCAATGTCGAATTTGCTGATGTAACAATCACCATCGCACTGATCCTTTTTAAACTACAATCGGTCTCTGGTATCCATGATCATGTCCACAATTTGTATGGCAAGATGGCTGTCAAGTGACGTTGTGGTCGAAGCAAGAAACCTATGTCCAATCTGAAACTGAAAGACGCTTTAAACCACTTGGACGTTTTTAAATCAGTCAGTAGGCGCATCTTTCACTCCATGCGACTAATGATAAAGTACTTCGTTCGTTCTTGATCGATCCCTCTACCTGGAGACGTTCGTGCTCGTTTTACTCAAAACTAAACGCACGTATTAGCTATTTCAGTCGATGAGCAACCAAGAAAACAATGGCGCCATCGATTCGATATCTCGATAATTTATCTATTCGGTGCCACACTGTCAAATGTCTTAGCACTCGTCTGATCATCGAGGCGGAAATCCAGAAATGGGAGCGAGAAAACCACTTATAGAGCTTTCCATCAGACCACACGAGATCATCCAAGCTCCCTTCTCAATTTTATCTGTCCTTTTTTTCGGCTGCTTCAAATTTCCGAAACTCCTTTCGAAAAAATATCGCGACCATATCGTGTCTTCTGCGCGTCCCCAAACACCCCAGCTATCTTCTGCATCCATGGTCCAATCGCTTATATCCTTTTAATTTATCCTCCAATTTCCCACATTTCCTGGAGTTCAAAATCGTCTATGACTGTTCCAATACAGAGAAAGCTCCATTTTGTATTCCTTCAGAAATCTGTGAATCGAAATGTTCTAGTGAGTATTTACAACATCTTCGCCCGGGTGATTCCGTTAGATTCTAGAATTTGTGTGCTCAACAAAAATGACCTTCTGTTCGTGGTATTTGAAACTTTTTTCTATAAATTCTTATGCTATATCGAGCAGTTCTTCGACATACAAATCGGTGCTAATTGGCCTGCAGGATTTGGATTTCGTGTGGGAGAAAAATTGCTCCATTCACAGCATTGAATATGCGGTAGCTGATCATCGAATAGGAACTGTACTGAAGTTATCTTTATTTCCTTGCGAGTCAATGCTACACAGATAGCGCTCCCCAGTTGGTTTCACCGGTGCATAGACAATATTAACATACAAGAATACTTAAAATCAGATGCCGATTGAGGATACACTCTTCGATGAGCTCTTGAGCTGCTTGAATATAGAAAAGGTCCGAAACCAGTGATTACTATAATACTGTCATTGCCGATGTAGTTGGATGATATTGGCGTCACTAGCAAACTTTCTGTGTCCTTTTTACTATAAAATAAAATGTGAAACATTTCTGGTTATTCTGACTAAAGGCTTGAAATGTTTGACAGAAAATTACGTGTTTGAACAGACTGGGGTCGACAGAGATTATCCTTTTTATTTTTGAATGCGTTCAAATTCACTTTGAGCGCTGCGATCTTGATCCACGCTGACAATATCGAGGATACCATAGCAACCAAGATGAAGTGAAGCAGCGTTCAACTTCGGTTGTCGTTGCGTCTGAGGTACGTTCCCACTCCCTTTTAAAGTGTTCTCAAACTCCCACAACTCTTCTGGTCTAACGTGCTGTAAACTTTTTTGTCAAGTTACCCACAGCACCCGTTTAACCATTCAATCATGTTGGAGTAATAGCTCACCTTGTCGACAAACCGTATTTGAATTTGCCGACTGTCGATTAAACCTTGCGACTAAATACTAGCATGAAGTAGCCGCAACAATGATGGGCCGGTTTTTAAATCGCCACGCATCAGTTTGAAAACGTATGCAATGCTCACTGGGTTGATTTGTGTGAAGGCAGGACAAATAAAATAACCTTTATTTCGAAAAGGGCCCCAATTGCATGAGTCACTTTGGTAATTCTAACGGCAATGACTTCCATAACAACATTTTTTTCAAACATCAATCTTTAAAAAAACTTGCCCCCAAACCGTGGCAACTACATCGCGTCGCATCTAACATCCTTACTGAGAGGGAACGAATGACGTACTCGATTAATCGAAAGAAGGCGTGCTAGTTCATCCGATCACGTTTCTTTTTTGGTTGCGTCGATGCATGCAGGAAGCACCCGATTAATGGGTATGGTACTTTTGAGAGCGTATTGCATGATTTTTTCTGGCTTTGTAAAAAACTGGAAATACTTGCGAACATGATCAAGCTGGGAACCTACTTTTATCAACTTGTCCAGATGGAGTCTTCGCTAACAATTTCTGTACCTAGCTCTTACGGTCTCTCGCACCTCTCCATCTACTGTATCGCGCTTGTTGTGCGTCTTTGCGGAAAACTTTTCAACCTTTACAATGCCTCTAGCTTTATTGGTACCGTTACTTCCACATTTGTTATCCGTATTATTTCGTCTTGTGCCAGGTTGAAAACGGCTTGAGCTTCGGTCAGCTTCACTGACATTGCTAGATGAAGTGATGGATAATACTGGTCAACAAATGAAAGTTAGCGCACGATGGCATGCTTCACCATCTTGTTGGAATGGGAATGTTCGTTGTTGCTTTTCCTTGACTTGAGCAATGCGAAATCTGTCTATATAAATAATGCCAACAGCCTCAATAGAAGAATTTGAAGTGTCCGATCAATAGAAAATTCGAAGAAACTCACGGAAATAGAATGACAGCTTTTCAGCCCTAAAGAGATAGAATAAAGAGGGATCTCTCCATCATTACGTCGATTTGTATTGTTGCTGGTAGAATCGTTATTATAGTTTCTTTGAATTTCTCTAGCGTATGACCCATAGCGGAGACTTGACTCAAATTACTGTTAAGCAGGATCTGTAGACCAGAATATGATGAATGAGAGAAATACTTCAGCGCTTTGGGAGTACGTATGCTTAGGTAAGCAATAGAACTTGTAAACTATGAGATAAAATCATCACCACTAAGTAAGGCCTCATATATGAATCTCATATACCATTTCAATGATTGAGCGATGAGCTATAAAAACTGAAGCAATAAAATCAATTTGAGATATTCTCGCAAAATTAAGATCGGTAAAGGATCTGAATCTTTATGAGGATTTTACCATCATTGCTCTAGATTACACATCTCACAAGGAAAAGTTACGCACATTGCTCACCAAAAGTCTGTGTTCCGTTAGCTGTGATGTGCAACTATTTCACGCCTTCAATCATAGCATCCGCTCGAGCGAGTGAATTGCGATGAGCAAAAGTATATTATCGGATTAGCGAATAACGACAGATTAAACCAAAGATATCCTCATGCACATACTGCTCATATCTGTGTAAAATGATAACATCTTGAAGTTGTGAATCAACGGTACGGCAGGACTAACATGTTACAAAATGCACAAGAGCACGACATTGGTAGTAGTAGGAGCATTCCCCCACATTGAGACCTGTGTCTTGGTCTTGTCAGGACTGCTTCTTATGGTCTTCGAGCAGACAGGTACCCCATCGGATCCTCAATTCAATGATGATCTGTGTTCCTTCATATTCATATACTTGACGCCTGATCACCGCTGACGAAATTTACCAGTGTTCAGCTGTTGCAACTGGTGATTCTCTATCTTACCACTATGAATGTGATATGTTATAATTAGCTGCCTATGGGTTTCTGAAAGATATTGCACGAGAAATAGCCTAAAAGATCGAACCGGAGCATGCAGCGGCAAAAAGTGCCAACGCACCTTTTTGATGAGAACCGACAAAAAACAAGCACTTGAGGATGAAGGAACTGGAGCTTGCAATTCTCATCACATATCCATACAACCAAGATCAAAGACATTTGATGTGTGGAATCCTGTAAGCAATTGTGCGATCATCGACCCTACTATGATGGGATCCTTCTCCAAAACATTCACAAAGGTGATGGAAATCACTCAGATCATAGAACTAGAGCTGCTCTGGCGATAAGGTGATCGGATCCGTCGACCACCTTAGTTACATGAAGAGCATTAGAAATCTCACCATGGATCGTCCCAATATCTCGTACAACAGTCAAGTAAAACCACGTCAATGGCTAGAGCTTATAGAGGGAGCCTTAATATAACTAAATTTCAAACTCGTCTACTCTGATGCACGATAAAAGGTGCTTTGGCGATAAAAAGAGGCTACACGCAGTATACTTCCTGCACACGTATTTATATTTATGTGCGCTTGCTAGGCCAAACTAATTGCATAGTCGCAATTTACACAGAATGCTAGTGCTCACATCAGAGCTTGCATAAAAGAAGAATGGAATTATGAGGGTACAAGGATGACTGGGTCAATAGTTTCATGCGGTCGCCGGTTGAACTTCAAGAGCCCATGAGAGACTTCTTTTAGGATTCAACCTTTGCCGAAGTTCATATTTATATACCGCTTTGCTGATCGGAAAAATATAATGGATCGCAGCAGCTTCTTTAAGGCTTTTGAATATACAATTAAATGAAATATTGCTGCCAACTATTTCGTCCGGTGCAAGTTCTCAGCTGTGAACGTGCGACATCGGACAACGCAAGAGAATCTA
This sequence comes from Albugo candida, assembly GCA_905220665.1. NCBI lineage: Eukaryota > Oomycota > Peronosporomycetes > Albuginales > Albuginaceae > Albugo > Albugo candida. The sequence goes on along the minus strand of CAJNAR010000148.1, from coordinate 486,120 downwards.
TGTTGGTGTGGCCCACATAGAATCCAAACGATGACGATATGTAGCTTGTGATTCTTTTCGTACTATTACACGCGTCGTAGTGTACCCAAGGTAATTTTGGGTAATTCTATAAAATGTATTGCCGCTACTTTGCTTGAAATATTTGAATGCAATTTGTAACAACGTTGTCGGTACTTCTATCTAGAATGTACTCGTTTTGCAGTCTAAAATTGTGTAAAGCGCCATATTGTTAGTCTTAAGACATGTTTCACTTTCTAAGTGTAGCAAAATTGTCGCTAATTTGTGATGGGGTATCATGTGTGCTGTGGCTACGATGTCATGCGCATACATAATCTTATATAAAAAGAGGCAAGTTCTACAGCGTTCATTGGAGGAACACATCACATTACCCTCATCGCCTGAAATGTCTCATAAACCACGTCATCCGCTCTACGACCGCATAAATAAACCGACATCTTTCATACGGTTCCTTACCGATTGATCCCTTTGTTGGCAATTCTTTATCAGATCAAAAATGTATTCAGTACACTGCAGTCAGGCGAACTGAAGATACAAGTAAACGACGGTGAAGACTCAATGTCATCATGCCAGATATGTATACTTGATTCGTTAGGCGCTACTCGTATGAAATTGAAATCATATACAACAAATGCCTTCGAAAGTGTCGCTACATACGAAATTATCGGCTCAAACTTCGTTTTCGCAAACCTCAGACTCGATTGCGGTAGTGAAGCGAAGTGCATTATAGACAAATTAACAATGTCGTCATCTAAACAGTGGCGAACAATGGTATCAGAGGAACCCGTGATCTCTCTTGATAAGCTTTCGCATTACATATTTACGTCCAAATTATCTGCAAGTGTCTTGTGCATGGCCTGCCTTCAAGAAAACGCCGCTGCAAGATCCATTGGCAAATTTCGGCTAACCACAGTGAGATTAATTGATTACATATTCTACGTGTTTGAAGACTCTAAGACGACACCCTATGCAGATGCATGCATGGACTACTGTCCAGACCTGGCGGTCCAAGAACAGACTGATGGTATTCTAGAACTTGTACGACAACTTCCGTTCAAGAAAACACAAAAATCGTCGCTATCAAATGTATTAGATACAAGCGACGCCACTTCACCATCGCATCGTACGATGCAATGCTTGCAGCCGCAGAAGCTACTTACCACATCAACAACAATCGAAGATTGTCGCCGCTGTGTTGCCTGGTGCTACAATACAGACGTTATTTCAACTCAAATAGATTTGAAGCTCATTTTATACATATTTGCTGCGCGTTGGGAAGACCGAAAGGAACTAGTGGAATGCGACGAAAAGTCCGGTCTGATCGAAGTGCTAAAAGTTACGCATGCAAATTGCCGCATCCCCATGAATAATCACTTTTTGATGTTTCCAGATGGAGAACAATTATTGGCATCACTTTCTATTGCATCCAATCGCGAACTGAGTAGTGGCTGCGTTTGGGCGAAGAACATGGATTATGACTTTTGTGTGAACTGTCTCCATAATATCGAAGCCTCAACCGAACAAAAGCTTTCCGAAGCCACCTCTTTCATATCGCTTCATCCATTTGAGCATGGTTTATTTGATAACAGAGAATATCATCTTAAAAAATGCGTCTCAAATGACAGATGCAGACAGCTAGTATTTGTTCCGAACGCTATGTGCTTGTATGAGTCGGAGTACCTTCGACGTGGTCCTGCGCCTCTTCCATACGCGTTGTTGGAGGATCATAGAAACCCGACCATGCCGAAAATACGCATCAGTCAATCACAGCCAATCCAGCCGGATTCGTTCTTTTCACTCAGTCATGGTTCTTTATCTTTTTCGTCGAAGTATATGGATGCGCAAGCTCACGATGGTCTAGCGCTAGCCCGTCAATCAGAAAATGTTTTGCTTGACAACAAAAATTTGCTCAATGTTGGTTTTTCGTCTGTTTCTCCGGCATATTTGGATGCGCGCACCCAATCGTCAGAACATCAACGAAATCAGCAAATACTTGTGAACAAAGCGAACAAAAGATGGGTCACTCTCGATCCTAATCATCTTCTAAGGAAAAATGTGCTTGTGGTGCACTGGAGTCTGAAAGGCTTGAAATGTGTTCTATGTCTCGCGCTTTACGGAGAAGTTTTGCTTTTTTCAGTAGAACGATCTTACGCATGAATGATAGAAGATCCCTACCCTGTAATTACATGCGACGTTTGCGGGCACTTAACAAAGGAAAACGCGATGAGTCTAGACGTTTTTTCGATGCGGCCAATTCCCCGTAGTGGTATTGAATCGATCTATAACGAACATGAGAATGACTGTTGCTCGACAACGGAAACTTCGTCCAAAAAGCGAAAGAGGCATAAGAGTCAAAGCGAAGCCTCCAAAACATTGGCATTCAAATGATCGGCGGGGGGTAAAAAGTTTCCAATGTACGAGTATCTAAGACACTGAATGGACAATCACGTTCCACATGATGCATCGGTGGAGAGGAGCTATTTCCAGATGAAATCTTTTCTCAATGAATGAAGTCAAAATGTGCTTGTAATAGAGTGATTGTACTTTACATTTAAAGGATATCTTAGTTCTGAATTAAGTATTTTGAGGACATCTTAAGATTTTGCCTTGATGTGGCTAGTGATCTTTGCTTGTTGCAGTGGTTGCAAACATAGGCGTTATTCATAATAGTCTTGATATGAAAGCGAAATAAAAGAAACCTTACTGTCTAGTTGCTAATTCGCTGGAAGCATGATACTATCTTTGTAATATTGCCTCTTTATATTGTGATGTGGAACGTCATAACTTTGGTGCTACTCTGAGAAGATTGAAGAAAACAGAGTATTGCATCATCTCATTTTCTTCTGATAAACATGGAGATGCAAAACGTATACCAAACATGAGCTAGCATCGATTCATGCACAAGACTAAAACGATCATGACCAAATCAGGAACGTTTGCGCGAACGCTTGGCTGGAGATGTGATACGATCGAATTATTCAATGAAACAGTATTGTGTGAAATAAGGTGGAATCAGAACATCGAATACGCTAAACTCCATCGAAAAGTAAAAGTCTCTAAAAGCAAAGGTGCATTTGCCAAGTCGGATGAAGCGTGGAAAGAGAGCATACAGGGCGGCTTTGAGAAGAGAACGGAAGGGGCTCAAGAGATGCTTTGTCTCAACGTAAATAGTCATTGCTAACTTTTCATACTAGATGAAAGAGTCATAATTGAGAATGTGAGAAAGCAGTAAGATACAATTTGGAGGTCGAAAATCAGGAAAAGCCATTGATATCGTGCATTGATTCGGAGCGTACAGAAGCTAAGTCTTGACTTACTCGAACAGAGGAATGTATAGGATGCGCCCAACGAAACACGCTGACAACATAGCTCGGAAAAAGTATTATTAGACGATGAAGGAACTGCAGGGACCTTTGGAAGAGCAGCATCATTACGTGTAAAACGACAGCGTTTTCATCAAAATTGGATATCGTTTTTTCAGAAACGAAGTCAATGCGACAGAGACGATACATAACTCTATACGAACAGGAAAGGTTAATTGAGGCCATTATGCAGGAGACAGAAACAACGCAGTGAAAAAATCAAATGCTCGAGATCACGTATCCGTATGTTTGGGGATTAGAAAGTGCAGTTGAAACTTTTTGGATAGGGGTACCAATTGAGTCTGATGGCAAAAGAAAAGAAATCAAGTTTTCTTGTGGCTGGTGCTGTACATGATGTATGCCTTTTCGGAGAAGCGCGTAGAATCCCGATAGATCAGTTCAGTAGCTCGCGACCCTGAGGTGGATTTCTTTTAAAAGAATGTTTCAACTGCTATCGTATCTGCAGCTGCCTAGATGAGCAGCACGAATTGAAATAAGTGAATTCAGATCGTCTGAAATAGCACAAAGTTCAAGACGTTGCCATTGAACATTTCGCATCAGCTGAAATAAAGATAGCGGGGTCGAGATTGTTACGTGCTCGATTGCCCGCTCTGACTAAAGGTTACTGCCTGATCGTATTCAGACACCAAACCCAAAGTATTCGTCACACTTTCACTTTTTACTCTTCTGTAGTGAAACTTGCTGCTTTGCGAATAGCGGGACTATTGATTCCTGGTTTGTTTTCTAGCGTAGCGTTATGCAAAGTTTTGTAGTTTCTAGTAAAATACGCTCGTGATACTCCCGTCAAAATAATAACATTGTTTGTGAGGGGCGATCGTATTCTCAGCAAAATCACAAGCAGGCCACTCATCAATCACAGATGCAAATCTCAACTAAGGAAGTGCTCATGCACAAGTCATATAGTAAGTAGTAATAGCGACGTGGAGAGTTATAGGGTTTTCGATGCTACAGAAAGAAAAGCATTTACCATTCCTCTAAGTCTCATTCCAAGGATCTGAAATGCTCATGTCTATTCTCTCGAAAGATGGCTAATTAGTTCTTACCCTCCGCTATCCAACCGTACGACCAACAAAGCGAATGCTGGTAGATTACTTCAAGAAGCCGAAGTCAATTAAGAGACGTCAAGGCGATAAACGAGATGAAAAACAGAGTCTAGTTTCAAGTAAGAAGTAGTGCCCATTCATAATCAGCTGTTACATAGAAACAAGGAGTCTGGTCTCCATTTTCGCTTTCAAAGGACTGCGTCGTGTACATTGCTTTAGAATACTTGTTCTTGTTCATACGCTAAGAAAAGTATGCATACCACGTATCATATGCTAGAAGCCATTTTTACGATTATATTTGAACGCATGTATCACAAATGACAACACCGTGTCATGAGTTCATGTCCAAGAATACTAGAATGACCTAATGGTTGCTACTGAACGCATGATCAACGAATCTTTTTTGCGATAGAAAGGTACCGTGCAACTTCGAGATAATAAATCATAGAAATAAATCTAGACGGCGGATTGATTTGCTGGGGGTCATATGCATCACCAAGTCTTCAGAATGACATATACACTTTGCTGATCGCACGAGTCTAAAAAATGTGATATCGCCGATTGGTCGCGTCCTCTTAACGAGTATATTTTGAAAACAATGGAAGAGCGCCTAATCTATCAAGGAAGTCGGCATCCGGAAAATCACGAGCAACGTTTGTGGTTGGATGTATTTCTTGCTTTCATTCTCATGTTGTTAATTCTTGCGCCAACTTTCTGTTTCCGTGTTCCAAATCCGAAGCCGCCACGAGCGAATTCATGGGCAAAAGTCAAGAAAATGCACTAGTGGTGGAACGACAGCATTTCCAGCGTCTCAACCGGTGTAGATTTTTCAAATTCAGCTTTATTTACAAGTCACATAGCAGGTCAAATTGTAATCTATTGCATTAGCGTAATATCAAACTCCTTTTTCGGCATTCCTGCTTTTGATAATCCGACGTTTCCCGAGTTTCAGATAGCGTCGTTGCTGATCTAATTCCAAATTTGTAAACCCAGTACGATCTAACTCTTCGAGAGGTGGTCCTTCATCCATCAATTTAAACAGCCATTCGGGGTATTCTGAGACATCTTGCAATGCAGGATGTGTACCATCTTTCAAAATATTCACAGGAATAATGCTATTCAGATCAAGTGTAGTATCGGTTTCTGAAACTTTGGCTCCTTTCCCTTTGGACGACATAAGTCTTCGGAAGACACATTTTCTCCAAGAAATGGGCACCATAGAAGCGCGAATCATTGAAATGTCGTTAGGTGTACCACACTAAGTAAAGCATACATCATGGCGCAAGGTCGTGTATTACCGCTAGGTGCGTACATTCTTTTATCTGATGAAGCACTTTGGTGACGCAGTCATACGGTGTAGAGCTGATTGACAAGTGCATCGGATCACGGTTATGGATCGTCATGCAGGGAGATAAGGAATTTGTCGGAACGCTACGCGGTTTCGACGATTACGTGAGTATGTGCTTTACTATCATTTTCTGTTTGCAAACTTATTGACAAGACTATAACGCTTAGATATGGTTCTCGATGATGTTACAGAATTGTACGTTGTCTCAAGCGTTTTGTAGGATGACACTACCGTTTCAATGACCTCTCTTATAGTGAATTGACTCCATCTGGAAAGCGTCAAACCGAATTAGATCAGGTGCTGCTCAACGGAAATAATGTGTGCATGGTATGGAGTAGCGCAACAAGTCTTCTCTACTGACTATGTTCATTTTATAGCTGATTCCAGGGGGAATGCCGGAGGACAGCTAACAGAAGAGCATTCTCACATTAAGAAAAATATATTGCAGCAAAGTGAATATCCATGATATGTTTAGGAGTACCACACGACTCGTTATCGCTACTCCAGCAAATACACTTGATGATGTCAGATGCATTCCTAAATCTATCAAGTGCGAAAACTCTCGCTAGAGTTCTATTTTTTAATGACACTACTTTGCATGATGCATACGAATTGGCTCTGTGGCTTCTCTTGATACGTTGTATCGTCTCCCACATTGCCGTCAACCGCACTCATCAATCTCGAGAGCCCGGCCTTTTCACTATGCAAGCTATGCGAAATGAAGACCAATAGATTTTCTCAGATCATTCTCATTTGGTTCTAAATGTCGCTTGATACATCTGACTGTTATGATAATGCCAAATGTCACTTCGTTGAATATAATAACGCAAATATAAAGTCGAAGAAGAAGATGCAAAGAAGAATTCAAGAATATTCTAAATGTACTGTCTCAGTCGACGGATGGTTGACGTGTGACACAACGAAGTATAGCCTTATTGTACTTTTGCTTTTTCAATGGTGGAGACACGTAAAGTAAAAGCATTCGCCTGTTTCGAAGCGAAAGGAGCACTGCAACCGTGGACGTATGAGTCACGGCCGCTAGGACCTGAAGACGTAGAAATCAAAATATCACACTGCGGAATATGCGGTTCGGATATTCATACGATCGATAGCGGATGGGGTCCAACCAATTATCCTTGTGTGGTTGGTCACGAAATCGTAGGAGAAATAACGCAAATTGGACCAAACGTGAAAAACCACAGAATCGGTGATCGCGTTGGTGTCGGCGCTCAGGTGTTTGCGTGTTTGGGTAAAGATGCCTCATTTGATTGCCGCGAATGTAAAGAAGGATGCGACTCGTACTGCCCAAGAAAAGTATTCACCTACAATTCGACATATGCAGATGGTGCGCCCGCATATGGTGGCTACGCAGAATACGTTCGTGTATCTGCTGACCATGCATTCCGCATTCCCGATAATATTCCGTCTGATCAAGCTGCTCCGTTGTTGTGTGCTGGAGTGACGGTTTTCTCTCCATTACGACGGTACCGCGTGCAGCCTGGAGATCGAGTGGGCGTTGTTGGAATTGGCGGCCTTGGACATTTAGCAATTCAATTTATCAAAGCGATGGATGCAGTTCCGATAGCTTTTTCTCATTCTCCAAGCAAAAGAGAAGAAGCTCTGAAGCTTGGAGCAGCTGAATTTGTTGATATGGGTGATAACTCTATAAACGATCTATTTGGCTCGGTAAAGCTCCTTTTGGTGACGTCGAACGCTAAAAATCTACCCTATGATTTATTCTTGCAACTTATTTGCCCTCGTGGTACATTTGTGATGCTCGGTCTTCCGGAAGAACAGATCAAATTTTCTGGTGGAAAATTGATACAAAAAGGTATCAAAATGGTCGGAAGTCTGGTTGGAAGTATTCACGAGATTAAAGAGATGCTGCAGCTTGCTTCAGAAAAAAATGTTCGTCCGATTATTGAAAAGTATCCAATGTCCAAAGTGAACGATGGAATTGAGCATGTTCGAAGCGGTCGAGTGCGTTATCGCGTTGTGCTTGAAAACTAAGTCCGAGCTACAAGCATACAACGACGCTTTCGGTAATCGCTCTAGTCACTGTCTGCTAGATAATCGCACAAATACACTGGTAAATTGTTGCACGGAATACTAACGCGAAAGAACGTTAATTCATTATTCAAATGTCGGAGCCTTCTTCCCCAATCATTCCGGGCTGGATGTAAATTCGAGTATCCCATACAAGACGAGACTGTCCTGAGCAGCATAGTCGCTGACATTGAAATTTTTTCGATTGGTCGACGTGCCCATAGCGCCCGCTTCCACAGCCTCTTTCTCAAATCGTTCTTCCTGGAGAAATAGTAATGATATGTATCGATGAACTCCATGGGGAGGGGTGACGGGGTAATATGCTACATTCACAATTGGCGGGGTCGAGCTGACTGGTGTCAAATTGTTTACGATATAATGTAGGAATGGAGCATTTTTCGGTTCATCCGGGTCGGGTGCGCTGATATCAATCATGATCCAGGTAAAATACTCCAATGTGGTCCACTCGGGCGCCATCGGTTCAAAAGAAAGTTTCGGAGCTTCGTGAGCCAATTTCATAGGCACATTTTCACCGTTTAGGATCTTCTTATCGTTCGGATATGCGATCGAAAATGGAATAAAATCGCTCTCAGCCGCAATTCTTCTCTGATTCTTCAATTGCGTCCACATTCTTGACCATACGCATGCATCCGCATGTTCTGCAAGCACGAATTGGGCATTTGAGCCATCATCCGCGGCGTCTACATTGTAGTTTTGACGTCCACACGATCGAATTGAGTCGGTCGATACGATGCTTTTTTGGAGAAAAACGATAGACGCGAATCCAATTGTAACCAGCACACTACCACCCACTTTGACGAATCGCCAAATATTGAGAGAGAGTCGTTTTTTAGCGTGAGAGTGATTTGACGCAAGCAAACGGACACCCTCTTCGTTCATTTTTTCAAGTGTGTGAAATCCTTACAAGTCGATCATCACAGTTGACATTGCGTTTGTGACGTTTTTCACTGATAAGTGGTTTAAAATAAACGGTTGCGTGACCAAAAGAGCATGAGATACTTTGTCCAAGTGTGTAGTTATCGACGCAAAAATGCGATTCAGAGTATCGCTGCTGCAATTCCAAGGTATATATATTCAAGTCAGCACATCAGAGTGTGTTCGGAGAAGACACAGCATTGTGAAAAGTCCATAAAGAAACTCTCCGGCGTGACTCAAATTGAAACGGTACAGAATCAACAGCTGCAAAGTGAAATACATTGTTGAGCCGTTTGTGTGCACTGTTCCGCGTCTATGAAACACTTTTTACAATAGCATGCGCGCCATTCGATTTGGAACGTGCCAAATGCTATCACCTTTACAAGAATTCTGTCGACACCGTATTTGGCGTTTGTCATCACACAGGCCAACTACACGACAGCGATTGGAGGTATATCGAAACGCTTGTTTCATATTGGGATTCTCATTCTTCTTAGTGTTAGCGTTCGCCGGTGTATCAGACTGGCTGGATGGATACATTGCACGAACGTGTGACAAACAGGTCTCATTCTGATAGCCACTATACTGCTAATTCTCACTAAATTACATGGTCAAGTCGATCTTAGGCTCTTTTCTCGACCCACTGGCAGATAAAATGATCATTGCGTCATTGTCAGGAAGTATGGTATGGGCGCAACTGATACCGTTACCTTTAGCTGCCTTGATATTTGGTCGAGATGTTCTTCTAGTTGGAGGGACATTTTATCATCGTTATCGAACCAAACATAGACAATCAGCGTTTTTTGATACGACCGACTCCAGCTCTTTTGGCATCAAACCAAGTAGTTTGAGCAAACTCAATACTGCCTTGCAGTTTACAATGTTTGGCTGTACATTATCACATAGTATATGGGGAATACCTCACAGCTTTATTCTCGATCCACTATTGTTCGTTGACTGTTTACTACTATGTATTCTGTATTCTCTGCCTCATACTTCAATTTTAGTGGTTTAGTAGGAGTCTCCACGTTGGTTTCTGGTATGGAGTATCTTTCGGATTATATACGGCATCAGAAAGCTTTACAACCAGCATCACCGGCATCCAAATCAGATAAGCACCCGTTCCCAAACAAGCAATAGTTATCAGTGATCAGTGTGAGCGCTTTGGTGCGAAAGGAGCGTGTAGTAGCGATAACTGATGTTTATTGATTATTGATTAGAATTAGTGCTTGCTGACAACTTGTTATAATGTACAGTCATACGATGTGTTATTAGTTGGCGACTGTAAATTCGTCGCTCTGACCGATCAAAATCAGTGATTTTTTCGAGGATTTTGACTCGATCCCGTATATGTTTATATAGTACCCTTCGCCGCTTGGCATACCCCAAGCTACCTTCCGCCATACAAAGGAGCCATTATTGGGGGTGTTGGATGCAACTGTGGTCGGAATGTCCCAACCAATGTTGCACACATCAATTCTCACACGTTCAATAGAGTGATCTAATACCTGCCACCTCATTTTTGCAGGTGCGCCACGTACCCACCCCACACAAGTCGGCCTCGGGCTCAGCATTCGTGTTTTGAACGGCCAAGACTGCCGTGCTTCTGGCAAAAATCCTTTAAGATGTCTTTTGGTATGCGAGCAAGCATCGGAGCTATTGAATCTGCTTCTACGTAAATCCCTTTTAACGTCTGCGAAAGCCGCTGGTACTGCAGACGTGTTTGGAGCCGATGAAGAAATCTTTACGGGTTGATGCCTGACTGCGTATGTTTCTGGTACTTTATAACGATAAGGATTTCTTAAATACATTTCCTTGTGATTCCAATGTCCACTCTCGCCCTCTTTTCTCTCCACACAGTTATTACATTCCAAAACGCCGCTTTCATCATCGCTGTACTCTGACGTATCAGTTTTGTCTGTCGCAGATGATTGCGTCAGTGAATGATCGAGCTTACAACGATACTGCCCAAAGTCGTGACTATCTAAGCTCTTGCTTGTAGTATCGACATCTTCGATGTAAGCGTCGACGTGTGATTTCTCCAAATGTCGAGTCGATGCACCTTTGTTCAAGGCAAACGAAATTTGACTGAATCGATCAAATATCATTGCGATATTTCCCTTTGAAAATGTATTTATTATGGAAACACGTCGGTACAAAATAGAACGCGCGTTCAGGTGCTCCAATTTATAATATATAAAAGTGATAGTGAAATCACGTAACGTGTATTAGAAAATTTGAGTTTATGGCGACGACGAATTGCGTGTGTGAACTCCTAAAGCGTTATGTGACACTAGTAAAACCGAACCCGGTCTTTCCGGATTGATGAGAATAAAGTATTGCATTCACTTGCTATTAAGTGCCGTACAATATTTCGACCCTGGACACATGCCTGACGCAAGCGAGGTCAGTACCTGCTCCAGGCTAATACCCTTTAAGGGAAATGCTCATTCTAATCACCTTCTCCTACAGTTTCTAGTGTGAATGGATGCTAAGAATTTATGGTCCAGTATTTGCCCTACCCTTCCCGCTTAGCTATACAAACGCCATTGATTGCACAATCGTACATTATCTTCGATATTTGATCTTTTTTTTCCATGTTATACGCTTATAAGGAGCAAGCCACAAAATGATGAAAGAAAGACGCCAATAGCGAAAGATTGAGAGAAAGAAGTCATGTTTATTGTTGCTGAGAGAAAAATAATCAAACAGATAGTTTGGAAAGTCAAGGCGAACAAATTGAGAGAGAGAAGGCGCAAACACGAGTCATTCCAAGTCATATCTCGCCTTCCTATAAAATAGCATTTTCTCAAATGTAAAATCGTGCATGACAAAACCCCATCATCACCTCACCTCTATATATAATCAGTTTGTTCTCGCGGAATCGATCGTAATTAAATCATGTTACTGAAGCGTGATGTCATAGCATTGGACTCACGACGTTTCCATCCATTACCGAGTCTACACCCAGAATCTTCCGAATAATCATGTGAAGAATCACCTCTATAAACCAGCATTGTTTGCTTAGTTTGTTCAGGGTCGTGACGGTTGACATCCTAACATCAAATTATGCAAGATGATATCTACGTCAGATCCGTCCAGTTCCATATAATAACAAGCGTACTTCAGTCTAGTAAAATTACAGAAATCAGAATTCAAAAGCAGTAGTCAGTTCGCCTTCGTATTTGTGGCGTACAAGAGCGCAATGTAAATACAATGAATGCTGATAGCTGAATATATCATCCCGGATTACGTGATCTTCCCGGTACTGTGGTACCGACTTGAAGGAGCTCTTTCGAACCCTCGGAGAATTCGGGCAGCCCAAGGTTGCAGCAGTACATTTGGTCCAACCCTATTTTCAACAGATATATCTATGAGACGATGCAATTCCCGGCTGCAGCAATGCAGCTGCAGGCAAATAAGTTACAAGTATGCCATATCGGGCAGATCTCTATTTTCCAATAGCTTGCTGGTACCCCAAAGTCCTTATACACATCAAAGACTGGATGATCATGAGAACGACGAATTACGTCGTGGCAATTTGGCTTTTGTGGAGCAGTGTGCTTTGTCCGACACGAGGAATTACGAAATGGACACCAAGAGTTTTGAAGCGGGTAGATGGCGAGGATGATATTCTGAAGCACTGGAAGTTTGTAGGACAGGATGGTCTAATTGCAGCATTACACTTACCGGGCAATCCCAAAATCAAGATAATGCTTCATGTCAACATTGCCGACAAGAGTGCAAGCATCACAGCGAGCGAAGATGTCTCTGATCGAAGAATACGAACCTCTATGTGAGAAGGAAAGTCAAATAAAGAATAATCCTCATAATTGTGTAATTTCCTTCATTTGTTCTTGGTTTCTTCTTGAGCTTATATACTGAAAATATGGAATGCCGGCAGCTGTTTGCGACCATTAGTTGTCATAGAGATGAGAAGAGCCAACAAATGCGGCTGAGCATGTATCATTTCAGACTAGTTCTGTCGCACCGTCTCAATTGACGAAGTAGGTTATAGCCTCTCGCAGAGCTCATTTCACATTCAAATCACTTTAGTCAACTTGTATCATGAATGCCTATGGTATTCTCATCGTCACATATGCAACAATTTGGTATCGGGGAACCGCAATGGTGAATAAAACAAGGTCTTACGAAAGTCAGGAAATGGCGAGGCCGAATTCAACTAGCATGGCGCTCTTGGAAGAGGAAGTCGACAGTCTGATACGAAGAGGGAACATCAATCTAAATCCACAAAACAATGATTTTATCGAAAAAGTGTACAAACTCACAAATGACAAAACGCTGAAGCTTGAAATCAATTTTCTAAAACGAACGGTCACTGTGAAATATGACAAACTGGAGGAAGTGATATGGCTCCGAAGATTAGGTAGTTAGGCACAATATCTCGAAACGCCAGATATAAGTGGCTTAAGCGTACAATGATATTGCAACTCCTTTTAGTTAATAAATCAGGGTAGTGAAGTAAACAAATTGAAGATATTGAGATACTGAGAGGTATTTTTTATTATCATTCACATACAACCCATCTAATTCCCCCAGCTCAGTGGTTTCTTCCTGCCCGAATATGTCCTTCGTGAACCAACAGAGCTCACTTGTGAGGCATTCTCGTCCTCTGAATACTCCTGTTCTTCCTCATTTCCCACATCACTGACATCCTTGCTCATTTCGGCTTGAAGCTTTTTCGATCCTCGATGGAACAAGCCAAAATGCTTCAGTTTTTTCTTGTTGTCGCCAGTACTTTTGATGGAAGCAGCTTTCACTCGTCTTCCAGCAGCTTTCTCTTGCAGGTCTCTATTTTCTGAATCGACTTCTCCTTTGGTATCGGTAGCATGTACGTGTGGCTCGCACTGTTCTGCCTCCTTCGTCTTATATTCCTTAATCCCCACAGCATTGCGTTCAGACTCAGAACGACACGTTTTGGCTCTTGTTCGACTCCAATGACGATAATGATACCACACCGTCAACACCACATACGTCACCGCCAAAAGTACAATCTTGCGACAGCGTGGATGCAACAATATCAAAACAAACAAAATCCACGCCGAGGCGATTCCATACAAAATGAATGAGAACTCCATTTGAACACTGATCGAAATATCAAAGATGTTTATTGGCTGTAGAAATAACCAAGCTATCTATTCATTGGACACTACGATCTTAACCGCTTTTTGATTGGCTGCATTCATATGTGCAATTGCGGTAAAGAAAACGGTAAATTTGATGTTTTATTACAGCTTGTGTTTATAGAAAACGGTCTTGCAATTATCTTCGACAAATTTGCAGTAATTGAACGATCGCCACATTGCTAGTAGCGGTGAGGTGGTATCCTTCAAGTAGTACTTACCGAGCACTGGCTTGACCGCTTCAGAGGCTTCTTGAGCATGGTAGAATGGTATCACGGAGAACAGATGATGGAGCACATGTGTGTCGGCAATATGATGCAGAACACCGTCCAAGTAAGATCCGAAGGAGCGATCAACGGTGGCCAGCGCCCCTCGAAGCCATGTCCATTCGCCGTCACGGTAATGGGGTATGTAAGTATCAGTGTGCTGTAGGTATGTGATCAAGACCAAGTATCCATTGACAATGAGATATGGAATGCCATAGTAAGCGAGTAGTGAGCCAAACGAGGTGTAAAATGTATACAACCCGAGCAATAACAACGTTAAGACGAGAGCCACATCACTCAGCACGACCATCGATCGTTCCCGATCATTAAACATCACCGCAAAAGGATTGAAATGTGATTTTGCTTTTCCCTCATATTTCTTGGGCCCGCTTGCATTGAAGAACAAGTATCCAGGTATCCAGCCCATAGTCAACGTAATCGTAATCCCATAAATGTTGTACAAAGAGGAGTGCTCCAGAGCCTCGTTTAAGCGGGAAGTGGCATGGACTGATTTCTCAACAGGTACAAAGATCGCATCATTTTCACAGCTACCGGTGTTGGAATGATGTTGACGATGAGTGATACGCCAACTGTGATATGGAACGAGCAATGCCGAGTGAAGTATAAGGCCAACAGTATTGTTGATAATAGTACTATCTGAGAAAGCTTGATGACCACATTCATGGGCAATGACCCAAATTCCAGTCATGTAGCTTCCCTGAAAGAACCAATATAAACTCCATAAAGCCCATCGGAGTACCATGACGGGCACTTGGTCGATATAGGTGGCACCACACAATAATCCTCCGCAAATGAAAAGATTCTTTGCTAAATGGAAAAGAGACACAGGCAAAGAACGTTCAAAGCAATGCGGAGGAATGGCAGCTCGAATTTCTTTGATAGTGAATGGTGGAGGATCAAGTGGGGATGGATCCGGACATCCTTCTATGTGAGTGAATCCAGCCTCAGCTAAAGCCCGTTTCTCATTGTGTTGGTCATTTGCCAGCTTGTCAGCTACTATCTGATCCAAAATAGTTTTATTGTCACTAAGGTCTTTGTTCGATTTGGGAATGGCCATCACCCGAGCTAAATTCTGTCACAAAGAATATGATCAAGTGGATCCAGTAGAGATTTTTACTGAGTGAAACAATTAGTCAGCCAAAAAAAGACATTGGTGAACGGCGTCAGTGGGTGGCATTCGGTGATGTCATATCACTGGTGCTCCGTGGAGGTATTTCAGCGAATTGAAACGAGATCATTGTCCAGATTGTCCAATCAAAAGTAACACCACACGTGGCTAGTTTTTTGCGGAATATGGTAAAATTCAACCAGATTAGACTAATACATTGTCGAACAGAACCTTTTTGTTTCCCACATCATAGTCTTGATAATATAATCAGGACGCTAAGAGATTCCGTGGACCGAAACCCTTCCTATTACAGTAGCGATATGAACTGCTCTTTAAATGTGTCCAAAGTGGACATAATACTCTTTGATGTAAGTCATTTTTACATTATAAATCTGATTCTGCAACACACTGTATCTATTGTCTCTATAAGAAGTAAACAGCGTGCATATGACACAGACAGTACTCTCGTTAAAAAACAAATAAAGATATATAAAGATGCTCCAATCACCAGCAATTGCATATCAACGACCTCAATCATCAGAATGCAAAGGGTATGGACAATTACTCTATCGGACTCGAAGGAACTTTTTGTAAGGTGTTTTCACAAAAGTTGCATCATTGATCGTTTTTGGTCCCTTCATCGTTCTATGAGATAGAACAGTGCATGTGGATTACGTCTCTATACTTCTTCATCATCATTATTATATTGCACTGCATGTCCCTTCTACTGTGCGTTCATCCCTAATATCGCAGCCATATCAGTGGCACTATAGTTCTTTGCATCCTTTTGACGAATTCGTTTGGAATACAGCAATCGTTTTGGTGCTTTGTATTTTGACTCTCGTTTGATCGCTTTATTCTCTTTTTTCTTCTTCTTTTTCTTTGATTTGTCTTTATTTTTCATAGTGCTTTGCGACTGATTGAGTATTTCCAATACTTTACTAAAGTTTTGTGCTGTCTCTGTCCAATTTTCTTCTTCTCGTTGCTTTAAGCTACAGCCAACTCCGGTCGAATTCGTCTTTGCTTTGATTTTCAAATGCGATGCATTTCCTTGTAAATGTTTTCCAACTCCTTTTCCTGCTATCCATCCCATTTTCTGCAACATTTTGAATCCAAATTTCGACGTATCTGACGACCACGCCATATTCTGCGTGCCTCCAATATCAATCATTACCTGACCATCATTATCCACGGCTTTTTGCTTGTTCATTTCGCTCGTATTTGTTGACTGGGCATCAGTACCGGCGATTTGCCTCGAACGGGTGACATCCATCGTAGCACTACCGGTTTTACTATCAAAACAGTTATAATTGCTGGTGGTGATTCATCCTCGCCTAGGCCTCATCATGCGATGTTTATTCCTACACACTCGTAAGAGGTTCACAAGACAGAACGATAGTTTGTTGCACAGTTTGAGAGTACGTAATCGGCGACATTACTGTGAGGCTGCAATAATTCGCTCATTTACAGAGGAAGATGCTCCTAAAGACTACATGAGCAACTTGCGGAATATTGGAATCTCGGCTCACATTGACTCTGGAAAGACCACATTGACTGAACGTATTCTGTATTACACTGGAAAAATCAATTCGATTCATGATGTACGCGGAAAAGATGGCGTTGGAGCTAAAATGGATTCCATGGAACTCGAGCGAGAAAAAGGAATCACAATTCAGTCGGCTGCAACATTCTGTCAATGGAAAGACAATCATATCAATATCATCGATACACCTGGTCACGTTGATTTCACAATTGAAGTAGAACGAGCCTTGCGAGTGCTTGATGGTGGTATTCTCGTACTTTGTGGTGTTTCAGGTGTGCAATCACAGTCTCTTACTGTTGACAAGCAAATGAAGCGGTACGGTGTGCCTCGAATAGCTTTTATCAATAAATTGGATCGTATGGGAGCGAATGTCAAAAAAGTAATTTCTGATCTGCGAACACAACTGAAGCTCAATGCATGTGCTTTGCAAATTCCCATTGGAATAGAACATTCGTTAGAGGGAATTATTGATTTGGTGGAGATGAAAGCCATTCGAAACGTTGGCGACAATGGGGAAATTGTACAAGTTTCCGACGAGATCCCCTCAGAATTGAAGGAAATCGCTGCTAAAAAACGGATCGAATTGATAGAGCACTTGGCAGACGTCGACGAAGAAATCGGAGAATTATTTCTGATGGAGGAAGAGCCTAGTATCGACCAAATAAAACATGCCATACGTAAGGCTACAATAGCTCAGCAATTTGTTCCTGTTCTGATGGGATCCGCATTTAAAAATCGAGGAGTACAGCCGCTATTGGACGCTGTCGTATCGTATCTACCTGCTCCAGCTGAAGTTCCCAACTACGCGTTGGACCAGAGTAAGGAAGAAGAGAAGGTGCTAGTTCCATGCTCCCCAACAGCTCCTTTACTAGCGTTAGCATTCAAGCTGGAGGAAGGAAAGTTTGGGCAGCTCACATATATGCGTATCTATTCCGGGTCATTAAAGCGTGGATCATTCATCTACAACATGAACAACATGAAGCGAATCAAAGTGCCCCGTCTTGTGAAAATGCATTCCAATGAAATGGAGGATGTTGAACAAGTGAGTGCAGGAGAGGTGATAGCAATGTTTGGCGTCGAATGTGCGAGTATGGACACATTTTCCGATTCGAATGCATCGAAATACACAATGACATCCTTACACGTACCGGAACCCGTAATGTCGCTCGCTGTCACCCCAAAAGATAAGGGACAAACAGCAAACTTTTCAAAAGCTCTGAATCGATTTCAACGAGAGGACCCAACTTTCCGAGTTCGTATCGACGACGAAAGCAAAGAGACGATTATCAGTGGGATGGGAGAATTACATTTACAAATATATGTGGAGCGTATGAAGCGCGAATACAATGTGGAGGTAACTACAGGTGCTCCTCAGGTCAATTATCGGGAAACCATACGTCAAAGAGCAGAATTCAATTACCTTCATCGCAAACAAAGTGGAGGATCTGGTCAATTTGCTCGCGTCGTTGGCTACATTGAGCCTTTAGAAAGAACAGAGGACAATGCTAGTGGCATCGAATTTGTCAATGATATTATCGGCAATGCAATTCCACCAGAATATATCACTGCCTGTGAGAAGGGAGTGCAAGATGCCGCTAAAAAAGGATGGCTGATAGGTCACCCAATTCAGCACTTGCGTGTCGTTTTAAATGATGGACAATCACACTCGGTGGATTCGAGCGAAATGGCATTTCGAGCTGCAATGGTTCAGGCTATCCGTCATGCCTTCACAAAAGCCAATCCTTGCATTTTGGAGCCAACGATGAGTGTCGAAGTCGATGTACCATCAGAGTTTCAAGGTACGGCAATTGCAGAAATCAATCGACGTCGCGGACTCATCAATAACACCGACTCGGATGAATACGGCACTGTTATTCGATGCGATGTGCCATTACAAAATATGTTTGGGTTTTCAACGGATTTGCGATCTTCCACACAGGGAAAAGGCGAGTTTTCTATGGAATACAAATCTCACGAGTCTGTACCTCGAGACATACAAGAAAGTTTGACCTCTGACTATCAAAAAGCGTTAACGAATAGACAGACTAAATAGAAAATGATTGTGCAGTCTTCTTTTATTCACATTGGAGCAATTTTTTGGAAATTCTGCTCGCTGTGTATAGTCGTAGCCGATAGCACGAAGACATCCCTTTCCTCCGCTTGATTTCCCTTCTACATGTCATATCAAGAGAATTGACGCACCAAAACAGTTCGAATCTGTTAGATCCACAAAGAAATTCCTGCGAGATAAGGGAATGTTCGCAAGCACTGTCGCCGCTAACTCAATGGAGCAGCAAAACTGATTTAGTGTGTCTATTGCCTGTCTTGTCATACTTTTACACTATAATTCTCGTCTCTATTTGCTGTATAGTCAGCACCCTGTGTCTTCTGCTCGTATGCGAAGCTCTTCCCCCTTACACAAACCAAAAATGGACAATAGTAGCGGTCAAATTGATTTAAGCCGTCCGTATAATGTGCGTCCAGTTCCTGACATATGATCAATTGTCCAACAGTATCGAAAAAGTCAAACAATGTTCAGTTACTTACGTGTATTGGATCTCTGATCAAACAGAGTATTATTATTCCGCTGAGAATGGTCCCTTGTTGGAGATGAGGCGCTGTATCGAAATGGTATAATGACATAAATATCACGACGAGCCTCAATTATTCACATCACTTTGGTCTCAAGATACCTTTTCGATGGCTGAGATTCTAGACATACATAAGAGGTATCCGACGATTAAATGTGGGCATTTGTGCTATGAACGCATTTGCTTACTGGAAAAATGTCGACTGGCAGTTGCTGCTGCAACTTTTCAAATACGAATTATTCGCTTGTACTTTTTTGCCAAAAGATAATGAACCTCGCAATCGTTGTTACTGAAACCGGATGACCAACTCAGAGAAGCAGCAAACAAGTTTAGAATGCAGTCGCTTCGGATAAGAATGCACATCGTACACTTTACAAGACTGCTGATGAGAATTAACATCATATTCACTTGGAGGCATTTGATGTGCTTTGGAAAGGCATTGCAGGATCTGAAGAGGACGTATACTAAGTCCTGATACTCCCATCACCAGCTACGAATGCACCAACGATCAAGCAAACAAAGTCTTATCTCAAAATGAAGGATAACGACGAGACTGACTCGGCTAAAAGAATCGCCTCATTGTATCGCCGACTCTTGTTATATCTATTCTCACCCAACTTTCAATAAAAAATTGCTCACATTTTGCGTCCCGTTGCTTCTGCTCTACCTTCCAGAAGCAGAATTAATACCAAATGCAAAAGCTTTCGGTAACGAGTAAAGTCCTGTGTTCATATTTACACTCGATACATCCGTAAATAGCTCAGGCAGTAGAGAACTGTTGGATATAGCGACCATGCCAACGGATAAAAATGGTCGATCTAGCACCTCTCGAGTAGACTTGAAGGAGTACAATAAGATGCGACGTCCATTTTCGTCGATTGTCGCTCCGGTTTCGCCTCCGATGAACGAGGTACAAAAGGTCACTGAATACTTTGACCCAACGGAGAATTACACTCGAATTTCGCATTCAGGCTTCCACTGTAGGATCTCAGTTGACACTCTCAAACGATACGGAGGAGGTGGCGTCTGGAGCACCTCAGCAACACGTGCAGACAAAGTGCATTTCGTCACCTGATTACGAACGAATTGAAGGTCTCATGGCAATTCATATGAAAAAGTCGAATCACAAACGCAAAAATAATTTATTCCGAGGCTCCAAAAGCTGTTACTATGTTGTGAATGATATACGACAACCTTTTCTTGAGTTTTATACAAACGATTCGTGCCAGCAAGCGGTTTTCATTCTGTCTCTTGTCAATGCAACTCTCTCGTTCGAATCCGATGATGCCAATGTCGTAATGGTATGCAAACTATTTTCGGTGCTTCCTCTAACGCGTTTTTTTATCATTAGGAAAAGTGTTTCTGTGTCGATGTACAACGATGGAAAAAGCGAGATACCGTCTACTTCCAGCCACAAAGTTTTCTTTTTTTTGCTGAAGATCAATCGAAAATGTTACTTTGGGTCAAATGCATCCATTTAGCTATAAAGCAAGCCACACAGATAGAAAATGCATCTCAAATCGAGCATCAGACTTTTCGGGCTCGTGGTCCTCAATCGAGTGCGTCCGAAATCATAGCGAACAGCGAAGAAGATAGCTTGCAGGAAGAGTGTGATAGAGAGGATGGCATTATGGAACGACCGATACTAGAAAAGTTGTGTTATAGTCTTGCTGCAGAGCTTCCAGTGCATCCAATTGACCAGGAGACAACTATGTACAACACGTTTGGCAGCAAGTCACCCGATTTAAAGAATGTAAAGGCTCATGACCGAATGAAGGCGCATTGGCCTCGACTGAATCGGATCTTATCACCTCCAATGAAAGGGAGTGAGAAAGTAGATTCTGTCATAAGTAAGAGTTTGGATGAGGTGGTTCCTGTATCACAAACGGGCAAAGAAAATAGCTTGCAATGTGCTTCGAGAAAAATAATCCAAGGGCTACACATCAGTCGCACTGGCGTGACGCTAAATCTCAAATCCAATGCTTCCAAAGTGAATGCATCCATAAAATCGCTGACTTCAAACGAATCATTGCGGAACGTCGATGCTTCCCTGAGTGATACGAGTCGACCTGAGACCCTCCCACCATCGAATTTACAAAAGCTTGATTTTGACGTCGAGGCTATAAACGTATCGGGAGTGCTCTCAGGGTGTAATACTGGTGCCATTTGGGAAGGTGGAACGCAAGTAGTAAGGGCTCTCGGCTCTATGAAACGAGCAATCATACTGCTGAGCATTTGCGTTGCGGGAAACTATCATCGGTCTATTTTCTATCCATTGGCTGCCGCTGGGATGATCACATTGGCAATGAGCAACACTGATGCCAAACTGGATCAAGAGAATACGCAAGTATTACAAGATATCAAAGAGAAGTACTTTTGGTCCGTCGTGCTGTGTATCACAGTGTACGTTGCAAGCCTTGTGCAGCTATCGCTTGGACTATGCACAGTGCTTGCTGTTATGCATATTTGGTCCTACGTAGCGCTACAAGAGCGAAAACGTGTCATCCGAGATCATCGCTATCCGATCAACTTGGTATGGGGAACAGATATGATTCCGTCAAGTATTCCCAATTGGGCTTCCTATCCAGATATTGATCGAGTGGACTGGCTCAATAATGTTTTTAGCACGTACGTTTGCATTGTACACTGTACGATAATGTCTCACCACCTTTTGTCTCCATGTAGAGGTTGGCCATACATGAAAGTGGCAATTCAAGTAAAGTAATTAGGCTTCAGACATTGCCACTGAGCCTACTAATTCTCATTCGTAGAATACTCTGTTACAAAGTCTGGACAAACTACTGGAGAATCAAAAACCTGTTTTTGTCAACTCGATCTCGATGACTAAAATCTCTTTAGGGGATAAAACTCCTCAAATTTGTGGTGTGAAGTTTGTGCGAGCTGATACCATCACTGACGAAGTTACACTCGATATTGAGGTTGTGTTTGTATTTTCGCTATCGCTCGATTCCGGGCTTCTATCAATTCTTTTTCAGGTCCGCGTCGTCACCGACAGGACGTTTGTGGTCCAATTGAAGATGATCACTTCAGTTGGCGCTGCTGCAATTATCTCCTTACGAGACCTGTTTTTAGTTGGCACTCTTCGTGTCACTTTGCATCCGCTTTGGCATGAGTGGCCTTGTTTCTCATCCCTCAGCCTCTCTTTCACAAGGTTTGAGAATATCATTCTTGTCGTTTGTGCCAGTAAGCGTCAAATACGATGTGTAGTCAGCCAGCATTTGATTTCTCCATCAAAGCAGCCAAGATCAATTGGGCACACGTTCCATTTGCGTCGGACTGGTACGTCGATTATACAATTAAACGATCAGGAGCTTCATACGGCTCATACTAGGTTGCATACATGTCTACATGATTTACTCATCGACTATATTGTATGGCCAAAAGTGGTGCAAATTCCTCTTTGGGATCAGACGCAATACAATCGAAACGAGAGCCGTACTTAAATGAAGAGAAAAGCAAACTTAAGCGTTATTTGCGTCAAAATTACTGCGTCAAAGCCCGAAAAATGTCTACTTTCAACGTATTAAGACGGGCTGTAGCAGTCAAGCAGTGTCTACATCAAATCATCTATCCGAGTCGTTCTCTTATTTCTCGATCCGTATTTCCAAATGCATCCTGTAATTGTAGAAGAGAACTGTCTTTGTGGCAAGGGAGCGCCTCTAATCACAGGCAAATTTTGCCTCCAACTTGGATGTTATTGGGCGGCACAAGAAATATGTTTGTGCAAACAGAGCCGACACCGAATCCAAACAGCTTGAAATTTCTGCCTGGAAAAGCGGTTTTGGATGACAGATTCACGACCGGAGTGGTATGCGACCTGTTTTGCTCAATTTCAAACACTATATCATCCAATTGGTTGGATAGGATTTCGTTCCCGGTGCCCCAGAAATTCGTCAGTCTCCACTCGCGAAAAAGCTCTTTCAGATTGACGGAATCAATCGCGTGTTTTTTGGAAAAGACTTCATTTCAATCACGAAAGGAGACGACATGCATTGGGATGTAGGTGACGACAGGCTTTGCTTGTATGCGTCTAATGTTGTTTGAACGTGATAGGCGCTACGTGCAGAGATATTTGCAACCATCATTGATTTTTACGGCTCTGGTGAAGCTACCATGTCGGATGAACCCATCATCACCGATACAACAATACTTCCTGAAGACGATGAAGTTGTTGCGATGATAAAGGAGCTTTTAGAGCAGCGTATCAGGCCTTCAGTGCAGGATGATGGTGGTGACATATTCTACAAGTAAGTCGTCAATTATCAAAATCTGGCTGTACGTTCTCACTCGTCTCGTTGTCAACATGAAGAGGATTCGACTTTGAGAAAGGTATTGTCAAGCTACAACTAGCTGGAGCTTGCGCCGGATGCCCGAGTTCGTCCGTCACATTGAAAAGTGGAGTCGAAAATATGCTCAAACATTATATCCCCGAAGTGCTCGGTATCGAAGAAGTCAATGATGCAGAGCTCGAAGAAGTCAATAAAAAAGAGTTTCAGACATTTGAAGAAAAACTACGGGCGGCTGGTGTGCCAAGTGTTTAAACCGCAGAACAAGTCCATTGTCTGTTTTATAGCAATTAACAACACAAAATCTGACTGTACTTTCTCATTCGTCATTCATTCGAGCCAACCTGTGCTGAACACATACATCTTCGAATCGGAGTCATCACAGGTGATTGCTTTGTGTCTCATAAGTAGTAACGCTAGAAGCGTGGTATCGTATATTCTTGACATTTTTCAAATTGACCTACACACATCTGTTTAACAAGGTATTGTATACTCCATTATCATTTAAATTATTCGTTGTAGAATTGATACACGTAAGATAGCTTTTACGACCCGCCTTTTACATGTGTTGCATACAGATACAATTTTCGAAATAAGCCCATTCTACCACACACGCTCTTTATTCTTCACCAAACGCACACACAATCAAACATACACATTTCAAAAAGCTGATCCATGAATGGACCATCCACGCATCGATTTAGGACTACTTTTACACGCTGTGACAGCATTTCTCAGTTATACAAGATCGGAAATAATTTCGTGTGTGTGTGGTCGTGCGCGCCTGTGGATGCGCATAAAAGAGTCCTGCTATCTAGTAGAGTTCATTTACTGTTGCATTTGATTCGAGAGTTAAATGCCACAAAGGTAAAGAACGCACTGCTATTTCTGACTTGTACCACGCATAAATATTGACTTTGCATTTTGTTCAATAAATCGATGCTCATTGACGTCTGCAGCCATTTGGGCAAATTCTCACCCAAACGTTCTCTTTCGGAAGCAGGATTTGACCGTGATAGGAACAACAATGAAGATCACCATACGGTCGAGCCACATGACCACGTTGGAGATGTCAAGCCACATTGCCTAGAACAGCCCATTCCATTGACGTTGAAAAGGAGAGTCGTGACGAATATCGCGTTACCAGCTTCTATGAAAGACTCATTATCTACATCTGGTTTTGCTGTAAACAGCTCTCATCCAACTCTGCATAATCGTACGTAATTTCTTTCTCGGTACTTGAGATCTGACTTTCTTCGTTTGCGTTTTAAATATATTAAGAACAAAATTGGGTGATTGTCAGTGAGCCGTTTTTATCATCAAGCGACCAAGTCCAAAGCAAGACAATTTGTTCAAAGGGAGGAGGTAGCTGGTCGACCGGCTCAGACAAAACAATCATTTCTTCTTCTTTACCTCGTACCGCGCCACCAAAGCTTCGCACGTTGCATTCACATGAAAATCAAATACATTCTGATAATGTCATTGCCAACAGCAAGTCGCTTGACCATGAAGGAAGAATAGTCGAACCTGATGTATTCAACTGCTTGCAATCGGAACCTTCTCATTCTCGTGCACGTGAGGAATCGCTGGTGCAACTCATGTCCGAAAATATCGATGGCTGTGAAAAAGATATAAAACCACTTGTCCGCTTTGGCACTCCGGAATCACTGCATACATCGGCAGCGCCCTTCGTTGATTATAAGTGTAATGTCATGATTGGAGGTACAGAATCTCTAAAATTAGGAGACGGGAGATCAAACAAAGGACATTGCGAAGCCATTCAGGGAGATGAAAGTAACACAACTTTAGGTTCAGGCAAGTTCACTAGTACATTTGAGCCACGACGATGTAACCGAATTGGTACACCCAATGGTGAATGTTACCAAGCGCCTCCTCCCTCAACAACTAGACATCAATTATCTCGTTCGGAGTTGGATGAACACACTATATCGAGTCATCGAAGATGGTCGCGAGATGAAGATGTAAGACTTCGGAATGCTGTTATAGAGCATCAAGGAAGAAACTGGAGGCATATAGCCAAAGAGCTTGGAAATCAGCGAACCGATGTACAATGTTTACATCGATGGAATAAAGTATTGAAGCCCGGTCTAGTCAAAGGTCCTTGGACTCCTGAAGAAGATGAGATACTTTTGAGACTGGTTGGTCGCTACCAAAAAGTCGGAAAGCTTCGATGGAGTGAGATTGCTGTACATTTACCAGGTCGGATTGGGAAACAGTGTCGAGAACGCTGGTGTAACCATCTTGACTCAAGTGTCCGCAAAGGAAAATGGACCAGCGAAGAGGATGATATTATTTTCATGTCTCAGTCCAGAATAGGTAATAAATGGAGTGAGATTGCAAAGTTTCTGCCCGGACGCACAGAAAATGCTGTCAAAAATCGGTACAATTCAGCAGCGAGACGGAAATGGTTACGAGCTAATCAGCATCGTGTTCAACGTCAAGTAGTAGGGTACAGAAATAATAATGGCTGTAAGGAGGATATGGAGAGCGCAGTAGGCTTAAGCGACGCTGATATGAATCGCAAGTGTGAAATCACCGGTGTACGGTCTACATTTCATCAGCCAGCGCCAGTCCTCTTGGCGGAAACTATGGACTCATCAGAAATAGTGAAAACCACATCAGAGTACGATTGTCAGCTTACAAAGGATTCTCCATATCTGAATGTCGATTACACCAAGCAAATATCGCCTGATTTAGCTGAAAATCAAGGTATGAGCTTCTTTTCGAATCTATGCTCCAATAATGGCTCGACTGTAGATACTACCGTATCAGCAAATCCGTCTTACTCTGAATATACAAATTGCTCATCCATTACGATACCTAGAAACTCATCATTTGGAGCTTCTCAGGACGTATTGGAAGCAGCTTCAACGCTTCGTCTTCAGCGCGCGTCATTAGAAGAGAGAAACGCTATGATTTGTTCTCCAAGCACCATGCTTTTTGAATCAGCTTCTACTATTGAAATGAAGCATGAATCGATCAAATCACCAGCATTTCAAAATCGTATGGAGATTTCTTCCGCGCAGATTGTGTCTCCTCCTGCTCTCTATTATGCATTTCCAACGAACCAGTCACCTTTTGTCCATTCCAATATTGCAACTATGGAAATTGCTGAAGATGGATTGAGAAATTTTCTCGACTCAGTTGCAGTGTCTTTGGCTGAAGAAATGGTTGGAGAAGCAAATTGAGATCATATCAATACATTAGACTTATTTAAACTATGATCTACCTGCCCTTGATAGTGGCCCTCGATAAATAGGCAGACACAAGCTGGTTAAAGACCTCCACAATCTAAATAGGACCCCGCACTGACGTGTCTAACAGACGCATTCTATTCGCAATGGCTCAACTGACGCTGTACGCGAATCCTAGTTTAACGTTAGTGACGGAAGGAAGCAATGGGTAATCAGACTACAAGAGAGCAGAAAGAGGAATTCAACTTTGACGAATCAGGTGACTTGTGCGTTTTGCTGCGTCGGACTGATAACCAGTGTATGTGATGAAGACGAAGGATTTACCGAAGCGCTACAAATCAATTTACAGCGTCTTATTGCGTACGCGAAATCAGCCGACACATCGCTGCAAAGAGAAGTAGCTGAAAAACTAGCGAATGAAGCTGTGAAACGTTCGTTTATATGCATGATACAATTCACATAATTTATGGAAATCTGATGATTTTTCATCTAGCGGACCGACAAGTGCAAATCGTAGAGCTTTGCGGGTTGGAACTTCTTCTACCCTTGACAAAGTCAACAGATATAGAAGTACAACGCTTGGCTGCTCATGCTTTAGCAAACTTATCTGTCAACTGTATACTTCAAGAAGAGAAAGAATGGCTATAGATTAACTCATGATTCAAATGTAGCTGAAAATCAGCAGAAGATGGCTAGCGAAGGTGGTATCGAAATGCTTATCGAGCTCTTGGGTTCGAGTAATGAGCATGTACAACGTCAGGCTGCAAAAGCAATCGCAAATTTGGCTGTCAATGGTAATTATTGCGCTCAAATGAGTAGCGTGCGTGCTTATAATCCACAATTTGATAGTTGACAACAAAGAGAAAGTTGCTGCAGCCGGTGGAATCAAACCTTTGATCTTATTAGCCAGTTCAAAGCATGCTGGAGTAGCAAGTAAGTGCACGCTGCTCCAGTGATATATTATTTTACAAGCTCGTATCAGTTGAAGCAGTCGCCGCTCTAGCTAATTTAGCTGTAAATGGTTCGTTGCTTATGTACGATCAATCCCAGCTTATGTATACAAAATCTAGATGCCAATGAGGTTGCTATAGCCCACGAAGGTGGCTTGAGTCCGATCATAGAAGGTGTCAAGTCAGATTCGATCGAATTGCAGTCACAGATTGCCCGAGCTTTGCGCAATCTTTCCGTGAATCGTGAGTTCTCTATACATTGGTGTCATTTCCATGCCCTCCATAATTGGCGTGTGTTTTAGCTGAAAATAAGCAGGCTATCGTGAGGCTTGGAGGCGTTCAAGCATTACAGCAGCTCGCCGGCTCTTCCAATGATCGAATTTGTCAACAAGCGTCCAGAGCGCTCGTCAATTTAGGATTCAATGGTGCCGTTTGACCCCTTAAGCAATGTATCATATGCTTTGGGAACAAAAGTGTAGTGCTATTTACGTGCTTGATCTTATAGTTGTTGTGAGTTGTAATAACAGCAGCATCCTATGAATTTATTAGGACAAATTACGTTGTATGACCATATAATTCTGTGCTTTGATTTGCTGGAATTTTTACGGTTTGATTGCCAAATTTTGTCGAATTGGCGTGGTGTACGTGATAACCTTCTAATCCAACTATCGATACAAATTGGAGAGAAGTAGCGTATCCGCTCGTAGAGCACCTGACTAACGCTGTTATTGGATTGATACATAACGTCAACACAAAGCAAAAAGAACTAAACACGAAGCATTTCTGTCGTTAGATATATGAAAATCATCAATAATATACAGTATCTACGTAATCGCAGCCTTTGTGAGACCGTGTCGGTCGCAACTCGAAACACGAAATCATAAGCATTACAGTGCAAAGATACACTGAGTGAGTCTCCTAAAGTATGCATCCTCACTCTCCGATTTCTCCAAATTCTATACAGCCGTCTCCTCGAACACGTTCACAAAGCATTGGCTCATAATGATCACCACCACGATCCGACCCTGTGAGCCGCATCAATAAAAACCATGGCGATTGTCCCTTCGACTTCACACCCTGCTCCTCAATCGACTCGACTTTCTTGCGAGGGCAATGAGGTAAGAAGAACATTTTTCCGCAACCAACCAAAACAACAAAAATATCACGTTTGTATGCGGTCGCGAGCGATTCCAAGATGATATCATCACCCCAAGCAACACGTGTGCCATCTGTATCCACATCCACAGAGACCAGGCCATGTTTGGTATAAGTGAGTGATATAAGATAATGTGAATTCTTTCCACTTCCAACGCTCATGTACTTTGCATATGTATAGGCATTCACAACTGGTTCTGCATAATGTGTGTACACAATCTCTGCTGCTTCGTGTCGAGAATACCCTCGGTCTTGGAGATCGATACATTGCGCGAGTAGCAGGTCACGCTCGGTGATAGGTGCAATATAGCGGCGTGTCTGAAATGTGCTTACGGCCCAACCCCCTTGTAATGAAGGGTGATACAAATTACGGATTGTTTGGTTGATTCGACTTTGTTCTTCACTTGAGCAGGAGTTGTAATACGCAAGAAAATGAGTCGCTCCAACTTGGCGAATACTATGTGAGTTTAACGGCTCACACTCATCACTGTAAAGCAATAATTGTTCCAAAGATAGAAAAAGACAGTCGCCGTTGGGTGATACGGGAGCCAGATATTTGACGCTGTAGGCTGTGTCGTGAGCCGAATAGGTGACACCTTCCTCCTCCAAAAGGCGCAGTAAATCCCGGCTGCATGCATCAACTCCACTTACTTTTTGCCAACCCATACATATTGTGACAGCATGATCCAATACGATTGCTCGATCACGTAAGATCGATATCGAGTGTTCGAGTCCAAAAAAATCCCGTCGTGAAGTCAAAAGTGATTCCTTGTAATCATTCATCTATTAAATCGAAATGAACGCATCAGTGCTTGCGTAAGAGCAGTAACAAAACAAAGGGACATACCATGCCCTGATATCGCGAGTACGCTATAAGACGAGAATCCAAACAGTCTTGAGCCTTTTCTATAGCCTCGCAATATCCTTCATACTTTGTGATTTCCGTCGAAGCATCTAGAAACGGTTCACGTTGCGAATAAAAGGACCCATTCAAGTCCTCGGTGACCCACGAATCTTTCATAGAGTCTCGCTCCTCAAAATCGGAAATGATCAAAAAGGTCTCATTTGATTCGACTGAAGCGGTTGGAGAACTCAAGACTTCGAGTTCTTTAATGTCAAAATCGTTTTCTTTCATCAGTTTAGTTTGCGTTTTGTCGGTCAACGTGTCATCCAACGCTTTAGGTGCGTTTTCTATATCGAAATAATTGTGTACAATGTTTTCCATAGCGAACGAATAGTGTCGCTCAAGTGGTTGCATGAATCAGCACACAATAGCAACTAACTGCGAATTTAGGATTTCCTAAATGAAAAATCGATGTGTGTATTTTTGTAAAACCCTTAAGCCCTACCCTCTGCGGGTAAGTGATTATTGGCAGCATTTTATTGGTCAACATACATCCTCTTATCATGTCGCACACTCACAATCGCGTCCTTTTGACCTGGAGTAAAACTCTGAAAGTTTATTTGCATTGGCAGTATATTATGATGAAACTCATGGTGGTGTCTATATTGCTCATAGAAATAACGTATAACACGGTGAAGTGATACAACAAATCGAGCATGTTCGCAGCACATATGTCCGTCCTAACTTAATTTCTAGTATAATAAGAGTCGTGCAACTAGTGCTCACGAACACATGCAATTCAAGTCGCTATGCCGGTGGCCTGAATGTGGCATACATTTGGAACGTTATAATCTTATAAGGGATATCGGTCGAGCTAATTTTTAAAATAGATTATTGGAACGCTAATGACATTTATGAATTCCAATTCTCAACAAAACAGCAATAAACATATAGTCACATTATCGTACAATATCATCTGCCTCTGAAAGTGGAGAATCATAACACACGCTGTAGGAGGCTGATGCGGTCAAAGTATGCATTTGTTATGGCAAAAAATGTATATTCTCAGACTTCTTCAAAATGTATCCTAAAATAAGACTTCTGTTCAAAGAGCTAATTGAAATGCTGGTCCGCCGTGGATTCAAAAATCATAAGCTTTTCTTGTTCCGCTTGTTCGTTTTTTGAGTTCTCTGCCTTTTGACCTCATGATGGAGAGGAGGCGGATTTTCACGTATCGAGAGAATTTCTGACATACGGACATAAGACATTGGCCGCCACGGATGAATATCTAATTTTATAGGAGCTTCTTCTTGATGGACTTTACAGTGTGCAAAAAGCGCATTGTCCTCTTCGACTGTGCCACTTATAAGCCAAGCGTAAAAATAGACAGTGGAAAAAAGCAGCATTTCTCCGTATCGCGCAAGACACAAGAGACATTCCACGGAATCATCGGGACATTTAACTGCCCGTACATTTGTGATGTGTGATTGTGTGGAAGCGCCTGAATCATGACTGGCTGCAAGCCGATGATCTTTCTGGCCTAAGCTCAATTGATGCAGCTTTTCCGTGTCTTTGAATCCTGGGGACACGGGAAAAAGATTGAGAGTTTGCCCTGGATCACCCAACGCTGCGACATACGCCGACTGGCCACCGGAATTACGCCGAGAAGGCAAATGAAGATGAAGATGAAGATTGTCGATATATTGCAAGTGATTTTGATGAGCGGATGATGTTGGATGATCCCAAGTATTCGTGGCCGTTATGGGAGTAAAGCTTGACGTCGATGTCTGCGTATTTCGATAACCTTCCAGCAACGGAATGTTATCGACACTTGTTGCTAAGTTGGGACCGGCGGGAAATGATTTTTTTGTCGGATCCACTAATCTCTGAATACTCATTTGATAGAAACACATAGCATTTGGAATAAAGATTAGCTGCGAGCACATAGATTCAGTGACGCACTTGGCTAGATTCAGTTTCCTCTCATCAGCCTGCCTTGTTTCCAATGGTTGTAGTGCAGTAAGTACCGTAGCATCAGAAAGGTCCATCACTGCCACCGATCCGACTTCCAGTATACACTCTGAACACACGTTGTTGTCGTTCTCGTTTTCGTTGTTTTTATTGAATTCCCTCTGCCCCCAGACGCAGCCACTGCTCATCGGGCGTCGCAACTTAGCTGCGACTGTCTCCTGGCCTTTTGTGCTAGGCATTCGAGCCAAAAATTGATCATCAGCTGGAAAGGGTACACGATGGTTTTCCAAATTCAATAGACATTTTGATGGAACTTGATCCGAGTACTCGATTTCGCCACACGTTTCGTGACAAGGTTTTTTTTCGAAATCTTTCTTTGAAACTAAAATCATCATGTAGATGTAATATTCGTGTCTGTCGGAAGGGACGAGTGCATTTCCAAAGTTTTCGACGAGGCACAAGCGACAGTCTGTAATTTGGTCGCCTAAACTGCTTTTCAACTGTAAGCATTGAAATGGCGGATACACATCTTGCACAGATGAATCCATGTCTGTTCGAGATGGTCCGCCAACTGCAAGAATGCTATTCGCGCTAGTACTACCCCGGTTTGACGATGATGTTGATGCATCAGCCATTCTAACTGGGAAAGTGTTGAACAGTTTCATGCACATATTCGGGTGCCTCTCAATCGGACTCTGACACCAATTCGTGCATGTATCTTGGTAGATCTCATGTCTTATACCAACAAAAACCAGAAGAGTGACATAAGAATTCTTATATAACAAGTGAAAACGGTACAATGATTCTGGTTCCATATGTTCGTGTAGACAAGCCATGCACATTGCAGCATTATCTACTGATATAACGATACACTTTGAGTCATCCGTTTTCCATCTCCATTCGTGTTCACTTGAAATTTGGTCTGATTGGATTGGTTGTTCTTGCTGAGGTAAACTGATTTTGATTTGCAATTTCTCCTTTCCCCCAACGAGCGTGCATACGGTTTTGAGGTTCTCGACAACAGAATCTGACCCAGTAATCGTGTACTCCATGCCAAACACATCATCTTCGTTCTTTAGAAGTAGTGCACCCATGCGACTAGCCCCCAAGGTATCCAGAACGCATCTCTGTAACTTCAAATCCGCACCATTTTTTTTTTTTGGTATCTCAGCTCTAAATTTCAGTTCGCGTAAGCTTATATCGCCGCAGACAAAAAACTGTTGAAATGACCCCACTACTGCTATCAGTAACGGATGGAGCAACATCGGGAAAAAAACGAAATGATGGCTTCGAAGACTAGTTTGCCAGACACGATGACCTGATTCATATTCGAAGAATTCAAATCCAGCACTCACAATCCATCGACAACATTGTCACGCCAGCTGGCAAACTTCTTTACTATTTGTATGGAAACAGAATGACTACACTTACTACGATTCAGCCAAGAGTTTATCGCAAAGACAGCAGTTTATGGAAAAAAACTGCGAATAATTATCGTGGAATCAGCACGTGCATTTGATAAAGTTGCACACAATGCCACAACAGCGCTGTCGCCAATTGTTTATATGAGCTCCGTTATGAAAAGAGGTTGTGACATTTCTGTGTGATATAATTGTCAACTCACACAAAGTAGGGCTAGTAAAAAATCATACCCCAGTTATTATAAAATACCTACAGTCGTGCAACATTTATCGCAGCCTTGCACAAGAAGCACCAACACGTGCTCAAAGCCGCTAACCGAAAGAATCGGGCAGGGTCGTCGTGTCTGTGTTGAAGTGAAAATACACGATCTTCCTCTCATACCAGTTTCGGGTGATCAAGCTTTTTATGATCCGAGCAATCTCCAGTATGTCGCTTTGCATGAGCTGGAAAATACCCGCTATAAACACCAATTTGAAGTTACTGTCTCCTGTATAAAATGATCTAAGGTAGAGTTTATGCTGCCAGGTCTTTACCTTCCTTCCTGCTTTCATTCGCAATAAATTAGAACATTTCATAAGCACTTCCCACCATCACACTTTTCAACAAATAAAGACATGAAAGATTTTTGAAGCGTACCATTACCATATTAAGTAGTCTTGCTGTCAGTGCGACAGAATTATCATCGGCATAAAGGGGACAACATTTTAAATGCATGAAGGTACGGTAGCGCGTCCAGTAAACAATATCAATGACATCTGCACCAAATGTATGGATAGAATACAACAGCAAGTAGATCAGTACGGCTATATGTATCGCTTAGCCTTAGTGTGGCAAGATAATTTGATTACAATATATGAGACCCATCAGTCACCGTTGTGTCCTGGTACAGGCTTGTAGTCATCACAACACTGATGAGATAAAAGCTTGAAGGATCCAATTAGTTTCGTCGAAAGATTTACACGCATTACACTGATGTTGAGGTGATTGCTCAAGATCCTTACGCATTGAAATACGATTTATGTGGTTGCTATCTTTGAATACAGCGAATAAGAGAACTGAGGCTATGCAAGATAGGAGAGCTTTCCGGGTGTTGTTAAAAATTCTTTGAAATGGATGGAGGTCTGTTTATTGCGGCATGTGCAATGTAATAACTTGACTACTACATAATACGACAATCGGTGGATGTGACGCGAGCATTATTATAACCCAAAATAGCACGATGGTGTCCATATGTCAAGAGTGTCAGCCATCATTCTCTGAGAACTCACGATGATATCCAGAGCGCGTGATCATAAGTTAGATTGTAGCAATATCGGAAAATATACGCGCAACACAGTATTTGTGAACACCTCACATTCTCCTCGGTGTTCCTTTAGTGCAATTACGAAGTAAGTGCGTTAGACCCTCTGAATTCGACGGCCGCTGCATACTCGATCAATCCAGAAACAATGCAGCTTTTTTCTTCGAAACAACTTGCTCTTCAAATCATTACTGCACATAAGTCGACTTGTCCTCTGTATGTTTCGATTACATGGCAGCTTGCTCTAAGTTTATTGAAGCTGATGTCCCTGAACCAGTGTGGAACACATCAGGCTAATCAACTTTCAGTTATCTTACTTTCCAACTTTTATCTTAAGTGCTCAAAATCGTTCAGTGACGACAATAGTGTGGAAATCATCAGCCTAAGTAAGGACTCAGTAAATATGTCCACCACATATCTGCAGGGGTAAAGGTAATGACAGTACCTTTACGTGTGTCACTTTCTCGTTACGCACTCGCACTTGTATACAGACGGTCAGAGTGAAAACGCAGTAACGCTGAGAGCTTTTCATTTCAAGGTCGGTATCGCTGGGTTTTATTCGTGGTGTGGCAGAGTTTTTGATCGCAGTGATGACTCGGTAGTACAGAAACGATGAAGCCTCGACTTGTACTCCAAATAGACGGTTGCTAGCCTCATTCTTAAGGATCCTTGGAGTGTACACTTCTAAACGCCATTCAAGGGACACATGACTGGGAGGGACAAAATTCCCGATGGAGATCCACGACAGCGGATGCAAAGCAGCAACAGGAATATCAGCCAGTGCCTATTTTGGATTGAGAATTTACCACAACCACAAATCTTTCACAAATCGGCTATAAGGTATTAATTGACGCATTCTGAGAGAGCTGATCGAACCTAGAAATATAGCCATGTTCGCATGGAATCACTGCGTATCTTGCGTGTTTTAGAACAACTGATTAGCGCCTTCAGAGTATTTGGATAGATATCTAACTTCTTCTCGTCAGAATGCGTAAAGTATGAGATACAGCCCGTGAACTTAGCTTTTTCATACAAGTACAACTTGATGAGGCTTCCTATAACCAACTAGATGCCAACAAAACCAGCGAACGATAACAACATCAGCGATGGCTGCACAGCTGAATGCGTGCCGTTGATGGAAGTTAGCGATGGCGAAGGTATCGTTGGAGCTCGCACTACGCAAAGCATCAGGCCAACAGATACTCTACAGGTGGAGGCTGCTAATGTGGCAGAGAACGGAGGAGTCGCCATGCAACTGGTGCAATTGCGGCGCACATTGATTGGAATAGACTTTTCTCCGCATGATATTTCAAGTGCGATATCGTGCACTTTGTACTTGCAACATTGAACGTTGGAACACTTGTAGATGTTATCAATCTGCCGTATATAGAGGGCTACATATAAGGCTGACGAGAACAAGAGTTTTAACGGGATTGTGGCATCCGATGCTGCGCGCTATCACCAGCTTATTCTAATGATTATTCATACACAGGATGCAAGCAATCACAGGATCCAACCATCCGCTTTATCACCGATGTAGGGGTGAAATGCATCGTACCCATCCTTTTCTTTACTTCTTCCCAATGTGCTACTGATATTGATCGATTGGGGATGTTATCAAAGTACTGAGGGGAAGGCAACAGGCAAACGGTATTTGTGATGGTATCGAGGAGCTACCTGTCAAACAACTACACTAGATGAAAGTACGGATCAGAGAATGTATCACCTCATCAAAAATGATAGCTCCTATAAGAAGTTGAACATCGGAGTACATCCTAGCACTTACGGCATATTTGAATAAAATAATTAACAAGATCATCTTTGTGTCAAACACGGCCGCTTGAATCACTTTTTATTGCGTTAAACAAACGAGTTCACAATACAGATTTACTAGACTCGTTCCAATCTTATGCAGGATGTCGTAGTCCTCCGCACCAACTTGGAATTACGATGACTACTTTGGTGAATCTGCCTCGTCCTTTGTTCGATTCTAGAAAGCTCCATACACAGAGTACTTTGAAACCGCTATTCGGCATTGCGTTCCTTCGATACAGTGCTGTCTGCAATGTTTATGCGTCGGTAAAGGACGAAGAATGGCTTGAAAGGGATTGATCATCAACAATTGAAAGTACAATAATCTCTGCTCTCACTCGTTAATTCAATAATGCTATATTCTGACATGTAACTGGAAGTGTCCAAGGTGAAATGGTACACTACATATTTTTTTAACAGTATCAAGATTATTTGTGGAATTGATACTTCCGCCTGGATGTTCGAAGACTTCCGGTTTTTTCTCTGATATAATATCTTGACACTCCTATTTGCCGAGTCTGTGTAATTGTCTTGATGATTTCAAGTTTCATGTTGAGGAGAAGCGCGGCTTATGGAATACATATTGGACCTTTAAATGGGTCCCACACATCATGCGACTTTCGGTGCTTGATAATTAGAAATCAGCATCCTAGCTTGACTGATAATATAAGATTGTCTTGTGTATAGTGAGGAAATAGAGGTTGTACTGTACAATTTGAAGGAGACCGAGTGTGATTTATCGCATTAACGTCCAATGCTGTTATGAATGCCTGTGTGATCACATAATACTAGCTCGCTAGTTGCGTGCGTGCAGTGCCAAGATATAGTACAAGGTTGACCGAACAACTCGGTACGTGCGCATTCTTGATATTCGGTCAGAATGAAAAGTGAAGAAATACTAGCAAACGAGAAT
Source organism: Albugo candida (assembly GCA_905220665.1). Taxonomy (NCBI): domain Eukaryota; phylum Oomycota; class Peronosporomycetes; order Albuginales; family Albuginaceae; genus Albugo; species Albugo candida. The sequence goes on along the minus strand of CAJNAR010000148.1, from coordinate 448,784 downwards.
ATCTCTCGCCATTTCAATAATAGGTGACGATGTTGTTCATGCATCAAGGTAGAATTGTGAATCAACTCAACGGTGCAGATTATATTCAGAACATATGGCTCGGATACAATTGCTCAGAAGTAAAGTATTATTCTTAGGCTGAGCCTGGTGAAGCAATTGCCGAAGTATTCAAATGCATTGCATGCAAGCAAACTGGTGTCTTCATTACATTCCATCAACAATCAAGAAATGTGAAGTCACGTGAGACGTCTGAATCAGTGAAACAGAAATAAACAGTCATCTATAGTGTCGTTTCTATGTTCTGTCTCTGATCGTGTGATAGAAACTGCTGTGATGGATTACAACGCGCACTGAAGGACACTGATGCGGTCTCAAGAAGTCTAAAAATAACGCACTAGTTTTCGGCGAAATGTATATCATCAAACTCCTTATTGACCTGTCCTCCTCTGTCTTTTTCTCGCTATGATACTGATGAAACGCGTCGTCCGGTGGTGAATGATAGTCGCTGAATCATCCCATATTTTCTTTTGTCGAGAGAATGCTTGTGATACTTGCGAAAGAGATTGGACGCCGCGGATAGATGTCCAGTTCCACAGGAGATCCTAATTGAACACCTTGACATTCTGTACATCCCCAAGCGATCGCAGAATGCGTGCCACTGATAAGCCATGCATAAGATCGTATTAGTGAGAAAAGAAGTACTTCTGCGTGTTGTGCGAGGCATCGGATACATCCCACGGAATATTTGTTCCATGTGACTACTAATACATTTGTGATGTGTGATCCTTCTACGTTTGCAAAAGCGCTTGAATCACTACTAGCTGCAAGCCAATGATCTTTCTGGAAACTGGCATTTTTCATTCTGGCCTCTGAAATCGATTGATGCAGCTTTTCCGTGTGTTCAAAACCTGGTGAAAGCGGGAAAAGATTGAGAGTTTCCCCTGTGTCACCGAACGGTGCAACATTAGCCGATTGCGCAACATAACTACGTCGAGAAGTCGAATGATGACGAAGATTGCCGATATGTTGCGAATGATTCAGATGAGCGGATGATGTTGTAAGATCCCACGTATTTGTGACTGGTGTGCGAGTAACGTTTGACGTCGATGCCTGTTCATTTCGATAATCTTCCATCAACTGAATGTGGTCGGCACTTATTGCTAAGTGGGAGTAGGGAGAACGATACTTTGTTACATTCGCTAGAATACGGAGATTCATTTCATAAAAGCACATTGCATTCGGAAAAAACAACAGCTGTAAGCATTTAGAGTCAGAGACACACATAGCTAGCTGCAGTTTCCTCCCATCATCCCTTCTTTGCAATGGATGAATAGCAGCAATCGCAGTAGCATCGGAGAGCTGGAACATAGTCAACGAGGTGATTACCCGTATACACTCCATGCACCTGTCGTTGTAATTGTCGTTCTTTTCCTTGACTTCACTCTGCACCCAGATGCAGCCACTGCTCATCGACAGTTTGGGAGTGGCTGCGACTGTATTCTGGCGTCTTCTGCTAGGCATTTGAGCCAAAAATTGTTCGGCGGCTGGGAAAGGTAGACGGTGATTTTTCACTTCCAATTGACATTCTGATGAATCTCGATCCATGACTGCAACATCACCACACACTCCAAGACAAGGCCTCATTTCAACTCGTTGCTTCGAAACTGGATGTATCAAGTAAATGCAATATTCTTTTCCATCAGAAGGCAGAAGTGCGTGTTGAAATGCCATGACCAGGCATAAGCGACACTTTAAAATTTGATGGCCTACAAGGCTTTTGCTCAACTTCAGGCCTTTTATCGAATGATATATAATATGTTGACCGTGTTGGAATGGAGGTAGATCTGTTCGAGATGATCCGCCCACTGCAAAAGCTCTAGTCGCACTATTTCTATCCGAATTCGACAAAGATGTTGATGTGTCATCCTTTCTGAATGGTAGATTTCTCGCTACTTGCGTGCAGATAATTAGGGGGTTTGTTTGAATTACTTGTAAGGACGGACACAATTTTATGCAGAATTCTTTGGGAACTTCTGTAAATTTTGTACCAAAGAATATTATCAGGATGGAATCCGCTCTTCTAGGATCCAAAAGGTGAAAACGAAACAATGAACGTGCCTCCATACTTTCTTGTAAACAAGCCATGCACACCGCAGCGACATTTGATGACGTAGTGATACACATCGGTTTGGCGTCATTCAATTCATATTCGCTCAAACCTTGTTCTGATTGAATTGGCTGAACTCGCCGAGGTGGAATAATTTTGTAATGTAAGATCACACGTTCATTATTTACGAGGCATGCGGTTTCGAGGTTTCCGACAACAAAATCCGACCCAGCAATCTTGTACTCCACGTAGACCGAATTTTCATCGGATTGTACATATACTACATCCATCCGACTAGCCCCCACTCTATCCAGAACGCATTGCTGAAATTGGACACTGGGGTAAATTGAGCTTGGTATTTCAACACTAAATCTCAATTCTCGTAAGCTTATATCGCCGCATACATAAACACTGTTGAATGGTCCTACTACTGCTATCAGTAACGGATAGAGCAACATCGGGAAAAAACCAAAATGATGCGTTGTTTGTCGCCAGACACAGTCAAATTTGAAGAAGATAAATCGATAAATCCAGCGACAACGTTTTCACAACAGCCGAACAGCTTACTGGAACTAAAATAGAAATAATAGCAGTACACTTACTGCGAAGCTGCAGCAAGATTCTCGCAAAGGCAAGAGCCGATGATGAAAACGTGTCATTTCATAATCGTGGAAACAAAAGTATATCCAGTAAGAGTGTGTGATCCCTACATAGTACAAGCATCAGTCAATACAACACAAAATACGACCGTTCGAAACTGCTTTTATAGAAGGGAATTAGAATACCTAAAAACATAGTGACTTAGGGTAGCACGATACGGACACTCATAATCATGCGACATTTATAGCAGCTTTTTAGTGTAAAGAACCGAAAACGGGATCAAACCCATCAACTAATAAAATTGGGCAAGATCGTTGTGTCTATGTTATAATAACCAGGATAGCGATCTTGGCGATCGTCCACTCGCATCAGGTTTTGAATCATGATACTTTTATGATCTCGGCCGCCGAGCAATCTCCAGCATGACTCCTTGCATGAGCTGGAAAACACCCCTGATGAACACCAATTTGAAGTTACTGTATCCTGTATAAAGTGCATAGAATGATCTAAGGTAGAATTCATGCTGCCAAGACTTTACCTTCCTGCTTGCTTTCAATTCGCAATTCATTTGGACAATTGCTAAGCACTTCCCACCATCAACACATTTAAACAATAAAAACATGAAAGGTCTTTTTGAACATACCGTTAGCATATCAAGTAGTCTTCCCGTCAGTGCGACAAAGTTATCGTCGGCATGAAGATTTATAATGCATGAATGTATGGGAGCGCGTCCAGTGAGCAACATTAATGACAACTGCACCAAATGTATGAATAGAAGTAGAACAATACCGCTATATGTATTGCTCAGTCCTAGTGTGGCGAGATGATTTAATTGCAATATAAAAGACTCCTCAATCACCGTTGTGTCCTACTACTGGCTTGTAGTCATTGCACCACTGATGAGATAAAAGCTTGAAGTATACATTTAGTGTCGTCGAAAGATCTACACGCATAAGACTGATGTTGAGGTGATTGCTCAAGATCCTTACGCATTGAAATACGATTTATGTGGTTGCTATCTTTAAATACCGCGAACTAGAGAACTGAGGCTATACGAGAGAGGAGAGCTTTCCGGGTCTTGTTATAATTTCTATGAAATGGATGGAGGTCTGTTTTATGCGGCTGTTGTCATGTAATAGCTTGACTACTACATGATACGACAATCGGTGGATGTGACGCGAGCATTATTATAACCCAAAATAGCACGATGGTGTCCATATGTCACGAGTGTCAGCCATTCTTCTCTGAGAAATAACTCATGATGACATTCACGCGCATGATCATAAGTTACATTGTAGCAAAATCGGGAAGTATACGCGCAGAACAGTATTTGTAAAGAACTCACATTCTACCTGGTGTGCCTGTAATGCAATTAGAACGACATCGAAATAAGTGTGTTGAATTCGACGGCCGCTGCATGCTCGATCAATCCAGAAATAATGCAGCTTTTTTCTTCGAAACAACTTGCTGCTCAAATCATTACTGCACATAAAGCGACTTGTCCTCTGTATGTTTCGATTACATGTCAGCTTGCTGTAAGCACCCTTCGTCCTGTGACGACAATAGTGCAGAAATCATCACCGTAAGTAAGCACTCGGTAACTATGTCCATCACATATCTGCAGAGGGTAAAGGTAGTGATAATACCTCTACCTGTGTCACTTTCTCGTTACGCACTCGCACTTGTTTAGGGACGGTCAGAGTGAAACCCCAGTAACGCTGAGAGCTTTTCATTTCAAGGCCAGTGGTATCACTGGGTAGTTTTGTGCGTGGTGTGGCAGAGTTTATAAACTGCGACCCTAGCTACTACTATAAGGGTGAAATTCGTGTACTAAAACGCAGTTATCACATGCTCCGTACACCAGTTGAAGGTATATATTACCAGAATAGACTAACTGACTCCTCTGATTACCTAGGCTATCCTAAGTAATCAATATAGGGAATTGCTATTTCCACCCAGCTTTTTACTACTTTGTCAAGGATGTTATTACACTGTTTATCTGGTTCTTTTAACTACCTTCCTTATCCTATCATGAGCCCCGAGAGTTGACGGCGTGGAATGGATGGGAAATAATGTGTCCTTTCCGTGCATTGTAATTCCATATAGAACTATCTGCCACGTGTGTTTGATTGGATCCAAGTGATAAGACCAACCGTCGAGTGGATACGCTGTAGTATCTGCGTGACTTCATTGTAACGTCGACTCAGCAACTTTTCTTCAGCCATATCCGATGTGTTCAGCTCTTCGTCGTTGTAATAGTTGGCGACGAAATCCTCCTTCGTTGGACATGTGCCGCTTTTTCGAAAAAAGTCTTGCAAACTTCGCACGTCGAAAAGTGTAGCAAACGTTTTTCGAAATGTTCGATGTGGTTCTTCCACCATGTCAAGATTGTACCAAACGTTCTGCGTACTCGGGTTACGAGTAGCAGATTCATATTGTAATTTTTGGTCGCAGTGAAACCACATCGGTTGACTCCATGTAGTACTGACGGCGTTGGAGAACTGTCAAATCTGAAATTGTAATGCTCCAATCCATCTAATGCCACCTTTTTACTGCTTGTTTCCACCACCCGATGATGTGCTCTCCCATTGAACCATTTTGCCATGTCGATGTGGTGCGATGGTGAATATATCGATCGGCTTGTGTGGTCCAAAGGGACGTTGAATAAGTTGTAATAATTCCGTCGAAGCAGTTGTCCAATTCGCAGGAATATTTGTCGACGCATCGGATGCGAACTGATGAATGAATTTAATACGTTGTAGCTTCAGTCGTCCCACCAAAAAAGGAACTTGTAGTCCACTATCCTGTCGTCGAATATATAGAACTCTTTGCTGAGTAGGTGAACATGTTTTGAATCATTTTTGTGTTTCTGACCAAGCACAAATCTATTTAACATTGACTGTTACTGTCGAATAGTCTCTCATGCTATGTCTTCGTGCATTGTATAATGCCACCTACGTGATAAAATCATCGTCTGCGCAAATAGTAGTCCACCAAGGATAGTTCGTGCTCGTCGAAACCAGACACCAAACCCATCATAAAAAAACGCTTGTCGAGAGTTGACATAATCATCGAATGAGTCGGTGCCTGGACGAACGGAATAACCAAATACTTGACCGAATCCTCCGTACCCAGTATGGTCAAATTGGAAATACGTGGACACAGCATGGTCCGATTCAACGAGAGCAAAGACGATTTTCTCAAGTTGCGGTTTGCACCCGAACTATCGCAATATACTTGGACGAGTTTGAGTTGCGTCAAAACACCCTTTGGTGTTTTTAGAAGCAATGTCGTCCGCAAAAAATAATCCAGTTGCGACAGTCGTGCCGTTAATTCAAATGCTATGTTCTTGATGTTGACGAAGTAAATTTCGCAGAGGATCACCTTGTTCGACTCCACGTTGTGGTGTAATAGACGGTGTGATATTTCCAGTAATCATCAACTGCGCCTTTGTGTTATTATTCAAAGACTAACCCAGTCGATGAAACCTTTCCAACACCCATTTTTTCCAAAACACGACACATGTACGTCCAATTGACTCGATCATAAGCTTTCTCAAAGTCGAAAAAAGTCGCATAAGCTTCCTCCCCACGATGAGTGAGTGACCAAGTCTTGGATGTCGGTGAGATGTCGAATATGGTGATGCATCGACCTTCCGTGCACAAATGCTTTTTGATCTTAATGAATCAATTTTGGCAAAAAACGTTTGCATCGATACGCAAACACTTTTAAAGTACTTTCACATCGACGCAAAGCAGTGCGATCGGTCGATAGTTGCCAGGATCACCACGTGATTTCTTTTGTACAGCAATGTGATTGCCGAGTCACGTTGAGATCGGAGTAAGATACCTTTTCAAGCTAATCTTCGAACACGATCTTTAGACACCTCCAAACGTTTCCGGATCAAGTGAAGTTGGTAGTCCATCCATAACTGGAGAAGAACTACTCCGCAGGGCGTGTGCTTCATCGCTTCCGTCATCTCGGTCGCACTAAATCGAGTTGAGAGACCTTCTTGCTCTGCTGAGGCAAGGGAAACTTGAATCAAATCGAGTAACTTTTTTAGCTTTCTTTCACTTAGAACATTTGCGTCGGTCTCTGAGATATAAAGAGAGCCCATGACACCACCCCAATGATCTCTAAATTCGCAATAAAATCTCCCTCGGGTTCGATGTCACGGTACCACATTTTTTGGTAACATTTTTGATCGGCACGCGACACCAAGAACTATCCAGAGGGCGAAAAAAATGCTTGGAAGAGTTCTCCATATGCTTCACGTGATGGTCGAAGCTTTCATCTTGGTTGTATTTCGCATTGTTTAATTCTAAATTGTTGGAGACTTGATTCGTAAAAATACCGTGACTCATTGGTGTCTTGGATGCGATATCGAGCTGCTGCGACTTCCAAAACACGCTGGCTAGACTCAACATCACGTCGGCTATCTTTTGCAACCTTTTGTTGAATGCTTTGAAGCTGTTTCTTGATTTTCGTCTTCCAACTTTCCCACATTTTACCGGGGTTCGAAGTTGTCGGTAACTGTTCGAGCACCAAAATCGCTTCCAATTTGATTGCTTCGACAACTTTAGGATATTCAAATAGTCGTAATGAACATTTCCAATATCCTCGACCCGGAGATTGAGTTGGATTTGCAAAAGTTACTTTTTGTGCCAGATGATCTCCCGCATGTCGTGGACGAAAATACTCAGAGGTTTTGTATACCATATTGAATAGCTCTTCCGACATGCAGATATAATCAAGTCGATTCTTGCGCGGTAATGGTCCTGTAAATACTTTTTCAGTCGGATGTTGGATTCGCCAAGCAACTACCACACTCAACTGTGATAGCCATTCCAAACACGCTAATCGCCTTCGTTCGTGTCGAATTGTTCCACTCGAAGCATCGATAGCTGGATCGAATGGTTTGTTGCAATCCCCAAATATTAAGTGTGTTGCGGTTGATTTGAAAGTATTGGAGATTAATAACTCATAGAAAAGCACTCTTTTCTCGGCCTAGACCGGTGCATATACATTGTGAATATACACCGGCGCATCGTGAATGAGAAGTCGCATAACCAAATAGGAATTTCAAATGCTTCGTTCGGTGAGTTCGTCAGCTGTTGAGAAACCAGAAAATTCCGAACGAAGGATTGTGATGACGCCACCACTGCGGTGTTGAGTTGGATGGAGAAAAGCACTATTGTGGTCATTGACAAAAATTCTGTGCTACATTTTTGAATGTACTTAATCCTGACATGATTCACTTGGTCCTCAACACTTTAGAAACGATCAAGCCTCATTTTTGTACTCCAAATAGATGGTTGCTACCCTATTTCTTGAGGACAAGAATGGTAGGTGCTATCGACGATTCAAGCATTGGAGGATATCCAACCACCTACGGTAGATTTGAATAAAAATCATAGCCAAGATAATCCTAGTGTCGAACACGGCCAAGACTTTCCTTGCGTCACAGAAACCGACCTCGCGATAGAATTAACTAGACTCGTTCCTAACTTCTATTACTTACAAATTCGACGTCTAATGTTCGAGTATGAAGCATGTCTTACTCCTCCGCACCAACTTGGAACTACGATAGTAGTGTGGCGATCTACCTGGTCCAAAGTTCGCTTTTAAATGGCTCCATACTCAGAGTACACTTCGATATCGCGATTTGGCATGACGTCATTTTGGATACAACGGTGTATATCTGCAATGTTTATGTGCCGAAAAATTAGCCGGGATTTTAAAGGAATTGACCTTCAACAATTTGGAAGTATTTTTGCTCCTACTTGTCAACTCAGTAAAGCTCTATTCCGAAATGTAAAAAGAGGTTTGGAGGACGAAAACGGTATCCTACATGTCTTTACAATATCAAGATTCTTTTGTGGAATTGCTTTTCCGACTGGCTCCTGGAAGCCGATCCCGATTTCCTCTCGTATAATATATTGACGCATCTACCTTATTGCTAAGTTTGTGTAATTGTCTTAATGATTTCGAGCCATATGTTAGACATGAAGAAGCTGCAGCAGCTCAGCTTGTGCAATGCAGATAGGCACTTTAGATGGGTCTCACACATTTTGCGAGTTTACTTTCAAATTTAGGCCACTGCTATATGAACACCCCGTGATTAATAGCCAATCAAAAGCCTGGAAAACTTCCTCGACCGTAACTGATACAAGACACTTGTCACTTTAAGAATACGACACCTCCTACTCTTTCTAATCATTGTCATTCGAGTGTATAATAACTCGAGCAATCTTCAATGCAGGATAGGAGAAACCCCTCTATAGACCGTCTTGTGTCTCCTCACATACTCTTGACACTTTTAAGCCATCCAGCATTGCTAAACATCTTGATCTATTGTGAAGGCCTTTTCCTCAAATCATCATTCACTATGCTTGCACTCGTCTCATATCAGCTGGCATCTTACCAAGATCATGTTCTTATACAGCCACAATCTGAAGTGCTTGATCAGTATGTTTGCTTTGAGGAGTTTGAGACAAATGTTCTTTCACGGCTGGGATGAAGGCTTTCTGATTGAAACATAATTTGACGTGGCACATTTCTCCTAGTTGCTGGATTTGGTACATGCCCCTGTGCTATATATGTCGATTTCATTCTTTTGACACTGGAAGAAACATCTTGTGGCAAAAGATTCAAGCTACGTTTCATGCGTCCATTTTGTATTCATAATATTGCAGCTTAAATGAATGGATGATGTTCGCTACTGCACTAGACGACTTGGCTTGCTGTGAGATAGCTTTTTTGTATATGAAGCCACTGACGTATTCTCTGTAATAACTAGTGCATTTTCATTAAATTTATGTGTGCTCAAGACTCTGTATATGGATGCTACACCATTGCTTTTTCAGCAGGAAGCAATTGATCGCTTCTAAAATATGACAAAAGCTCTTTTTTTTGCGACATCAACCGCTTCAGATTCAGCAAAAAAAGCTATTTGTGCAGAAAGAATCGGAAGAGAAATAGTATGACTTCGCCGAAGCTACTTTTTTTCAAAATTCTTTTTATTTTTTTATTGTTTCATGGTCTCGATCTCGCTACATAGAGAGGTGAAACAATTATTTATACGTCCAAGCAGTTCCGCGACGCAAAAGCTTTTCAGGCTTTTGATTGGCTATTAATCGGGGTGTGTACATATAGCAGTGGCCTAAATTCAACAAGCCAGCTTTACCGAAAATAAGAATCGTCGTGGGTATAGTGACGGAATAGAGGTCGTACAATATGATGAACATCGCGTGTGGATTTATCGCATTGACGTCCAATTCTTCTATGAATGCCCGTGTGATCACAGAATACTAGCTGGCTAGTTAGGTGCGTGCAGTGCCAAGATATAGTACAACAAGATTGACCGCATAACTCAGTACGTGCGCATTCTTAATATTCGGTCAGCATGAAAGTTGAAGATTCAGTAGCAAGCGAGAATATCTCCCGGCACTTCGATACCAAGTGATGATATTGAGGATGCACAGGTAACTAATTAGGTAAAATTTTGACTGAGCTCAGCTCTGCAAAGATATTCGGAACAAGACTCAGATAAATTCTACTAAAAGCAAAGTATTATTCTGAATCTGAGCCTGGTGAAGCAATTGCAGAAGTATTTTGATGAATTGCAAGCAAGCAAATTCGTGTTTGCTAGTCACCCATGTCTGAATCCGCGATAGAGCAGTAAACACTCAGCTAAGTTGTTGTTTCCGTGTTCTGTATCTGATTATGTGATAGAAAGTACTTTAGTGGATAGCTACGCGCGCTGAAGTAGACTAATGCGGTTTCAAGCTATCCTCAGATAATGGCTTTGTTGAGATGCACAAAATATATTTATATTACTCTTTTTCTAACGATTACCCCACTAATAGATCCTTTTCGAAGAAGTCGATCAAAAATGCAGGGCCGTTAATTCCGAACTGACCTTTTGCTTTTATGATTCTTCGCTCATTGACCGGTCTCCCCTGTTTTCGGTCTATGATGCTGCTGATACGCGTCGTTTCTGTCATATTTTACGTTGTCGAGAGAATGCTTGCAATACTTGCAAAAGAAATTGGCCGCCGTGGATAGATATCTAAATTCATCGGAGATCCTGCTCGAACGACTCCACATCCTACAAAAAGCTTATGGTCCTTTTCACCTGTGCCACTAATAAGCCAAGCGTAAAAATACACACTTGAAAAAAGCAGCATTTCTCCGTGTAGCGCAAGACACTTGAGACATCCCACGGAATATTTGGCACATACAACTATCCGTACATTTGTGATGTGTGATCCGTCTGCTTCTTTAAAAGTGCCTGAGTCACGACTGACTGTAAGATCTTCCTGAAATCTGGGTTTCTTCAATTTAGCCTCCGAGCTCGTTTGATGCAGCTTTTCCGTGTGTATAAATCCTGGATCAAGCGGGAAAAGATCAAGAGTTTGCCATGTCTCACCCAACCCTTCAACATCGGCCGGTTGCTCACCGAAACTATGTCGAGAAGTCAAATGATGACGAAGATCGTCGATATATTGCGAGTGATTTTGGTGAGCGGATGATGTTGGATGATCCCACGTATCCGTGACTGATGTGCGAGTAACGCTTGACGTCGATGCCTGATCATTTCGATAATCCTTCATCAACTGAATGTGGCCTGCACTTGTTGCTAAGTGGTAATCGGTGGGAAGATGGTCTGCCGCATCCTTGAATCTTTGAATATTCATTTGATAAAAGCACATAGCATTTGGAAAGAACAACAGCTGTAAGCATTTAGAGACAGACACGCACAAAGCTAGTTGCATTTTCCTCCTATCATGCCTTGTTTGTAATGGACGAATTGAAGCAAGTGCAGTAGCATCAGAGAGCTTCATCACATCCACCGAGCGGATTCCCCGTATACACTTCACACACTTGTCGTTGTCCTTGATGTTCTTGTCTTCGCTCTGCACCCAGATGCAGCCACTGCTCATCGAGAGTTTGTGAGTGGCTGCGAATTTATCGTTGCGTGGTCTGCTGGGCACTTGAGCCAAAAATTCTTCATCAGCTGAAAAAGGTAGACGGTGATCATCCACTTTTAATTGACATTCTGGTGCATCTCGATCCATGACTTCAACTTCACCACACGCTACAAAGCAAGGCATCATTTCAATTTGTTGCTTCGAAACTGGATTCATCAAGTAAATGCAATTTTCTCGTCCATCGGAAGGGAGAAGCGCATGCCGAAACTCTATGACGAGGCACAAGCGACAATGTATAAATTTATGGCCTAAAAGGCTTTTGCTCAACTTTAGGCCTTGTAATGGAGGATACATAATTCGCTGATCATGTTCAGACGGATGCAGATCTGCTTGAGATGATTCGCCGACTGCAAAAACTCTAATCGCACTAGTTCTCTCCCAATTCGATAAAGATAATGATGTGTCATCCTTTCTGAATGGCAGATGTCTCGCTACTTCCATGCAGATACGTAAAGTGCTTATTTGCATTTCTTCAATGAGCGGACATAATTTTATGCAATATTTTTTAGGAACTTCTTTCAACGTTGAACCAAAAAGTACTAACAGAATGGCATCGCCTCCTCTGGGATTCAACACGTGAAAACGGAACAATGAACGTGCTTCCATACTTTCTTGTAAACAAGCCATGCACACTGCGGCGACATTTGATTGCATGATGATGCACTTTGGGTTGTCGTCATTCGATACAAGTCCGCCCAAGCCTTGGTCTGATTGAATTGGATGATCTAGCCGAGGTGAGATGATTTTGTATTGTGAGATCTCACGTTCATTATTTATGATGCATGCGATTTTGAGGTTTTCGATAACAAAATCCGACCCAGCAATCGTGTACTCCACGTAGACCGAGTATTCATTGCGATGAACAAATACTGCATCCATCCGACTAGCCCCCAATCTATCCAGAACGCATTCTTGAAATTTGACGCTCGGGTAAATTGAGCTTGGTATCTCAACACTAAATCTCAATTCTCGTAAGCTTATATCGCCGCATACATAAACACTGTTGAATGGTCCTACTACTGCTATCAATAACGGATAGAGGAACATCGGAAAAAAACCAAAATGATGCGTTTGAAGATTATTCGCCAAGCGCAATCACCTAAGTCAAATTCGAACAAAATAAATCGATAAATCCAGCGACAATATTCTTACACCAGCCAAAATGTTTACTGGAATTATGGAAATAATGGCAGAACAGTCAGTGCGAAGCTACAACAAGATTCTCGCAAAGACAAGACCTAATGATGAATATCATTATCATGGAGTCAACACGTATGAGTTTGCCGGCTACTGAGTAGAGTGTGTGATCCCTACATATTACAATCATCAGTCAATATAAGACCCGACCGATTGAAACTGGTTTTTTATAGAACAGAAGAATACCTAAACATAGTGACTTCCGTTATCACGACAGAGACACTACACAATCGTGCGACATTTATAGCAGCCTTATAGTTTCAAAGCACCGATCAAAGCCGCTCATTAAGAGAATTGGTTAAGGTCACTGATTCTGTGGATAACGGTCTTCGCTCGCATCACGTTTTAAATTGTTATTCTTTCTTTGATCTCTGTCACCGAGCAATCTCCAGCACGACTTCTTGTATGAGCTGGAAATTCCCCGTGCTAAACACCGATATGAAATAACTGTATCCTCTATAGAATGATTTAAGGTAATTCATGTTGCCAGCACTTTACCATCCTGCTCGCTTTCCATTCCCATCGCAATTCATTCGAACCATTGAGAAGCACTTGACGTTCTAAGCACTTTTGAATAATAAAGGCATGAAAAAATATCTTTTTGAGAAACCGTAAATAATCAAGCCGTCTTGCTATCAGTGCGACAAAATCATCGTCGGCATAAAGGGAACAACATCTTGATGTATGAAGGTATCGAAGTGTGTGCAGTTTGCAAAATCAATGACAACTGTGCCAAAGTTGTACAGAATACAACATCAAGTACATGAATACTGCTATTTGTATTGCTCAGTATTAGTCCTTGTGTGCAGGGGCAATTGTTTGCATGAAATCATGCTGCGCATCTTGTGCCTTTCAAACAATTGGTTCACATCTCCAAAGTCTGTCGATGGATATCTCACTTCTTCTCGCCAAAAATGCGTAAGGTTTGGGAAAAAAGCCCATGCAGTCAGCAACTTGATGAGGGTTCATGTTACCAACTAGGATGCTAACAAATCTGGCGAATCAAAAACAACATCAGCGATGGTCGCCCGGCTGAGTGCGTGTCGATGAAAGCAAGTAGCGATGGCGAAGGCATCGTTATAGCTTACTCTTCCTAAACCACCAGGCCGAAAGACACTTTACATTCTATTATCAGATAACTACTTTCACAGCTGGAAGCTGCTAATTTGGCATATTGCAACAACTGTTTTGTTTGGAAGGGACTTCTTTGCATGATATTTGACGTGTGACATCGTGCGCCTTGTGCTTGAAATAATGGACATTGACACTCTTGTAGCCGTTCTCAATGTACCGTATATAGAGGGCTACAGCTACGCTTGATGAGAACAAGGGTACCAACGGACGCTGCGGCATCCGAAGATGCTGCCCACTATTACCAGCTTATTCTGATGCTTACTGACAATAAGAATTGTCGTGTTTATAGTGACGAAATAGAGGTTGTACAATATGATGGACACCGAGTGGGATTATATCGCGCAACGCGCAATGCTGTTGCATATTTGCATGTAGCACAATTAGATTCACCGAGGTACTCAAAATGCGCGCAGTTATATTATCCGCTCAAAATAGGCAATCGAAGGAACACAAGAGAAGAGAATTGCTGTCGACGTTCCAAACGATGATCAACAGACGAGTTCATTATTGGAATCAATTGTGGTAAATAGTGATCAACCTCAAGTCTGCAAAGACATTCGAAAACAAGACTCTGATAGCTGCTTAGAAATACCATTCTCATGCAAGAACTAGTGGTACAATTATTCAAACATCTCAGTGACGTACATGTGCACTTTAAATGCTTCATAACCTACTTATTTTATGAAAGGGAAAATTTTGAAGCATTTTTCAACATCTCACATATTCCCAACAGTTCTCGGATCGTCAGATTCACAGACCGATTTGTCAGCATCTGGCATAGACTTAGAAAAATATCACTCGGGTTTCAATGTTCACACTACACGCAGGAAGGGGTAGAAACATAGCAGATGAAGGATGTAAAGCTCTCGACATGATGATTAGAAGCTGTTGATTCTAATCGCTTCCAACAAATCGCTATTCGCGAAACTTTAGCATCGGCTTATACTAGACTCTTAACGACACTTTCCAGCCATTAAGACTTCTAGTATAAGCCGATTGACTCAATCCTGCTACCTTTTGTCATCAACGTACTCGTAGTCACCAAATAACTGTCTCTGTATATTATGCGACGGGATTTAAGTATGCTTTCTCACGTGCTCGAGCTGTTATTGTTCAGTTGAGCATGCGCTGGTTTAATTGCTTTGTGAAATTTTAATGTTTGTTAACAGCTCAGCGAGTATTATTAGATAGTCACAAGCGATGCTGGAGTGCTTCTAGCCTCAATTATGCATATGGGCCGCAGAATGGCGGACTGGACAGTCTAGGTTTCGATGAGATGTTTGAGCTGCAACAGTCTCAGTTGTTTCAGCGGTCTGCTTTTGTCCGTCGAACATTTTCCTCAAGCACTGTACAGCTTCTACAACGTGATTATCCGCACTACCCATCGCAACCTTGATCCAAGGCAATCCTACATGCATATTTTCCATTTAACCTCGCCGTTGTGCGAAGAGTGTACAGATTGACTTATTATGCATTTTCTTTTGGTTAAAAGAAGAGCATATACAGTAGCTGTTGAAAAGACCGCACGAAATGAGAAGTTGTTATGCTGAAGGGAAGGAGAAGTAGAAGTAATTACTTATGCATGCTCCCTATTCCTCGTCCTACGGCCCTACTTGCCCTTGTGTCTTATCCTGGGACTGCCCCTTCATTTCTCGACGTCATTGCAAAACCACCGCGTCGGGACAGCCTGTAACGGAAGATTCACGAAACCACAGCCAGCTCCTTGAGTGGTTCCCTGGAACATCCGAACAATGGCTGTATGAAGTCGTTACCTTCCGACACTCCTTCCTCACGACGATGTGTGTTTGTCACCGCGACCGTTGTCCTGATTCATGGCTGCCTCTCGTATCAGCGATCATAGTCCCATCAGTGTGTGCAGTCTGACAGCGCTGAAGGCTTTTGTGAGGAAATCGGCCGCTATCGCTTCGATGTGCACATATAATGGTTTTGTAATGCCCCTTTGAGCAGTCTTTTGTAAAATTGATATTCATGTCAATGTGCTTGGCTCGGAAGGAACTTCTTTCGCTCTCCATCTGGCAGATAGACGCCTGGTTATCCATCCTCATTTTCATGGGCAGCTCCTCTTGGCCCTAGTTCAAGAAATACTTCGCGCAGCCCCTATAGTTCTTGCCCGGCGTGTAAAACCGAGGTGAACATATTCGATAGCGATACTGAAGACTGCGTACGGCACGTCCAGCCTACTATCATGTCTCCAACACAAAAAATCACTCCGCTCACTTGCGACTAATTTTGTCTCCTGTGAAGTCGGCATCGCTTGTGCTTGTAAGCTGCACGGTTGGGATTTGCTCAGCACGTTTGTGCCCGATGTGAAACTTGACACCCTTTTGTCCCCTTCAAATACCAAGAAATTCTCTTGCTCAATTGTTAATCGCTCATTGTAGGTACATGGTCTCGACGCTTATTTTTATCAACCGCATAAGTAACATCCGGTCTTATGCAATGTGCCAACCGTAACATTTTTTTTGCGACCCCACGATCGACTGAAATTGTCTTAGCGATACCGATCTGACTAGTCTTTCCGCTGGCAGCAACGTGTCATCTTCCGCACGTCGTCACCATGGTCGAGCCCGATTGGTGTCGTCACGTCGTGTGTATCTTCCAGACCGATCTTTATTGATAGCTCGTCGATTATCGATTGTTGCTTGATTTCACAACCAGTCTCCTGAGAATGAGTTAGTCGCATCCCAAGGAATTTGATCACGACACTAAGGTCCTTAATCCGAAGCTTAACTAAATGCTAAAGCAAATCATCCACTCGGAACTGCGATCTTCCGGGCACCAGTAGGTCGTCAACATACAACCCGACGACGATATTTCCGCCGTTGTAGAAGATTCATGACTCTGTGACGTACTGTACGAAATCGACTCGAAGCAGCTCTGAATGTATACTGCAAGACACGTACTGTATAACCGACACCCCCCTGTTTATGCGGCCAAAATTTAAAGTTTCAATTTCATGCAGCCTACACTTCTAACGTGCCAATAACCGTTTTTTACCCAAACAGGAGTAGTGTAGGTAGGTAGGTTAAGCAATCGCCATGATCTTTAGGGGCTCCTTAAAACACAATTGGAGGATCCATAAAATAGGATATGCTTCATGGACAAGATTTGTGGATATCACTTCAGAAGTTAATAACGCCCTCCGTATTTATTTTGCAATTATAGCTCACCAAAGTAATCATGCCACGCCTAAAAAACAATGGAAGCACTTGCACATGGCATCAATACATGCTGCAGAGAACAAGAAGCAGAAAATTGAAGTCCATAGTGATGTGCATAAATTTGAAGTAGTAGCGCCTTCATTAAAATTGAATCCCAGATGAAGAAAGAAAATGAAGTGGAAGAGGTTGGCATGATTGTTGGGAATTCTGGGAGAGCTGTCCATCCGGTACTGGCCAACGGGCGCAACAGACCAGTTCGGTATCTGGGAAATTCGTCACGCGTACAAAGGCGCAAGAAGGCGGTGCTGAATGATGCTGCGAGAGGCACCAAACCGTTGACTGAATACTGGACGCTGAAACAATGCTTATAGAAGTTGGTGCTGAAGTGGATGTGGATAACGAAAATGATGCAGACTTGGATGATGCATGCGATGAATACGAGAGTACTTAGTGGACCAAAGCTGATATCAGTTTGGCAGTTGAGAATCTCAAAATCCTAAATCGAAATCCAAACGGGAAGAACAATGCTGCACATGCGCGTGAAGCAGCGCTACTCGGGTACTTTCGGCTACCTAAAATAAGAAAAATGAAGAAAGCGGCAAGCTCGTTTATCTCAGATGCAGCAGGGGCTTACTTTTCCAGATCAATACGGAAATGGGATGGAATGTTTATGAAGACGGGTCTCTGCCTCAGTCGAAACAAGGAAAAACGCCAAGCGATAAAAAATTTCTTTAGGACGAGGACTGTATCGTTATCCTGCAGAAATACCTCCGTGCAAATAAGTTCGATATCGAAATTGCAACCTTGGAAAAATACACGAATGAAGAAATTCTCCCCGAGTTAGGCAACTCTCCTTGCCCAGAAATATCGGAACGAACGATGATGCGCTGGCTACAGCCCTTACACATAACACACCGCGAAGCTGTGAAGGGGATTTGCATCGATGGTCATGAAAGAGAATATGTTATTGAGTATCGCCAAAAGTTTCTGGTCAGATTAGATAAACTTGATGCTCGCATGCCTAATTCCCTGCAAAGATGATAATTTCAAGAATAGCCAAGATGATATGATATGGCCAGCAGCAAATATCCAACCACTTCTTCTGGTGACCCATGATGAAAGGACCTTTGCTGCCAATGATGGTTTGAAGCGCTTTTGGATGCCCGATGGAGAAAAACCATTGCGCAGGAAAGGCCAAGGGAGATCCATTCATGTCAGTGACTTCCTTTGTCCAATTTTGGGACGCCTCGCCCTGAACCAAGAGGAAAAAGAGAAGTTTCTGAAGCTGCCAGAACAAGCATGTGTGTCATCATGCACCCTGGAATTCAGCACGACGGATGGTGGGAGGCAATAGACCTCTACAACCAGGTGCTTGATGGAGCAATTCCCGACTTTGTGGCACAATTTCCAGGCATGAAGGCCCTCTTTGCCTTTGACAATGCCACCAGCCATGCTGCA
The DNA here is from genome assembly GCA_905220665.1 of Albugo candida. Taxonomy (NCBI): domain Eukaryota; phylum Oomycota; class Peronosporomycetes; order Albuginales; family Albuginaceae; genus Albugo; species Albugo candida. Next base: position 430,113 of record CAJNAR010000148.1, on the reverse strand, counting down.
TTTGCTGATGATGCGCTCCGTGCAAACAGCATCAACCTGAGCCCTGGTGGCAAACAACATCTGATGCGAAAAACAACTTGGGGAAATGGAATTTATCAGAATTGATATTTCCAGAAGATCACGCAATTGAAAAACTTCGTGGCAAGGCAAAGGGTATCATACTTGTCCTTCAAAAACGAGGTTTTTGGCTTGTAGGCCTTATAATTGACTATCACGTGAAATGTTCTTCAACCAAAAAGGACTGCTGCGCCAGAAAAATCATGGCAAATTAACCCGACTTTCCTCGTCAGAAATGCATATTAGAAGAGCTTATTGTTGGTGCCGGTCACATGATAATATTTTTATCCAAAATTTCATTGTGAGCTCAGCTTCATTAAGAACTTTTAGGGCTCTGCCAAGCGGTACGCACGAAAACACTGCAATTACTTATGGCCTGGACTAAAGGAAATGGTGCCAAAAGCATTAAATTCGGTCAGTGTGACCGAGATAAGGAACTACTATCGAAAATCTCAGCGTTATATGGATGTTTACCGCAAAGGGTTAAATGGTTAAGCTGGGGAATATGCCGTCAAAAAGTACCGTTCTCACCGACGCGTACCAAATTCAATTCTGATGGACATGAACTGCCACACGGCTTAATACTACATTATCGGGACCATACTTTCGGAGATTGTTTCATAATTATTAACTTGTCAAACATACTTATTATAAAAAAAAAGGTCCCAATAGTATTAAGTATGGCAGCTTTTACTGTACAATCATTGATTTTTTGGGCGGCCAAAATATCGTTCGTCCCATAGAAAATGGCCGAATGTGGCCGAATTTTAAAGTCCTACTAGTCCAGCAAAAATAAAGTTAAGAGCGATTATTCTCCATTATATTAAAGCGTAGCCTATGTACTTTACGATTGTGAAGAGAAAGATTTCTTGTCTACCGAATAAACGTGCTGGTTATAAGTGTCTTGCACTGTAGTAATTTTGCTCACAGTCGTCCTTCATGTATTAAGCCGTAAGAACTGCGCTGAAGGCGAAATACCACTTGATTCGAGTATTAAGCCTCACAGCGCTGTACAGTACCCTCCGGAAAAGATTGTCCGCCCCCCAATTTTACCGCTTTATGAAACCATCACTTTGACTTCCGAAGCATGGTGCACACACCTGATGAGTAATCTACCCATGAAATCTGGTACAAACCTTTTACAGTATACAAAGCTGCAATCCTGCAGAATTTTTTTTTGAATGATGATTCTATGATGAAAATAAACTACATAGCAAAAATGCATGCTACCAGCGATAGAACCCCCTTTTGCTCCAATTACTTCTTTGATCCTCTCTGGCATGGAGCTAACAAGATGCTGTAGCCACTATGGATCAATAGAAGACCATGTCTGTTTAAATCAAAGCCCTAATTCCTCGCAGTTTTAGGATTTGAGGAGCTTTTGAATGGCTGCTTTCATCTTTGTCCATACATTCTCAATGGGATTGAGATCAGGAGAGTTTGCAGGCCATTCTATCATGCCAACGCTGCGCTCGTCACGCCATATTTCTGGCGCTTTTTCGAGATGGATAGGCGCACCATCTTCCATGAGTATGGCACTTCCAGCATTGACAAGGCCTTCCCAGAAGCCAGCCAACTCACCATCGTACACTTGTGTGACAAAGTCAGCTGCTGTTTGACGATTTGGTGACATACGCACAAGCTGGCTTTTTTTGCTATCCTGAAAGGTACCCCAGACCCAAACTAGAGAACGCCCTGACTTGTAAGAAGGTACCAGATAGTCTGATTGGTACCTCTCATTGGTAGATCTCCAGACCAGAGGTCGGTGAAAATTCTTCCCAATTCGAAAGCTGGCCTCATCAGTCCAGCAGATTGATTTCCAGAACTCTATGGTGGAATTATGGTATCTTTCTGCAAAGTCCAGCCTCTTACCAGTATGTGACTTGTTCAAAAAAGGCTTTTTAGCCCCCACTTGAGCAAAGAGACACGCGGCATGTAAAATCTCTTAAACTGCAGTCTGAACAGCTTTGGTTGGCATGTTGATTGTAATTTCGGCCAAAGTTGAACGTCTTGCACCCTTGGTGCTGCGGACTAGAGCTCTGACGTCCCTTTCTGAAAGTTTTTTTGGCCTTCCAGGGCTTTCTTTGGCATAAATGCGTTTTCTTTATATCATCTCTCCATGATGCGTCGCATCTGTCGCTGACTTGCAGGAAATTTCTGCAACTTTGGTACCAGCATGCCTCATTCCAGCAATACGCAAACGTTCCTCGGATGCCAAAGTATGTTTTAGTGCAATTTCAAGCGCAAGCTTGCGGTTATGAGTCGAAAAATTAAGAAAAGCGGACAATCTTTTCCGGATCGCACTGTACTTCCTGCTCACTCATTTCTTCCCTGTGGAATATACAAGTAAATGTTGAGTTCCGGTTCTGTCGAGGAGTTGACTTATGCATTAGATACGTCACCATGACGCGTTGGCACGCCCCATATCTCGGACAATGTGACGATAACTTTACCAGTCATCATGTCCATGGTGGCGGCGAACATCAGCCTGTAATTTTGTCCAAATGAATGCTCGCTCCCGCACGCCTCCATACTTGCCTAAACCGTTCGACGTGTCAGTCAGATCTGTCCCAGTCTCGAAAACCAAATTTGTGTGGAGAGGACGCATCTCGTCAGTGCGCAATGCCATTTCCCACGTGTCATTGTCTTTGAGCGAATCGATCTCCGATTCAGCAGCGCGCTCCCATTTCACGCAATTGTCGCTCTTCGTAGTTTCTTTATGTTCTTTGGATCCACGCGATAAACCGCGCCAATAATCTCGCGTGATAGGGTTGTGCTTTCTTCCCATTAAATCGCGTCTTCATGATCATTGTGGCTTGATTGCTAAAGCCTCAGTCGTTTTACTCTTCCATCCACAGCGCTTCTTGAACTTCTTGAACTTCCCTGACCCCACTCATGGCTCCTCTCGATGTCCAACATCGCCACTTGACTCTGTTAATGAGTCACTAGACTTATACGTTTTAGCTGTTGACTCGACGGTAATGCCGATGGGATCAGCGGTCTTCTTTTTCCTGCCATCAACCTCATCACGTTCGTCAGATTGACGAACGAGTTTTGTATTCGCGTCCTCGCTAAGGTCTTGATATTCTTTTTCTTGGCATGCTTCGTCGTATGAATCACACGGTCTTTCGTGTACAGCAACCGATTGATTTTAGTTTCACCACTCTTACCAATTATAAGTCCTGCTTCCTCATAAGAGTCTTATGTTTTGGTGTCCGGATTGTTTTGAGCACTTTAGATAAAATTTGGAAAGTAAGATATATTACAGGTAGGAGGTCCTTAGTTCACTTTACTAGCTAGTCTAAGCCTTCTCGTTCTAAACGCCCACAGCCACTAATTTATTGTCCAATAGATGAAAGTTGATTAGCCTGATGTGTTCCACACTGGTTCAGGGGCATCAGCTTCAATACTCCCCCTGGACGATAAATTCTTAATGTTGGACTTAATCAGAAGTTGTTCAAATTTCTTCGTCGGCACTGGCTTGGTCAGAAAATCAGCCAACTGATACTTGGTGTCAATGTATTGAAGCTTGATCTTTTTGGCCTTTATTTGTTCACGGACAAAATGGTACCGTATGTCGATATGCTTCGCTCGACTCTGGTATCCATCGTTGTTGGCAATTGCAATTGCACTTTGGTTGTCTTCATGAATGACCACTGAATCATCGATCCTCACCTTTAACTCTAATAATAAACTTTTGACCCACATGACTTCCTGTATGCATAACGAGATAGCAATATATTCAGCTTCGGCTGTGCTGAGAGCCACACTCTGCTGTACTTTTGATTTAAATATCACTGGAGAGTTGTTTATCATCACCATTATACCGGAGGTTGATCTTCTTGTCTCCTTGTCGCTTGCCCAATCCGCATCACTGTAAGCACTGACTTCGATATTTCCTGGCATAGCCTCATAACATATTCCTTTCATTGCGGTTGATTTCAGGTAACGCAAAACACGGATTGCTGCATTCCAGTGTTGTTCACTTGGTTGCTCCAGGTGTCGACTGAGCTGGCAAACCGTGAAAGCAATATCTGGTCTTGTGCCCGTTGCGATGTACAGAAGAGAGCCGACAAGTGAGCGATATGGTCGGTTTTCCATTCTCAAATCTTTTTCTTCTGATTTCGTTAATTAAAGCCCCGGAACATTTGGATTATATACTGACTTCGCGTTTACTTGGTTGAACTTCTCGACCATTCTCCGTATGCAAGCTGCTTGACTGATCTTCATTTGTCGCAGTTCTTGTTTGTATTCCACTTCAATACCAAGGATAAATCGCACCTTTCCCAGGATCTTTAGACTGAAGTGACTCGAAAGTTCGTTTGCAACTTTCTTGATCGAGTCGATGGTTTTGGCTCCGATCAGCATGTCATCGACATATAATGTGACATAAACCCATGACATGGAATCTTTGCGCACAAACATACATGAGTCTGATAGACATTTTGTAAACCCCATCTGAGCAAATACAGTTGATATTGTCTTGAACCAAGTCACACACAGCTGCTTGTTTAAGTCCATATAGACTTCGATTGAGCTTGAAAATTTGGTTTGGCTTGCTTTCAACACCTTGATGTGGATAGATGAACACATCTTCTTCCAGATAACCGTTAAGAAAGGCCGTATCAGCATCATACTGATGAATGGTAAGACCTTGATGGCAGCAGATTGCCAGGAAAATACGAATTGAGTTTAAATTCGCGACTGGGGAATACGTATCTGTGTAGTCAACACCATAAGTTTGTCGATATCCTAGTGCCACCAATCTTGCCTTAAACCGCTCAACTTCACCGTCTTCGTTTCGTTTAATTGTAAAAACCCATTTGGTTCCGATAGCCTTTTTGTCTGGCTTTTTCGTTACGGCCGTCCACGTTTGTTTTTTGTTTAGTGCTTGAAGCTCGGCCTGAGTCGTAGTATACCATAATTCCGATTGAGGTGACTCCAGGGCCTCTTGATAGGATGATGGAGCTTCTATCGCTGCATTCCCTTGTTCGTCTTCAATACGATATCTTTTGGATGGACGATTCATGGTATTAGAATTTGTTACTGGAACGATAAAAGTAGACGGTTCCACTGGTACTATTGCTTGCGACGATTGATCTGGTGGAAGTGCCAAGGGGATATCGTGCCCAATTTTAGGGTTTCCAGAAACCGGGTAGCTTTCGAAATTATCCAGTCTCCCCCTGGGCACAATGGCCTGAATAGTGCTAAAATCGACTTCCGTAAAATCCATATCGACGTTGGGAGATGTCTGGTAAGCATCCAAAGAGCGCTGCCCCTGAGTCGAATATCCCGTCAAATCTTCGTTCGCATTTGTTGACGCTTCAGTCGGATCTACATCCATGCTCTCGACATGCGGAATTGTCCTGATCGGTATTTGTTCGCTTACTTCGTCACACTGACAATCATTTCGATTTTGTTCGGATGATTTATCTCCAATAACAACCTCAACATATTTTGTCTCGGCTAATTCTTGAAATTGCGCTGAACGAGTAATCTCGATTTTCTGCGACTCAAAATTCCATACGCGGAATCCTTTCATATTGTCCGAACATCCGAGGAACATACATTTGACCGCCTTCTTGTCCAACTTCATCCGTCGTGATTTCTCAATATGAGCAAAACCTCGAGCACCAAATACACGTAAATAAGTAAGACATGGCTTGCTCCCAAAACATATCTCATATGGTGTCTTTTCTGGGTAGGCGGCGCATGGAACTCGATTGGTGATGTAAACTGCGGTATTCATGGCTTCAGCCCACCACTTCTTCTCTACTTGCATGTGATTCATCATGGATCTCGCACGTTCCGTAATGGTCCGATTCATTCGTTCAGCCAGTCCCTTTTGCTGTGGCGAATACGGAACTGTTGTTCGGTGTATAATACCGGCACTTTTGCAAATATTCACAAATCGAGTGTTGATAAATTCGCCACCATTGTCGGTTCGGATACACTTAATTTTCGAATTCAGTTGGTTTTCCATCATTGCTTTGAAATCGAGGAACCGATCGATCACTTCAGATCTGTGTCGAATGAAAGATGACACTACATACCTAGAGTAATCATCAATGAAAGTTACCATAAATCTTGCTCCACCTTGAGATTTCGTTTCCATTGGTCCCATTACGTCACTATGTATAAGTTGAAGAACGGACTTGCTCTTTACTTGACCATAGCGTGACTTTGGGAACGGGTGCACAAAAGATTTCCCATTGATACATCCTTCACAAACGACTTCTTCGTCTTTTTCTCCTTTTGACATCGAGTTCATCTTGAAACCATCAACGCAGTGCTTCAAAGCTTCAATTTTCTTGGTAGGTAAATGTCCCAATCGGGCATGCCATACACTGGAACTTGATGATTGTTGATCAGGTATCTCTTTACCAGAAGTGCTAACTAGTGCTAATTCATTTATAGCACACTCCATCACATAAACCTTCCCCATTTTTGTGACTTGAGTTACAATTCGTTCATTGTCTCTGATTTCACAAACTCCTCTTCCAAAAGAGACATTAAGTCCTTTTTCTGCTAATGCTGGGATAGATAGCAATCGGCGATCCAAATCTGGTACATATAGTACATCTTCAATACGAATTGCAGTTTTGTTTTTCAGAATAACTGGAACTGTACCAATGCCTCCTGCTGAAACTTTGTTTCCATTGGCAATAGAGATATACGTTTGGTTCTTGAGTGGTCGGAGTTCACTGAACTCTTCTTTGAATGGGCACATATGGCTGCTTGCTCCACTATCGAGCAGCCAACCTTCAGCCATGTCTTCACACACTGTGAATGCTTGTTCATTGTACTGTTTCTTGTGTTGCACATTCTTCCAACAGTCAGTCTTTTTATGTCCACTTTTGTTACAGTGATAACATTTTCCTTCGAATTTGTAACTCTTTTGAAAAGACTTTCTTGCGTCGAATCTTTCCGACTTCTTCATTGCTTTTGCTTTTAGAGCAATTTCTCCTGTCTATTTTTTCACCAATAGTGCATATTCCCGATGCAGCATTTCTTTTGCTTGAAAAAGATCCATCCCTTGCACATTTTCGATAATTTTGATTATGGGATCGTACTCATCCGAGAGACTCCCAAGTAATATTACTAATTGCTCATCCATACTAATTACATCCCCACAAGCTTGCATCGAAAGGCATAATTCATCAAATTTAATAAAATGTTCCATAATATTCTGACTCTTTTCCATTCGGAATTCATGAAGTCTTCGCCGGTTTCGTACTCTGTTGTGTATACTATTTCGAAGGTAAAAGTTCTTTAGAATCTCCCATAACTGAGAGGTTGTACAAGCGCCTCTGATCATTACCTGGAGACTCGGGCTGATTGACATTGAAATGATTGCGAAGGCTTTAAGGTCGTTGACTTTCCAGATTGCCAAAGCTGCAGGATCTTCGCTGAGTGACTCCGACTTGTCGATATGATGCAGCAAACCCTTCTTCATCAGCTTCATACGCGCGTTGAACTCCCATCTAAAGTAATTGTCCTCGCCAAGGAGTTCGTCGACCGCGTTCTGAGTATTTGGGCTCATAACCTTTTGAGCACTTTAGATAAAATTTGAAAAGTAAGATATATTAAATGTAGGAGGTCCTTAGTTCACTTTACTAGCTAGTCTAAGCCTTCTCGTTCTAAACGCCCACAGCCACTAATTTATTGTCCAATAGCTGAAAGTTGATTAGCCTGATGTGTTCCACACTGGTTCAGGGACATCAGCTTCAATAGATTTGGTTGCGAATTTAGGTGATGCACCTTAAACGGATGGATTATCTGAGGATATCATCAGCATTGTCTAAGGGGGAATCGACTAGGCGAATTTAGGACCTAAGTTAATAATATATCAGGTATTCGGTATAGCCACACCCCACTTTTGGTATAGCCACGCTCCTAACTTAGCTTAAAACACCGGTACCGTTACACCCCCTAATTATCCTAATAAATGGGAACCGGTATCACCACACACCCTAAACTGAGTTACAGATTTGTTTCATTAATTTTGAGTTGTGGACATGTGCGCCTGTTGTGACCTTCTTGTTTGCAGGCCTCGCATCTTCGTTTTGGCAGTTCCTGTCCCTTCCTCTCAATATACTCAAATGCGTACCGATCTCGTTTGGTACTCCTTGATCCTTTCGGCCGTCCACGTGAGGCCACTGTGGCAGGATCATTTACTTCAGGGCTTGGAAAGGTGTGAGGCAATTGAGATCCTGTTCAAAAAGGCGCTGTCTGTGTGGAGGCAAGACCGAATAACTCTCTTGCAAATTTTCCATAATGTCCGAAAAGCTTGTTTTTTTCTGAAGAGGCACTGCAGGATACAGTGTGGGTTGTACAGGCTTGTAAAGCCACCAGTGCTCATGAAAATGAGCTTCATGCAATATTGACCCCATCTTTTCCAGCTCTTTGATGGCATGAGAGCAAGGCAATCCTTTAGTGCTCGTGAATGTTTTAGTGCACTTTTCATTTTTCTCCATCGATAGTGCCTTTTGGACTGCTTGGAGACCTGCAGAAAACAAAATATGGTCAGTACATAAGTTGTCAGTACTGTACACAACTGTATTCATACACTAGTCTTACATACTTCATTCAATGCATAATGTGAAATCTTTCTATCCACGATTGTCCAGAAGCTCCCACTAAGGCGGACGATAATGTGGGAACTATCGTATGCAACCTTTTGAATTATTCTTTGTCGCTGCTGTTGAGCTTTGAGAACCAATTTCTCATTAACTGTTGCCAAATCTCCTTTCGAAACTGCGATCCATTCTTCAAGGTTGCATGTCCGCCTTTAACGCAAGATGTAGCTACATGCCCAAAATGCTTTATCTTTTTGTCCAGGCAAGGATTAATTTCTCCTTGTGCGGAATCCATGTGGATTGTAGATACGCATAGCCAGTCTCACTAATAGCAACTTTGAAAGCACCAAATTATCTTCTAATTTCTGTGAATTGGTAGAGCAGTACAATACGTGCCACTTCGTGGGAAATTCAATTCAGCCTTCGTCCTATGTAGAGTGCTGTTTAAGGACATTTTTATTAATATGTCATATACAATGCAGATCCTTCGCTTCAGGTAGAGCCAGTGATATTGCAGCCATTGAATCCAATTTTCTGTCAGTGATAATGACAATCGGCCCAGTGATTCTATCTTAAAAAACAATCCTCATTTGTCCAAGTGCCCAAATTAGCCATCTTCTTATTCGTGTCGCAAGAAAATATTTCAAAGGGGATATGACTGGTTTGGACATGCCACGTCCATCAAAGGGAGCAATTTCATTCGAAACCTGATGATTTTGTCTGCTCTTAGTTGATGTTCGGCAAACATTGATTGCAAAGCATTTTACTCACCTGTTGGTTTTGTATGTCAAATCTGCTATAAGAACCCCTTCCGAGGAAAAATCATTGTCTGTCGAGATGCAAGGCTTAGGTGCAACTAAGAGGCGCGTCAATTGACCCGATGAAGGGTCCCGATCAAGCTTATGCCTAATGGCATTTTTCTTTAGTGTGTCCAGCAATGCTTCAAGAGGGCCACGACCAAGGAGAAATTCCGCTCGTTCACGTTTCTCAACATTGTAAATGTCTTCCCGGTGGCAAGGAAAGTAGAATCAGACCGCTTCCTCGTACTCAAAATTTACCGAGGAGGGGCTCCATCTTTTGTGAAGTCCAAAATTTGCTGCCTCAGCACCTGGTTCAATACCTTGGCTTCTGGGAATGCTGCAAGATTCTCTGCTGCTTCATGATTGGGATTTGCAACGACCACACTCACTCGCCATTCTTGCACAGAATTTTGATTCAGTTGGCGCTGAATGGTGACTAACCATGAACACATTAGAAGCCGCGTTGATGTTTGGCGGATCCTCGTGCCCTTGTTTTTGTACCGACCACCATGAACGCAAGAAAGCCACACCTTCCTAGTAATTACGTACTTGTCGGCCTTTGTGCGAGCTTTCTTTGTGGAATAGACTTCTTGCCACGCAAAGTTTTTTATTGCCTCTTCTTCAATTTCATAGTTCTCATAGTTGTGATCCGGGGGTGGAGCAAGTGGCATAGTGAGAACAGTGTATTCACTTAGCGTACGTATAGCAATGTATGCAGGTGTATAGCGAGTTGGATAATTAGGGTGTATGGCTATATCGGATTCCTTAATTAGGGTGTGTGGCGATGCCGGTTCCCTGATCTAATTTAATCTAGCGAGTGTGGTGATACCGGTCCCCATTTACTTGGGATATTTTAGGGGGGGGGGGTAAGGATAAAGGTGCTTCCAGTTAAGCTGAGGGTGTGGCTATATCGGATTCCATATTTTATGGGAATTCCTAAACTCACCCCATCCATTTTTTAGCCAATCCTATTTCATCATTTTAGCAAATCATATTTGATATTTTTAGCCAACCGGATCTACTGAATTTATAGCGACGGTAAGTTGAAGATGTCCACTTGTGGAAGATCACCATCTCGTGAAGAGTCATAGGCAGTGAACGGTCGTAGAGAGACATAAGGTAGTTGCTAAGGAGTTCCCAATATACCTTTAAAAAATTAGTCTTTGCGTGTGTTCTTTGTGCAGTTTCCAATAATGGTAGCACTTCTTATAAGGGACGCATGAAACGTTAGAAATACATCGGTAAAAACTTCATGTGATTTGCTGTCTGTTTACAATAGGATCAGGCTTTCTTATGCAAATCAATTTAACAAAATTCAGAATAACCAATGCAATATAATCCATCTGCGTAGACACAATAACATTTGAAAATCCAATGTGGCATGTACTTCGACAAGAGACATCAAAGCATGCATTGATTATAGCCCGCAAATAGTATCAATTAACCCGAAACAACAATAGCAAATTACCACGGACCACTTGCACCGTTGTACATCAGCAGGCCCTGGGAATACCATGTGAACATAAATTTAATCAGCTAATCCAACACAACACGCCACTTGCAGAAGGAGACGTTGACTCCAATGGTGGCTCAACCAGGAAACCCCCATCAACCTATCATTGCCAACCTACAACTTTAAGCAGAAAGACAGTAAAGTTTTAATTTGCTAACTTTGGAGCTATCTTATCGGCAATGTCACATTTACAGTTCAATTCGCGAACAATTAAGCACAAACATAACAATCCAAGATCCTCCGACAATCAGGGGAAGTGGAAGGCCATCAGGTTCACGCAATCATTCAGCACAAAAAGATACTTCAGCGTTGGATATGTCCAGGCAAAAAATCAAACTCGGATTTCTAATCCACAAACCCGTCGCCTTCCCAGAGGCCATATTTGTCAAGCAACAAGACATAATGCCAGGAGTTGCAGGTTGCGTCCTGCATCAAGTTCCACTATAATCAAATCTGTCAAATATGTTGGCTAAATTGATGAAATATGACTGGCAAAAAAATGGATGGGGTGAGTTTAGGGCACACCCCAAAAAATAGAAATTCCAAACATGCCCTCTACTTTCGTACTGCCATGTCCGTTGCTCTTAAGTCAACTTCTAGCTGGTGGCAGTAACACCATAAGAAAAGCTGAGTTTATTTCAAGCATAGGAAAAGTAGCCTAGTAGGCAATTATTTCAGAAGAAAATAATCCAGCCACGATTGCCTTCTATTGATTCGCGCTCTTTGCTGATTCTAACTAAGCTTTCTGAAAGCCTGCAGTGCATGCAGCATATTGGCTCGAAACACATGAGCTGGTGGTGCACTTCCACCATGAGCTCTCCCTAGCGCAGCTTCACAAAGTAAGTAGGAAGTAAAAATGCCACAGGAATTACCAGCCACTTGCTTTGTGCAGCTGGTTCAGGCGTGCAGGTACGCAAAAAGGACACCATTATCTGATCATTTAGTCACATGTTCTCGTCAAGCAATGGTTGTAAAGCTTTGCGTAGGCCTCAATTCTCCTCAACAACATCGTCCCTTTTGGTATGAAAGGAAACAGCAGACTTATTACGGATCATAAAAAAAGGGAATTGTTATATTCACTCCCTTTTTGGTTAAATTCACTCCCTTTTTAAGTCAGGTGGTACACATAATTATACTATGTATACTTTTTAGTTATATTTTGGAAATTTTTATAGTCACTTCTTTTCACTCCCTAATACGTCCCGTGACCAGAAAAGTTATGTTGACTTTCTTTCGGTTGAATTCACTCACGTCTGCATGATTACTCTTCAGATAAGAGAACCTTTTGCCCTCTCCACGACTTACCTTCCACCAACTCTAACTGTGCAGCGCGAGAATGGTACTGTAAAGAGAGCGCCCATTGTAGAAAGGCAGTCATACTACAGTAGAACAGTAGCGAATGGTAACTGACGCCATACTTCCTGTTTCTCAATACAGCGGATGGATGTAAAGATATGCTGCCATTCATCCAATAACAGAACGCTGACGCGCAGCAAATGCCACACCTTTGTGCTTAGCTGACACAATGAGCACTCTAGACATACTATCTCTCCAAAAGGCCGGATATGGTAGCCGTGAAGAATTGCTTTCCGCAGCACAGAAATGGGCGTTTGGCCAGGGATACGCAATGACTGTCAAACGTTCGGCTAACAGGAAAAAAATGGATACTTGAAATGTGACCGTGATGGTGCACACTTGTCTCAAGTATCAGAACGGGAGCTACAGGCAGCATCTCGGCGTATTCAATGCCCCTTTCTCCTCTCTGCGAATTATCAATGTGTGTCACGTGACTTGAAAAGGAGTGAATATAAAAGTTTCCTATGTATAAATGAAAAGTATACATAGTATAATAATGTGTGCCACCTGACTTGAAAGGGAGTGAATTATGGAGTGAGTATAACAATTCCCTAAAAGAAATATACCAATTTGATAGAAAAACAAAAAATATATACCAAGGCTGTATACTATACGTATGGGTATACACATTACACATTTTAATACCAGCGATGGAAAACGAGGACGAAAAACAGCAAAGTAGCAGCAGCTTCTTCGAGAACAGGAGTTATGCCAATAAGAGGGATATAATTTAAGCAGTAATTGAGCACAAACGAAAATGTAAACGTCGATTTCGTGTGTGGTCCAGTGACAAGCGGCGTTACAAAGCAGTGTGCATACAGTACGTCTATTTCTTCGTTGTTTAGTTTGCCTTTTCGCGGACATTCAGCCCTCCAACAAAATTTATTTTGCACTCCTGTCAATTATATCGAATCGTCAAAGGCGTCTCGTAGATATACAACTGCGAAGAAAATTGCTCTTCAGTCAGAGATATGGCCGTGATCTCCGGCAGGAAACCTACTCCTCTACATATATGAAGTGTGCTCAGGCACTCGAGAAGTTGGATCTTGAGTTATTCGATAGTGGTATTGAGCAGTACAGCCTCGATAGGTCTCATCACTTGTATTACACCAACCACAAGTGGCAGATCATTTTATGTGGGAGTAAAAAGCAAGGAAAGGAAACATTATTTTCCATCTATTCCACGCTCACAATTCTCATGAATCGTCTGGAAGCTTCCCGAACCAATCAAGAGTCATCCGATGTCGACACATTGGTCATGACGGGAGAGATCGGACGCACTGGATACCGAACGAGTGGGAACATTTCTGGCTACATCACGGCATCGTGTGTTACCAGTTTTCGAAGATTTACAGTTTCGTCTAGCCTTTCAAATGTTGCCAGTTCGATCTTGTTTCTGGTTCTTAAAGGATATTCATCCCGACATTATATTGTGCACGCAGCCTTCGTGTAGGGCAGTGGAATCCGATCAACATTCCTTTCTAGAGTGCGATCAGACGGCACAATTATGGAGGGAGTTACTCCCTAGTTGGGATCAGTTTTCTCCTTTCGACCACGTTGGACGCATATTGCATGTGTAATCGTACCAACAATACGGTCGATTAAAAAGACTATTTAGAAATTATATCAGATTTATAGCTTGCATTGCAAGCGGTGACACTGCACTTCGTCTGGACAGATTGGAATCGTCGTTTGTTCGAACAGCGATCAGCAACGCCGACAGTTCCAGCACTTTCCGTGATCTACACCACGTTTAGTCCGCACGCTCGGTACTTTCGAAGACAATGTTACGACCAAGAGGAACGCATTCGGCTTGCTAAAGTTTTGGAACAACTCGCAACGCAAGGATCACTCGGTGGATTATCAGAAGTCGAAGATCATTGCTGCGGGTCCGGCACAGGCGAGTGGAAAGGCAAGTGCAACTCGGATCCTAGTCCTAGTTGGCAGGTTATGCTCATCGTAGTGTGGCGCACACCAATTTGCAAAACACTGTACTTTAGACCGTTTCACAACTCACAGTACTTTTGGACCCTTTTACAAAACACGGTAGTTTTGGACCATTGTTTCACAACTTTTTACAACTTTCAACATTTATCCGTTACACGATGGATACACTCTCGTACTGTAGTGGTGGAGGCTACCGCACTGCAGGACTAGCAACGAGGAACATATTATCATCTTTCACAGGTATTTTGCCAAACGTTCTTGTATGTATATATGTTATTTAAGATAGCCTAGGCAACTAGAGAAATCAGTTAGTCTAATTCTAGTAATATAGACACCTTCAACTGAGCAGTACAGCCTCATTCCATCCTATATGGCTTAACTAAACATTCGAGGCCTCGAAGCCAAGCTTAATATCGTAGATAATGGATTTATGCGATTGAGTATCCTTTCCTATGAAGAGCTTAAAGTAAGTCATGTAGTGAGCATGTGATTTTGATTTCCGTGCACGGCACATTTATGAATACCTCAATTGGTGAGATTCTCCTTGTAGCGTGCTTTCGAGCTGAAAACAGCTAGATCCAAATTATCGCAGCTGGGCTCGTGTCGGTGTAGAATGAAGATAACTGGAGCTAGTTTTTGAAGCTCCTACTCTCTCACCTCCAGCCACCTCCAGCATTCGTGATATCGGATAGAGACAAGAGACTTACGGAAGCTATGCATACATCAAAACCAGACGTCCCACCTTTTTTCTGCTCCTAGCATTTGATGGACACTTTTATCAAGAATTACAAGTCCAACCTGTTGAAGAATTTGGCGTGGATATTGGCTCGTTGACGAACAACGGTGGAGTACGAGAAGGCGAAGGCGAATATCGCCAATTTAACACGCAATGCGCTGGTGTGGCTACAGGAGTTTGATCGTAAGAATTGGTCAACAGCTTACTCACCGTGTCTAAGATACAACACTTCGACGTCGAACAACGTGGAGGCGGTAAACAGCGTGTTGAGGGGAATTCGGAGTCTTCCTATCATCGACTGCTTAATGGGAATTGGAAGTTACGTGGGGTGCAAGTGGGCTGAAAATATCAGCAAACCGAAAGGATGGGAAGTACTAACTCTATATGCATCACGAAAGGTGAATAAAATAATGGCCGCTGCGAGCTGGGGTGAAATTGATGAATGTTCGACCTGTTGCTACATCGTCGCAATCCGCTCAGGGGTGGGGAGTATTCAGATGAAAGTTGCAGTTCAATTCCGCTGAAGTTGTGCGATGCTCGTCTGGGTACTTCGAAGACGATGGCTTGCCTTGCATCAATGCATTAGTAGCATTGAAGCAGTCCAGAAAATTGCCCAGCATGGTCACGTATTTTCATGACTCCTGCGGCCTCCTGTTCTGAGAGATCCGATGATAACATAATGCCAATCGTGCTAAAAAAATGATCTCACACGAGGTGTGTGCAACGCTCCATCTTCAAAGAAGCGGATCCATCGCAACGAGCTACTGAGAAAATAGAAACGCGCCGAACGAGATGTGGAATATGCAACCATTTTGGTCATAATCGTAGGACTGTCCGATAAGGGACGCATAATTGTATACTTCGTTAATCTCACTACATAGTACATCATTAATCAAAGGTTTTTCATGCAAGACTGGGTTTTTCTCGTTAGAATCCTAGGTGTGTGTATATCCGTACGTATAGTATACAGCCTTGGTATATTTTTTCTATAATCCCAATTATTATTCTTGATTCAGTTACCGATCTTGTAATCTAAACTACTTTAATTGAAATGACTCACCTCTGCAGCCAAGTCCCTGTTCTTCTCCTGAATTTTTTTTCACTAGCTGGATTGCTTGTTGTATTCTGTAAAAAGAGAGAAATTAATTAGATGAATCAAACAACACCATTCCAAACTGATGCCCTACATACCTGTCGCAATTTTTCACCCCTTCTTTTATTATGCCCCCGCTTTCCACAAGCTCGGCATTTGCTTTTCCTTTTTCCAGGTTTATGGGATTCAAAGGCTGATGGATCACGCTTGTTTGATTTATAGACTGCTTTTGTGCACGACGCCCACGCGTTTTGACGGAATGTGGTGGAAGAATGTTCTGCTCAGTCAGAATATCTCTAACCGCTAAGTGCAAACGAGCTTTTTCATGGAGGGAGCACTATTATACACCTCATAGAGCTCGTAGTGTGTGTCCTCCCAGCTATTAATATCTCTTTGCACAGAATTCTGCAGACTACCTTTCACCCAGATTTGGAATGAATGCAGGTCATCTAAGGTCAGAGAATCGTTGGCGTGTTGTTTTGCTTGCAGAGTATTCTGGCAAGGTAAGCCAAATGTGACAAGTTCTGCACAAAGGCAAAGCTCGGGTAGTGATTTCCCATCTTTCTGTAATGTTTTCAATGCCTCCAACAGGGTAAACATCCGGAAAAATGGATAAAGAGCACAGATGTGAGACTTTATCATTTTGTGACCCATTGCAAAAAATAGTATCCTACCGTTTCGATGGCGAATCTGGACACCACACACCCAAGAAACTGAAGAAGGGTATCCTGGTATTTGTGGATTATTTTAGCTGGTCTGCTGCCTCAGCAGCTCGGATTGCATCAAGGTGGTGTTGAATAGCAATGTTAAGTTGGCCTACCATTTGTTGAAGGTCACCTGACGACGTATGGACATATTTTTTGAGGAGTGAGTGTGCACCCTCAGCTCGAGAGGAGGTGGTCTGTCCAAAAGGAAGACAATTTCGAGTCCATGCCTCTATGTAGTGTTCTTTCCAAGGTAACCAAGTTTCACGCAGATACGTAATGCACTTTGCATGGAATTACTCATATTGAGTTTTAAAGGTATCTCATAGATCCTTGTACTTGTTGACTGTAGAACAGCGAGCAACAGTGTTCCAATTGGAAATGGATAATTCCAAGTATCCACGGATAAAAATTCTCTTTTGCAGTTTGCCAAAATATTCTTATTGTTATGACAAACAAAGTAGGTGAGGAACGCCAGAAAAACAATGTTTATGGCATTGGTCAATGCCACTTCTTTGTCCGTTACTAGGCAGGCAGGCAGTTTTCCTGATGGCAACGTAATATTCTTGAATTGACTCAGCGCCCATTTGTAGTCACCAGCCTTTCCTCCTGGGAAAAGATCCTGCCAGCGGAATAGGACTGGTTTAGTGCGGTCATCCCAACAATATGAATAAGTGACATACCATACCGGTTCGTATTACATGCGCAATCAATCACAAATACATGATGGTATTAATCAACCAGATTTTCTGATGCAACTTGACTGAGATACAGATGTCTTATATGACCTGCTTGGTAATATTAGAGCTGTGGTGCTATTTCTCCCCAGAGCCGAGCTCATCCATCGAGGCCTACAAAGATGTGCGGCCTGCAAGGTAATGCTTGCGAATAACAGTTTTTAGTTGCTGATGTCCTTTTTTGTGACCGCATCTTGAGATCCCTCAGCTGGATCTGCCTTCAAAGCTGCAATTTCTCTTGATGGGAAGTTGCCCATTGACCTTACAGCCATTTGTTGCGGATGCAGCGATGAAAACTTTCTGATACCTGGATGCCCACTGAGGTCAACAGCAATCTCATGGTTGTGCTCTGATCGAACGTCATCAAGCAACCAAACTCCTTGCTTTAGCCGACCAGCCCAGCGAAAGGAACAATCATGCTGACGGCTGGAAGATATCCGCTGGCAGGTATATTCTGTTAATCTCCAATTATTTTGTAAACATCACCCAAGTCACATCCATAATAAACAGTAGTGGCTTTGAACGGGATATGGTTATAACGAAACCATTGGATATTGCATGTCGTTTTACTGCCTCATCAATAGAGATTCGAGTACCAAAGGATGTATTTTTCGCCAAATCTAGAGGTGCAGTATTTGCAAGAAAATATCGGAGCTGGATGCGTGAAGAGCAGCAGGAGCGAGAGAGGTGGACAAGGTGGGCGGATTGGACAGAGTGGTCTGGGGAGTGGGCTGGGTAGTGAATTGGGGATTGGCGGTGCTAGCAGCTGAGAACATGGCACCAGTTGTGGTAGACGGAGTGCTGGGATACTGGAGGTGTAACAGGAGGGATAGACTCCTTAGTTAACTTAATTGATGGTTTTAAAGTAGGGGGTATGTTTGTAATTTATAGTTTAGGGGGTGCCCGTAGCAAAAATAGAGTGTGTCCGCAGCAATTCCCTTATTAAATTGGTACTTTTTTTTAATCCCTAAATTAGGGGATTTGGGGTGAGTGGCGATACCAGTTCCCATTTGATCAGGAGATTTAGGGGGCGATACCGCTTTCCAATCAATTTTAGGGAGTGTGGTGATACCGGTTCCTATACCGAACGGGGTGTGGCTATACCGGCTTCCCATCTTTTTATAATCCCAATTATGGGGACGTATGGATTTTATACCACTTTTTTAAAAATATGGGTTATATACCAAAACGAGTATTGCATGTACGAAATTGCAAAAATATGAAAAATACACCAAAAAGTCCGAAATTTATGTAAAATTATGAGAAATCTACCAAAAAGTCGGAAGTTTACACATTCTTGAGTGCCATGTCGTTAGAATATTCACATCTGGCGACTACGACGACTGCCGGCAACGTCGGCTACGTTAGTAAGACTTAAGAGTCAAGTGACGGCTGTTCGCCAGGTGACTGGGCAGACGGGCGTGACTTCCTTACTCACGCGACTACGCTGGTCGCTACGACTTATCGAGTGACCAAAGACGCTTCATGGTGATGTGTGTCAATCCAAATTGCAGCTTCGCAGTCGCTTTTGCGCATTATAGGGGTTTTGAGCCACCTCATACGCTCGTGCCGTACCCGTGCGACGCCACGGGTTGATTTGGCTTTATACGAAGCGAGTCATGTACACAAGCCTTCATGTGTCACTTTTCTTGATTCGGCCCTCCACTTCGTCGTTGACAAGGGTCGTGACGCCAGTCCAGCTGAGATGCAGAAGAAGTTGACGGCTGATGGGCGTCGATTGACGTCCAGACTTCTGTCGACGCCTGCATCCGACTCAAAGCGCAACTCTTCGATAAATATCGCACGCAGTATTCGTCAATCTTGTCATACGTACACGAAATGAGCAAGCGCAGACACAAGGCGGATATCGCGTTGCGCGAGGACAAACGTTTTCAGGTCGTCATCGTATACAAGCTCGGCATTCATGTGCTTCGCGAATTCGCAGATCGCGGTATCAATCTGGATGGCACATTTATGAACAACAAATAGGGCGTAGTCCTTCTTGTCGCTTGCTGTAAGAACACCAAGAATGAGATCCAGATTGTCGCGGTCGCTTGAATATAAGGCGAGACAAAATTCAATTGGTCATGGTTTCGGGTCTTTCATCTACTCTTTAAAAATAGCGCCAGCATTCGCCATCTCCGACCGTGACAAGGGTCTCATTCCGGCGATGCAAGTTAAAGCAGGTGACATCCCTCACTTTTTTTGTGCTGGCCATGCTCAGAAAAAAATTCAACGTCAAGTTTCTCAATGCGACACTGAAGGACCAGGCATGGAATCTGGCCAATTCCTTGACGGTTGCGTCGCTCGAACGACGAGCCACTGAGTTGAAGAAAAACAATGCACAGGCGGTGATTTGGCTACTCGATGCAGACAAGCTCAAATGGGCTGCCACGTATAGTATACGTCCGCACTTTGGGACCGTGACTAGCAACAACGTGAAGTCTACTAATAACGTCCTGCTTGAAGCTAGAGAGAAGCCACTTCTGGACTGTCTCGCATGGCGGCGAAAAGTAGATAGGGATCAAGTGGGTTGACTCAAAGTATTGTGCCCGTTAGCAGTGGGGAGTGCCCTATATGGATACATACGGTAGAGAGGCAGATAAATAGTGTCGTCACCAAGTCGGCTTCGTGGGGTGAACTCGAAGCTTACGCAACCAAGGAATTCGAGCGCAAGCGCTTTGTCTTTGTCGTTGACAAGATCGAAATCATCCCGAGCTGCCTTTCATTTCTCGTGGTCAACGTGAGGAAGGATGGAGAGCTGCCTGTCGAGTATTCTGCCGACCTAGACAATCCTAGAAATCTGTGTTTTTATGGCTAATTTGGCGACAGGAAAGGGCCATGCTTTCCTCTATGCGGCCCTTCGATCCGTCAACAAGCTCTCACTACCCAAGAATTTTTGCGATGATTCGGGGACCAAGGAGGTGTACCAGCGTGCTTACGACCGCTTGGTAAAGATGAGTACATGCGTGAAGATGGATGAACTGACGCGTTTAGAAAAGCACCACCCACTCATGTTGTCAAAGAAGCGTGGCCGATCGAAGAAGGCGAAGCGAATCGAGTCTTAGGCTGCCACGGAAGCTTTCAAGAAGAAGCGCAGCTACAAGCGCACTACATGCGGTAACTACGGCCACAACAAGCGCACTTGCAAGGACTAATAGTTCCTTGCCATAAAAGAATACATTTTTATAATTTTACAATTTTGCCCGTGTAATATTCCTTTTGGTATACAAACCATATTTTTGAAACGAGTGGTATAAACTCCCCATGTCCCCCCCCCGTTTATTCATAGTCGTAATTTTGTCCGACTTCTCTTGCAGCTTTTTTTCATTTCCTATGCATTTTATTGTCTGTATTACTAAAGCACTGCCACAACAAAGTATGGATTGGCGACGTCTTTTTATCTTGTTTGGCATCGTTTTGATCCTAGACGTACTTGATGCCGCTAGATGTCTTTCAATGCGATCTTTCCGTTGATTGAAGAAGTATGCATAATACCCGATGGCAGAAGGCTCATATTCAAAAATGTAATATGTATTTTTCGCCGAGGCATCAAACCAATATCATTATCTTTGCAGAATATCTACCAAGTTCGGGAGCCAATGTGTAGAACATGAGCGCTGAGATGTTTAAGGGAATGCGTTCGTTTCTTCTGTGTAGATTGCCATCGTTTTTACACGGCCGCTCATGAAGGCTCAAAGAGGACTTAGCCGTTAAATAACTTCTCGGTTGTAGGTCCAATTTGTCTTTTCCTCACTGAATCTCTCCTAAGAGCGGATTGGAAATCCGACGTATGAGCGATTGGGCACAAAATAATACATCGAAAGACATCAAACTTCTTGTGCAGGGAAATATAAAATAGTACCTTTTTTTGTTTGACATTGCGTCTTATTAAAAATGCCAGCGTCGTTAACTCCAATTCAATGTTGTGTGAGAGAGATTACTTTTGTTTGCCTTTAAAGGTGGTGGATGCATATTCAGAATCAATCGATACTCTGAACGCACATTGTACTATTCACATATTGTATCATTATCGAAGCTTCATCTGGCGCTGATCATAAAAAAGGACACGATGTAGCTATATTATCAGAGCACGAATGAGGAACCAAAAACTATCTATCCTTGACTGCGCCCTGGTACGAACGTAGTATCCAACCAAGATCTGATAGAGGTATTCTAAACAACAGGGTACGCCTTCAATTATATAAGCCTAGTGTTGTGATGGAAAACAAACTACCACTAATTTGCGTGGCGGTATTTTGATTTACGGTAAACAGAGCATTAGGAAATTTGACATACTCACCGCTTCGCCTCTAAAAATGACGCTTGATATCGACCCCGACTAATAATGAAACGCGCATTGACGGTAACGCTCGAGATACTTATACGATGAAATGGAATTCCCCGTCTACGAAGAAAAGTAGGATTTCTCGGAACTTACCATCGCTAGAGTTTTCTAGATCAGAAGCGTTTCGTTTGATGGTCCTGTGTGCCTACTCATAATGCCAAGAATGTCACAGGCGTATTATATTTGCTGAAAGTCTTTCCGTCAGAGGATTCACCCAGCGTGCTAGTAAGCCAACACCACAGCAACAATTTAATCGTTCTCATGAGACTCAGATGCCTATAAAATAAAATTATAATCACCTGTAAATACTCTATAAGATGTTGCTTAGTGCTTCTTCTATACCGCATGAAGAGACCTTCCCAAAATATCTCCATAATTTTGTGTAAACCCTATGTGGTATTACATCTCTCAGAGACGATAAAGCTAAATTTCACACAATGAGGTCTTCGAAAATATATAAATTGCGTGCGCAGTATATCGACTATATAATAGCTGTCGTTTAGCTTAGTCATGCTAAAAATATAGCGACTCTAGATCCGACAATGCTACTTTTTATCATCTCACTATAAATTCGTGATGAGCGCTGCAGGGAGCTTCTTTAGCGATGAGAAACTCAAAGCAAGGACTATATGCCCGACACCCTTAGATCCGGAATACTGGCAAGGGATCACGCATTCCTATCAACATGAACGTAATATTTCATCGACTAATTTCTCATCGATAAGAGGGGACAGCTTCAATAATGCTGATCAGGATTCCGGTTGCTCACCACAAATATCTATTCTCAGTCCGGTAAATTGCCAGGTACCAATCGGTCCCACGACTATTACGGGAGCGAAATCGCCAAGCCGTTCAAATCATTTGAATGACGAATTGACTCCAAAGCATGAGCCAGGAGTTCTCACAGGACAAGAGCATAGCATCCGTCTACCGAATAATTTCAAATTAGAACTTCGAGATGCTTTTTATTCTGTTCGCTCATTAATCAGTCCACTTCACTTGTTTGCGGCACATGACCCATTGCATCATGGAACAATCTCTATCCAGCACTTTCACATGACTTTGTCCGATATCGGCGTTGTTTTGAGCACTTCACAATCCAAGATCATCACGACGCATTTTTGTGTACGACCCAATCATGTAGATTATGTGGCACTTTCACGATACATGGCTCTTGACGACTATGAATTGTAAAACTAAAGTCTTGTTTTATGTGTTTTATATTTTAACTGATTCTTCTCTTTCTATTTTAGCGATTGTATCCGGCATCAAGTACGTAAAGAGCAACGTGGGCTTTTGGCTTCGGGGGTTGATCTATACACAATCTTTCAGAGCTATGATGAGACTGATACTGGATTTATAAGGTATAAATTGTTCTTCTCCCTCGTTTTCTCGATGATGAAAATGGTAATATCTGAGTCGACTCTTCACTTTCTTGTTATCTCACTGGCAATTCATCCGTTCGACAAAACAATGATATCCTACACCAAATTTTTGAATCTCTTTGGCATCAGGGGAAGCGCAGAGAGTAACGGCTATGATCCGCACAAAAATTTGAACGTATATCAACAAAGAAGATCTAATATATCGCAAGACAGTAATAAAGAACCACAAATTGGTCATTCCATCAGAGAGAAACACGACCTACCAATGTGCAAATTCGAGAATTACCGAAAGCACTCTTTTATCCCGGCTACAGTCTTTCGTGGATGGGTTTGTCGTGTGTGCAGGCACCAACAAGTCGAAGAATGGGTGAAACATTGTGAGGTTTGTGATACATCGAGATTGAAACCTGTTCCGGGTGGTGGTCGTTTTCCAGATGGGTCACAATATCTTTGCTGTAGACGCTGCGACTTTGTCAATAGTTACGACGTGGAGGAATGTGAAATGTGTGGGTTCCAACTACCGAATCCATACGTTGGAGGAAAAGCAGCGAAAGAACGACACATAAGACCTCGATCATTTTACTCTAATGATGATCACGCTTTTGGGGAGTGCAGGATAGCTAATCAATCTTACGATAATCCAGTATGCAGCTCTGATCATTCAAAAGGACGATCTTACGATCAAGACATGGATGCGTATAATAGAACGAAAAGTAACTATGACGCATTACATCGCTACGACTGTGGTGAAGAGATTGAAGCTTGTGCTCCCGGTTGTAACTTTCCTGAATGGGGTGTGATAGAGAGTGTACATCTAAATGGCACTTATACTGTACGGTTCAAATCGGGTATTTTGGCATCATGCATGGCACCTAGTTTCCTCCGCCGGCCAGCCCGTCACTTTGACGAGAACTTACACTATGGCATAACAAAAAAAGATAGTTTATACAGCTCGAGATACGATGATAAAGAGAACGAATATGGTGCAGCAAGAGATCTGACTTACGAAAGCGCTAAAATTGTAGCCAATGATTCGCATACATTTGATAGAGACCGACAAAAAAACGACGAGAAAGCATTGACACTTAATGCGACCGAATTACTCAACACAGGTGATAAAGTGGAGGCAAAATACAAAGGTCGATCGAGGTATTATCCTGGTGTTATTAATAGGTGTCGTCTGAATGGTACCTACGATGTGGATTATGACGACGGTGAGAAGGAAACCGGTGTGACAGCTGATCTGATTCGTCTGAAAGAAGCTGCTCCGAAAAAGATCAAGGATTCTGAGACGGAAGTGAACAGAGAAGAAAAGCAAAGCGATCCTGTTCTAAAAACGGAAGCTAGGAAAGTAAATGAAAGGTACCGAGAAGGAGACAAAGTCGAAGCACAGTATAAAGGGAAAGAACAGTTTTATCCGGGAGTGATAAGCAGATGCCGACTAAATGGAACCTATGACATTGAATATGACGATGGCGAAAAAGAGACAGGTATATCGACAGATCTCATTCGTCGTTGTGTTACAAGCTTGAAGATTGCTGATGGTAGCGACGAGCTTCTTCGTTCCAAAAGCGTTGAAGTTAAGAAGAAATTGAAGGTTGGGGACAAGATTGAAGCTCGTTATCGAGGAAAAGCAACGTATTATCCTGGTGTTATTAGTCGATGTCGTTTGAATGGTACCTACGACGTGGATTATGACGATGGTGAGAAGGAAACTGGTATTGATGGCGATCTGATTCGTCCGAAGGTGGATTTATTAGTTGATGTTGGAAATGAATTGAAGGATAAATCAGAAACACGAAAAGCCACCGATGAAAAACCCAGTGGTGATGGTTCAAAAGCATTCAGCCAAGGTGATAAAGTGGAGGCAAAATACAAAGGTCGATCGAGGTATTATCCTGGTGTTATTAATAGGTGTCGTCTGAATGGTACCTACGATGTGGATTATGACGACGGTGAGAAGGAAACCGGTGTGACAGCTGATCTGATTCGTCTGAAAGAAGCTGCTCCGAAAAAGATCAAGGATTCTGAGACGGAAGTGAACAGAGAAGAAAAGCAAAGCGATCCTGTTCTAAAAACGGAAGCTAGGAAAGTAAATGAAAGGTACCGAGAAGGAGACAAAGTCGAAGCACAGTATAAAGGGAAAGAACAGTTTTATCCGGGAGTGATAAGCAGATGCCGACTAAATGGAACCTATGACATTGAATATGACGATGGCGAAAAAGAGACAGGTATATCGACAGATCTCATTCGTCGTTGTGTTACAAGCTTGAAGATTGCTGATGGTAGCGACGAGCTTCTTCGTTCCAAAAGCGTTGAAGTTAAGAAGAAATTGAAGGTTGGGGACAAGATTGAAGCTCGTTATCGAGGAAAAGCAACGTATTATCCTGGTGTTATTAGTCGATGTCGTTTGAATGGTACTTACGACGTGGATTATGACGATGGGGAGAAGGAAACTGGTATTGATGGCGATCTGATTCGTCCGAAGGTGGATTCTTCAGCTGATGTTGGAAATGAATTGAAGGATAAATCAGAGACACGAAAAGCTACCGATGAAAAACCCAGTGGTGATGGTTCAAAAGCATTCAGCCAAGGTGATAAAGTGGAGGCAAAATACAAAGGTCGATCGAGGTATTATCCTGGTGTTATTAATAGGTGTCGTCTGAATGGTACCTACGATGTGGATTATGACGACGGTGAGAAGGAAACCGGTGTGACAGCTGATCTGATTCGTCTGAAAGAAGCTGCTCCGAAAAAGATCAAGGATTCTGAGACGGAAGTGAACAGAGAAGAAAAGCAAAGCGATCCTGTTCTAAAAACGGAAGCTAGGAAAGTAAATGAAAGGTACCGAGAAGGAGACAAAGTCGAAGCACAGTATAAAGGGAAAGAACAGTTTTATCCGGGAGTGATAAGCAGATGCCGACTAAATGGAACCTATGACATTGAATATGACGATGGCGAAAAAGAGACAGGTATATCGACAGATCTCATTCGTCGTTGTGTTACAAGCTTGAAGATTGCTGATGGTAGCGACGAGCTTCTTCGTTCCAAAAGCGTTGAAGTTAAGAAGAAATTGAAGGTTGGGGACAAGATTGAAGCTCGTTATCGAGGAAAAGCAACGTATTATCCTGGTGTTATTAGTCGATGTCGTTTGAATGGTACCTACGACGTGGATTATGACGATGGTGAGAAGGAAACTGGTATTGATGGCGATCTGATTCGTCCGAAGGTGGATTTATTAGTTGATGTTGGAAATGAATTGAAGGATAAATCAGAAACACGAAAAGCCACCGATGAAAAACCCAGTGGTGATGGTTCAAAAGCATTCAGCCAAGGTGATAAAGTGGAGGCAAAATACAAAGGTCGATCGAGGTATTATCCTGGTGTTATTAATAGGTGTCGTCTGAATGGTACCTACGATGTGGATTATGACGACGGTGAGAAGGAAACCGGTGTGACAGCTGATCTGATTCGTCTGAAAGAAGCTGCTCCGAAAAAGATCAAGGATTCTGAGACGGAAGTGAACAGAGAAGAAAAGCAAAGCGATCCTGTTCTAAAAACGGAAGCTAGGAAAGTAAATGAAAGGTACCGAGAAGGAGACAAAGTCGAAGCACAGTATAAAGGGAAAGAACAGTTTTATCCGGGAGTGATAAGCAGATGCCGACTAAATGGAACCTATGACATTGAATATGACGATGGCGAAAAAGAGACAGGTATATCGACAGATCTCATTCGTCGTTGTGTTACAAGCTTGAAGATTGCTGATGGTAGCGACGAGCTTCTTCGTTCCAAAAGCGTTGAAGTTAAGAAGAAATTGAAGGTTGGGGACAAGATTGAAGCTCGTTATCGAGGAAAAGCAACGTATTATCCTGGTGTTATTAGTCGATGTCGTTTGAATGGTACCTACGACGTGGATTATGACGATGGTGAGAAGGAAACTGGTATTGATGGCGATCTGATTCGTCCGAAGGTGGATTTATTAGTTGATGTTGGAAATGAATTGAAGGATAAATCAGAAACACGAAAAGCCACCGATGAAAAACCCAGTGGTGATGGTTCAAAAGCATTCAGCCAAGGTGATAAAGTGGAGGCAAAATACAAAGGTCGATCGAGGTATTATCCTGGTGTTATTAATAGGTGTCGTCTGAATGGTACCTACGATGTGGATTATGACGACGGTGAGAAGGAAACCGGTGTGACAGCTGATCTGATTCGTCTGAAAGAAGCTGCTCCGAAAAAGATCAAGGATTCTGAGACGGAAGTGAACAGAGAAGAAAAGCAAAGCGATCCTGTTCTAAAAACGGAAGCTAGGAAAGTAAATGAAAGGTACCGAGAAGGAGACAAAGTCGAAGCACAGTATAAAGGGAAAGAACAGTTTTATCCGGGAGTGATAAGCAGATGCCGACTAAATGGAACCTATGACATTGAATATGACGATGGCGAAAAAGAGACAGGTATATCGACAGATCTCATTCGTCGTTGTGTTACAAGCTTGAAGATTGCTGATGGTAGCGACGAGCTTCTTCGTTCCAAAAGCGTTGAAGTTAAGAAGAAATTGAAGGTTGGGGACAAGATTGAAGCTCGTTATCGAGGAAAAGCAACGTATTATCCTGGTGTTATTAGTCGATGTCGTTTGAATGGTACCTACGACGTGGATTATGACGATGGTGAGAAGGAAACTGGTATTGATGGCGATCTGATTCGTCCGAAGGTGGATTTATTAGTTGATGTTGGAAATGAATTGAAGGATAAATCAGAAACACGAAAAGCCACCGATGAAAAACCCAGTGGTGATGGTTCAAAAGCATTCAGCCAAGGTGATAAAGTGGAGGCAAAATACAAAGGTCGATCGAGGTATTATCCTGGTGTTATTAATAGGTGTCGTCTGAATGGTACCTACGATGTGGATTATGACGACGGTGAGAAGGAAACCGGTGTGACAGCTGATCTGATTCGTCTGAAAGAAGCTGCTCCGAAAAAGATCAAGGATTCTGAGACGGAAGTGAACAGAGAAGAAAAGCAAAGCGATCCTGTTCTAAAAACGGAAGCTAGGAAAGTAAATGAAAGGTACCGAGAAGGAGACAAAGTCGAAGCACAGTATAAAGGGAAAGAACAGTTTTATCCGGGAGTGATAAGCAGATGCCGACTAAATGGAACCTATGACATTGAATATGACGATGGCGAAAAAGAGACAGGTATATCGACAGATCTCATTCGTCGTTGTGTTACAAGCTTGAAGATTGCTGATGGTAGCGACGAGCTTCTTCGTTCCAAAAGCGTTGAAGTTAAGAAGAAATTGAAGGTTGGGGACAAGATTGAAGCTCGTTATCGAGGAAAAGCAACGTATTATCCTGGTGTTATTAGTCGATGTCGTTTGAATGGTAAATACGACGTGGATTATGACGATGGTGAGAAGGAAACTGGTATTGATGGCGATCTGATTCGTCCGAAGGTGGATTCTTCAGCTGATGTTGGAAATGAATTGAAGGATAAATCAGAGACACGAAAAGCTACCGATGAAAAACCCAGTGGTGATGGTTCAAAAGCATTCAGCCAAGGTGATAAAGTGGAGGCAAAATACAAAGGTCGATCGAGGTATTATCCTGGTGTTATTAATAGGTGTCGTCTGAATGGTACCTACGATGTGGATTATGACGACGGTGAGAAGGAAACCGGTGTGACAGCTGATCTGATTCGTCTGAAAGAAGCTGCTCCGAAAAAGATCAAGGATTCTGAGACGGAAGTGAACAGAGAAGAAAAGCAAAGCGATCCTGTTCTAAAAACGGAAGCTAGGAAAGTAAATGAAAGGTACCGAGAAGGAGACAAAGTCGAAGCACAGTATAAAGGGAAAGAACAGTTTTATCCGGGAGTGATAAGCAGATGCCGACTAAATGGAACCTATGACATTGAATATGACGATGGCGAAAAAGAGACAGGTATATCGACAGATCTCATTCGTCGTTGTGTTACAAGCTTGAAGATTGCTGATGGTAGCGACGAGCTTCTTCGTTCCAAAAGCGTTGAAGTTAAGAAGAAATTGAAGGTTGGGGACAAGATTGAAGCTCGTTATCGAGGAAAAGCAACGTATTATCCTGGTGTTATTAGTCGATGTCGTTTGAATGGTACCTACGACGTGGATTATGACGATGGTGAGAAGGAAACTGGTATTGATGGCGATCTGATTCGTCCGAAGGTGGATTTATTAGTTGATGTTGGAAATGAATTGAAGGATAAATCAGAAACACGAAAAGCCACCGATGAAAAACCCAGTGGTGATGGTTCAAAAGCATTCAGCCAAGGTGATAAAGTGGAGGCAAAATACAAAGGTCGATCGAGGTATTATCCTGGTGTTATTAATAGGTGTCGTCTGAATGGTACCTACGATGTGGATTATGACGACGGTGAGAAGGAAACCGGTGTGACAGCTGATCTGATTCGTCTGAAAGAAGCTGCTCCGAAAAAGATCAAGGATTCTGAGACGGAAGTGAACAGAGAAGAAAAGCAAAGCGATCCTGTTCTAAAAACGGAAGCTAGGAAAGTAAATGAAAGGTACCGAGAAGGAGACAAAGTCGAAGCACAGTATAAAGGGAAAGAACAGTTTTATCCGGGAGTGATAAGCAGATGCCGACTAAATGGAACCTATGACATTGAATATGACGACGGCGAAAAAGAGACAGGTATATCGACAGATCTCATTCGTCGTTGTGTTACAAGCTTGAAGATTGCTGATGGTAGCGACGAGCTTCTTCGTTCCAAAAGCGTTGAAGTTAAGAAGAAATTGAAGGTTGGGGACAAGATTGAAGCTCGTTATCGAGGAAAAGCAACGTATTATCCTGGTGTTATTAGTCGATGTCGTTTGAATGGTACCTACGACGTGGATTATGACGATGGTGAGAAGGAAACTGGTATTGATGGCGATCTGATTCGTCCGAAGGTGGATTTATTAGTTGATGTTGGAAATGAATTGAAGGATAAATCAGAAACACGAAAAGCCACCGATGAAAAACCCAGTGGTGATGGTTCAAAAGCATTCAGCCAAGGTGATAAAGTGGAGGCAAAATACAAAGGTCGATCGAGGTATTATCCTGGTGTTATTAATAGGTGTCGTCTGAATGGTACCTACGATGTGGATTATGACGACGGTGAGAAGGAAACCGGTGTGACAGCTGATCTGATTCGTCTGAAAGAAGCTGCTCCGAAAAAGATCAAGGATTCTGAGACGGAAGTGAACAGAGAAGAAAAGCAAAGCGATCCTGTTCTAAAAACGGAAGCTAGGAAAGTAAATGAAAGGTACCGAGAAGGAGACAAAGTCGAAGCACAGTATAAAGGGAAAGAACAGTTTTATCCGGGAGTGATAAGCAGATGCCGACTAAATGGAACCTATGACATTGAATATGACGATGGCGAAAAAGAGACAGGTATATCGACAGATCTCATTCGTCGTTGTGTTACAAGCTTGAAGATTGCTGATGGTAGCGACGAGCTTCTTCGTTCCAAAAGCGTTGAAGTTAAGAAGAAATTGAAGGTTGGGGACAAGATTGAAGCTCGTTATCGAGGAAAAGCAACGTATTATCCTGGTGTTATTAGTCGATGTCGTTTGAATGGTACTTACGACGTGGATTATGACGATGGGGAGAAGGAAACTGGTATTGATGGCGATCTGATTCGTCCGAAGGTGGATTCTTCAGCTGATGTTGGAAATGAATTGAAGGATAAATCAGAGACACGAAAAGCTACCGATGAAAAACCCAGTGGTGATGGTTCAAAAGCATTCAGCCAAGGTGATAAAGTGGAGGCAAAATACAAAGGTCGATCGAGGTATTATCCTGGTGTTATTAATAGGTGTCGTCTGAATGGTACCTACGATGTGGATTATGACGACGGTGAGAAGGAAACCGGTGTGACAGCTGATCTGATTCGTCTGAAAGAAGCTGCTCCGAAAAAGATCAAGGATTCTGAGACGGAAGTGAACAGAGAAGAAAAGCAAAGCGATCCTGTTCTAAAAACGGAAGCTAGGAAAGTAAATGAAAGGTACCGAGAAGGAGACAAAGTCGAAGCACAGTATAAAGGGAAAGAACAGTTTTATCCGGGAGTGATAAGCAGATGCCGACTAAATGGAACCTATGACATTGAATATGACGATGGCGAAAAAGAGACAGGTATATCGACAGATCTCATTCGTCGTTGTGTTACAAGCTTGAAGATTGCTGATGGTAGCGACGAGCTTCTTCGTTCCAAAAGCGTTGAAGTTAAGAAGAAATTGAAGGTTGGGGACAAGATTGAAGCTCGTTATCGAGGAAAAGCAACGTATTATCCTGGTGTTATTAGTCGATGTCGTTTGAATGGTACCTACGACGTGGATTATGACGATGGTGAGAAGGAAACTGGTATTGATGGCGATCTGATTCGTCCGAAGGTGGATTTATTAGTTGATGTTGGAAATGAATTGAAGGATAAATCAGAAACACGAAAAGCCACCGATGAAAAACCCAGTGGTGATGGTTCAAAAGCATTCAGCCAAGGTGATAAAGTGGAGGCAAAATACAAAGGTCGATCGAGGTATTATCCTGGTGTTATTAATAGGTGTCGTCTGAATGGTACCTACGATGTGGATTATGACGACGGTGAGAAGGAAACCGGTGTGACAGCTGATCTGATTCGTCTGAAAGAAGCTGCTCCGAAAAAGATCAAGGATTCTGAGACGGAAGTGAACAGAGAAGAAAAGCAAAGCGATCCTGTTCTAAAAACGGAAGCTAGGAAAGTAAATGAAAGGTACCGAGAAGGAGACAAAGTCGAAGCACAGTATAAAGGGAAAGAACAGTTTTATCCGGGAGTGATAAGCAGATGCCGACTAAATGGAACCTATGACATTGAATATGACGATGGCGAAAAAGAGACAGGTATATCGACAGATCTCATTCGTCGTTGTGTTACAAGCTTGAAGATTGCTGATGGTAGCGACGAGCTTCTTCGTTCCAAAAGCGTTGAAGTTAAGAAGAAATTGAAGGTTGGGGACAAGATTGAAGCTCGTTATCGAGGAAAAGCAACGTATTATCCTGGTGTTATTAGTCGATGTCGTTTGAATGGTACCTACGACGTGGATTATGACGATGGTGAGAAGGAAACTGGTATTGATGGCGATCTGATTCGTCCGAAGGTGGATTTATTAGTTGATGTTGGAAATGAATTGAAGGATAAATCAGAAACACGAAAAGCCACCGATGAAAAACCCAGTGGTGATGGTTCAAAAGCATTCAGCCAAGGTGATAAAGTGGAGGCAAAATACAAAGGTCGATCGAGGTATTATCCTGGTGTTATTAATAGGTGTCGTCTGAATGGTACCTACGATGTGGATTATGACGACGGTGAGAAGGAAACCGGTGTGACAGCTGATCTGATTCGTCTGAAAGAAGCTGCTCCGAAAAAGATCAAGGATTCTGAGACGGAAGTGAACAGAGAAGAAAAGCAAAGCGATCCTGTTCTAAAAACGGAAGCTAGGAAAGTAAATGAAAGGTACCGAGAAGGAGACAAAGTCGAAGCACAGTATAAAGGGAAAGAACAGTTTTATCCGGGAGTGATAAGCAGATGCCGACTAAATGGAACCTATGACATTGAATATGACGATGGCGAAAAAGAGACAGGTATATCGACAGATCTCATTCGTCGTTGTGTTACAAGCTTGAAGATTGCTGATGGTAGCGACGAGCTTCTTCGTTCCAAAAGCGTTGAAGTTAAGAAGAAATTGAAGGTTGGGGACAAGATTGAAGCTCGTTATCGAGGAAAAGCAACGTATTATCCTGGTGTTATTAGTCGATGTCGTTTGAATGGTACCTACGACGTGGATTATGACGATGGTGAGAAGGAAACTGGTATTGATGGCGATCTGATTCGTCCGAAGGTGGATTTATTAGTTGATGTTGGAAATGAATTGAAGGATAAATCAGAAACACGAAAAGCCACCGATGAAAAACCCAGTGGTGATGGTTCAAAAGCATTCAGCCAAGGTGATAAAGTGGAGGCAAAATACAAAGGTCGATCGAGGTATTATCCTGGTGTTATTAATAGGTGTCGTCTGAATGGTACCTACGATGTGGATTATGACGACGGTGAGAAGGAAACCGGTGTGACAGCTGATCTGATTCGTCTGAAAGAAGCTGCTCCGAAAAAGATCAAGGATTCTGAGACGGAAGTGAACAGAGAAGAAAAGCAAAGCGATCCTGTTCTAAAAACGGAAGCTAGGAAAGTAAATGAAAGGTACCGAGAAGGAGACAAAGTCGAAGCACAGTATAAAGGGAAAGAACAGTTTTATCCGGGAGTGATAAGCAGATGCCGACTAAATGGAACCTATGACATTGAATATGACGATGGCGAAAAAGAGACAGGTATATCGACAGATCTCATTCGTCGTTGTGTTACAAGCTTGAAGATTGCTGATGGTAGCGACGAGCTTCTTCGTTCCAAAAGCGTTGAAGTTAAGAAGAAATTGAAGGTTGGGGACAAGATTGAAGCTCGTTATCGAGGAAAAGCAACGTATTATCCTGGTGTTATTAGTCGATGTCGTTTGAATGGTACCTACGACGTGGATTATGACGATGGTGAGAAGGAAACTGGTATTGATGGCGATCTGATTCGTCCGAAGGTGGATTTATTAGTTGATGTTGGAAATGAATTGAAGGATAAATCAGAGACACGAAAAGCTACCGATGAAAAACCCAGTGGCGATGGTTCAAAAGCATTCAGCCAAGGTGATAAAGTGGAGGCAAAATACAAAGGTCGATCGAGGTATTATCCTGGTGTTATTAATAGGTGTCGTCTGAATGGTACCTACGATGTGGATTATGACGACGGTGAGAAGGAAACCGGTGTGACAGCTGATCTGATTCGTCTGAAAGAAGCTGCTCCGAAAAAGATCAAGGATTCTGAGACGGAAGTGAACAGAGAAGAAAAGCAAAGCGATCCTGTTCTAAAAACGGAAGCTAGGAAAGTAAATGAAAGGTACCGAGAAGGAGACAAAGTCGAAGCACAGTATAAAGGGAAAGAACAGTTTTATCCGGGAGTGATAAGCAGATGCCGACTAAATGGAACCTATGACATTGAATATGACGATGGCGAAAAAGAGACAGGTATATCGACAGATCTCATTCGTCGTTGTGCTACAAGCTTGAAGACTGCTAATGGTAGTGATGAGCTTCCTCGTTCCAAAAACGTTGAAGTCAAGAAGAAATTGAAGGTTGGGGACAAGATTGAAGCTCGTTATCGAGGAAAAGCAACGTATTATCCTGGTGTTATTAGTCGATGCCGTTTAAATGGTACTTACGACGTGGATTATGACGATGGTGAGCAGGAAAGTGGTATTGATGGCGATCTGATTTATTCGACGATGAATTAAATAGGTGCGGGTGCAAAAGTAAACAAACAGAATCTGGTAATCTGTAAATGTGAATATAGTCTGGATAACATCATGGTATGCAAGTAAACCTAATGTACAGAGAAGCACGCGGCATAAGCGTGCGGCATCAAATAGATATCCATTGCGCTATAAACTCAGGTGCTGTGGTAGCATCTCTTGTCTTGCGCCTCGAGTGTAGAATAGATTTATCGAATTCTCTAGTCTATAGTTTGAAAGACATATATACATACATAATAACCTTTTTTCGCATGTACCCGTGAGAGATGATATGTCTTCTCGTTTTTAGTACTGTATTGCGGTAGCCTCAAGCACCACGATACGAGACTTTATCCAGGTTGTAAATGATAGAAAGTTGTACGAAGGACCGTGTTTGCGCATTGGTGTGCGCCACACCAGACTGAACAGAGTCATCCAAGTAGGACTAGGATCCGAGTGTCACTTGCATTCCTACTTGTCTGGGCCGTACCCGCAGCAACCCTCTTCGAATAAGAGTTGGGATACATCCAGCGAAAGGTACTGCATGAGTTCCGAGTGAACCATGTGCTTATCCAACAGATTGGTGTGTCGATTACAGTCATCGGTACACTTATGTACGATGCGAGACATATCGGAAACATGGTTAATAGGCACAGCGGGTTCGTTGGAATGCTCCAGATACTGGTGGACGGAATAATGATAAACCCTGGTGCTGTTACGACAGACACGACATAGGGGAAGCGAACTAGAACACGGTCTTTATTTTCCAAAAGAAAAGTGGCATATTGATTTATTGTTATTCTTCAGCTAAATACGAAACGCCTTGCTGCAATACAACAATGTTATGTAGTCCACGCATTTCCACATGGCTTCGTCATCATTTCTTCAACATGTTCCATTTCCAACACTCCTCCATCGGAGAATTCATTCATTTTTTGTCTCGCTGGCGTTATCGTTCAGCCCAACCAAGACCTTGAGCTCCTCCAGTCTAGGTGCTGGAACCGTTTTCGTCATGAGATCCGCAGGCATCCTGCAGCTTTCCAGGTAGGTGGGCATCAATAATCCATTCTTTGCGTGTGAGCTCACGATTTTGATTCTCACATCTACGTGCTTCGATTTGGTAGTAGGTCCATCTCCTCCAAGCTGCTTAAGTGCTGCCTGATGATCCAAATATAATATCATAGGTTCGTTGCCCTTTACTCCAAATTCACCAAACAACTCACGTACTCCAAGCATTTGAACTACTACCACTGACGCAGCCGTAAGTTCTACCTCCATTGTCGATCATGAGACACCACCTTGTTTTTTTAGCCAGCCAAGTCACAGGCCTTCCGTCCACAGTAATCCACCCTCCAGTAATTATTTTCTGTCCGCCTTGTTAGCAGCAAAATCAGCGCCCCTGTAACCTATGATGGTTACCAGTTTCTGGGAAATATTGTCCTGCCTCATTCATAGACGTAATGTCTTAGTTCCTTGCAGATATCTTGCAATTCTTTTGGCCAACTTCCAGTCCCCTATTGTTGGTGAGTGTGTGCGCCTAGAGGCTGGATGTATCACATACGAAATATCAGGTCTGCTACAGCGTGACGACCATAGTAAACTGCCCACTGAAGATTGAAAGTTCTTCATCATTGTTTTCCCGTCTCTGCAAATGTCCGGCAAATTTTCGTCGGTCTCATCAACTTCATTTGCTTCCTCATCGATTAGTGTACGAACACCACGTGCATCTCCCAGTGCGTTATCCTTCAACTTTTCTCGGATGGTCACTTCTTCCTATATCTACGTCTATATCTACCCAGTATCTTCGGTATAACTGATACTCATCCCTAACATTTTAGTTCCTTGCCAAGATTTTTAACTGACAGATCGTGTAATTGATTAAAGAAGGTATCCACAAGTGTTGAGTTCGTCGCTGCCACCAGTAGATCGTTAACATAGACACCAACCACAATAATATCTCTCTCTACGTGTTTTGGTACACGCACACGTCGGTTAGGCACTGCGAAAATCCCAAACTTTTCAACTTCTTGTGGAGTAATTCGCGCCACAGCCGCCTCGCTTGTTTTAACCCATACAAGGCCTTCTTTAGTTCCAATGCGAGCTCAATCACGCGAGTTTTCTCTAACTGAGCAATAAAATCTTTTCCAATATCGATTCCCTTTGGAATATGCAAGTAAATGCTCAAATCCGGTTCTTTCTCATCCTTAACGCATGCATTTGGAATGTCGCCGTGTTTGGCTGGCACACGCCATTTCGAGCAAGTGCCTATATTAGTCTGACGCTTGACATGTCAGTGACCGCCGCAAAAGTAATGTTGTAATCCCGACCAATCACTTGCTCATTTCCACAGGCCACCAACCGGGCCTTAAATCGCTCGAAATTACCGTTCGCGTCTCTTTTGTTTTGTAAACCCACTTTGTATGCAGGCCTTTTGCACCGTCCGGTAAACGAACTACATTCCAGACGCCGTTTTGTTCCACTGCACTAAGCTCTTCCCACATCGCCACCTTCCACTGTTCCGTTTGCGTACTTTGCGTCGCTTGACCAAAGTTTTGTGGATCTGTATCCCGCATGAGGTTGGCAATAGAAGCTCCAATATCTCCACTCAATATCTTCGTACTTGGCACATTTTCTTTAGTTGAATTTGAGCGCGTTACCGGTTTCTCTCTTCTCCAGCTCGCTTTATTTTTCTTGGCGTTGGATGTCTCATCTTTCTCATCGGTTGCTTTATTCTTCTTGTCTCACAGTAAATCCTGATTTGTCTGCCTCTCATGCTGTTTGTGCAAAGAGTATCGATGTTTTTTACGCGTTGAGTAGTGATCACAACGCGTTCATTCGGCAAATAAACGTGGTATCCATTAGTCGTATCTCCAATGCCAACGAATACACCACGCAGGCCAGGTTGCGCAAAAGTTTTCTTCCATGGTTCACGAAAATCTGTGAACGGGGATCCAAAAGTAACAATCTCGCCGATTGTAGGTATGGCATTCGCCGGAAATTGTAATGGAGAAACTGCTTTGTGGGTGAGCGGTTTATAATGTATGCCGCATATTGAATTGTGTCTTTCCAAAGTTGAAATGGCAATCCACAAGCAAAAATAATGCACCTAGCCATATTCATAATGGTTCGATGCATCCTTGCAGAGTTTCCGTCGCTTGCCTGATTCCTCGCCTCACTGCGTTGCCTGGTCACACCGGTTTTCCTGCAGAAAAACCAACCTTCTCATATTCTCCACCCGATTCGGTTCGTGAAACATGAATTTTGCAATCGAATCGTTTCTCAAAATAAACCAAAAGAGTCTCAATTTTTTTCGCAGCAGCATCTTTTGTCTTGGCTAAGAAAACCTGGACGTAATTACTTTTGTAATCCACAAAATTTACCATGTACCGGTTTCCAAGTCGATCTCTCGGCGTAAGTGAACCTTTGAAGTCAGAGCAAACAACTCCATCAATGCGTTCGATTGGAGAGTGCTCACCCGAATCAACCTTGGCCTGTCGATTTCTGCTCTGCTTTCTTTGAGCACAGGTCAAAATGTTTCCACGCCTGTGATTCGTGAGCATGATTACAGACGCAGAGTCCTCGGCTAATCGTTCGACAGAATCGTAATTTAAGTGTCCCAATCTTTTGTGAAACTCCATTAGTAGTGATCCCTTTTTAAGTGCACTTGAAAAGTCATTTGGATATTCGAAATTTTCATCAACGGCCGCCTAAATGACGTCACCAACTTGGGAAACCTTCGGTGAATTTTGGCCTTCATTACCAGTACCTTTCTCATCAGATCGACATCAAAAGCAACATTTTTGCCATCATTGCTTGCGAAGAAACGATTTCCTGAATGTTTCTTTGACGAGTACCCTTTCTCGTCTAAAATTCCATACGAGATAAGATTGTGCGTTAAGCCTTTGCCGTAATAAAAGTCCGTGAGCTTCATTATTTTCTGTTCACCCAATGCCATCACAGCCAGCATAACATATCCTCTTTTGCTGATTTGTAAAGGATTTCCATCTGGCTGAACGCAATTGCCGTCAGCATCTTCCAAGTCGTCTAGCCATGTTTTATCTTCAACTAGGTGGCAACTAGAAACAATGCCCAAAATCCAGATTTGCTCAGCTCAGTACGTTCGGAATAGCCAGAGTGAGGTCCGCTTCATCCTTTTCTCGTTGATACGCTTTTGGACATTAAGCCCTGAATCGACCCATTTCTCCGCACATATGACTTCGTCTCGTATCTTGAAACTGGCGGTCTTGGATTGCGCTAACAACTTCCAATTCATTTATTTGATGCGCACAACACCCACGCTTGGGCTGAAGGTAGTCATCATCCACCCTAGCCATTAAAACGATTCGCATATACTGAGAAGCATATTGCACGATATTATTTAAAGCGAGGTAGTCCGACCCGCCACCCGATGCCTCACCCACTACGTTCAAGTACATTTGGTGGTCCCTCCATGACCTTCTCGCATCTTCAGGACGAGTAAACAACTCCATTGCTTGAGCCGGCGTAATTGTGGGTATAAAATCTTGTAAATCTTTTCCATCCATATTGGAGTGTCGGTACTTGGCTCCACCAGGCTTCAATCTGTTTGTTGAAATATTTTTCGGCTATACCTTCAAGGTGATGGCCAAATAGATCAACCTTGACATCTTCAGGCCACGAAAATCCACACGTATGTTGAGCCATAACGATTTGTCTCTCAAATCTTCTTTCCCATTCTAGAAATCCAGATCCCAGACCTTGATACAATTCCTTTACGTCGAATGATTTAATCTTCAAGTCTTTTTGTCGCGCATCAGGATATCCGAACCCAGCTGCACAACCGTTGCCTTGGTTACTCCGGATGTCCGGCACTCCATCAGCTCCATCGACATTGAACATTTGGCGATCGTAGTCGCGTACACCATATTCAGGCTGATGCTCGTTAACGAATTGTGGATGTACATATCGATGTACTCTTTTCTCCACGTTCCTTTCGGGAATGTCTGTTAGTGAATCCAGGTGCATCCGTGGACCACGACCCAGTGCCGATCCAAAAAAATTCGGATTCCTTTCCGGGATCACGGATTGTTCTTCTGATATTCTCCTTGCCCTACCATCCATTACTACATCTCTTCGGAGCTCAGACTGCGATTCTTCTAGACGATCCAAACGACCAACCAGCCCACGCATGAGCTGCAACAATTCGTCTTTGTCTTCTTTATCACCCCTATTCCTCTCTTGCTTGTGTACGCCAACACCAACCGCCATGTATTATTCTTTTAGTACATCTACTTTTCTGGAATCCTCGTGGCCAGGAGTAGTCACAGGTGAGGAGGCATTATAATCGTCAACCTCATATCCATGAACAAAGTCCTCCATTGGGCTTATAACCTGTGAAACCCTGGTACTGTTACGACAAACACAAAATAGAACACGGTCTTTAGTTTCCAAAGGAAAAGTGGTATATTGATTTATTATTATTCTTATACGAAACGCCTCGCTTCAATACAGCACTGTTATGTAGTCCACCCATTTCCATATGGCTTCGTCATCATTTCTTCAAGATAATACAGTTTAGATAGATAACGCGTCCTCCACGACGATGTAATACAAAGTTGAACTGGGAAAAGAACGGCAGCATTCGTGCCATCTCAGGAGACACCTTTGGATGGTGGAGCGTCCACTTTCACGCTGCATTGTCGGTATAGACTGAAAAGGGTCTTCCATGGAGATACAGACGCCATTTTGCTAGAGCAGTACGAATGGCTAACAGCTCTTTTTTTTATGAGATGGCCATATTAATTCATTAGAACCCAGATGGTTCGAAAAAAATGCAATGGCTTGGTCGTTGTCGTCGATACGTTGCGAAAGAACACTACTCATGAAGAATCCGGAAGCATCCATTGTTACGATGAAAGGGTGAATAAGGTCCGGCAACTTCAGAATCGGTGACTGCTGAAGTGCGAGTTTTAATGCGTAAAACGCTTTTTTCTGATCATGCCCCAGCTCTATTGAGTATCTTGCTTGGTGAGATCTCGAAGAGGACGCGATATACGTGCAAAATTGCAGATGAATCGACGGTAATATCCAGTTAGTCCCAGAAAACTCAACAACTCCTTGCGACATGTCGACGCTTGGAACGTTGCGATTGTGTCGGTTTTCTTTGGTCGACTCGTAGAGATTCTTTAAAAACCATAGGCTCTAAGAATGTGATTTCCTTACGACCAAATACACATTTGGAGAGTCGAGCGTAAAGCTTCTCCTTGCTCAAACTTCGCATACGGCGTGAACGTGGCTGACGTGGACCTCTATTATACGGGAGGAGATGCATATATCGTCGAGAAACACGACAACAAACTTTGCGAGCTTATCCAACAGCGTTCGCATAAAACGTGACCAGACTCCAGGAATTCCTGATAAACGCATGGATGCTACACACCATTGATGGGTTATTTTTTTTAGTTGTGAAAGCCGTATAGGGTCGACCTGATGATAAAACTAACATTTGATGATACCCTTGTGCAAGATCGAGAAGCGTAAATTACTTGCATCCAACCATGCGGTCGAATAGATCTTCGATCAATGGCAAACGGATTTTTGCCACAACTGACATGCTATTACCACTGCGGTGGTCAACCACCATCGAATGGGGATCTTCGAATTTCCGCTTCGGAGCCAATCAGCATGTTTTGCGAACTTTCCGGTCGTGGAATCTTTCTTTGGAATTCCAATAATTTTTGAGACCCATGGAGAGTTTGATACTTCAATCCATACTCTCCGTATATTCTCTCCAACGAGCTGCTGCTATACGTCCTTCTAAATCTTCAAAAGACGGAAGGTAGCACAGGAGCTTGGCACCGCGTCAGGCTTCATTTGCAACTCAAAGTTAACTGATCGCCTTGGAGGCATTTCATTCAGGAGTTGTTCTGGAAATACGTCCTTGTACTCCTCCAGAATTGGTTTCAACTCTTGCGGTATTTCTGAATGTTCTACGTAGGTAACTTTCAATTGATACATAATTGATGTATCTCCTCATAGATCCACTTTCCATCTTCTCTTGGAAGGTAGGACCATCTACGTCTTATAGCTTCGTGCGGGCTGCAATTTCAATCTGCTGCGTACGCCAATCAATCTTTGGGTTATACTTGGTGAACCATGCTTGACCAAATATCAAGTCGTGTGTATCCGGTAAGTCCCATTACATGAGCTGCATCTTTCACTCTCGCGTGTCTGGCTCGATGTCCACGTTCCATCGGAACGATGCGCTTGTACCTTCTATGAGCTCAGCACTTTTGATGCCTGACCGGGTTTGATCATGTTTGTTGACGAATCATAATCGATCAAAATCTTGACCGATTTATCTAATGACACCATTCCGCATAGTAGTCAACTCTGAGCTGGCATGTCCGACCCATAGCTGCTTGATTCTAAGTAGATAGGCTCTACTGATGAATACTTCGAACTTCCACTACATTGATCGTGATACGGTCGTAAACAATTGTTTCTTTCTCGTCCCCGCAGTTGTCCACATTATTGACATGCTGACAATTTACATGCTGTTGATGGTTCCGAATTGAACAATTGTTTGCTCTTTCAGTACTTGTTCGGCGATGATTACACTTTGCGGAGAGGTGATTCGGACTACCGCACTTGAAGCACAAATTTCGGCGGTGACATTCGTCATGAGACGTAAGCTTCACGTTGCTAATGTTCAATGGCTCTGGACCATTGCTCGATCGATATCGACGACTATTTTCAATTTATACCTCGGTATATCGAGTGCGTTTCCTTGGGAATATCTCGGTGGATGAGAGCGATCCAAGATAACGAAATAGTAATAGCTACGGAAAGTGTTGTACAGCGACGGTACTGCACCTCTTCCCGCATATGACTTGTAAGTCCTTGTAGGAAGTACATGATTTGGTCTAGCTCACTCATTAGTAGAGATCATATTAATAGGGTATCTCTTATGGGCCACATGCTTTCATTGAGTCACTTATGACGAAACTCGCCCACATAATCCGGGAGATCTTTGCAATCGCGCTCTCTCATACTGTTCCTATTTTCGCGCAAACGCTCTTTCAAATCAGCAGGAACGGATTCACGTTCGACTTTGCTGAAGAAGTCGTCCTCGTTTGTGACATATAGTTTTTGCATCACATAACACTGAGCGGCTACTTGCTTCAGTGTCCCACCTAAGACAGCGAGTATCCTTTGACAAGGTTCCTGGCTCTTCCAGTTCACTCCTCCTGCAAAGAAGTACTGCTCTAGTTGCTCCTTGCAGAGTTGAAATGATTCGTCCAATCCCCCTCATACGTCACATCTTCAAGCTTAATCTCCGACAGTTGTTTCGACTTTTGATATTTCACGATTAACTGCGATTGCTTTTCCATAATTGCCACCACAGAGTACAGCAACTGTGCATGCTGATCTGTGGTCATCGGGATAAACATTATTGAATCAATACAATTATTACTTGATGTTTATTATTAGTTAGATGTTGGTGGTTGATCTGTGGTCCTTTTTTTCTCTCTTGGGTGCTTCTCTTGACAAACTTTGGTCCGGCTTTCGAAAATATTTTGCCTTGGTGGGCGATTGTTGGTGTACGGGTACGACTTTGTACCCTGATGGTCCAGAATAAGGGACTCGGACGATTTCGCTCTTGTTTTTTGCGATCTCGTGTGAGATGCGCAGGTTTACAGTTCTCTAGAAGCCTAGCAAGTCGCTGGCGTGCGCGAGTAGGCGAGACTTGATGTTTTTACGCGACTCGGAGTGCAGAAACGTGTCTAGGTGTTTCTCGAAGCAGCAAAGAATGCGGCTGGTCCAACCGATCGATTTCAGTAGATCCGCGCGGCACTTATCGGCTGCTTTCGGTTTCATTACGGACAGCTGAACCAGGGAGTCTTTAATGTCTAGTTTCGTGGGTTGCTTACGCCGGTGCCGGGTCATGAACCGAATTACTGAACTTCCGTTAACCAACTGGGTTCTAACCGAAACGAGACGATTTATAGCCAATTAAGACTTCGGTTTCGATAACGGTGGCAGTGCTGATGGCCCGGTAAGATTTACAGCCGATGAAAAAGAGTTCTCCCTCAAAAGATTGAGATTTACGAATGGCTCTTCTAATCAATGCTCTTAAGCGGCGACGGTGAAGCGACATGGACGGCGAGCACGGCGGAGATGGCGGTGCTAAAGACGGCGTTGTTGTGAGGAACAAAAAGTGCTACCAGGTGTGGAGACTTGAGCTTCACTTGGTAAACTTTCAACTGATAAGATCTAGGTCTTTAGCTCGCTACACTGTGCTACCTCTAAGTCTGTCATTATATAAATTCTAGAGCTTCGTAGTGCCGTCATCTCATGACGTCAGACTGTGACGTCATGGCCTATTCGATATGCATTTAGTTGTGCAACACATCCGGGTACGTGCTCTGTCGTGTCGCGCGTACCAGACGTCCTGACAATCTGATCTCTATGATATGACCCAGCAGCGTATTCCTGTCTGTGTAGAAACGACATACCCATAGACGACATCACAACATCATGTATTATTTACATTATACACTCATTTGTAAGCGGATTTTGATGCTACAGCTGCTTTCTAGCCTTCATAGACCGATTTCACAAAATTCGCTGCATTCGTGCGATTTTCTATTCAGGAAATGTCCAACATCGATGAGAAGACATGCGATCAGTTGAGGGTGTCTATATTACTAGAATTAGACTAACTGACTTCTCAAGTTGCTTAGGCTATCTTAAATAACATATATACAAATCAAAAACGTTTCATGAAATACCTGTGAGAGATGATAATATGTCTTCTCGTTGATAATCCCATATCGCAGGAGCCTCAGCACCCTTAATACGAGACTCTGTCCAGCGTGTAAATGCTTTGAAGTTGTAAAGTTGTAAAAATGGTCCAAAAGTACCGTGGTTTGCAAATTGGTGTGCGCCACACTACGGTGAGCATAACCAGCCAACTAGGACTAGGATCCGAGTTGCACTTTCCTTTCCACTCGCCTATGCCGGACCCGCAGCAATGATCTTCGACTTCTGAAAAATCACCGAATGATTCTTACGTTGCGAGTTGCTCCAAAACTTTAGCAAGCCGAACGCGTTCGGCTGGATCGTAACACTATCTTCGAAAGTACCGAACGTGCCCACTAAACGTGGTGTAGATCACGGAAAGTGCTGGAACTGTCGTAGTTGCTGATCGCTGATCGAACAAACGACGATTCGATCTGTCCAGACGAAGTGCAGTGTCACCGATTGCAATGCAAGCCATAAATCCGATATAATGTCTAGAGAGTCTTTCCAATCCGACCGTAGTGTTGGTACAATTGCACATGCAATATGCGTCCAACTAGGTC
The DNA here is from genome assembly GCA_905220665.1 of Albugo candida. NCBI lineage: Eukaryota > Oomycota > Peronosporomycetes > Albuginales > Albuginaceae > Albugo > Albugo candida. Next base: position 385,126 of record CAJNAR010000148.1, on the reverse strand, counting down.
GAGAGGAGAAAAACTGATCCCAACTAGGGAGTAACTCCCTCCATAACTGTGCCGTGTAATCGCACTCTAGAAAGAGATGTTGATCGGATTCCACTACCCCACACGAAGGCTGCGTGCACAATGTAATGTCGGGCTGAATATCCTTTAAGAGCCAGAAACGAGATCGAACTGGCAACATCCGAAAGGCTAGACGAAACTGTAAGTCTCGGAAATTGTTAATACACGTTTCCGAAGTTGCCGTGATGTAGCCATAAAAGTTCGAGCTCGTTCTGAATCCGGTGCGTCCGATCTCTCCCGTGATGCCGAATGTGTCGACGTCGGATGACTCTTGGTTGGTTCGGGAGGTTTCCAGACGATTCGTGAGAGTTGTGAGCGTGGAATAGATGGAAAATAATGTTTCCTGTCCTTTCTTTTTACTCCCACATAAAATGATCTGCCACTTGTGGTTGGTGTAATCCAAGTGATGAGACCAATCGTCGAGTGAATACGCTGGAGTATCTGAGTGACTTCATTGTAAAGTCGACTCAGCAACTTTTCTTCAGCTATATCCGAGGCGTTTAGCTCTTCGTCGTTGTAATAGCTGGCGACGAAATCTTCATTCGTTGGCCATGTGTCGCTTTCACGAAAAAAGTCTTGAAGACTGCGAATCTCGAAAAGCGTAGCAAACGTTTTTCAAAATGTGCGATGTGGTTCGTCCGCCATACCAAGATTGTACCAAACGTTCTGCGTGTTCGGATGGCGAGTAGGAGCTTCATAATGTAATTCATGGTCGCAGTGGAACCACATCGGTTGTTCCATGTAGTACTGACGGCGTAGTAAAACATTCAAATCTGAGATTGAAATGCTCCAATCCATCTGATGCCACATTTTGAATGCGTATTTCCACCATGACGATATGCTCTCCCATTGAGCCATTTTCCATGTCGATTTACTGCGATGGTGAATATATCCATCGGCTTTTATGGTCCAAAGGAAGGCTGGATAAGGTGTAATAATTCCGTCGAAGCAGTTGTCCAATTCGCAGAATAATTGTTGACGCATCGGATGCGAACTGCTGAAGGAATTGAATACGTTGTAGCTTTAATCGTCCCACCAAAAAAGGAACTTGTAGTCCACCATCTTGCCGGCGAAGATATAAAAGTCTTTGCTGAGTAGGTGAACATGTTTTGAATATTTTTTGTGTTTCCGACCAAGCATGAATCGATTTAACATTGATTGCCACTGTCGAATATTCACTGCTGGTATGTCCACGTGCATCGTGACATGCGATCAGTGTGTGGGGGTTGCCTAGATCAGCTACAATACTCTTACAGTATGCCTTTCCGAAGCATTCCAAAAAAAAGATGAGAGGGACAGATGGTAGTGAGCCATATTTGGACATATTACACCACAGGTGCTTGACCACCTCATTCGACCTCCAGTGGGTTGTACAGTGGTCTGAGGCTTTTACCATGGAACGGTCTAGTCCATATGGTAAACGTTGTCAGATGCTCTCTTGATCAAGAAAACGCCACAATGATGTTGCCTCATAGTCACATAGAACGCTTGGCAGCGGCAAATCGATGTGGAATTATTATAAGAAAAAGATTCGAGCGTATCCAGTTATGGAAGAGTTAAAACAAGACATAATTATTGAACATGACACAAATCCGGTTGTATAAGATTGGAAAATAAACTAAAATTAGCTGATCTGTATAAGTCTGGGACATGGAATAGATAAGCACGTCGCTGCTGAACTACTGGCAACAGACCAGACACCTACACGGGAAGATTACTTTTCTGAGTGATCTTCGTTGGTTATTACGGTGACTAATAATATTCCATTCTGTGCTATTGTGATACTGAGAAGGAAGCTCATGCAAAGCAGCGTATTTTGACTAAACATAACGGCGACTCTCGCCTTCAATATGATTCATTAAGTTGAAGCAGCATTTTTTCGTTTTTGAGAAGTACATTAATGACAGCTTTGCCGGATGTGAAGCAGTCCCTAGTCGTCCCCGCACAAATATTGCCTCTTATTTCGTAGATTCGACAGCCTGAGAGTATCCGTATAGCTGTCGTAAAAAAGCTCAATATTCTTGCCAGGTAGACCGAGGTGGATGCTAGCTTTGCATATTTGCGCAAGATGTTATGTTATAAAGAAGGATAGAAGATATTGCAAGTATGTATGCTATGTCGAATAGTGCCTCATAAACATTTTATATCGACATGAGCTCTTAGGGGTAGTCCCCTGTGACAAGGAATTACTGATGTAACGGTTTGAAAGGTGACATCATTTTGAAGTCCATTTTGATCTAGAAAGATAGAAAATAAGAAACATTTCAAGAAAGACCGGGTGCAATGCACTAACGTCTTCAGATTTCTTCATTGAATTGTCGCAAGGAGTTGAAAATGTACGTTAGATTTCTAGTCGCACTTGGTACTTATTCTAATCGATTGGTTAGGAATCTATTTGCTAGAGATAGACACATTGTTCGCAATTTCCTATTACGACACCATCGTCGCTAACCATCCTGCACCTTATATGCCCAACCAAGGTTCCCCCAGCAAAGATCATGGAAGAATCGTACGGAGCAGATGAGTCGAAGATGGAACGAATCATAATACTTCTGGAGACAATATGGAATCGGCTGAACAGAATCGAAACCGAGTGAAGCTTCGGGTCGCCCATATCAGTATCTCTTGGACAGGATGAAAGCGTGTTTGTCGGATCAAACAGAGAAAGGCAGGGTTTGACAATGTCATCCCTGAATGCGAAACCAAAGCAGCATCGCGGAAGCAGGATGAGGAGAGGATTTGTCCATGGCATGTAACATAATGTGCTGAACGGGCCAAAACCGAGTAGCATTCCCGGCAGAAAAGTATATGAAGCTCGCCATTCAGCCATTTGACGGGATAATTACAAACTCTGGACTTGGAGGGCCGTTTACCCAGTGGGGTTCTTGTTTCTTACGGCAACTACTATCACATTCCCAGCAAGCATTCAGCGGGATTTGTAGTGAAGAGGTGAAGCTGGAATGCCTAGAACAGCATCAGAGTGGAAATCTCTTGCTATTACGAGCAGCAAGTCACTCTTTATATGACTGAGTGCTGTAGGGTCGAAGAAGTGATGAACCGTACTGATGAAGTGCTTTGGTCCAGCATACCAGAGCGCAGACAACACGGGGTTTTACGGTAAAATACCGAATAGACGTTCTTGGAGCCAGAACGTTTTATTCCTGTCGGATATCAGTGAAGCAGGTGGTGAAATGGAAGATTTGCTACTGGAAATCGTGAAGATACGCGAAGGCAAGCAGATGAATTGTGTCACTTTGCTCAATTTATGGACTGAGACACCACCGGGGATACACCAATTGAAGGATTACAAAGAAATGGACGTGATACCGAATCGGTGCAATCAAGGACAACACGCGAAACAAGCAAACGACTTGCTACAATTGTGGGAAGCGGACATAGGAGAAAAATATTGTCGGAATAAGGCTTCCTCTAGTAATAAAACACCGTTTTAGGTATTGTATGCAAAAATACTATTCTGGTCACACGCAGGAAACATGGACATTAGTCAGCGGATAAAGCAGGCATTTTGTGTCGGATATGAACTTGTGACAGAATTGTAAGGAATGCGAAGAATCAAGCGTAGCTTTAAACGGGACGGAACGAAGATGGGATGTACAGGATAACCAGAATTTTTTGCAGCAGTCACTAGTTTAATGAGGAATGCTCTCTTGAATGTTGCGCAACATGCAGAAAGCCTCTCTTCGAACATTGTCTCGTGTGGAAAGTTGAAGGCGAAATGATGCAAAATTTAGCATCAAACAGATGCATCGAGAATTTGCCGGACACTTGCAATGGGCTGTTCGTTTTAGAAGTGAACAATGTCAAAAATGTTCCCGTTATCGAGATGGAAAATCTAGAACGCGTATCAACTTCTATAGATATAATAGCTTCATCAGTCTGTGGACAAATCAAAAGGGCAGATGGGAGTCTTTTACACCTCCATAACGATTTTATCATCTGAATTAAGATACTAGCAAATTCATAGCATAGCGTCCGGAATCAGCGATCGAGATTGATGACGGCCAGCGACCGAAATGTGTGGAAAGCATGTAAAGAAAGAACAAACAGTCTCAGAAAAGTACCGGTAAAAACTCATCAAAGGAGTAAATTGGTGGAGTTAAATCGAGTGATTCGAAGGGTGCAATCACGCCTCAAGAGTTTTTGTCTATTTATCTGACTAGAGAGCGAAATATATCGCGTGTTCTTGACCAAAATCAAGAGTGGAGCAGCCAAGAAGTTCCAAGATTTATTGGCCCACTTCGAGGATATATTTGATTGCAAAATTCATCTTCTACGCACTGATGATGGCGGAGAGTACAAAAACATTGACGTTTTTCCCCAGTAGCTGGGAGTACGACGACACCTAAGGCCTAAAACAAGCTTCGAATGAAAAAGGCTGAACGAATGTAGCTGACACTAATCATTCTGATGCAGCTTACGATATTTGGTAGATCTATTGCGTTATGCTTTTGGAGAGATGCTGCCGAATGTGCTACTTTTATCCCCAATAAAATCCAACCATAGTGAATAAAGGAAGACAGCTCCCTTTAGAGAATTGAGACTGGGAAGTATGCAACTCTTTCTGATGTCGCAACACTCGGCTGGCCTTGTTCGGTTCGATTCAAAATGGAATAGAGCGTCTCGCAGAAAGAAGTGAAGTGGGAGCTATTGAGTCAACACTGGAAGAAGCAACTGAAATTGAAAATTCCAAGGGCTTCCAAAAAGATTTTACAAATGCAGCCATAAAAGCTCCTGAGGGTACCAAAGCTGGAAGAGAATCAATCAAAACTACTATAAGTAAGCGAGCGTTATCAAGTCAAAGGGGAAAGATAGTTACCAGTACAGTGTTTTTTCAATCGGAGTCGGACACGTACAATCAAGCAATGAAATCGGTAAAGCATGTTGAATGGAAGGAGGCTGCCGATACAGAATTAGCCTTACTGGAGGAAAGTCGTACATGAACCATCGTTGCAGGACCGATGAGATTAAAGCCTAGCTTATCAGTGGCTCTTTAAGCCAAAATCGGACGCAAACGGCATTTTAAAAGGGTTTAATGCTATAATAGTTGACTTGGAAAACAATAAAGTATTCGAAGTCAACTGACACACGACATTTGCAGCAGTCATGGACTTACACTTGCCTAGCAAGAATCTAGGGATGCCGGCGGGGAATGGTGACATACCTGAAGCATACGTGATTGCACCAACAGTATAGAAACTTGGACATATATTTGCACGCTTCAAAAAGGGAAACATCGATTACCAAGCTGGACAGTCTAGGTTGCAAAAAGCAATCAACTGGTACTACGGCTACAGGAGAGTGTGCATGAGGGGACAGAAGTCACCTTCTCATCAAGAAATGAACGATGCAGGTCCCCAACGATGTCTCACAGCCTGATTTTATATTCCAACCAAAATACGGAACTTCGGTTTTGGGAGTATATATCGACGATAAACTGGTAACGGGGACAAGTTCTCCACGAATCGAATCGAGTTCGATAGCCTTCATATCTTTCAATCAAGATCCGTGGACTAGAGAGCAAGATTTGGGCATGCGAGCTCGCTACAGCAACCGTATATATGCGAAATGATAACGAAAGTGCCTCTGAATGAAGCGCATTCAGTTATAAAATCGATCGATCAAGAATACAGTGATACCATAGCATCAAATTCGAAAAAATCAGAGATGCGTTCCGTCAAGAATTCAACAATCAAGACGATTGAATATTTTATGGTCTGCGCGCTGCACCCGTCCATACATCAGTTTTGTAGTGCACAATTGACGAGACGTAGTCATGTACCAGGAATAGCCTATTGGCGTTGGGTGCCACAGTGATGGATTTCTCAAGGGTACAAAATAATGAAGTTCTAGCTGCGTGATAATCCCACGGAAGTCACTTTAGAAGCGTTTTCAGATGTGCATTATCGGGCGGATGGTCAAAGGACAAAGAAGATACCCGGTATATCGTTTCTCATAAATAGGTTGTCCATCAGCTTCTCGTTAAAGAAGCAGCACTCAGTGCCATTAGCGTTCATGGAAGAAGCGTTTGTAGGAGCATCGAAAGCATCACAGGAATCACTCGAGAAATGGACTTATCTCAAGTGTTTAAAGCTACAGTGCAGGAACTAATGATTGTGGTGAGATCAGGAGGCTATAGTTAGTTTCTCAGCTAGGCTACTTCAATAAAGGCTCAACGTATCGACGTCAGACTAAAATTCGCCAGAGCCAGAAGGTTAAATAGCAGGAGGTTAAACAAAATATAGCATGAAGTTACGTGCATACATCGAAGGTGATGGCCGGCTTGCAGATGAAAGGCCTTCCAAACACCAAGATTTCCCCAACTAAAAATGTATGAGAGCTACAAGATGAGACGAAAAAAGCTGTAGATGACATAAGTTTAAGCACAACTAGAAAGGGTGTAGTGTTACAAGAGCTTCAGAACGTGCTTTAAATTTCAAGTCGCACTTGGTAATTAGTCTTAACAATTGCATAGGATATACTTTTAAGATAAAAACACATTTTTGGCAGCTTTCCAGTACGATCACCATCCTCGCTCACCGGCCAACAGGAATGGCTAGTCAGTGGGCGAGTAAATGGTGATGTTTTGATTTCAGGTATCACCTTCTATACAATACCATTTGAAACGGAGAGCCATTAAAGCATCGTACAAAATGAAACGAAGCCCTCACTTATTCAAAGTTAACTTTTGGGACCAGAAAAGTGAAAAGCCAGGAAGCATATGATATTTGTCAGCTCGTACAGCATTGTATACAAAAGTGAATCAATTATAATTCAATATTGGATAGACATGGTTGCTGACAGCATGAGAATCATCCTATTGACGTAATGGCAGACGTTGAGTTCTAAAGCCAACCTTGCAGAAATAATTACGCATAAAATGAGAAAAAAATATTTCAGTTTAAAGAAAAGAAAGCTTATCAAGAATATAACTGCAGCAGTGTGTCGATATAGCCAATAGAAAAATGAGTACGAAGACAATGTTCAGTTGAAGCTGTCTATATTACTAGAATTAGACTAACTGACTTCTCTAGTTGCCTAGGCTATCTTAAATAACATATATACATATAAAATCGTTTCGCGAAATACCTGTGAGAGATGATAATATGTCCCTCGTTGCTATTACTGCAGTGCGGTAGCGTCCACCGCTACAGTACGAGAGTGTAACCATCTTGTAACGGATAAATGTTGAATGTTGTAAAAAGTTGTGAAGAATATGGTCCAAAACTACCGTGTGTTGTAAAAGGGTCCAAAAGTACCGTGAGTTGTAAAACGGTCCAACGTACCGTGCGTTGTAAAATGGTCCAAAGTACCGTGTTGTGTGCAATGGTGTGCGCCACACTACGGTGAGCATAACCAGCCAACTAGGACTAGGATCCGAGTTGCACTTGCCGTTCCACTCGCCTGTGCCGGACTTGCAGCAATGATCTTCGACTTCTGAAAAATCCACCAAATGATCCTTGCGTTGTGAGTTGATCCAGAACCTTTGCAAGCCGAATGCGTTCCTCTTGTTCGTAACACTGTCTTCGAAAATACCGAACGTGCGCACTAAACGTGGTGTAGATCAAGGAAAGTGCTGGAACTGTTGGAGTTGTTGATCGTTGATCAAGGAAACGACGATTCCGATCTGTCCAGACGAAGTGCAGTGTCACCGCTTGTAATGAAAGCCATAAATCTGATATAATTGCTAAATAATCTTTTCAATCCGACCTTAGGGTTGGTACGATTGAACATGCAACATGCGTCCAACGTGGTCGAGAGGAGAAAAACTGATCCCAACTAGGGAGTAACTCCCTCCATAACTGTGCCGTGTAATCGCACTCTAGAAAGAGATGTTGATCGGATTCCACTACCCCACACGAAGGCTGCGTGCACAATGTAATGTCGGGCTGAATATCCTTTAAGAGCCAGAAACGAGATCGAACTGGCAACATCCGAAAGGCTAGACGAAACTGTAAGTCTCGGAAATTGTTAATACACGTTTCCGAAGTTGCCGTGATGTAGCCATAAAAGTTCGAGCTCGTTCGGAATCCAGTGCGTCCGATCTCTCCCGTGATGCCGAATGTGTCGACATCGGATGACTCTTGGTTGGTTCGGGAGGTTTCCAGACGATTCGTGAGAGTTGTGAGCGTGGAATAGATGGAAAATAATGTTTCCTGTCCTTTCTTTTTACTCCCACATAAAATGATCTGCCACTTGTGGTTGGTGTAATCCAAGTGATGAGACCAATCGTCGAGTGAATACGCTGGAGTATCTGAGTGACTTCATTGTAAAGTCGACTCAGCAACTTTTCTTCAGCTATATCCGAGGCGTTTAGCTCTTCGTCGTTGTAATAGCTGGCGACGAAATCTTCATTCGTTGGCCATGTGTCGCTTTCACGAAAAAAGTCTTGAAGACTGCGAATCTCGAAAAGCGTAGCAAACGTTTTTCAAAATGTGCGATGTGGTTCGTCCGCCATACCAAGATTGTACCAAACGTTCTGCGTATTCGGATGGCGAGTAGGAGCTTCGTAATGTAATTCATGGTCGCAGTGGAACCACATCGGTTGTTCCATGTAGTACTGACGGCGTTATGAAACATTCAAATCTGAGATTGAAATGCTCCAATCCATCTGATGCCACATTTTAAATGCGTATTTCCACCATGACGATATGCTCTCCCATTGAGCCATTTTCCCATGTCGATTTGGTGCGATGGTGAATATATCCATCGGCTTGTGTGGTCCAAAGGAAGGTTGGATAAGATGTAATAATTCCGTCGAAGCAGTTGTCCAATTCGAAGGAATAATTGTTGACGCATCGGATGCGAACTGCTGAAGGAATTGAATACGTTGTAGCTTTAATCCTCCCGCCAAAAAAGGAACTTGTAGTCCACCATCTTGCCGGCGAAGATATAAAAGTCTTTGCTGAGTAGGTGAACATGTTTTGAATCTTTTTTGTGTTTCCGACCAAGCACAAATCGATTTAACATCGATTGCCACTGTCGAATGGTCACTGCTGGTATGTCCACGTGCATCGTGTAATGCCACAAACGTGATAAAATCATCGTCTGGGCAACCAGTAGTCGACCACGATCAGTTCGTGCTCGTCGAAACCATACACCAAACCCATCGTAAAAAACGCTTGTCGAGAGTTGAAATAACCATCGAATGAGTCGGTGTCTGGCCAAACGGAATACCCAAATACTTGATCGAATCCTCCGGACCCATTATGGTCAAATTGGGAATACGTGGACACGGCATGGTCCGATTCAACGAGAGCAAGGATGATTTACTCAAGTCGAAGACAATGTTCAAGAGCCTATGGGTTTCTTAGCAATAGGAGCTGTATCGGACGGTAATATAGCTTGACCTAAACATCAGCTCAGGCTATCAAGCCAGGCTTGCTATCATGTTTATGAAATGATGAAGCGGATATTTTTTGAGCCGACCGTCGCTCAAGACTATTTATGCAGAAGATTATCAATTCTGCTAGATGACATACCATATATTAATTTTAACAAGCAGATTTTATTGGATTCATTACGGTGATCTTCCGGAAATCCCTCGGACGAACACTTTAGTACTATTATGGTAAGTGGAGTCGAGACTTCGGGAAATAGACGAGTGCCTATTGATCACGAGAAGAATGACAGAGCAACCCGTGTAAAGCGACCGAGTAACAGAAAAGACCACTGAGACCATTGATCTTATGGATCGTTTGGCTCCTTCTTCCTCGCAGTAAGCCTAATGCGCCACCAGGAGAGGGGTCATGTAAATGCTTAACGGAAGACAATGCAGCAAAAAATGCGATTACGGAAGTGCAAGCAGATTTGGTTGACACATTAAGTTGCTGTCTGAGAAGTACTAGAGCCAGGTCATTCTAAAAAAGCGATGACGAGACGCAGAAATCGATCATGGAAGCTTCTCAGAATGCCTCTACACAAGAGCACGAGTAAGTAGTTTAGCAAGATGGGGACGTGTTGAAGGAAAGACGTGGTATGACATGGCCGATTTCGCTGACTTAGTAATGTACAGTACAGTCCTGTACCCCTAATTTACGCATAGATATTCCAAACTGAAAAGCGTGCTATTTTGCATTCTTCTTAGTGTTTACATTGTAATATGATGCTTTAAGATGTTCCAAAAATAGACGGAAAAATTACAGCTGTACAAGACCCACCAAGTCTGTGTGTAGCAAGAACAAAAGTATTCACGGTGCCAATGGTTGCCTTAAGACAATAGTACGAGTCTGTACCTACGATATTAATTGTGATACCAAAGATTCTTGATGAATCATAGACTATATAGACGCGATGGATAGATCATAGAGAACTCGAACAAGAAAAGCCTGATGCAAACGTCAAGTATTGGTATAGTCGCCCTTCGTCCTGCTGTACCAATGAAACGGAGGAAAATGAACCCGAGATGCACAGAATGATATTTAAAGATCAGATTGAAGCTTGAATGAATGGAAGAGCATGCTATCTGCTTCCAAAGATATGAAGCAACGATGGAAAATGATGGAATGGTAGAATCGAATCCTTCTCGAAGCTATATGATATGATAAATGTGCGGAAAGAAGATGCACACATCATCCAAATATTCTCGTAAAGAGTCAAAAAGCATTCCACAAAGAAAACATTTACTCTAGGCAAGCATGATAAATTAGAACCGGAGCAAAATCATGCTTGTGCGAGGTGCAATCTTACCGTTCAGATTTTTTTCGGCTTCCACAGAAATTAAGCTTAGGAGTTGTTTAGCAAAATGAAAATAGGCGAGATTTGCATGCATTAATCCAAATATGTGCATTAAGGATATCGCGATAGTGCAAGGATACGTTGGAAATATAGGACCTGAAGGAAGTTGTTCATTAATCAGGTGACGATGTGCGAATAGATGAAAAAATCTGTGATTATTGGCACGTTCCAAGTACCAATTGAACCGCTTGCACTGGGGAATATGCCCTGCTTATCTCTATCTTTTCATGTCTTGCTTCAAGGACAAGATTTAATGACACGAATAGTATTCACAGAAAATCAACTCCTCCACTGGGTGCAGAGAATACCCGTTTAGCATCAGTGACCAAGAACACGACATGAGGCAAGATGGAAAAGATGCGTTACGTCCACGAGGCACATAGATGAGACGAAAACGTCCAATTTTAAGTCAACAGTGACAGTAGACGCAGTGTAAAGTCATGACAAAGATTATCTTGACTGCGTGCTCGATATTTAAACCAAATCGTGACAAGTACCAAATAGATCAACAAAAGCTGAGGGAGACTTTCGAGTGCACAGTAGAAGAAATAATTACTGGCACATGTTCACAAGCGGTTACGGGAAAGCGGAATTTATCCTACTAGAGCCTAAGCCATTATTTCGATCTTTCAAATATTTATTGGAGAACTAGTGAGCGCACCTGCTTGTGAAATCATTGATGCGTTACATGTGAAGTGCAAGCACACATACATCTAAGGAGTAGCGCCAACTTATCAAACAATAAGTCACAGAACTGCAATGATCTACAGCAACTGAGAGATCCGTTTGCGCGCACCTATATGACTGTCGTACCATTACAGTCTGCTGAGTGATGTGCCACAAGTTAACTAGCGTATCAAGTGACTAATCTTACCAATGATCATGCTTGAAGTAGTGACGTAGTGCTTGACGCGGATGGTACTTCACTTAAGCGAAACAATTACGATACTATCCTCTTTTTCTACCGATTATGGAATATATAATCGTATCGGAATGTGGTGCACCAAGTGACAGTTTGCGTAATGCCAAAGGTATGTCATGAACTCTATAACGATTATAATGATACATTAGACTACGAGGTATAATTGATAAGTTACTGAGAAAAAACTCAGGCTCAGACGGATAATGAAATGATTTACTTTTAAGAACGCACTTTTGAATTGCAAAGAAGTAGACCCAAGTCATTTCCACAAAAGTATGTTTTCTGATAACGAGAAATGCTCTGATTTGAAAAAATTGTAACCGGGAACGGCTTTGGTCACAATAAGGAACGAATAATAGCTTTGCTAGATCATTCGATGCAGCGACTCCATCCGAAGTGCAGCAGTTGCCCCACACATCGATCTGAATGCGAACTTCAATGCCTAAAGTTTTTGTCCTGTACGTCATTTGCTGAAGAAAATTACAGCAGCTGATGGTGGAGAAAACGACAATTGCTAATTGCGTCATAAAGGAAATCGGATAGACTTAAGTGAAATCCGTTATGCCCAAAATTTGAAAATGGCATGACCTTAAAAAGCCTACAAAAAAAATACGTTATTTTTCTGAAATCCACACCACAAAAAATAAGATAAGAGGAATATCCAGCCATATTACTTTGTGTTTCTGACATCAAACCATTTGTGAAATATGAAGACATGTTGTTTAAGCACTGAGAAGAAAGCTACCATTGTTGGATTGCATCAGGCAGGCTTAAAATAGCGAGAAATCCCTGCCTAAACAGGACTCACCCAGTCAACCGTTTCGACAGTGCTACATAACTGGCGCAAAAAGGGTACGGTGGAGCGTACCAAGTTGAGAGGAAGACCACCAAAGCTCACAGAATGGGACCGCACGTCACTTGGGCGCACTGTAATGCAGAACCGGTGGGCGCCACTAGCAGAAATCGCGAACAAAGCGAATACTCCGGCATCGCCAGGCACAATCCGTAGCCCCCTCCATGGGATGGGAATTAAGAGTCGCATTGCCTCCAAGAAGTCTTTATTGAATGATAAACACAAGGCTAAGAGACTGGATTTTGCTCAGAAATTCAAAAATTGGACAGTAGAGGACTGAAAGAAAGTCGTCATTTGGACCGACGAGTCCGCCTTTGAGATTGTCAAGAATTCTCGTCAGGTCGTTGTGTGGCGTCGATGAAAGAATCAATTTTGAGTGTTTGGCGCCAACATTTAGGAGTGAACGGTCTTCGATGATGATCTGGGGTGCTCTTGCTGGCGAGAGGATTCTACAGATGATCATTATGCCACCCCAACATCGCACTGGCACCGACTTTATCAATCTGATCTATGACGCTGCACTTGGACCATGGATGGACGACAAGGATGACAAGAAAGGCCTAATTCTTTTGCAGTACAATGCGACAGCCCATGGTAGTAGTGCAGCAAAGACATGGCGGGAAAAGCGGTCGCTTGCAAAGCTAGAATGACCTGCCTAAAGTCCTGATCTCAGCCACATCGAAAACCCGCGAAAGAATCTTAAAGATGCAGTCCAGAACCGCGACAGACCAAACAATGTCGAAGAAATAGCTACTATACTTGATGAGGAATTCCGCAAGGTATCCCCCGAGATGCTTCGATGCCTAGTAGAGTTTAGCCAAGGCGATTTGCTACTGTTCTTGCTGCCAAGGGTGGAGCAACTCGCTGGTGGACCCTCCACCATCGCACGCACATTTTCGACGAACAGTACAATTCCTGAATATAAATACTGTAGCAACGACTTCTAATAGACTTCATTGTCAGCCTTAAGCATTTGTTTTAGTATTATTGTGGCTTTTTGATCATCAAAAAATTGATTCTTCGTCAAGGTTAAAGCGATAATTTAACGTCATATGAAAAATAACGTATACTTTTTGTATGATGCTGTACAGTACCCTCCGGAAAAGATTGTCCGCTTTTTTTTAATTTTTCGAATCACAGCCGCAAGCTTGCGCTTGAACAAACCACTGCCGCGTCTCCAAATATTTCAAAATATGGCTGAAACTGCACAAAAACATCTTTTGACAGCCGAGGAACGTTTTCGCATTGTTGGAACGAGGCAGGCTGGTACAAAAGTTGGAGAAATTGCCTGAAAGTTCAGCACACATGAATGACAGGTGCGACGCATCAAGGAGGGGTAGAATAAAGAAAACACAGTTATGCCAAAGAAAAGCCCTGGAAGGTCAAAAAACCTCCAGGAAGGGATGTAAGAACTCTAGTACGCAGCACCAAGGGTGCAAGACGTTCAACTTTGGCCGAAATTACATTCAACATGCCAACCAAAACTGGCCAGGATGCACTTTAAGAGACTTTACATGCCGCTGGTCTCTTTGCTCAAGTGGAGGTTAAAAAGCCTTTTTTGAACAAGCCACATACTGGTAAGAGGCTGGACTTTGCAAAAAGATACCAGTATTCCACCATAGAGTTCTGGAAATCAACCTACTGGACTGATGAGGCAAGCTTTTAAATTGGGAAGAATTTTCGCCGACCTCTGGTCTGGAGATTTACCAATGAGAGGTAACAATCAGACTATCTGGCACCTTCTTACAAGTCAGGGCCTTCTCTAGTTATGGTATGATGTGCCTTTCAGGATAACAAAAAAGCCAGCTTGTGTGTATGGCACCATATCGTCGAACAGCAGCTGACTTTGTCGCACAGGTGTACGATGGTGAGTTGGCTGGATTCTGGGAAGGCCTTGATAATGCTGGCAGTGTCATACTCATGGAAGATGGTGCGCCTATCCATCTCGCAAAAGCGCCCGAAAAATGGCCTGACGAGCGCAGCGTTGACAAGGTAGAATGGCCTTCAAACTCTCCTGATCTCAATCCCATTTAGAATGTATGGGCAAAGAAGAAAGCAGCCATCCAAAGCTCCCCAAAGCCAAAAAACAGCGAGGAGATATGGCTTCAACTCAAACAGATATGGTCTTCTATTGATCCAGAGTGGATACAGCATCTTGTTAACTCCATGCCAGTGAGGATCGAAGCAGTAATTGAAGTAAAATGGAGTTCTACTCGCTGGTAGCATGTATTTTTCCTATATATACTATTATCATCATAAAATCATCATTCGGAGAAAAAATTCTGAAGGATTGCAGGGTTGTATACTGTAAAAGTTTTGTATCAGATTTCATGGGCAGATTACTCATCACGCGTGGGTATCATGCTTCGGAAGTCAAAGTGTTTGTTTCATAAAGTAGTAAAAATTTGGGGCGGCTAATCTTTTCCGGAGGGTACTGTACAACAGTGCATCTGAAAATAGAAGCTTGTGATGCGACGAAGATCTGTATGTGCACTGACAATAGTGAAGATATTTAGGACGCAGTTATTACGCAAGCTCTCCAAGACTAATTCGATCGATCACTTCCCCGAACCCGAATGTTGCTCAGGCAAACTTTTACGGGATCATAGTAACTCTCACTCTTCGTTGAAAAGGAAGCATTCTCCGCTGTTTGACTTGAAAAAGTGCCGAGTACTTAATTCACAAACCTCAGGGATTTGACTGGTATATGGATCATCGTAATCGCAAATGCATAGTAAATCTGCATACGCCGATCCAGCAGTGCCGAATCACACCATTGCTAGAAACCGGCTCCGGGTTATTATTTTTTTATAAAGAGCCGTTATCGCCACAGACGATTTCCTTATTGCCACTCACAAAACAAGTATGATTGGCTATTTTGTTTGTATTATTATTTTTGAACGATATGATGGCTATATTTGCTATATATAGACGTTTTTTGGGTTTTCCTCTAAGTTCCAATACTCAAATCCAGTAAAATTGCCTCACGTCGATCCATCTTGTTGGCGCTGCCTCCCTTTCGGGCACGGATCGGGCTTGCTCTTGCAAAGATTTTGGAATTTATTGCGAAAGTGTCTGAACTTCGTCGAGTATCGTAGCCTGCTGATGATCTGGCAAAGCTTAATAGCTGATGGCCAATTGACTAAGTAACATCGAGAGACTTCTGGCCGGCCGCAACAGACGACAACCAAGTTTGTGGGGCTTTGCCAAGTGCCAATCCGGGTGAATGTCGCTCATTTGCAAGTTTTGTTTTCGACGCAGATATTAAAGTAGTTCTTGCTTACATGGAAGATTCCAGAAGGTGCGAAATAGTCGAGAGCATACGTCTTCGCCGTTTCTTCGTGGCTGAAAGCAACTTTTAGCTTCTCGTAGATTTACACAGTTCAAAAAATGAAATATTCGGAATGATATCCTGAAAAATCATGCATTCTTTGAGTATTTGGCTGGTATAGTTTCATATTCTCATTTTGTTGACGCTGCCAGCACACATCTGCTCTGCAAGATTATTACCAATGGCTAGGTATAATTTTTCTTACAACGAAATAAGGTTGTCCATGCTAGTTGGTATCTAATGCTTGAGCATCAAGTGAGCGCTTTCACCTCGCGAGGGTCAGCATGATCGAAATGCGTTATATGGTCAGTTCATGCAGTAACGTAAATGTATTTGTATGGAATCCATGTTGTGACAGCGTAATTGATGATTGCGCTGTCTGCACGCAATTAAAGCTCCTATATTTCATCAAAGAAGCCTTCTATTTTGCATATATGATTGCCCTCCATTTCTTCATGAAGGCTATCAATTCTTCTTCTCTCGAAAAATACGCTATTCAATATGCCATACACATCAGAGAAGTTGGGAAGTTGGTAAGTTTCCTTAAAATTCTGAAATTAGCGCCAGCTTGTAGTCAGCGGCAAAAACCTTCGGCGGAGCAGCGTCCCCAAAATAAAGCTGAAGGGTATGACGATTGGCTCTCAATTGTCATGAAAACAAATGCGAAGGAAAATGTTTCATACATTGACGAGCACCCAACGAGATGCAACAACGGAAGCTCCAAAGCATTTGTCTTGTATGTGGCATCCACCATAACATGTCATTGTGACTCCGAGCCATCTCTTTAGATCTTGAATTGGCAAAGTTCAGTTGTGAAAGTCCGCCGTCATCATCGCTCACTATTGTTTCAACGAAGGGCATCCATCGGTGTACAGCCATCTGAGTTTTTGAAAATCTCGGATTGGCAGAAGCTGCACAGTTTGTTTTGGGCTATACAAGTCAACAGTCTTTCCGCAAAAACGTTTGGATGTTTCTCGTTGGGACCCCAGCTTCATACAATCCAAGTATTGTCTTTTCTATCTGTTTCAAGTCTGAGGTGGACACGATGAGCGCTTGTGGAGGTAGATGGCATTTACTTCTGATTCTCTTCAACCAAGTGGACAGTTAACTGCAGGTCGTCCTATATGGGTTTCAAGCAGAATGGACAATTAGCGAGAACTGTCGAGGTTTTTCGTGCTCTAGTTTCTTCCGTTGGGCCAAGCTGATTGCGGTAAGACCCTCCTCGGTCGCATTTGTAATTGACCGTATAGTCCCCCTTTGTTGTCGTTTTAGTTGGTAAAATGGAAAGTGAATATATTAGGGTCCTTAGTTGTTGTTACTATTTTAATTCCTAGCCTTTACGCATTGTCTTATAAGCTTCGCTGTATCAATCTTGATTGGTGGAATATGATGCACTGTCTTTACATTGTTTCTTGACCTCGAATATCAGCACCCGATTGGCGGAACCTTTTTCCGATCTTATGATTGGCGGATGCCATTGCGACACTCCCCCTCCACGCACAATTCCTGACATTTGATTTCCGTACAAATTGTTGGAATTGTTTCGTCGAAATGACTTTCGTTAAGAAATCGGCCAATTGATCCTTTGATTCGATATACTTGATTTCTACGTTGCCTTGTTGTACTTGTTCTCGAATGAAGTGATATCTTATGTCGATATGCTTCGCACGACTCTGATATCCATTATTCCTTGAAATTGCTATTGCACTCGGATTGTCTTCATATACGATAGTGCTGGCTATATCCCGTACAATAATTTCGGATACCAGATTCTTTGTCCATAATGACTCCTGTATACATAATGATAAAGCACTGCAATATGTATGCTTCAGCTGTATTCAAAGCTACACTTTGCTGTAATTTCGATTAGAAAACGACTGGAGATGAATTCAACATAACCATAATGCCAGATGTTGATTTCCGGTTATCCTTGTTACTGTCCCAATCCGCATCGCAAAATGAAGTTAGTTGGATCTGACTTTTGTTCGTCCCAAAGCATATTCCTGTCGATATTGTCGACTTCAAGTATCGAAAGACTCTAATTGCTTCGTTCCAGTGTTCTTTGCTAGGATTTTCGAGATGGCGACTGAGTTGGCTTACTGCAAATGCGATGTCAGGCCTTGTTCCATTTGCGATATACAAAAGCGATCCCAACAAAGACCTATAAGGTCTATTGACCATTCTTGAATCCTTTTCTTCGATCTTTGAAAGGAAATGTCCTGGAATGCAAGGATCATCAACAAATTTGGAATTGACTTAATTGTACTTTTCAGCCATCCTAGATATACTTGCTTGCTGGCTGATACACATAACTTTCTCCAATCGATCATAGTGTACTTCAATACCAACTACGAATCGAACATTGCCAAGTTTCTTGAGCTTAAAATGTTTTGATAACTTATCGACAAATTTTCCAATTCCATCCTCGTATTGTGATCCAATGAGTAGATCACCATCGTACAATGTTACCAGCAAGAATGATTTACCCTGTCGTCTAATAAAAGCGCAGGGATATGTTTTACACTGATTGAAGTTCATTCCAATGACAAATTCTGAGATAGTCTTGTATCAAGTCGATGCAGCTTGTTTCAAACCTTAAAGACTTCGATTTAATTTCAGAACTTTGTTTGAACCAATTTTGAATCCTCTAGGAGGAAAAACATACACTTCTTCTTTCAAGTTCCCATTTAAGAATGCCGGGTCCACATCAAATTGATGAATATAAGCTCCAATGCGACAGCAATAAGCTAAAAATGCTCGAATTGAATTCATATTGGCCACAGGCGAGTAAGTTTCCTTGTAGTCCACCTCATATGTTTGAAGTGCAACTACTCGGGCTTTATATCTGTCAATTTCACCGTATTCGTTTCTGTTAATTGTAAATACCCATTTTGAACCAATAACCTTCTTCATCAGAATTCGATTAACACATGTACAAACTTTCTTGTTCTTTAATGCTGACAGCTCATTTTCAATGGCGTGCTTCCAGAAGCCACCTTCTGGAGAGTCAACTGCTTCGTCATATGTCACATGTGCCTCTAATGCTGCATTTGCCTGCTCGTATTAAATCCTGTATCTCTTACATGGACGATCGTGTGATGGTACTGTTGCCGTTGATTGTTCGTAAGGAACTATTTCTTGTTCCTTCGTACCAGTCGGTAGTGCAGCATTGAACTTATATGGGTCAAACAACGGTGAGCCATTCGAACCATATATTCTCCCCTAGGTACAATGCTTCTGTCAACCTCGGCTTCTTCGATTTCGGTATCGAGACATCCTTGATCATTATCCTCTTCAATGTTTTCCATTAAGACATCATTAAAATCATTTCGTGCATCAAGTGTGATCTCATCTTTATCCGAATCTTCGAGAACCTGGCCTGTTGCAAGGACATCTGTCCCTCCATCTCCAAACTCAATGATATATAAGCAGTTTGTGGCAATTGGGTCCAGTTCGGGAAAAGTATTGTGAAATATTTCTACAGCCTTTGAGCGGGATCTTTCGTCAAACGTTGCCGAACGTGCTAACTCAATTTGTTTTCGTTTTTGATTCCAGATGCGATATCCTTTTGCATCTTCGAAATAGCCCGGAAAAATACAAGGAACGACCTTGTTTTCGGATTTGGATCTTTTCGATTGTCGACCTGCGCAAACCCTTGTGAGCCAAACACAATAAAATGGAAAATATCCAGTTTTATACCATGCATGATTTCATGTGGTATTGTTTCGTTTGCTGCGCACGGTAGACATTTGTAATATAGGTAGCTGTATTCATTGTTTCCGCCCACCAGATTTCATCCAAATTCATGTTTGAAAGCATTGAACGTGCACTTTCCGTCAATGTTCTGTTCATCCTTTCAGCTAGTCCGTTTTGCTGCGAAGAGAAAGGAACGGTCGTTTGATGTCGTGTACCATTTTTAAGACATGTTGCCCCGTTTGATTTGTTGATATATTCTGTACCATTATCGGTTCTGATGCTCTTGATTCTTTTACTGGTC
Source organism: Albugo candida (assembly GCA_905220665.1). Classification (NCBI taxonomy): domain Eukaryota; phylum Oomycota; class Peronosporomycetes; order Albuginales; family Albuginaceae; genus Albugo; species Albugo candida. The sequence goes on along the minus strand of CAJNAR010000148.1, from coordinate 365,211 downwards.
TGATTTTCCATAAACGCTTTGTAATTTTTGAATGAGTCCACTACTTCGGTTTTGGATTTCAAGAAATAAACTTTGACATATCTGGAATAATCGTCGATGAATGATACCATATACCTTGAACCACCTTGTGACTTTGTCCTCATTGGACCCATAACATCTCTATGAATTAACTACAGAGTTTTTTTCGTCCTGACTTTACCATATATCGTGGTAGGAAATGGTTTTACAAAAGCTTTTCCATCCAAGCATTCTTTACATAAAACGTTTTCGTCTTCCAAAGAGCTTTGTTGAGTCTTGCTTCTGTATCCTGTTACGCACTTTTTAGCTTTTTCCATCCTCCGTTTCGAAATGTGTCCTAATCTTGCGTGCCATATTTCTTCGTTCGATTCTGGAGTGTGTTGCTGCTCTTTGCCAAACAGAGTACTCTCAGATATAATTCCATATAATACGAATAGTTTTCCACTGCGCTCAATACTGATAATCTTTGTCGTTTCACTACTAATTTCACAATTTGACTTTCAAACGTTACTTGTATACCTTTTCTATTCATTGCAGATACTGACAAGAGTCGTTTGTCAAGGTTTGGAACATATAACACATCTTCCACTCGAATCTTTTCTCCATTTGGAGGCGTCAAATGTATATTTCCAATACCCGTTGCTTCTAGCTTCCCTCCATTTGCAATTGATATGCTAATATGGTTCTTCATTGGCCGAAGCTGGCTAAAATCTTTTTCATTATAGGACATGTGGCTAGACGCACCACTATCCAGTATCCATTCACAGTGGTTATTCTCATAGGAAGAAAAAACGTGTTCGCTCTTTTCTTTATTTTGATTGTTGAATTTCCGGCAATCCTTTTTGATATGTCCAACTTTGTTACAATGAAAGCATTTGATATCGACCTTTCTGTGGAATCTCTTAATCCCATGCCATTCTCTATGGGCTCTATGGGGACCTTTGTTCTTGTACTGGTAGCACGCAACGCCACTTCATTAGCTTCCTTTCTTTGTAGGCCTTCAAACTCTCTGCGGAGCATTTCTTTAGCCTGTAAAATATTGATCCCTTGAATGATTCCGATAATCTTGCATATCTGATCATATTAATCCGATAGACTTCCCAGCAGTATTAGCAACTTTCGTCCTCAATTATACCATCACCAGTGCCCCCACTGATAGGCATAAATCGTGAAAGTTTTGGAAATGGTGCATTATATTTCCATTTTTGACAAGCTTAAACTGGTGTAATTACTTTCTCTTTTGCGCACGATTATGTATATTCCTTCTTAGATGAAAGCTTTGTAGTACTTCCCACACTTCGGAGGCTTTACGAGCATTTCTGATAAATGATTGGAATCTTATACCGATTGACATCGATATTATTGCGAATTGTTGTAGTCAAATTGGAAAGTGCCTATATTTGTAGGTCCTTGGTTCTCAAAAAGATAGTCTAAGCCTATACCACATTCTCTATATCGCTTCTCTATACTATTAGCAACCTATTTCTAATCGCATCTTTCCGCGCTATTAATGATCTGATCTTATCTGACTATTCATCTTATCCGACTCTTCCGATCTTACCCGACTTTTTTCTGAACTTATCCGACTTTCTTCAACACTCCCACACGACACACAATTCTTGATATTTGCCAGACGAACCAATCCTGAAATTGCTTTGTCGAAATAGGCTTCGTCAAGAAATCGGCAAGCTGATTTCTGGAGTCGATATACTCGATCACAATTTTTTCATCCTTTATATGATCTCGAATGAAATGACAACGGATGTCGATATGTTTTGCTCTGCTTTGATATCCATCGTTTTTCGCGATTGCGATGGCACTTTGATTGTCCTCGAATATTTTGATCTTTTGAGTAATTTTTGCCTTGAGTTCACATAATAAGCTTTTCAGCCATAAAACTTCTTGCATACAGAGTGATAGGACGATATACTCTGCCTCGGCCGTACTCAGGGCTACACTTTGCTGAATCTTTGATTTGAAAATAACGGGCGCACCATTTATCATTACCATGATTCCGGATACAGATCTTCTGGATTCCTTGTTATTCGCCCAATCTGCATCACTATATGCACAAACGCATAAACATTTGTCACTGCCGGTGTAATTTATCCCCATATCACTAGTTGACTTCAAATACCGCAGGAGCCTTATCGCTGCCTTCCAATGCTCTTCACTAGGCCGTTCCAGATGTCGACTTAGTTGCCCAACTGAATACGCAATATCTGGTCTTGTTCCATTCGAAATATACAATAGTGAGCCAACTAAGGAGCGATAAGGCCGAAACTTCATTCTTTCATCTTCTTTTTCGATTGTCGATAAAAGTTGGCCTTGAACATTTGGGTTCCAAACGAGCTTGGCGTCCACTTGATTGAACTGTTCGACCATTTTATTGATGTTTGAAGTTTGACAGATTTTCATTGAACGTTGCTCTCGGTCATAATCGACTTGAATGCCCAGCATAAATTTGACTTTTCCGAGATCTTTTAACTTGAACTTACTTGACAATTTGTCGGAAATAGCTTTTATCTCCTGCAATGTCTTTGCACCTATTAACATGTCGTCCACATATAAGGCGATATAAACCACCGAATTTTCTCGTTGACGAACAAATATGCACGAGTCTGTTCTGCAGTGTCGGAAACCCATTTCCAAAAACACTCGTGAAATTGTCTTAAACCATGTTGCTGAAGATTGCTTCAGATCATATAAGCTTCGCTTCAGAAGACAGACATCGTTAGCCTGAGCTTGAACACCTCGCGGTGGATGAATGTAGACTTCTTCCTCCAGATGCCCATTGAGAAACGCGGTGTCGACATCATATTGGTGAATATGAAATCCTTGGTGACAACAAGCCGCCAGGTAAACCCGAATGGAATTCATATTTGCAACTGGCGCATATGTGTCCATACAATCCCCTCCATATTTTTGTCGGTAGCCCAAAGCGACAAGTCTTGCCTTGTACTTTTCAACTTCACCAAATTCATTCTGCTGTAGAGTAAAAACCCATTTTGTTCCAATGACCTTCATATGTGGTGTCTTTGAAGTCAGTATCCAAGTCTCCTTTTCCTTGAGTGCTTCGAGCTCTAGTTGAATCGCCTTTTTCCATTCATCTGAATCCGGAGACCGCATTGCCTCTTTGTACGTTGATGGTAAATTTAAAACAGCATTCGCCTGTTCTTGTTCTATGCGAAATCTTTTCTGTGGTCGAGTTTTTTCGATGTCCACTGGAATAATGGCATCCGAAATTTCGTATGGCACGATTGAATGAGACGGCTCACTTTCGAGAAGGTGATTGGGCCCAGATGGTGCGAATGTCGGAGAACCAGTGAAACCATCCAATCTCTCCCTGAGAACAATCTCCGTAGCTGAATTAAAATCCATGTTGACATCATGTTCCCCTGGATGTTCATCCTGTTGGTCAAACTCTTCATCTATTTCCATTGCATCATCGCTCTTATGCTCTCTTTCGAGATGCATGTCTTCCTCCTCATAATGCTGGTTTTCCATAGATTTTATCTGGTCCGTGGATTTGTCGCAGCATACGACTTCAACATATTTTGAGTTTTGCAGTTCTTGAAATTTAGCTGTACGTGTTGTTTCCAAACGATGAGCTTCCAAATTCCAGACACGATACCCTTTAATGTTTTCGAAATAGCCCAGAAACATACATTTGTAAGCTTTGCTGTCGAATTTGGATCTCTTGGATTTGTCGATATGTGCATAACCTTGAGCTCCAAACACTTTAAAGTGCGCGACGCTTGGCTTCCGACCGAAATATACTTCAAATGGGGTTTTGAATTGATTTGCTGCACAGGGTACTCTGTTTGTCACGTACACAGCTGTGTTCATAGCTTAGTTACGGAACGTGCGAGGTGCATGTTATGCGATAACATGCACCTCGCACGTTCCGTAACTGTCCGATTCATCCATTCTGCGAGTCCGTTCTGTTGTGGCGAATATCGAACCGTGCTTTGATGTATGATTCCGGAATTTTTGCATAAGCTGGCAAATTTGTCGTTGATGTATTCCCCACCATTATCCGAATGCAAACACTTGATCCTTTTTCCGAACTGATTCTCGACAAGTGCTTTGAATTCGGTAAATTTACTGAAAACTTCACCCTTGCTTTGGATAAAATAGGCATGGATGAATCTTGAAAAATCATCGATGAATGTGACCATGAACTTCGCGCCACCTTGAGACTTCACTCGCATCGGCCCAGTGACATCACTGTGAACCACTTCTAACAAGGCTTTTGTCTTTACCTTTCCATACGCAGATGACATATATGGCTGAACAGATGACTTTCCATTCATACACCCTTCACAAATTTCGGACTCTTCACAATCCATTCCTGATTTTGTCTTTAAATTGAGTCCAGTGACATAATTCCTGATGTTTTTCATTCTCTTGATCGAAATATGACCAAACCATGTATGCCAAATGGATTCATCCACCGGAACGTCTTCATCTTGACCTGCGTCTCCACCAAAATGTGCGACTTCAAGTGTTTCATATTCGAGAACGAAAAGCTTTCCAATGCGTTGAATATCCACAATGTTTCGATTGTCACTTTTGATTTCACAGGTAAGATTCCGAAAGACAACCTGGAGTCCTTTTTCCGTCAGTGTAGATACGGAGAGTAGCTTTCGCTCGAGACCAGGAACGTACAAAACATCATCAATCCTGATGTTTTTGTTATTCTTGAGTCGCACAAAGATGGTTCCAACTCCTACTGCATAAACCTTGCTTCCATTGGCAACATATATCGGTTTCTTTTTCTTCATTGCTTGCAAGTCGGTAAACTCAATTTTGTTGGGACACATGTGACTGCTTGCGCCACTGTCCAGAATCCAATTCGCTTGAGATTCTTGAAAAGTTGTGAATGCATGGGCTTCCTCGCTGTTGGCCATGTTACTTCTCCAACAATCCGTTTGTTTGTGCCCATACTTGTTACACCGGAAACACTTTCCCTCGAACTTCGCTGGATTCCTGTTCGGCCTATTTGCTCGACCTTTGCTTTGCCGCTTATACTGCGCTTTGAGTGCCATGCCATGCTTTTCCTTTGCACTGATGCTTTCTGATTCGCGAAGAAGCATTTCCTTCGCTTGAAACATGTCCATCCGTGGTACATTCTCCATGGTCTTGATAATCTGGTCGAAATCTTCTGACATGCTTCCAAGTAGTACCATCAGCTGCTCATCCAAGTCGATGGACGCTCCTATTGCTTGCATTGACATGCACAACTCGTCGAACCTCAAAAAATGGTCCATAACGCATTCGCCTTTCTTCATCGTGTAACTCCCGCTTCTTCTGGATCCTGTTGTGCAAGAAGCGCCTCAAGAAAAAATTCTTCAAGATGTCCCATGCTTGAGCAGCACTGCATGCTGATCTAACCATAGACTGTAAGTTGGGGCTGATCATGGTCGAAATGATCGCAAACGCCGTCATGTCATTGATCTTCCGAATCCCAGCGTTGCTGTCATCCTTGCTTGGGGCTTTTACCGGGTCAATATGGTCCCGCAACCCCTTACGCATCAGCTACATTCGAGCACTGAATTCCCAGCTGAAGTAATTGCCTTTTCTCAACATATCCATATTTCATAGAGTTGGTAGCTTTTGAGAAAAACAAGAGTTGTGGCTGTTAACCTGTTGTAGTCAAATTGGAAAGTGCCTATATTTGTAGGTCCTTAGTTCTCAAAAAGATAGTCTAAGCCTATACCATATTCTCTATATCGCTTCTCTATACTATTAGTAACCTATTTATCGCATCTTTCCGCGCTATCAATGATCTGATCTTATCTGACTATTGATCTTATCCGACTCTTCCGATCTTACCCGAATTTTTTCTGAACTTATCCGACTTTCTTCAACACGAATGCCTTCAAGTCATTGACTCTCCATGATTCAGACTTGATTGTCAGCAATTGGTTCTTTGTTTGCATCAGTGGTCCAACAGACATTTCCTCATCAGCTTGAGACGAGTGTTAAATCCCCAAACGAAACAATCATCTTCATTGAGCATGGCTGTTGGATCATTCATAATTCCAAAGCTGTATTTATGACTGACACTGGATTTCAATTTGAGAGTGAGCTTAGGCTCATAACCTGTTGTTGTTTTAGTTGGTTAAATGGAAAGTGGATATATTACGGTCCTTAGTTGTTGGTACTATTCTAAGCCCTAGCGTTGACTTGCGCATTGTCTTACTTATAAGCTCCGCTGTATCAATCTTGATTGGCGAAATATGATGCACTGTCTAAACATTGTTTCCTGACCTCAAATATCAGCATCCGATTCACGGAACTCTTATCCGATCTTATGATTGACTGATGCCATTGCGACATATACCGAACAAGGAGAAAAGTTCAAGGGAAAGTGTTTCCGATGTAACAAGTGTGAGCACAAACAAGAACATTGTTGGAAAAGAACCAAGAAGAAGGTTGAAGAAACTCATGCTTTCACGACATTTCAAGGAGCACAGAGCAACTGGATTCTGGGCAGTGGAGTGAGTAGCCATGTGTCCAAACCAAAAAAAGTTTCAGACCTGCAAACATTGAAGAGAAGAGTTCCAGTTTCAGTTGCCACTGGATGCAAGGTAAATGCAATAGGGGTCGGCAGCATTTACGCTCAACTAAAGAACAGCAAAACTGTCAGAATTGATTATGTCCTTTACGTTCCCGATCTCGATCAGAAGCTTGTCTCCGTCTCTTCGCTCGCAGAAATAGGACTTTATGTGATACTGGAAATGTCACCTGTGAAATCGAAAGTGATGCTGAAATCATAATGCGGATACAGCGGGAAGGAAAAGCTTTTGTGCTAACATGTGACGCACTTGAAGTTCGGAATCTTTGTGGGGAAATATCAGAGAAGAATGGAATTTGGTGAATGTTTCAATTGGGCACGCAAGATTGGGTCATTTTTCGGTCAAAAAATTAAGGAGTATTGAGAATCTTGTGCAAGGTTTTCATGTGAATTCAACATCAGCATTGGATTATGAAGATTCACGGCATTTGCGAAAGCTGTATTAATGTAGAATCTTTTGTTCAACCATTTCTTTCGTCTGCATATCTAAAGGTGGAAACATAAGCGCTTCTAGAGCTGGTATACAGCGATGTTGTTGGATCGATACAGGGAAAGGCACAGGGTGGTGCAAAGTACATCGTCACTTTCATCGACGTTTTTTAAGACTGATGAATGATCACTTCATCCAAACCAAGTCGAAATTGCTGAGTAAGTTCGTAAAATTCAGAGCGCTACTAGAAAAGCAACATGCAAAAAGGACCAAGTGCTTTCGTACAGAAGATAAAGGTGGTAAATATCTCAACCACAAATTTGCCAAGCGATGCGAAAAGGCGGAATTGTATATCAGACTACAGTTCCATTTTCACCTCAACAGAATGGGCTTGTAGAGCAAATGAATCGAACAATTACGGAAAGAGCAAGATGTAGGTTGTCGCACATGCAAGTAGAAAGAAAAAGATTAGCAGAAGCTATGAATCAGCTGTGTATAGATCACCAGAGAACCATGTGCAGCAAACAAAAAAAGCACCATTTGAAGTGTGTTATGCTGATCAACAGACGTTTCGCATTTGAAGTTTATTGGAGCTTTGGGGTATCAGCACGAATCGATGAGTCAAAAAGATAAAAGTTTGACAAGAAAGTGTACAAATGTATGTTTTTGGGCTATTCCGATATCATACATTAAGATATAGTGTATGGAGCATGGAATCTCATCGCTAGGAAATAACGCGTTCAGCTACTTTTTAAGAACTCCATCCATCAAAATATGTTGTAATATTGTGCCAAGATCAAAATATGGAACGACTATATTTCATGGGAAATGACTCCGATGGTGAAGCGGAAATGCTCCTTGTATATGGACATAAAGCTGATGACACTTTAAAGATTGATGATGCTTGTAATAATGTAAAGCTTACATAAATGGAGATGAATCAACATTGATGTCAATCTTTATATGGAGATGTGCCCAGGCGGAGATTAGATGGTTACAATGGCACGTCACTGTATTAATCAATAGGGTCAAACAAACTGCTTCACAGCAAACAGTCCAGCTCAATTATTTGATACGAATTATCGCATGCTATTGTTCCTTTTAGCCGAGAAGAATGTCTACCAAAGAAAGGGTCTCAAATCGGACAAAAACATGCTAATGCTGCGTCAGATACACCAACAACGTACAAAGATTCAATGCGATCTACAAATTAAAAACGAATGGAAAATTGCCATTGAACATGAGCTGAAAGCGCTCAAATAAAATGACGCGTGCAATATGGTCGAGCAGAAAACTTATATAAAGGTTATTGAAACAAAATAGGTAAGCACCTTGAAGCGAAATGAAATTCGTGAAATACTGAAGCACAAATGTGGACTCGTTGGTTTAAGATTTCGAGAAAAGGTTGGAATTGGTTACATCGAAACATATGCACCAGTCGCAAACATGAATTCTATTTGTGTTGAGCAATCGACTTGCTGTTACCAGGGTTTCCATATTCAGCATCATGATGTCGACACTGCTTTCTTGAATAGGCATAAAGAGAAAAACGTTTACATTCACCCACTTAGAGGTGTCTAAGCTTAGCCTGATGAAGTTAGGCATTCAGACGGAAGTCTCTATGATTTGTACACAAGCAGCAGCAACTTGGTTCAAGACAATATCGAAAGTGTTCTTTGATATGGGATTCCAACATTGTACAGCAGAATCATGCATATTCTTTCTGTTACGCAAAACAATCCTGACTCTATAAAGAGGCACGACATTTAGAAGAATTCTCTGAGAACATTCAGGGAAGTTCTTGCTCATAATACACAAATTTACTAATGTGACTGATGTTACCGACTTAAGAAACGTTGGTAACATTACTTCAAAGCATAGTTGGAATAGACCTAGATTAGCTTATAGTGAACTAAGGACCTTAATGTTAGTCTTACTTCCATATTTTCTTCTTTGCACACAAGACTTATCACTTTCGGCAGAAGGACAGTCTCTGGTACAGTCGCATTATATGTTGAGGACATGTTTATTGGCACAACGAAAATAGCAGAAAAAAATGAGATTTCGCGGAAACCAAGCAATCAATTCAAATTAAAGCACTCGGAAAGGTCAAATATATGCTGGGACTACAAGTTTATTTTGATCAAAAGAAACATTTAATGAACATATATCAAGCATCCAGCACACATATAACGGTCCGAAAATCAACCAAACCGACGCTAAGCAGGTTTGGAATTTAAATGTACAAGGCAAACATTTATCAAAAATTGAAGGATCTGTAGAATGAACTTTCGTCCTTATCACTTTTAAGTTGGATTCTTACTATACATTTCAGATGGCAGAAGAGCAGATATTTCCTTTTCAGTCGGTCAACTTAGTCGACACTTGGACCAACCTAACGAAGAATACTGAAAGAAGCGATGAGTTCTGAGGTATTTGAAGTCAACAAGTGAGAATAAGATCAGTTATAGAGGCGGCGAAACGTTTTCGAAAGTATGTGCGTATTTTGACGCACAAAGGGCGAATAGAAAGGAGGACAGAAAATCTGTTTTTGGAATCATGGTTATGATTAACGATGCCCCAATGATCTTCAACTCAAAAATAAAGCAAAGGTAACGCTTAGAACGGCCGCGGCAGACTACCGTGCACTTTCACTCTGCATTCAGACAGTAGTATGGCTCTAGTATTCGCTATCCGAGTTGAGGGCAAAGACTGGTTAACACGTAACTATTTTTGAGGACAATCAAAGCGCAATTACTATTGCGAGAAATAATAGGTTTTGAAGTCGGTTAAAGCATATTCATTTCGTGATCAACAGAAGGATGGCAAAATAAAGATTGAGTACATTGAATCGAAACATCAACTTGCAGTTTCCTTGATAAAGTCTATTTCGACGAAGCTATTCCACGGATTGATTCATCAGGCGGACATCAGAAATGTTGGGTTGAGGGGAGTGTTGGAGGATACGTTCAGGTATGTACGTCAGATGCCCACGCAATTTCTTTTGAGAACGCTCGGAGAACATCACAAGATTACTCACGCGGAAAGTAAGTGTTGGTTGTATCATTACTAATGGAATAGAATTTGCGATAATGGAAACCGCAGTAAGGACTCAAATAAGCTAATGGTGAAATTAGGATCCAAGGATCCAAGGTACAAATGATGGTGCATCGCTGGACCTTGTATGGAAAATTCCAACAATGGCGTAATTAATTACATCTCGTGATCCGACTTTGTAACAAAAACTCTGAAACAACCAGTGCTTGTTGGTTCGATTAATGCTCCATTTTTAATCCAAAAAACTGCTCGTTTCTGAGCATTTGATGGTTATCGAAATTACGCACATCGAAGGTCATGTAGCTACTTGCGCCGCTACTTAGAAGATCTTAATTCTTTTCAAAGACAGCCACGGATGCGTTGCGGCGTCGTCCTGATTTGAAACCCGCGAGGTATTTTGGATATACTCAACTTCATAGAATAGATAAAACAATTCTCTCAGAACGATTCCAAAATCCTTTTGGTAAGCTTGTTTTGGATCTTGAACTTTTTTCGTCCTCATATAATCTTATTACGTCACTCATGATCATTGACATATGTTTCGAATAACGCTGCGGAATCCTATTTGATTAGAAAATATCAATAGACGCCCTTTTTTTTAAGGGTGTTGAAATCGATTGGAATTTATTGGTCAGTTGCTCAATAGGCCAATAAATATCACCATATTCAGACTGCGGCGGTCAATTGTACACATCCATACCTAGCGCCCCTAAGTACGCATCACAAAGATGTCGTAAAAACAGTGTTCCTTGCCCGTTTGAAAGTCATAATGCTCTTTTTTGTTTTCAAATTTTTTGCTTTGGATCAGTTGCGTGATGTCGTGCACCATTAAAAGGCTTACACAGCTGTGAAGCAAGACTTACGTAATATTCCCACGTTGAAGTAGGAGGAAAGGAATTTAAACATGATAGTATAGGAGCTGATGAATTGTATAAAAATTCATGGCACCCCTTCAAACTTGCTTCTCAAATTCTTATATATCCAATCGAAAAAATTGAACCTCAGCATTCCAGAATAGATGAAGATTCTGGCACATGATACGAGAAACACGAGGGTATTTTATGAACATCAATCGTTAGGTAGCCTTCATCCCAATCCGTAAATATAGAGGAAAGATTCGGTCTTGAGTGTGGGATGTAAAACTCCTTGTCTAGTTAGCCACATCCGAATAAGAAAATGATGTTAGGGTCTGTTTTATGCATTCGTTTATAAGTGCATACCACATGATTATTTTTTATCGTAATATGATCACAAACTCATGTACATCCGTTATCCGCGTAAAAACAAAAAATCTTTTTCAATTATTTTGTTTTGGGTGAGCAAATTCCTAGCAAACAAAAAATTCATCTTAGCATGCGATTTGTTGATGTGTAAGTATGGTGAATCAAATCTTCTACTGGAGGATTGATTTCTAGTTTAAGGCAGAAATAAGTTCCTTCCATGATATCCTAACGCGTCCAACGCAGCCTTACTTTCTACCCTCTGTATCTTGGTACTATGTGACCTACAAATCATTTCTTCCGCTTCAAGATGTCGACTCGATAAATTTTTGTATTGATAATCGTCTTTATGTAATACTGCATTCAAAGCGGGATCAGCCCAGCTTTTCATTTGGCTCTGTAAAGCTCCCTATTTCTAGATAGGACTGAACTTCGTTTTTTCTAGACAAAGATCTGAAAAAGATCTAATGCACTCCCCTGAAATAATCCATGATTGAATGTGTGCGTATCAGAGTTTCGTGTAACTCGAAAAGTTTCATTTTGTTGATTCTTCATATCTCGAACGAATATGACCTCGCTACGGCACTTCGACAATTGAGAAATTTTATCCATTCCTTTCTGCACATATTGTGATCGTATGCACCAGATCTAAGAGCATGAAATCATAGCATTATGTGACATTACTTGGTGAAAATGAATGGTTCAGAAACTTGGATTAACTATTGTACATATCAAATCCTCTAGACTTGATAGAATATTGTTTACGCTCCTTTGCTACATATTCGTTCGGATATACGGGTGAAACATCAATTCTAATAGTTTGCGCCCTTTGATAACTCTTTTCAACGACCCTGACTATATGGGGTGATGGGTACGTTCCTTTTCCGTGAAAGTAGGATCACAGCAATAACCGTCCCTGTGTTGCTCTAAACAAAGGCTGTATTATTCATAGTCGCAACAGGCACTGGATACATCCTGTAATAAATGTCACAAGCTTGATTTATTACTGGACTCATATGAGCTTCTATGAATTAGACTCTACATAATTGGATGCCGCAGCTAGCAAGAGTAAAACCTTTTTTTCCTTTGGTTTTGTGGTGAGGAAAAAAACAATAAAACATGTCTACAGTATTGACAAAATCACATGCATTGACTACTAGTCATACGTTAATTGGAGCAAAATGAAAACGGGAGTCAAGCTTCATTTTAGCTTGAAAAATATATTTTTTACCACCTTACCTGAATAAACCATTGTTATATAAAGCGGTTCGTCTAACAACATATTTACTCAATGCAGTTCCTTTCCAGTAAGAAACATCTTCATTGGAGCATTACAAACTGGACACATCAAGTTTATCAGCCAACACACTTACGGTGAAATTCGTGCAATATTCCACAGGAAGGTTTTTCTTCCGGAACTTTGTTATCAACCCTTAGTTGATCCAAGAACGAATAAATATCGAAGTTCTTTGTGAGCACGCGAAAACTGGCCTATATCGATGTTTGAACCACAATGATGCTAAGATCACTTCGCTACAAGAAGATTTGAACCGAGAGTAAAGTTCTATACTTCCTTCCAAGCTTGCTCCTTTTGGAATGATGAGAAAAGGCCCGTTTTTGCACGATCCGTACCCAGCTCCGTCGGTTGAGCACTTTGGCGCACGAAACCCCTGCCGGAGTTCGTCAGTTAGATCCCGGTAGTGTGGGCAGTGGTTTGAGCCCACTCAAGCAATAGGCTTGATAAATGTCTACCTCCCTAGGTTCAAAGTCAGACGTAAGTGATATTCACTCACTCAGGGGCTCATGGAATCCAAGCCAAGGAAGTTAAAGAACTATCAAGAACTAGATAAACAGTGTAATGATATCCTGGACAAGAAGGCCCGTTTCTGCACGAAATCATTTCAGCTGAAAAAAGTCTTCTCGTAGACAACTTTTTTTTTAATCGCAGCAGTATAGTTGGCATGCATCTCGTCATTCATCATTCATGCTGCGCAAAACAGTCATGGCTTAGTGAAGAGGCATTGCACCTGCATAAATTACTTGAGAACAGTTCGAGAAGTCTGAAATGATGACTTACAAAAGATTACAAATGTGAGGCATGATACTGAAATGCGAATAATGCTGGTGACGTTACTTTAGGAAAGGTTGGAATAAGGTTTGGACTAGCTGATAGTAAGTCAAGAGCCCAAAGGTTAATCTCACTTCTTTATTTCTTGTTTTGACACAAGCTCTGTTGATTCAATGCTTATAGATGAATGGCTACCAAAATATATTTGCTCTTTGGCTATTACGTAGGACTCTGAACACCTTACTTAAAAATATTGAATGCAACCAGGCTTGAATGTGAATATTTTGGCCTCTTGAAAACGGAAGCAAGTGTACAGTATCGAAAATCTTAGAAAAATTGAGACAACGGGTCGGTTCTGGATTGTCACATTATGACTTAAATTTGAATTTTTTTTTTTCGATTAATCAGTTGGCGCCTCAAAATCTCACCACTAGCACTAAATGCAATCAAACTTGGAAAGAATGTTTTGTGCTCTTAAATAGGGTACTGAACCATGAAAAAAAGAAGTTTATAACCGCTAAATTATTAGGTGTAGATTGAGTTTTTCAGAATGCAAAATGGGTAACAAAATGCCACAAGATGACATTTTCCGAAAACACTCGACTTTTGCCTTGAATTTTGCTTACCTTTTCTCAGTTTATAGAAAAGGTGTTAAAGATAACTGGGAAAGTAGACACGTATAAAGATAAATCTTTAGCTCACTACCAGCTGAGACAAGTGCTCACTCCAGTTTTCTGACAAGTAAAGTCCATTCCGTTTGTTATTACAGTACCAGCACTGATTTTCCGCGTTAACAATTGTGGGATGCTTTTAGGATGTGCCCCACGGATAACTTGTGCGTTTGCAACAAGATTTGCTAAGCTTTTTCATAAAAACTTCCCTTCGACGCCATATTCTCTTTGGTCGCCAGATGCATCAAATCTTGTAATTGCTCCGTATAAATTGGGGCTCGTCCGATAATCATCATGCTCTATTTTGGATGCAACTACCTCAATCTGAACTTTTTCATCCTCCAGATCAACACGAATAAAATGAAATTGAAGAACAATTTGCTAAGCTGGTCGTTGAAATCAATTTTTCCGGTAAGAAAATCGCACTTTGATTGTCCTCAGAAATGCTTGCTTGTTTGCCAACTTTTGCCTTCAACTAAGGGACAAATTCTTGAGCCATATCAATTTCTCTGTAGAGAGTGATAGAACAGTTCACTCTGCTCCAATCCTTCTTACGCTACAACATTGAATTTTGACCAGAAGATTACTCAAGCACCGATTGTCATAATCATGATGCCCGATACAGTTCTTCTTTGTCAAGGATTTCATTGCGCTGTTTTTCTGGTTTTCTAGCTACCTTCCTTATCCTATCATGAGCCCTTGACCGTGTGAATATCAATGAAGTCTGACTTCAAACTTAGGGAGGCAGATATTTTCCAAGCTTATTGCTTCGGTGGGCTCAAACCGCTGTCCACAATGCCGGAAATCGAACTAACGACCTCCGGCAGAAGGTCCGTGCGCTCAAGACTTAACCAACTGAGCTGGGTACGGGACCCCTCCGATACTGTTCTTCAATGTTCATTCCTGTCAGCCATAGCTGTATCACTAAACGCACATACCTATCAGAACTTCCACCCTCCTCTGTTAGTGATCCCATTATCACTTCAAACTTCAAGTGCTGTGGGAGCTCCTCAAGATCTCTACACTAGGTTCTATAAAGTATCGCTTTAGTTGAGTAACTGAAAAAACAAAGGCCAGTCTTGTTCCATTTAAAAGCTAGAGTCGACAAATCTTCTTGCTTGAATCTACTTCTATTTTTTTACAATGTTACCTACGAAATTAAATTAGAAACTTGTTTATCTAACTTTGATAGAAATTTTGCATCATCCCATGTGTGCTGGATATTTTATCTTAAAACGTTATGCTTCATCCCAACCCTTATGTACTTCAAGCATATTTGACTTTTTTATGTTCAACCACCTCAGAGTGATTCCTTACTTCGCAACAATATCATTCATCTCTTGTACCGTCAATTCGTCAACGAAAGTCTCAATATAAAAAATGCCTATGTTTATCATCGACTTTCCATTTAATTGATTTCATATGCATGAGTCTATCGAACACCATTAAAATTCATATTTCACAACACTTTCGTTTTTCTTAGAACCACGCTGATTCTGCTTGCGTCAACCCATACTCACTTCTTTTTGCGTTGAACAGTCTTGGTGAGTGAATATTTCTGTCTTCGTCTAGTTGTCCATTGGGAGAAGCGGTATCGACATCATGTTGCTTATTGTGGAAAATGTCCGGAACAGCAAGCCGATAAGTAATCACGGATGGAATACTTATCCGGAACTGGTGCAAATGAATCTACATAATCAAACCCTTATTTTTGTTGATATCCTAAAACATCGAGTCTAGCTCTGATATTTGCTGTCGACCAACTCGATTTCCCTCCATAGTAGATACCTTTTTGTTCCAATAACCTTCCTGTTCCATTTTTGCTATATCAGCGTCCAAGAACTCGGGCCATCAAGCGCTTTGATATCTTCATCAATGTCAATTTTTCATTCATTTGAATAGTGAGATTGCATTTTTCTATACGTTGGTGAGTTCACCAAAGCAATGGCATGCTCTAGTCTGATTCGCAGTTTATTCCGTCCTCGATTCTCTCTAAACCTAACAGAAAAATGGCACCTGAGAATCATGACTATGCTGGCATGCTCGCTTTGATTCGGTTTCATGTCACGATCATGCTCATAATGGAGAGCGATACAAACCATCTTATCTTTTTCTGGACACGAATACCGTATCAGTATAACTATCCGTATTGACATTATCTTCACTTGGGTCAGCTTGTTTATCATTATCTCTACCAATCTCCATAGCTCAATTGCTTTTAAAGGGTATATCTACTTCAGAATCAGTCTCGTTTGCCACGAACTCCAATTTTTTTAACTCGAACTCCAATCGTTCAATGGGCTGATTAATCTTCGCACAAAGGTCAAGCGTAAACCGATGATTAAAAGTCTTGAAGAGTAGCAAGACGGGTTGTTGCCAAACGGTGAGATTTCAAATGGCATACGCGATATTCTTCCGTATTTTAGAAGTTGCCTAGAAATAATGCAGCTTTAAACCTCTCTTCAGATTTGGGTCGTTTCGAATTCTTGGTTTGCAGGACAGTCACCGGTTTTAAAACCTATCAAAACACAATATTAAATTGATAACAATACCATTATTCCCAAAGTCTGTTTTATTGGTTTGCAACCAATGGTACTCTTTTCAATATGTAGAAAGAAGTGTTCAGAGCTTCTGCACACCATTTCCTTTCCCGTTGCATTTACGGCAACATGCATCTTCCTCTGTCCGTAATTGGTCAATGAAATCGCTTTGCAAGATTATTGTGGCTGCGATGAATATGGAACTTTAGTCTCCAATGGTTTTCAGAATGCTTTTTTTTACTACTTGTAGGTCCAAAAAAATTCTTTTTCATACAAACACATATGCTACACACTTTACTGTTCAGGATACACGCTGTGAACTCCACCACTTGGAATGCCGCTTAGAAATAAGCTTCTTCACTGATCTCCTTGGTTTCTTACCAGGAATGTTTTTGTTTATGCCCCTAATTTCTTACATCGTAAACATTTTTTATTGTAGATTTGCCGCTCGATTCGTCTTCGTGTTTGCATCACTTTTCTTGGTCGGTTAGAATGGACCTCCTTTGCCTTTTCATCGGGTTCTTTATAATTGATATTTGAAATTTGTCAAAAAGCGTTTCTTTTGCCCATGAGAAGTCCATTTCAGGAATACTTTCTTGATCTTGACAATCTAAACGAGTTTCTCGTGGATAGCTACTATTGGGAGTCTCTATCGTCAAGCTGTCTTGTCTCAGGCACTCTTAATCCCACTTCCCTGAAGGCCCTATATCAATTAGCAACTGGGACACCACTCAGAATGATTATTCAATTATTCTGCGTAAAAAAAGAACAGTCCCATCATTCCCTCCTCCTATCATTCTCTTGTCTACGCATGGCAGTCTGCTGTACATATTGGAGTATAGGCCTCCGTGATCATGCAGACGACGGACATGCAAAAGAAGAAAAGTACAGTTCAGGAGTATCCCGGTCGCACTCGGCTTGAGCGTCCTCGTATGCAGTGTGACTAATACAAATAAGATACTCTGAAGCATTGAGAAGCTAAACTATCGTTGGAGTAAGTGCTATCTTGTCCTAGAGTGGCCCCTAGACAAATATCACAGGGTTGCCTCTAATTCGCAACTAAGCACGTTGAGAGTATCTCGAATGCCTACATACCGTTGACCTCTAATTCGCAACAGAGATATTAACCTCGTAAGAGATTTTACTCTGGCAATGTGGTTGCGCAATCTCTTACACATCCGCTGCATCCGAGCATTGAACACAAAGCTGGAATGATTAGCTGCTTTTAACATATCATTGTGCTTGAAGTCGTAGCCGAAGAAAAGATGAATTTGTGGCTGTCAACCTGTTAAAGGTAAATTGGATTGTATAATTTTATGAGGATAGGTGCTTAGTGCATTATTAGCTGATGTAAGTCCACCTCAAGCTTTTTATATCATAAAATATTTTCCGCTTGTAACGACATTACCAGTACTGACTTTCCGCGGAAGCAGTGGTAAGACTTACTAAAATTCTATTTTGGAAGCGCGTGCGTTAGTAATGGGAATTTACTGACATTCTCTTCCAACAAAGGTCCCTCCCTCCATGTAAGCACTCATTCCGTGTATAAACTGTTTTCTTTTGTACGAAATATTTTTCAATCGTAGAATTATGACAGGCATACATCATGCTCATTATTGTGTATGGACGGCTGATTACCAGATGTCATCGGAATGTTTCTCGACTTGGGCTGCTATGTATCCCGCTTCACACTACACTGATGTTATAGAATGAGACTTCTCAATTTGCCGGCTACTACGTAACGCGCCAATTCAGTACAAAACAACTACTTTTTTTAACTCTTTCCTCTCGAAAACAATGCTTCAAGTCGACATATTGACACAACCCAGGGTGCTAGCGTCCACTTGTAGTGACATGGCAACACTCATGAGTCACCCTGTTTTGGGTGATTGCATGATTGTTGATGAGTCATCACCCCTATGTGATGACGTGGAAAGTACCCCCGCCCTCAGTGTGACGGTACAGGGTAATACCGGTACTACCGGTGTAGGATGTGGTACCGGTGGTACATGTGGTACTACCGTTACCTCGTCACAGGGTGACCCAAAGGCAACTGCAAGTGTGGACGACTCTAAAAGTCCCACTCTTGCTGACCTTATCAAGTCACAGGAGTCCTTACGTAAGGACCAGGCTACAGCTCGGGCGGGCGAAATTTCGCGTGGAGCTCCCAAAGCCGAAGCCTCGGATGTCGAGGTTATACTGCAGCTATATGCTGATGGGGACCACCCGGATTGGTCAGTTTGTCTGCGAAATTGGAAGCAGCAAGAGCTTTCCAAATCCGGAAAGCAACCTTCCAAATGGGAAAATTTTGACCATTCTAATGCGAGACCATGGCAATCCGGCAATCGAAAGCCTACTGGAGAGCGGTTCCATCGCTCAGGTGTACAAAATGCCTGTGGGAAACATCAGGGTGATGGTCACCACGACGAATGCCTTCTAGCAGTTGGAGTGTAAGCCGGTGACTATCCTTGGCGAAACGTATTTCTTCCGAGAGTTTGATACTCTGGAAGCAAAATACTACCTCGATGTCTTCGGTGTCGGCGTGGAGGAAGACCGGTCCGACATTCTCCAATCTCTTCACCGACTCGGGTGTCAGGTGGTGTACGACACCTTTCGCGAGACGGTCCCCACTAAAGAAGTGGTGATGTCGACTTGGAGAGTCTACTTTCGCTCTTCAACATGCCCCACCAGCTGGTTAGAGTTGGTAAAGTTGTCGCAATGCAATCAGCCAATCATAAGATCGGAAATGGATTCCGCCAATCGGATGCTGATATGTGAGGTCAAGAAACAATGTAAAGACAGTGCATCATATTCCACCAATCAAGATTGATAAAGCGAAGCTTATAAGACAATGCGTAAAGGCTAGGGTTAGAATAGTAACAACAACTAAGGACCCTAATATATTCACTTTCCATTTCAACAACTATAACATCAACAGGTTATGAGCCCAAGCTCACTCGCAAATTGAGATCCAGCGTCAGTCATAACTACAGTCTTGAAATAATGAACGATCCAACAGCGATACTCAATGAAGATAATTATTTCGTTTGGGAATTTAATACTCGTCTCAAGCTGATGAAGAAAGGTCTGTTGGACCACATTGATGCAACTAAAGTACCAATTGCTGAAAATCAAGTCTCTGAATCATGGAGAGTCAATGACTTGAAGATATTCGCCATAATATCGATGTCAATCGGTATAAGTTTCCAATCATTGATCAGAAATGCTCGTACAGCCTCCGAAGTGTGGGAAATACTGCAAAGCTTTCATCTGAGAAGGAATATCCATAATCGTGTGCAAAAGAAAAAGGAATTACACCAGTTAAGCTTATCAAAAATGTAAATATAATGCACCATTTTCAAAACTTTGATGATTTATGCCTATCAATGGAGGCATTGGGTGATGGTATAAGTGAGGACGAACAGTTGGTAATATTGCTGGGAAGTCTATCGGATGAATATGATCAGATAAGCCAGATCATCGAAAACATTTAAGGGATCAATATTTTACAGGCTAAAGAAATGCTCCGCAGAGAGTTTGAAGGCCTACAGAGAAAAGAAGCTAATGAAGTGGCGTTGCGTGCTACCAGTACAAGAACAAAGGTCCCCATAGAGCCCATATAGAATGGCATGGGATTAAGAGATTCCACAGAAAGGTCGATATCAAATGCTTTCATTGTAACAAAGTTGGACATATCAAAAAGGATTGCCGGAAATTCAACAATCAAAATAAAGAAAAGAGCGAACACGTTTTTTCTTCCTATGAGAATAACCACTGTGAATGGATACTGGATAGTGGTGCGTCTAGCCACATGTCCTATAATGAAAAAGATTTTAGCCAGCTTCGGCCAATGAAGAACCATATTAGCATATCAATTGCAAATGGAGGGAAGCTAGAAGCAACGGGTATTGGAAATATACATTTGACGCCTCCAAATGGAGAAAAGATTCGAGTGGAAGATGTGTTATATGTTCCAAACCTTGACAAACGACTCTTGTCAGTATCTGCAATGAATAGAAAAGGTATACAAGTAACGTTTGAAAGTCAAATTGTGAAATTAGTAGTGAAACGACAAAGATTATCAGTATTGAGCGCAGTGGAAAACTATTCGTATTATATGGAATTATATCTGAGAGTACTCTGTTTGGCAAAGAGCAGCAACACACTCCAGAATCGAACGAAGAAATATGGCACGCAAGATTAGGACACATTTCGAAACGGAGGATGGAAAAAGCTAAAAAGTGCGTAACAGGATACAGAAGCAAGACTCAACAAAGCTCTTTGGAAGACGAAAACGTTTTATGTAAAGAATGCTTGGATGGAAAAGCTTTTGTAAAACCATTTCCTACCACGATATATGGTAAAGTCAGGACGAAGAAAACTCTGTAGTTAGTTCATAGAGATGTCATGGTTCCAATGAGGACAAAGTCACAAGGTGGTTCAAGGTATATGGTATCATTCATCGACGATTATTCCAGATATGTCAAAGTTTATTTCTTGAAATCCAAAACCGAAGTAGTGGACTCATTCAAAAATTACAAAGCGTTTATGGAAAATCAGACCAGTAAAAGAATCAAGAGCATCAGAACCGATAATGGTACAGAATATATCAACAAATCAAACGGGGCAACATGTCTTAAAAATGGTACACGACATCAAACGACCGTTCCTTTCTCTCCGCAGCAAAACGGACTAGCTGAAAGGATGAACAGAACATTGACGGAAAGTGCACGTTCAATGCTTTCAAACATGAATTTGGATGAAATCTGGTGGGCGGAAACAATGAATACAGCTACCTATATTACAAATGTCTACCGTGCGCATCAAACGGAATCAAAACACCTCATGAAGTCATGTTTAGAGTCAAACCGGATATCTCACATTTTATTGTGTTTGGCTCACCTGGATTTGCGCATGTCAACAAATCGAAACGATTCAAATTCGAAAACAAGGTCGCTCCTTGTATTTTTCTGGGCTATTCCGAAGATGCAAAAGAATATCGCATCTGGAATCAAAACCGAAAACGAATTAGGTTAACACGTTCGGCGACTTTTGATGAAAAACCCCGCTCAATTGCTGTAGAAATATTACACACAGATGGTAATGCAATCGACCAAGTTTTCGAAGATTCAGACAATGATGAGATCACACTCGATGCACGAAATGATAATAATGATGTCTCAATGGAAAACATTGAAGAGGATAGCGATCAGGGATGCCACGATACCGAAATGGAAGAATACGAGGCTGAAAGAAGCACTGTACCTAGGGGGAGATTAGATGGTGCAAATGGGTCACCATTTTTCAGGTCCAATGCTATGCTACATTCAGTAAAAACGGTCAAGAAATCGTTCCTTATGAGCAATCTTCGGCACTAGTACCAACAAGGGATCGTCCGTGTAAAAGATACAGGATTGAGTATGAGCAGGCAAACGCAGCATTAGAGGCACCTGCGACATATGACGAAGCAGTTCATTCTCCAGAAGGTGGATGCTGGAAGCAAGCCATTGAAAATGAACTGTCAGCATTAAAGAACAAAAACGTTTGGACATGTGTTGATCGAATTCCGATGAAGAAGGTAATTGGTACAAAATGGGTATTTACAATTAAAAAAAGGGGTTATAAAAAATATACACCAAGATAAATGAAAAATAAAATAAAAATACCACAAGATTGAATAATAATAAAATGTACCAAGGATGTGTACTATACGTACGAATATACACATGCCTGGGATCATAGAGAAATATGGATTTTTGGCGTTGATATTCATACAAATTCGTCATAACGATATGAGGGAGTTTTAGCATTCGCGGTGGTCCGGTGGTGTCAGATCGGTTTATGTATCCATAGGTCACTGGATTGTTCACCATGAGGATTGTTGACAAGCAATTACCATTGCCACAGAATACAGACCTTCTACGACGCAATCATCATTATACTGTGTTAACGCAGGGAGAACGACTATGTCGTGAATGTAGCAAAACTAACTGTCAGTATGCTAAATGCTTCGATCAAGTCACGCAGCGAAAATGTCTTTCGAGTGAATTATCACTCTGTAAGACTGTACCATTTCCGTCTTCTGCTGTTCAGACGATATTTGGCCAATATCCCATTCTGTTTACTCTATGATCCTCAGAGCTGTAATTTGTGTAATACTGCCACGTGGCAGACCTTTGATGTCCTACCCCCGCTACCTCTTACTGGCCACACATCACCATTTGTGATTTTGCGCATTTCAACACCAGCGATGGAAAGCGACGACGAGCAACAGCAAACTAGCAGCTTCTTCGAGGACAGGTGTTACGCTAATAAAAGCGATATCATTTAAGCAGTAATTGAGTTCAACCGAAAGTGCAACCGTCCGTTTCGTGTGGTGTCAAGTGATAAACGGCGTTACAAAGCAGTGTGCACACAACATGGCTGTTTCTTCGTTGTGCAGTTTGCCTTTTCGCAAACATTCAGCCCTCCAACAAAGTTTGCTTTGCACTCCTGTCAAGTATCCGAATCGTCCAAGGCGTCTCGTAGATATGCAACTGCGAAACAAATTGCTGTAAACCCTGCTGTCAGAGATATGGCCATGACCTCCGGCAGGAAAGTGACACCCGTGATGATCCAAATGAAGTTGAAGAACGAAGGGATTTCTGCCACCTAGATGAACTGTGTTCATGCTCTCAAAAGGTTGAAGCTCGAGTTATTCGGAAGTGATATTGAGCAATACAGCCTCATTCCATCCTACATGGCTGAACTGAAGATTCGAGGTCACGAAGCCAAGCTTGATATCGTGGATAATGAATTTATGCGGTTGAGTGTCATTTTCCGAGAAGGGCTTCAAGCATATAAGCCATACAGTGAGCGTGAGATATCCGTGGATGGCACATTTATGAATACGTCAGTCGTTGGGATTCTTCTTGTAGCGTGCTTTCGAAATGGAAACAACGAGATCCAAATTATCGGAGTCGGGCTCGTATCGGTGTAGAATGAAGATAACTGGACCTGGTTTTTGAAGTTCCTACTCTCCCACCTCCAGCCAACTCCAGCATTCGTGATATCGGATAGGGACAAGGGACTTATGAAAGCTATGCAGACAACGGCACCAGACGTCCCACACTTTTTTTGCTTTCGGCATTTGATGGAGAATTTTAACAGGAAATACAAGTCCAAGATGTTGAAGAATTTGGCGTGGATATTGGCTCGCTCACGGACAACTGTGGAGTACGAGAAGGCGGTAGCGAATATCGCCAGTTTGGACAGCAGTGCGTCGGCATGGCTTCAGGAGGTTGGCCGTGAAAAATGGTCAACAGCTTACTCATCATGTCCAAGATACAACACTTTGACATCAAATAACGTGGAAGCGGTAAACAGCGTGTTCAAGGGAATTCGGAGCCTTCCTGTCATCGACTGCTTAATGGGGATCGAGCGTTACGTGGCGTGCAAGTGGGCTGAAAACGTTAGCAAAGGGAAAGGGTGGGGAGTACTAACTCCATATGCATCGCGCAAGGTGGATAAAATACTGGCCGCTGCGAAGTGGGGTGAAATTGATGAATGCTCGACCTCATGCTTCATCGTCGCAATCCGTTCAGGTGTGGGGAATATTCCGGTGAAGTTTGCAGTTTAATTCTGTGATAAAGTTGTGCGATGCTCGTGTGGTTACTTCGAAGATGTTGGCTCGCCTTGCGTTCATGCACTACTAGCACTGAGGCATTCCGAAAAATTGCCCAACATGGTCACATATTTTCACGACTCCTGGAAATCATCGACTTTTGCAGCCGCCTATTCTGAGAGATCCGAAGATAAAATATTGCCGCTCGTGCTAAAAGATGTCCTTACAAGAGGTGTGTGCAACGCTCCATCTATTTCGAAAAAAAGAGGGCGCCCAAAGAAGAGGCGGATCCCATCACAACAAGCTACTGAGAAAATTGAAAAGCGCCAAACCAGAAGATGTGGAATGTGCAACCATTTTGGTCACAATCGTAGGACCTGTCCGATCAGGGACGCATGATTGTATGCTTCGTTGTCTCTACTACATAGTGCATATTGATCAGAGGTTTTTCATCCAAGACTGGGTTTTCCTCGCTATAAATACAGAAATATTTTCGAGACAAGTGAGTACGTTTCTTCGTACTATGATATAGCTGAATTGAGAAGAATTACGTGGAAATCATCCTGTTAGATCCCAGGCATGTGTATATTCGTACGTATAGTACACATCCTTGGTACATTTTTTTTATTATTCAATCTTGTGGTATTTTTATTTTATTTTTCATTTATCTTGGTGTATATTTTTTGTAACCCCTTAAAAAAACGAACACGATGAAATTGGAGAATTTGTCGAGAAGTTACCAAAACATTTTAAGTTAAAAAAACTTGGCAATGATCGATTCGTAGTTGATATTGAAGTAAACAATGATCGATTGGAGAAATTTATGTATATCAGCCAGCAAGCAAGCATATCTAGGATGGTTGAAAAGTACAATCAAGTCAATTCCAAATTTGTTGATAATCCTTGCGTTTTAGGAAAGTTCCATTCAAAGATCGAAGAAAAGGATTCAAGAATAGTCAGTAGACCTTATAGGTCTTTGGTGGGATCGCTTTTGTATATCGCAAATGGAACAAGGCCTGACATCGCATTTGCAGTAAGCCAACTCAGTCGCCATCTCGAAAATCCTTGCGAAGAACACTGGAACGCAGCAATTAGAGTCCTTCGGTACTTGAAGTCGACAATCTCGACAGGGATATGTCTTGGGACAAGCAAAAGTCAGAATCAATTAACTTCATTTTGCGATGCGGATTGGGCCAGTAACAAGGATAACCGGAAATCAACATATGGCATTATGGTTATGTTGATCTCATCTCCAGTCGTTTTCAAATCGAAATTACAGCAAAGTGTAGCTTTGAGTACAGCTGAGGCAGAATACATTGCTTTATCATTAAGTATACAGGAGTCATTATGGACAAGGAATTTGCTATCCTAAATTGGTGTACTGGATATAGCCAGCACTATCGTATATGAAGACAATCAGAGTGCAATAGCAATTGCAATGAATAATGGATATCGGAGTCGTGCGAAGCATATTGACATAATATATCACTTCATTCGAGAACAAGTTCAACAAGGCAACGTAGAAATCAAGTATATCGAATCAAAGGATCAATTGGCCGATTTCCTAACGAAAGCCATTTCGACGAAACAATTCCAGGAATTCGTACGGAAATCAAATGTCAGGAATTGTACGTCGAGGGGGGGGTGTCGCAATGCAATCAGCCAATCATAAGATCGGAAATGGATTCTGCCAATCGGATGCTGATATGTGAAGTTAAGAAACAATGTAAAGACAGTGCATCATATTCCACCAATCAAGATTGATAAAGCGAAGCTTATAAGACAATGCGTAAAGGCTAGGGCTTAGAATAGTAACAACAACTAAGGACCTTAATATACTCACTTTTCATTTTACCAACTATAACACCAACAAAAGTGATTGAACAAATCGCTTAGACAAACAACTTTACCCAGTAAGGGGAAAAAATGCTTCCATTCCATCGGAACGACCACGTTTCGGTCAACGTGGTCCTCATTGCTTGGATTTGGGGGCTACAACAGCCACGGGAGCAGAGCAACACGAAAGGAAAAACAATAATCAAAAACAAAGCCAAAATCAATCTGCAAGTCAGAATCACAACAACCAAAGCAACAAAAACAAACAAAGAGCCAAAGGTACTCGTGGCTCGTGATGGTACCACAAACGGTAGTGAAGCCAATTCCCACTCAAGAATTGGGGCGAGGAAAGCTGAACGGAAGTTCTTCGATCAAATCTCGTTGGAGCTCAATACTCCCCCAACTATCACACCACCAGGGGCACCAGCTTTATCACAGCCCTCTCCTCCCATTCTCCAACTGGCAACTCAATCATACTCCCAACCACGGGTGGAGCGGGATGGGGATGTATCCATGAAGTTGGCATGGACTAGTGGTAAACGTAATCGGATGGAGCCGTTCGGACAAATGGTCTCCAAAGCACCACCTCTTGCGCTCCCGAAGTTAGCGACCAGCAATTATTTTTCTGTGCTCGCAACTATGGAGGTGGAGATCGACGAAATCAACGCAATTGCCAATCCGCAGAATGGCAATCGCATTCAAATCATTCCCGTGAAAGCACGGATGCCAAAAGAGGTGGCTACTTCGAAAGAGGCGGCATATTTTTACAAGAAGCGTCATACAACGGTGGAAAAAGTGGAGTGACCAATCAGTATTGGAGAAATAGGAGAGCTCATGGAAATCGATTCCAAAAACGCTCTCCACTCGCATCGACCGGACAAGCTCGTCCAAGCTGATGCGTGCATACCTCACGTGCGCAAGCTGGTACAATTTTGTACAAACTCGGACAAGGTCATCCGAGCGGCACTTGATCATCCGATCACAATGAATGGTGTGCTACTTGCGTGTATTGAGTCGAATGATAAAGGCGTTGGATGAATTGACGCATTTAATGATGATTTATCGCGTTTTTGCAGCTCATAATCTCGGCGAAGATGTTACGTTTGCGACGCGATGGAGTCGCCACGTTGGTGAGAAAGTTCCCTCCAAGCGATCTGTCTTGCTCGAGAAATTCATGTCGTGGTGGACATTAGTGCCGGACATAGTTCTCGGGTTGACTCGAGCAACCAAAGCACTCGCGTTTTTGGAACTCTTCTTTATGTGTACTGCCCCGATAGGCTACACAAACGACCAATGGATCCAATATCTCACCAATGGACCAGTGATTTGGATTCTGGGTCATCGTTGTCGTTTACTTCCAACTAGTGTGATCATACAGTTGTTACGCTCCGCGTGGGCATTAAGTGTTGGTCTCAATGGTTTGGTGGTAAATGGCGAGGACTTCTCTGTGGTGACATCAGCGAGCTCTCCGTCAATCTTGGCTTTTTCACAGAAGAGAAATCAACACTCCACCTCTCAAAAGAAGATGGTGAAATGAGGTTGATTGCTGGTCCACTTCAGCGTGAATGCTAAGGGCTCCTCGATTATTTCAACGTGGAACGACATATCAGCACTAACGGTGAATGTCAATGGATTTCATAAAAATGGTCATATTTTTATCGACCACATCCTATCACAACAATCCATTTGTTGTGTCCAAGAAACCAAGTTTCACGATCACAACCAACTGGACTCCTTTCAGTTTTTATTATCCTCAAAAATACAGCACAAAATGTTTGTCAACGATCACAACAGTGCTTTTCTCCATCTGACTCAAAACCGCAGTGGCGGCGTCATGACAATCCTTCGTTCGGACTCTCCCAGTCATACAACAGCTGAAGACCTCACCGAACGAAGCATCCGAAGTCGCTATTTGGATTTGCGTCTTATCATTCACGATGCACCGGTCAAAACCGAGGAAAGAGTGGTTTTTTATCAGTTATTGCTCTTCAACACTTTCGAATCGACCGCAACACGTATCGTATTTGGTGATTTCAACACACAACTCAATCCAGCTATCGATGCTTTGAGTGGAACAATTCGGCACGAAACAAGTTGATTAGCGTGTTTGGAATGGCTTTCACAGTTGAGTGTGGTAGGCGCTTGGCGAATCCAACATCCGACTGAAAAATTATTTACAGAAACATTACCGCGCAAGAATCGACTAGATTATATTTGCATGCCGGAAGAGCAATTCAATATGGTATACAAAACCTCTGAGTATTTTCGTCCACGACATGCGGGAGATCATCTGTCACAAAAGGTAACTTTTACAAATCCAACTCAATCTCCGGGACGAAAATATTGGAAATGTTCATTACGACTATTTAAATATCCTAAAGTTGTCGAAGCAATCAAATTGGAAGCGAATTTGGTTCTCGAACAGTTGCGGACAACTTCGAATCCCGGCAAAATGTGGGAAAGTTGGAAGACGAAAATCAAGAAACAGCTTCAAAGCATTGAACAAAAGGTCGCAAAAGATAGCCGGCGTGATTTTGAGTCTAGCCAGCTTGTTTTGGAAGTCGCAGCTGCTCGATATCGCATCCAAGACATCAATGAGTCACGGTATTTTTACGAATCGAGTCTCGAACATTTCAGAATTTCGGTCGAAAACAATGCGAAATACAACCAAGATGAAAGCTTCGACCATCACGTGAAGCATATGGAGAACTCTTCCAAGCATTTTTTTTCTCCCTCTAGATAGTTCTTGTCGTCGCGTGCCGATCGAAATTGTCATCAAGAAATGGGGTACCGTGACATCGAACCCGAGGGAGATTATTGACGAATTCAGAGATCATTGGGGTGGTGACATGGGCTCTCTTTATAGCTCAGAGACCGACTCCAATGATCCATGTGCAAGAAAGCAAAAAACGCTACTCGATTTGATTTAAGTTTCCCTTGCCTCAGCAGAGCAAGACCGTCTCTCAACTCGGTTAAGTACGACCAAGATGGCGGAAGCGATCAAGCACATGCGGAGTAGTTCTTCTCCAGGTATGGATGGACTACCAGCTGCATTTTACCAGCTTGATCCGGAAACGTTTGGAGAGTGTCTAAAGATCGTGTTCGAATATCAGCTTGAAAAGGTATCTTACTCCGATCACAACGTGACTCGGAAATCACATCGCTGTACAAAAAAATCACGAGGTCGTCCTGGCAACTATCGACCGATCGCACTGCTTTGTGTCGATGTAAAGTACTTTCAAAACTGTTGGCGTATCGATTGCAAACGTTTTCTCCAAAATTGCTCCATCAAGATCAAAAAGCATTTGATGCGCGGAAGATCGATGCATCACCATATTCGACATCTCACCGACATCCAAGACTTAGTCACTCATCGTGGGGAGGAAGTTTATGCAACTTTTCTCGACTGTGAGAAATCTTATGATCGAGTCAATTGGACGTACATGTTTCGTGTTTAGGAAAAATGGCGTTGCAAAACGTTTTATCGACTGGGTTCGTCTTTTGAACAATAACACAAAGGCGCAGTTGATGATCAATAGAAATATCACACCATCGATTACACCACAACGTGGAGTGAAACAAGGTGATCCTCTCTCAGCATTACTTTTTCTGATGACGATCGAACCTTTGGTAAATTTACATCGACAACATGAAGAACATGGTATTTGGATCAATGGCACGACTGTCGCAACTGGATTATTTCTTGCGGACGATTCGACATTGCTTTCAGAGACACCAAATGGTGTTTTGACGCAACTCGAACTCGTCCAATTCTATTGCGATGGATCGGGTGCGAAACTCAACTTGAGTAAATCATCCTTGCTCTCGTTGAATCGGACCATGCCGTGTCCACATATTCCCAATTTGACCATAATGATGGTTTTCGTGTATGGTTTCGACGAGCAAGAACTGTTCGTGATCGACTACTGGTTGCGCAAACGATGATTTTATCACGTCTGTGGCATTACACGATGCACGTTGATATACCAGCAGTGACTATTCGACAGTGGCAATCGATGTTAAATCGACTTGTACTTGGTCGGAAACACAAAAAAAGATTCAAAACACGTCCACCTACTCAGCAAAGAATTTTTATATCTTAGCCGACAAGATGGCGCACTAAAGGTTCTTTTTCTGGTGGGACAACTGAAGCTACAACGTATTAAATTCCTTCAGCAGTTCGCATCCGATGCGTCGACAATCATTCCTGCGGATTGGACAACTGCTTCAACGGAATTATTACAACTTATACAACCTCTCTTTGGACCACGCAAGCTGATGGATTTATTTACTATCGCGCCACTGCGACATGACAAAATGGTTCAATGGAAGAGCACATCGTCATGGTGAAAACACGCATTTAAAATGTGGCATCAGATGGATTGGAGCATTTTAATATCATCTTGGAATGTTTTACAACGCCGTCAGTACTATATGGAACAGCCGATGTGGTTTCACCGCGACCAAAAGTTACATTACGAAGCTGCTACTCGCCATCCGAGTACGCAGAACGTTTGGTACAATCTTGGTTTGGCGGACGAACCACATTGCACATTTCGAAAAACGTTTGCTACACTTTTCGACGCTCGAAATCTGCAAGACTTTTTTCGGGAAAGCCAACGAAGGAAGAATCCATCGCCAACTATTACAACGATGAAGAGCTAAACAAATCGGATATGGCTGAAGAAAAGTTGCTGAGTCAACTTTACAGCGAAGTCACTCAGATACTCCAGCGTATTCACTCGACAATTGGTCTCATCACTTGAATTACACCAACCACAAGTGGCAGATCCTTTTATGTGGGAGTAAAAATCAAGGAAAGGAAACATTATTTTCCATCTGTTCCACGCTCACAACTCTCACGAATCGCCTGGACCTACCGAACCAACCAAGAGTCATCCGACGTCAACACATTGGCCATCACGGGAGAGATCGGACGCACTGGATTCAGAACGAGTTCGAACTTTTATGGCTACATCACGGCATCTTCGAAAACGTGTGCTGCAAATTTTCGAAGATTTACAGTTTCGTCTAGCCTTTGGAATGTTGCCAGTTCAATCTCGTTTCTGGTTCTTAAGGGATGTTCAGCCCGACATTATATTGTGCACGCAGCCTTCGTGTGGGGCAGTGGAATCCGATCAACATCTCTTTCTAGAGTGCGATCACACGGCACAGTTATAAAGGAGTTACTCTTTTACGTGGGATCAGTTCTTCTCGTCCCGACCTCGTTGGACGCATATTGCATGTGCAATCGTACCAGCACTACGGTCGTATTGGAAAGAATATCAACAAATTATATCGGATTTATGGCTTCCATTGCAAGCGGTGACGCTACACTTTTCGTCTAGACCTATCGGAGCCTTCAATTTTTCGATTAGCGATCAGCAACTCCGACAATTCCAGCACTTTCCGTATCTACATCACATTTAGTGCGCACGTTCGGTACTATCGAAGACAGTGTTACGACCAAGACGAACGCATTCGGCTTGCAAAGCTGCTTTATCAACTCGCAACGATAGGATCAGTTGGTGGATTTTCCAAAAGCCGAAGATCATTACTACGGGTACGGCACAGACAAGTTTAAATGCAAGTGCAGCTCGGATCCTAGTCCTAGTTGGATGGCTACGTCGTGGCTAGTGTGGCGCACACCACTTTAAAAAACACGGTACTTTTGGACCATTTATCATTTACACGATGGACACAGTCTCGTACTGTAGGGGTTGAGGCTACTGCAATACAGAACTATCAAAAGAAGCCACATTATCATCTCTCACAGGTGCTTTCACGAAACGTTTTTTATATGAACATTTGTTATTTAAGATAGCCTAGGCAACTAGAGAAGTCAGTTAGTCTAATTCTAGTAATATAGACACCTTTAACTGAGCTGCTCGACCTCAAAGAATATTATGTAAATGACATGGCTCGCATCAGCGTTATTGCAACGATAAAAAGCGAGCAGTCGCAATTGAGAGTATGGGAGTAAAATTGTTGGCGATATAAGCTATGTCAAGCGGCGTGAAAAAATGTTCGAATTCCGAAAGGCAAAGTTAATTCCAGCTGCAAGCATGAAGGACGTACGTTTCGCCAGAGTTACAAAACATAATAGCGTGATCCAATACAATCGCCAGCTCGAAAAAATAATATCTAGTAGTCCGGTCTCGATAATTCTCATCGTCAAGACAATCTATGTCCACCTGTCCTTTCACCCCAAGTGAAATACAAGTGCTTATGTACCAGTGATACCAGTAGTACCAAACTAGTGCAACGTACCATACCCCGATATCGAAATACGCTGAAATTGGCAACCCGAACAACATTCACGCTTCCTCTCGCTTCGCACTATTCCGATAGCAAATTTTTTAACAAGACTTAGTATCCTGTTCGTTCTATCGTGCATGTAAGGAAATTCATCGAATAATGTGCTAGCAGTAACGCAAGCTGAAATCCCTGAATGCGATGTTTTTTTTTTGTTGTTGCTAACGGTGAGGCACCTTGAAGATTGTAACAATCAGAGCGTCAATCAGTCGAGTACGAACTAATAGATAGCACTAGCTTTAATGTTGCAGAATAGGAGCGAAACTGAGATAGAACGCGTTGCCTCCTCGTAATTCAATGACAATTTTTTTATATTGCTAGTGCTTTAGCTAGTTACGTTTTATTGGTCAATACATGTCTTCTTGTCGTCTCCTAGGCTTCCATACGTCTTTTCCTGCGCAAATTCAATATTTTGGGGTTTATCAGATTTCACTCGGGTTCAAGTGCTGCAGCACTCTCGTCTCAGTATATACTTCCGAAGGGGATTAAAGGTAACAGGTCCCAATGATGCCATCCGTCACAAATTGTTTGCTCTGAGCTACTAAATTAACTTTAGTTTCTACACATCGCAATCGATGAACGGATACGACCCCATAGAGGATCAGACAAATCTTCAGGAGAGATCCATCAAAGATCTTATTTACCGTTTGGCAAATCCGATAAAGTTCACTGCACTCGTCTCGACGCGGAATGTCGCTGACAAGTCGAGCGACACCTTCAAGGAGCCTGACTTGATATCACACGATTCTGGTATCGATCATGGCGTGCTTTATCGAAATCGTACTTTTCCTACAGAGTACGATGATGCGGTTGACGAAGAATCAAACTACCACCAGGCACGTATTGACAATTTGATCAGTCACCTCATGGAACCAAAACGCGCACAGTTACCTGATAATGCCTCGACGAGGTATCTATTGAGCGCTTCACCTATGCACAGCAAACAAGAAGGCGTCTCTATACCTTTATGTATATTTTTTATTGTGGCGCTGATTAGCGTTTTTGTAATCGCTAAACAGCGAGGAAAAGGTATGACCGACCTTGATGATCCCTCTGACGATAAGGAATACAGTCGAAAGGACTTTGCATATCACACATTAGAACGCTGAATGATAATGTCGATAATGTAATATTTGGTGGTACCTTCAGTCTATATCTTTTGTTGGCGAAATTGCAGCGAATCTAGTTACACCGATGCATTGTAGCTTTATGTTGCGCTAATTCAGTGGGGAATACCTAAATTTAGTGAGTTTACTTTGAATTAGATGTTTGCTAGACTGACTCATCATCCAGATCCATTTGTTTATTTGCGGCGCGTGTACCTCGATACCGTACATGGCGGTCTCCTTGTAAATCTCGGACGACCTCAGTCATGCACAAGCTCTAATTAGAGCCATCATGGAAGATGTTCTAGTAGAGCACAATCGCGGGCGACTGAATAGGATGATTTATGGTTTTTGACGCTTTCAACTTGTAAGAATTTGAAATCGATTGATGAGTTCAATTCGTGATTATTTCTTTGCGGTTTATAAGCGTAACTAGCGAGGGAAACAAGCTTTATATTTGCTTAGGATACTCTTTGATGCTCCGACAAGAGTATGCGCAAATTTTTTCAATGCATGCACAAATCCATTTTTTCTCTAGCCCAGATTATCTCAAAATTAGACCAAACTCACCATTTCGCACCAATCTTTGAGTCGGAGTCCATCTCAAGGGATTGATTTATGGATCCACAGCAAAGTCTTTTTTCATCAGCAACCGGCAGTACGTTGTTCCATCTATTGGGATGCTTCTAATCCGTCAACCTCCAAAAAATCGACAGTCACCGAGAGAATCTTCTGCAATGAGCAAAGATTGAGTTTGTCTTCATCGTAAACACCAGCGATGTATGAAGCTGACATATTGGGGATTCTGTGATACACCAAGTTCAAAACCTGTATGTTATTCCAAACAGTGGGACTTCGCCGAAAATGTAACTTACAGTAGAGGGATATATGTGGACCTCAACCAACCAAATAGTAATCATAGAGCATGAATAGAAGGCACATGAATACTTACACATCGAAGAATGAGTGATATGTAAATGTTCTTCTAGGAGTCTGCATGTGGTTCCAGTTGTAGAGTGACTGTAATGTATTTGAGTCCCACCAAGTATACTCAAGCTAAGTAGCGCTGTGCAAGACAAACCAAATCTAAAGGCAATTGCTTTAAAGCTCTTTCGTCTGCAATTGCTTTGAAGCTCTTTCATCGAACAGAAGCGTTCATACTGGTCAATCAGATCTCATACCGTAAACTAGTCAGCATTAGTGGTGACCTGAACTATTGTGATAATCCTTGAACACAAAGTATGAAAACGGAGGGATGCTTCATGATCTGAACCAACATGGACACCATCAAAGAAGCTTAATATCAAGAAGTCCTGCTAGAAAACTAAGTTCACCAAACTGTTGGGAAACATGTCACTTAAGCATCTGATTCTGGCCACAATGATAGCAGCCATCTACGACTCTGCTATCATTGTGAGGTATTCTGGACTCAGATCACGCCAGACATGATAAATGGCATGGGTTAACGATGTCATATCAACATCCATTCTCATAAACGTTTGAGCAGAACTCTCCAAAGGTCCTACATAGAATACGGTCCGCGAACGCGGCTGCTCAATCAAGAAGCGCAACAGTGTCACACAATGAACATATTCTTAGTACGAACTTTTCTGTGCACATCTTGCTAAGAAAATAAAATCGAGCTGGTTGTTCGACGGAAGAAAACGGTAAGATGTAGGCTTGATGCATTCAGTTTGTCTACAATGAGATGGCATAGCGCGTAACGTGCAATTTTATTCCTTTGCGCGTATTGATGATTGCGCAAATCAAATTATATACTCTCTTCCCGCAGAGCTTTCGACGGCAATAATCAAGAGCATCAAGAATCGAACCACTAAAAAACACAAGAAATGGTACGCTACGTCTACTGTGCAAGCTGTTCATTGACTATTGACTTGTAACACTATTGCGATAAATAGAGGTAAAGTCGACTGGAAGTGATTTGATATACATCAATTAGTTATTTTTTAGTCACATATACGAGTAGTTGGTAACTAATAATTCCCTTGCATCCGAAAATCCCTCGTGGTCCACATTGGCTTCAGCATGGACAAGCCGTCCTATGTTAATGACGATTTGGATGCCGACGTGCCGCGCTTTTTGAATAGCACACGTGATTCACGATGTTATATCTGCACCATTCTGCTCGTACCGTATCGTTGGCGCTCTGTGAGATAAGTTCTCTCTTGGGCAAGATGTCACACTTCATATCAGCTTCATGCAACCTGATATCATTAATTGTAGGTCGACATGATGAAAGTTTTCTATAAATAGTATTTGTGACACATTTTTCAAGGGGGTCTTTAATATTCACTCACCCTCTTGATAGTATTCACTCACCCCCATATATTGGCTAAAATGCACTCAAATTGACAAGACCGAAATCAATATTCACTTACTTGTAACAACTACTACCACTCAACTCACTACCACAATTCAATAACTTACAATATTCAATTCATTCGAAAGGAAAGAAATTCAGATTTTCAGCTTTCGAGATCAATCAGCCAATCTCTTATATTGCGAATACTCACCGAGAAAAAGCTAAGATTGTTATTTATTAATATAAGAAGAGCTTTTGCATAATTTCTAAGAAGCTGTGTTTATAATTGCAGAATTTTTAGGTCCTAAATAAAAGCAAAGCTACTTATGGAAATACACATATCAAAGCAAATTCTATGGTTATGTGCTGAGTGTATAAGGTTAATAAGTTGAGTTCAATTTATAGTGCGTTTGTGCTGAGTGTATAAGGTTGATAAATTGAGTTCGATTTATAGTGTGTTTGTGCCGAGGTGTAATTGCAAGTAATCATTGCGCGTGATGCGTGAGAGAT
This sequence comes from Albugo candida, assembly GCA_905220665.1. Taxonomy (NCBI): domain Eukaryota; phylum Oomycota; class Peronosporomycetes; order Albuginales; family Albuginaceae; genus Albugo; species Albugo candida. Next base: position 328,931 of record CAJNAR010000148.1, on the reverse strand, counting down.
GATTATTGATGAGATTTAGCCAATATGGTGGGGGGCGAGTGAATACCATCAAGAGGTGAGTGAATATTCAAGGCTCCCTTCTTCTTTAAACGCGTAACAACACATGATCTCAGTAAGCTGTAATGGTTTGAGAGCTAAAGAAACAAGCAAGACAATCTTAAACGACTACAACTCACTATACAATAAATATATAATCTAGTTGAAACACTATAAATTCACTGGAGGGTGCGATAGCATGAATATAGCAGTAACTATATCATCATGCACCATATTATTGCAGTGAACGTATTTGAAAATATTTATACAAGACTTTGACACGGAATATGAGTCAGCTCACCGATATCGCTTCATAAAAACGCTATAGTGGGAAGATGATTCAATATGAGCAAAAAAGACATGTACGAATTGACATTTCTCGATACGGAATGTTTGAAGAACATTGTTCGTGATTCACGCTCACATTGTCGAGGTCTTCTTTGGGCATTGATTTTGGGTCTTGTAACATGACAGGATCACACAACTTGGTTTACGTCAACGGATTTAAGGATGTTTTTACGATACTCAATACTCCTAAAATTCACTCGGAACTTATGAGGGCAACTTTACCAGATATCAGCGCTTTATTTATTTCAGGTGTAATGCACAGAAAATGAGTTTGGTCATCTGCTTCTCAATTCGCCGGCTACACGCAACCGGTGCATTTGGTAGATCAGCTTTGATGTACAACTTCTTCAATTCTTTTGCATGTCGAAAACAATATTCAGATAGACGCTCCTGATCAAACGATCATCATTGCGTCAATTAGTGACGATTTGAGTACCCTGATAAATAACTTTGCTTGGGGCGACTGCAAATTTGTAGGTGAGTCATCATCCGTGTGCGATGACGTTAAAAGTACACTCGTGAGAAAATTAAGGGTGGTAAAGGTGGTAGTTACATGTGCTAAGGATGCCCGGACCACTTTCCCATCGCAGGCATAAAATTGAGGATGCAAGACCTTCGCGGAGCTTTTAAACACTCAAGAGTTCTCACATAAGGATAGCATGCGGAAAAAAGTGCGCTATCACTTGTACCTACTAAGTCTTGAATCTCGGATTGAGATGATCCTGCAACTATATGCGGACGATGGCACCCAGAGTGACCCGTCTTCGCTGTAAAGCTGGAAGAAACGAGGCCTTCCAAAATTGCGAAGAGCGTACTTTCCATTTTTGGAGACGGGTAGAGCATTAGTCGTTGTTCCAAAAGGGAAAACCCGCACTCTGTCGCGAAGGATCACGGCAACTTAATATTCGATAGTCTAATGGCGAGCGGTTCGATCTTTCAGTCGTTGTAGCTTCCTGAATTTGATCTTAATGTACTGGTCGTAATAAAGGATAAGCGTCAAGCGCCTGACAGCGCCCATTCTTAGGACCAAGCCTTATTTCTGAAAACGCAGTTCCGTGGGATCTAAATACTTTCGCGGTATATTTGGTGTGGGATTGGAGAAAGACCGGATGAAATTCATACTTTGCCTTCACAGCCTGGAATATCAGCTAGAGTTTGGGAGCTTCACAGAAGCTAACGCGGGCAAAGGATTTGTAAGTCAAAAGTAATGAGTTTACTTTGCTCTTCTACGGTCTCTCTGCACTTAGTTGTACTAGGCAAATATGTCAGAAAATCGCACCCAGGAAGCTACTCTACCCACGAGTCTGAAAATTCTCCTATCCCTTCAAATAAACACATTTGGTCAATCGGTTCTTCCTATTTATATCAAGAGTCTAAGGCAGAGACCAAGAAGTCAAATCCAGCTAAATAGCTTCCGTTATGGCTCAATAGAAATCCTGCTTTTCCCTCCAAAGTCAGACCATGTTGGCTTGATGAGTTGCCCGAAAAAATGTAATCTTATCTAGATTTTGACTCTATCTCCAATTATTTTCAATGTTTACTCCAAGACCCCTTCCACTCTTCCAGATGGCAGCAAGTGCAAGGTCACCAGTATCTCAAAATGGCGACGTGACCATGCAGTTGAATGGTCATTGTGAAAGCGTCATCGCATCTATCCATATCAGAAGTTACTCTTCTGTCAATTCTATCGTTTCTGTACTCAAAACGGGTCAAAAAACCCAAACATCTTACACGAGTTGGTGATGGTGGGTTTGTGAAATTCTTCAAGTTCTGGTTAGGCTGACGCACATATACCACAGTATTGGCCGAAAGTAGCGTGTTTTCGAAAGTGGTGTGCGCCGCACTAGATTCAACGTAGCCATCAGCTCAAACTAGGATCAAAATTGCACTTGCAGTTCTACTTGCCTGTGCCGTACCCGCAGCAATGATCTTCGACTCCTGGAAATCGATCGAATGATCCTCGCTTGAGAGTTGATACAACACTTTTGCAAGCCGAATGCGTTCGTCTTGATCGTAACACTGTCTTCGAAAGTAATGAACGTGCGCACTAAACGTGGTGTAGATCACGGAAAGTGCTGGAATTGTCAGAATTGCTGATCGCTGGTCGAACACACGACGATTCCGATCGGTCCAGACGAAGTGCAGCGCCACTGCTAAGCCATATTCCTATAAAATTTGTTGATATTCTTTTTATGCTTGCCGTAATACTGGCACAATTGCACATGCAGTATGCGTCCAGCGTGGTCGGGCTGAGAAAACTGATCGCAACTATGGTTAACTCCCTCCATAATTGTGCTATGTGTTCGCACTCTATAAAGAGATGTGGATCGGATTCGACATCTCCAAACGAAGGATGCGTGCACAATATAATGTCGGGCTTGATATCCTTCGAAAACCAGAAATGATGTCGAACTGGCAACATACAAATAGCCAGACGAAATTGTAAATCTCCGAGAATCGATAAGAAACTTTCCGAGGATGTCGTGATGTGGTCGTATATACTCGAGCTCGTTCTGTATCTAGTGCGTCCGATCTCTGTCATGTTGATCGACGTGTCGATATTCGATGACTCTCGGCTGTTTCGGGAGGTTCCAGACGATATGTGAGAGTTGTTAGCGTGGAATAGACGGGAAATAATATTTCTTCTTCTTGTTTTGTGCTCTCTCAAAAAACGATCTGCCACATGGATCCAAGTGATGAGAGAAATCGTCGAGTGGATATGCTATAATATCTGAGTTTCATTATAAAGTCGACTCAGTAGTTTTCTCTAGCCATATTCGATGTTTTCAGCTCTTCGTCGTTGCTATACATGCCACGAAAGCTTCCTTCGTTGGTCATGTGTCACAGCCTCTAAAAAGTCTTGAAGACATCGAATCTCGGAAGCTGTAGCGACCGATTTTCGAAATGTCCTCTGTATTGTTCGTCCACCATAACAAGATTGTGCCAAACGTTTGCGTACTTGGATTACGAGTAGCAGCTTCATAGTGTATTCTTGGTCGTAGTGGAACCACATCAGCTGTTCCATGTAGACCTGACGGCGCTGTAAAAATTCAAACTGATTTGCAGTGCTCCATCCATCATATGCCACAATTTAAATGCGTATTTTCACCATGCAGATAATCTCTCTCATCGAATCATTCTCCTTTGTCGATGTGGTGCGATGGTGAATATGTCAATCGGCTTGTGTGGTCCAAAGGAAAGCTGGATAAGTTTTAATAATTCCGTCGAATCAGTTGTTCAATTCGCAAAAATAGTTATTGACGTAGTGGATCCGAACTGCTGCAGGAAGTAAATGTGTTGTTCTTCAGTCGTTCCAGCAAAAAAAGAATTTGCAGTCCACCTTCTTGTCGACGAAGATATAAAATTTCTTTGCTGAGTAGGTGAACATGTTTCGAATCTTGTTAGTGTTTTTAACCAAGCAGAATCGATTTATCATCGACTACCACTATCGAATAGTTTCCACTGATATGTCCACGTGCATCATGTAATGCCACAGACGTATCAAAAATATCGTGCGCAACCAGTAGTCGACCACGGACAATTCGTGTACGTCGAAATAATGTACCAAACCCATTACAAAAATGCTTGTCGAGAGTTGAAATAACCATCAAATGAGTCGGTGTCTGGCCGAACAGAATACCCAAATACTTGACCGAATTCTCCGGACCCAGTATAGTCAAATTAGGAATATGTGGACACTGCATGGTTCGATTCGACGAGAGCAAGAAGTATTTACTCAAGTTCAGTTTCAGACCAGATCCAACGCAATAGACTTGCAGAGCACCATTTGGTGTCTCTGAAAGAAATGTCGAATCGTCCGTAAAAAATAATCCAGTCGTGCGATTGATCCAAATGCCATGTTCTTCATGTTGTCGAAGTAGATCGTCATCAGAAAAAGTAATGCTGACAGAGGATTGCCTTGTAATACTTCACGGTTTGGTGCAATGGACGGTCATTGATCAGCAACCGCGCCTTCGTGTCGGTTACAAAAGACGAAACCAGTCGATGAAACTTTTTCCAAACACGAAGCATGTACGTCCAATAAACTCGATCATAAGCTTTCTCAGAATCGAGAAAAATTCGCTAACGCTTCTTCCCGACGATGAGTGACCAAGTCTTGGGTGTCCCTGAGATGTCGAATGTGATGACGCATCGACCTTCCTCGCACAAATGTTTTTTTTATCTTGGTGGATCAATTTTGGCAAAAACCGTTGCAATTGATTCGGCAATATTTTTGAATGTATTTTCACATAGACACAAAGCAGTGCGATCGGTCGTTGTGATCGAAGTAAGATACATTTTTCGAGCTGATATTCGAACACGATCTTCAGATACTCGCCAAACGTTTCCGTGCCAAACTGATAAATGCAGCTGGTAGTCCATCCATACCTTGCGAAGAACTAATCCGCATGTGCTTGATCGCTTCGGCCATCTCGGCCCTACTTGTGCGAGTTGAGAGACGGTCTTGCTCTTCGGACGCAAGGGAAACTTTAATTGAATCGAGTAGATTTTTTCATTTTCTTTCGCATGGATCATTTGAGGCGGTCTCAAAGCTACTGGAGTCCATGACCCCACCCCAATGATCTCTGAATTTGTCAATAATCTCCCTCGGGTTCGATGTCACGGTGCCACATTTTTAGTCATATTTTCGATTGGAACGCGACGACAAGAATTATCCAGAGGGCGAGAAAAACTTGGATTTCTCCATATGCTTACGTGATGGTCGAAGCTTTTCTCTTGGCTGCCTTTCGCATTGCTCTCGACCGAATTTCTGAATTATTTGAGACTCGATTTGAAAAAAGAGCCGTGACTGATTGTTGTCTTAGTGCGATATCGAGCTGATACGGCTTCCAAAATACGCTGGCTACGCTCAACATCACATTGGCTATCTTGTGAGAACTTTTCCTCGATTCTTTGAAGCTGTTTCTTGATCCGAATCGCTTATAATTTGGTTGCCTCGACAACTTGAGGATATTCGAATAGTCGTAATGAATGTTTCCAGTATCCTCGCCCAGGGGATTGAGTTGAAGTTGCAAAAGTCACTTTTTGTGCCGGATGATCTCCCGCATGTCGTGGACGGAAAAATCAGAGGTTTTGCATGCCATATTGAATAGCTCTTCCGACATGCTGATGTAGTCTGGTCGATTTTTGCGCGGTAATGGTCCTGTAAAAACGTTTCAAGTCGGATGTTGGATTCGCAATGAGAGTTCCACCAGCATTTTAGCACCAGCATTTTTACTACAGATGCTACAAAGATGATGCCTATAGAGATGGGTCTACTGAATGTGCGGTAAAACATCATACGTTTGTAAGAATGGCGTGCTAATACGTATTGTGAAGCGGAGGCATCATATGCATTTTATGTTCCAGCATTGCGATACATGAATCGTAAAACTTGAACATCTAAGTTTCAAACATCAAGATGCTTGTGAGATTACTCTCTCATGAAAAGCATTTACAACAATAGAGGATGCATTTGTTCTTTACCGCTGCAGCAAAGGAATGCGATTTCTTTCATGAAGATTGATCTTCAGGTATAAGGGGGTTTTCGTGCAAAAAGCCATATGTAGGTGTAATCATTCGCTCTTATAATCAATGCATGCCCAGCACTCGATGCAGAGGTTGAAATGATAACAGTAAAATATTTGATGCTAGGGGGAAGCCGGTTCATGCTTTCAATTATTTTGCTCGAAGACTGTAAGTGCAATGGCATAGAAATCTTCGACGATGGTAGGAAGAGATGGAACATTTGGTCCTCGCTCATAAATGATTATATTCAATTGACAATCAGCTATATGAGCGATCAGATTCTTTTTTTGTGAGCTTGCTAAATGGCACATGGCGTCTGATTGATTTCCTTTTGCTTCCGTCTCTGTGTAGCCCAAAACATTATTCACGTTCGCGAGATCATATATTTGATAACAGCATGAGCGACTACTGATTTCATTTTATTCTATTGAATTCTCAAACTCTTTGGATTTGCGATCATGTTCTTCGTCGTACAATCGCGAACTTGACAATCAGAACATCCAATTCGGTACCTACGGTCAGTTTGATGCGCACTGTTCACACAGCAACCAAACGATTTCCCAATTATTCAGCAATTGGCGACGCGATCGATCATCAGGACAAATAGTATGCACGCCGGACGCGTCGTCGAGACCACACGACAAGCAGGATGATATTGGTCGTAATACATGCTTCAGTATACGAATTAGCTGAGATATATCTTTGGGATGGCAAGAGTATCCTATACCAGTGTGGTGAAGCGATAAGGGATTTTCTCTTTTAGATCAATATGGGAAAGCATGCTTAAGGACTCACTGCATCAATGAATGCAGAATGGTGCCAAGAACGTGTTCGGATGTGCAAATAATTCCGTGATTGAAGAGCTTGTGCACGGAACGGAGATGCTTGGACTCGTCCACCCGCTATAAATGAGTAACGCGACAGAAGAGATCATATTGCGCTTTTGCATTTGTTTTGCTGTCCCTTTGCGGATCTTCTCCCTTTTTCTATACGCTACTCTTTGACAAAATAATTTTTGGCCAGTTCAGAAATGCGTACAGTGTGAATGTAAAGCAAAACTTGTTCAAATAATTTACGACACGCACCCCTCCCGGCGATTTTTTTGTGCGTCCGAGATTTTATTACGTCTTCTTTTCTGCATTCGTCTAACGATCACGGAGTCTAACTTCAAAATCGCTGAAGGGCATACTTATGAACGCTATTTCACCGGATGCGTGACGAAGACTTTCTATTTGAGAGCACACGTCGACAGATGATGAACTTCTAGTCATCAACAATGCTAACGGTGCCGTTATCTCCACAAACATTAACAAACTAGGGCATTACACTGAAGTGTCTTTCTAAGTATACGCGAACGCGTTATAATAATATTGACAATAAATGTGAGACAAAATACAATACATAAGCACTCGTCAACCATACACCATTCCTATCGACGTTTTTGCCGCCTTGTGGCACAACCGAACCACAAGGCGGGCCATGCTGGCATAAGAACGCTGACTTGGCTGAGCCACCTGTGGAGGAACTTCCCCATTGATTGTGCAATCGGCACTCGTTAGGATTTTGAAGATAGCTTGAGTTCATTCCGGGCATACTATTCCCCGGCTTTAAACTAAAATTAGCGAACTCCAATATGAAGAAACCGCGTTGATACTCGAAATGACAGAAAATGTAGATTTTACGAGGACGATTTATACGCTCCCAACTTGCATTTGAAGAGCTTCCAGAGAGGTGACCAACAAGGTACGAGAGGAGAGATGTCAAAGCCGGCATTATGATATTTTGGGCAAAGGACAAAGTGCTGCATATCGCTTGCGACCAATTCCCAACCCTTTTTTTGGCTCATTAATTGTAAGGAGAACGTGCCATGTAGAAGATGTAACGCAACTTTAATGTCATTCATTTCCCTATCAGTGAATTTTTTCTTGAGACAACTCGAAGAACGATTACTTATAATGACCGGCTTATCTTGCTCAATAGTACCATCCTTACTTTTCCGGAAAAAAGGAATTCAGTGTGAATTTCGGCTTTGTTTCTTTCGAGACATTCGTCCAATTAAGTACTAACTACCATGAGGTATAGCTTGCCTCGTAGACACACAAGACCTCATTACTTCTGTGATTGATTTCTTACCTCATATAGAATTTATCCGAGTCTTTTGCCCAGTGTTCCCGTAACAGATGTGTCCTATGGCTTACAAGGTTATAGTGATTTTGACAAGCTAGTAGTCATATAGTGAGTATCTCTATCGCATGACCACATCGCTCAACGATAGCTACAAGAACCATAGTCAAGTACATAGTACACTGAGAATGCGGGGGGAAAAGAATATCGCCAGCCAGCGCACTAATTCGAAAAACGGTGATGCGAAGGTATTTATTCAATTATATGTAGTCCCTTTCTATATACTTTGGCTTTGAGGCTGACACATATCGCTTTTGCATCCCAAATGGGTCAAATACGCTCATCCATCAAGGTTTCGTTTCACGGTATTTGAGATGATATGTTTTGTTCATATCGATTCGAAATGCTTCATAGTGCAACTGTCATGGTCACATATCACCCATTGATCATCCGTCAACAGATACGGCCAACGAGCAGAATGTTTTTTGATTCAGATAGCCATAAAGACATAATGTATCGAGCAATCAAGTGACATTATGGAAATGATCATTGCCCATATTCCCGGTACAGCATCAAATGAGACGACAATTGCTGACAATGCCCTATAATCATTGCTCTAATGCATTGAATCGACTGAAAAATACGTTAAGTAATGATTCCATAGTATGATTATGATTCGAGCCTATGAAAGCGTCACTATTGGTATACGTCGAGTGAGACGAAAACGTGAAATTTTCAGAGAATACATTGAATTACCGAGAGAAAACTCAAATATCACGTTACAAAACTCTCAACACTCACAAAAACGAGTAAAACGATCAAGAATATCAATGTTCCCATGCAATAATACATTCTCAAATCACGTTGAATTGGAGTGTAATGGCGACGACGATACCATAACGCAAATGCGAATGTTAAAATTCCACTTAGAGCCAAAAGTGAAGCACCTTGAATAAGATAAAGACCATTGCTGGAGGTTGCATGTTGAACTTTATCACTGTGAACCGATGGACTTGTCACAAGTTGTTGTCTGCAACAACCAAGCACTGTTCCATTGACACCTTGAGGTTCACAGCAACCTTCAAATGAGTCACAACACGATAGATTCAGAGCTGCGCATTCACCTTGACCATAACAGACTTCAACACCAATATCTCTCTGTTGTTTATCGCCAAAGATAGCCGTCACTGATTCATTTCGGACAGGACAACAAGCCAAAGCACTAGGACAACAACCAGGTAATGTATTGCAACATTCCAATCCCTTGCATTGCGGAACTCCAAAACATTGTAAACGGGTCGAATTGGCATTCATTATCTGCTTCTTCTCAAGCCACGATGGTCGAGTTACTATCCATAACAATGTATTGGTCGCCGAATTCCACGTATCAAAAGTCGTGAAAGATGGCTTGAATTCCTTCCATGCAGCTTGAGCATCAATGATGGCGTGATTCATACAAAGTGCTGATTTCCAGATATCAGAATCAGGTAAGGAAGTATACTCCGACTCGATTTGTATGAATTCGTGACTCACATACGTCCGAGGAAACAAATCGGCTGTAATTGGAGTGAAAGGAATCATATTGATGCCGTGGATGTACATTCCTTGATTTCCAAACCATGTGCCATACACAGCCGACATTTCTCCAAGGACTCCAACCATTGCATTATCACTGAATGGAGGCTCGTAAATGAACGAATTCGGATCGATGTGCCAGTATTTCTTCACAGAGCGAAGTTCCATTGCCAGTAACAGTCGTGCATACTGGTAATACGAAGCTGTATCATCCGATAAAGTCGAGTTTTTCCAATCAAAAGAGGTGAAAAGCGCGAGAGCATAATACGCATTGACACTTTCGCTACTGCTTTCTTGTGACTTTCCGTTTTCCATCGGAAATAGTCCACTCGCATAAGAGTGACCAGTGTACCAATCTTTATGTCGAGCGACTGGAAAGTACTTTTCAAGATCCCACAATTTCGTATGATTACTCAGCGACGTAGCAATACTCGCACTTGTATCGGTATCGAATGGTGTCCCAATATCCCCTAAAAGAGCAAGGCAAGCTTCTCCATGTATGTCGATAAATGAGGGATCGTATTTCCGTACTACAGCCAATGCGTACAAAAGATACCCATAATGAAACTATTTGTCATGTGCAGAAAGCGTTCAGATTAACAAAATCATATCTCACAAACGCAGTCACGCTTACGTGATGGTCATTGTAGTAGCCATTTCCGTAATCCGCATTTTGATCCGACCATCCTTTGCTTGTGATAATACCACCAAATGTCTTGTCATACACAAAATGATCCGAATTACTACCATCAAGCCATGGTTCCAAAGCGGTTTTGATTCGAGCTAATAAGACTTGAGCAGCTTCATTGTGATGTAATTGCTTCGCCATGAGCAATAGTCTTGCCTCACGTCCAATTTGTTTTCCGAATGTATAGGAATCCTCAGCAAAGTTTGGAATCGTTTTGTATTCTTTTGTCAGTAAAGTCGTAAGCTTATTTCGAATGAAAGATTGTATGGATTCTTTGGGATCACTTTCATTCTCTTTTATTGTATCAATTCCAATAGTCGACCGAATAGAATCCATCAATCCGACATCGGTCGACAAATCGGAACTCAACAGACCTCCGGCTTCATAATCCCAATAAATATTGGGCAATTCCTCCATCATATACCATACATTGCCCAATACGCCTTTCATGACACCCCTCATTGACACAAATGTCAATTCTTCCACGAGCACATTCTCATCGGTCATATTCCTTTTCCTTGAAACATTTCCAACCTTTTGAAACTGAATGATGTCTCGATGATGTGGCAGAGTAAGCATCAACAATGGGATCGATTTGTCACTGGAGCCAAAGGTTTTAACGGTCCAATGGTACTGTATTTTGAGTGAATTTTCTCGTTTCTTGTCTTGAATATATTTGATTGAGCCACCAGTTGGGTACACGGGAGCACAGTGCTGCAGCAGCGGTTGATTGAGTGCATCCAACGTGATTGCCAGTCGTAAAATACCATTCAGCGGGCTTTGAGATATGATTGAGTTACTTTCCATTCTCAATTCAGATGTAGAATCGGATAGAAAGAGCTGCCACATCTGATTGGTACTCGTGAGAAACCGATAACTCGCGAGATTTTCATTGTCATTGTTTTCATTCTTTTTCAGGCGAATCCATTCGATACTTTGGCCGCTATGGAGGATGGGCGCGCTATTGTGGTAGTGTACGGTAATGTACGGAGATCCACGTACCAGATACGCGGTGCAGTGACCTTGTGATTGTGTATGAAATTGCACCGTCACACTAAATGCATCCGACGCGATAATTTCATAATGCGTTGTGTTTGGAAACGCAATTCGAACGTGCGTTAAAAACCCATTCTGCAAAACGGTTGGCGTTACGACGCGGAATGGATACGATATATGTAATTCATTGTGCATAATTTTGAGTGCGTATGGCATGCAATAAATGACAGATTCTCCATTGGATAAGATCAGATTTGTCCACCACGCACCCGTTGGGAACGGATACGTGTCATCAATTACATTGATATGAGGTTTTAATGGATGTTCTACCGCGTCATACGGAATTAGTGGCTTGGAAAGCGTCATAACGGAATGATTTCGATCCAAAAAGCTCAAAGTCCAATAAATCACAAACACAAATCACAAAAAGCCAAAAGCCAAAAGAAATAGAAAAAGCTAAAAAAAAGAAAACAGAAAGATAAAAACTCGTTCGAAAATCTGTTGAAACCAATTTGCAACCTACAGTAAATCACGTCTCCCTTCCTATACCGGTATTTCACTTCCATTCTCGGTACAAGTCCTCCCACACGCACAAATGTCTTTTTCGACACGATTCCCCACAACATTTGCAACTATCCTATCGACACCCCACACGACTCCACTACCACAATGTCCATTGCAACATCCATATACCACTCCACGCGTCACTTTAACACCTTTTCTTTCGGCACAGACGACGGTCTCCCAACAAAACTGAACCCATCAAAATCATTATGATGAAACTTGTTCTTCACCACCACACTGGCTTCTCGATCGCGAGTTGTGATCTCAATCAAATTCCTTGGCGCATAATGCGTGTCCAACTTACCAATACCGGGATCAAATGGCGGTGGAATCTTCTTTTCGAGCAATGCTGGCCAGTCAATTGAATCGAAAAATGGATGTGTCAACACTTCATCGGCTCCACGCGGTCCGCTTCCCAGTCGCATCATTGGATCTCTTGTCAGCAGCTAATCGTAAGGACACAGCAACACATCAGAACACAACGCATACTCACAATGATGCAAATACGTACCCCACGAATCAATGACACGGCTTCATCCGAGAAACTTGGCGTAAATGTGACCCATTCTTGCTTGAGGATCGTTTGAAACATAATATCGCGATTCCGATGATAATATGGCGGCTTCCCTCCAATCATTTCATACAATAAAATCCCAAATGACCACCAATCCGCCGCTTTTCCATACGCTTGTCCTTTTAATAATTCTGGAGCAATGTATGCGGCTGTACCACAAAATGTCGTCGCGCCTTTCAAATCAGAAACGCCCACTTTTGAAAGACCGAAATCAGTGATCCGTACGTGACCTTGATGATCGACCAACACGTTTTCCAATTTGGCGTCGCGGTAAATGATATTCACACTATGCAAATGTGCCATTGCAGCAGCTACTTCTGCCGCATAAAATCGAGCCCAATCTTCTGAGAATTTTCTTCGACGACGAAGATGGAATGCTAAAGAGCCTCCACTCAAATAATCCATCACTAAATACAGCTTGGAATCGCTTTGAAACGCGTAATACAACTTCACAACAAATGGATGTGTAATTTCAGTGAGAATCTTTCGTTCTGCCATCGTTGTATTCACTAATCCACTGGACACCACATGCTGTTTCTTTAGCACTTTCATTGCAAATGACTCGCCTTGACGTGGTGGAGTCAATTTCCGACATAAAAACACTTTGCCAAAGCCGCCTTGACCCACAACACGAAGTAATTCAAAGTCTTTCATAGACATAAGCGACTTTGGTGTTTGATCGCTTACGGTATTGCTCGTCACATTTCGTGGTTTTGTGGGTTTTGGAAGGTAATATGGCGCTGGTGGTTTGTCTTTGCTCTTCTCATTGACTGCAACTTCAATTGTTTCGACTTCAGTAGCTGAAGTATCACTCGACTCATCGATTTCTGTCTCTCCAAGCACCAAAATATTTGATTTTCGGGTCGTTGGATTCGCTGTAGTTGTCATTTTTCGCTTTCGAAGAGTTGCTCTCACATGTTTGACCACAGCTGTCATTCCTGGTCGATCTGGATTCGCATTTACAAAAGCAAATGCTGCGTCTTCTGCCTTTTGAAGAGAAGCAGCTTCAAATTCCATTCCATGTTGTGGCATGTGTCCAGTCGATAGACACACACAGCCAACACGAGCTTGTGAATCAACAATCTGTGCTCCAAGCGGCTCAAAGGATGCTTCCCAATTGATCGATCGACGTCCAAGCAACTCCAAAACACTTGGACTCTCATTTCCATCAATTGTGTGCTTGGAATCGATAAATACGATACGATGGATTTTATCACGTGCTTCGACTTCATACGACTCCAAAATCGATTTCACTAATGCACCTCCACGCGCATATGCGATCACATTGATTTCTCCTTTGCATTTGACAGCAAATTGATTCCATACAAATAAAACGTGTTCCTTTGGAGAGCCTGAATTTGGAATTGGAACTGTGCGTTCGAATCCTCCGGCTTCATACACAACGGCAGTATTCGAAAATGGATTGCATAAAAGTACACCGTAGCCTTCCTCTTGCGCTCGACTAAGATAATGCGCCATTGACCATGGATGTCGCGTCGATACGATCTGATTCGTTGGGTCCTGACGCCATAAGCCAAGGGGACCCGAGTCGGAGAGAAAGAGAATGACACGTTTGGCAGTCGCATACGCCATGGAACTGTACAAGCGACATCGAATGGGAGAATCGGAAGACGGAACAAAAAGCGGTGTAAAGTCCAACTCGCGTTCCATATAGTGACAAAGATCATTCGCTTTGGCAGATGGCGGTCTTCCTTCTGTCACTATGTTTGTTTCTTTTCCTTTGCGTTCTTCATCGTTGGGTTCATCCCACGCGGCAATTCCACGAGTATCGAGCTCAAGATCCGAGGAACCTTGCGAGTCTTTTCGTTCAGGTGAATGCTCTTTTTCTTTTACAGTCTTCTCATTATCAAGATCATCTTCCTCGTCACTGGACGATTCCATTGCCAGAGAATGAAGCGTTCTTCGTCGACCCATTGGACCCATATTCATCATTTTTGATCGATTGACAGGAACACTTGTTCTTCGTTCCACAAACACATCGATTTCCTTCTTTTCTTCATCAGACTCACCAAACGATCGGAAACTTTTGTCAGTTGTATCATTTGTTTCCACAATATCGAAATTTGGCTCCATTTTGATAATTTTTCGCGGAGAATCACAAACGTTTGAAGCAATTGAAAAGCCTTTGTCTGACTCTAAAGAAGGCTTCAAATCGTATCGATCGCTGTTTTTATCGATAGAATCTTCTGATCGCTTCATTTCTTCTTGATCTTGTTCGCTTTCCTCCAATGGAATCTCGGCCATTATTGATCGTAATTCCTCTTCCAGGCTTTCTTTCATTGTATCATCGGAATTCACTTCAGGGAATTGACGTGTCAATGCTTTCCCGCCAACAGTTAATCGACTTGGAAATGCTCCATCTTTATCTCCAACATCGACTCCATCAGGCGTTTGCATCACAGCGAGAAGTAACGTCCGTGCACCTTCAGAAAGAGCTTCCAATTCATCGAAACCAGTATCTTCATCACATTGATCAGCTTCGTCTTTCTCATCCATTTCGTCATTATTCATTCCATACTCGGTCCGGTTCGAATTCTTGGACCGTTCGCCCACTGTGCCACGTAAATTAAACCCACACGCTCCACAAAATCGGGATCCTGTTAAGACAGCCTGACAATTAGAGCACCGTTTCTTCTCCACTTCTGTATCCTCGTCGAGTGTACTCAATTTTCTCAATGCACTCATCCATTTCTTACGTTCTCTCTCATTATCGGCGTATACGTAATATGGTACTTGCTCAGTGGTCATAAACATAAACCCAAATGCTTCACCGTCCCACTTTTGTACATCTTCCACTTGTACTTCAGCTAATGCTTTTCCTTTCGCGTTATTGGCCAAATCGTAATCTTGATAATATGATATTATGTTTCCTCGTAAAATAAAATACCGTTTTTTCCAACTTTTGCGCTTATGACCTTGTTTTGTCAGGTAACCTGCACATGCAACCGGTTCCACAGTGTTTGAGGTGGTTGTGTTACTGTGATTGGACACCCAACGTTGTCGTTCGCTTTCGGTCTCTGTGGACGCGTAAAATACGTTTCCAGTCATTGTTTTAAACATAAGGCCATTTACTTCAGCGTCCCACGCGGCAATAGATCGGATTTCAACCTCAGCCATAGCGGAATCATTGTCACGGTACGCTTGTTGATCCGCATAATGACGTAGATAAGTGCCACTAAGTACGTAATAACACACTCGTTGACTTGGGACGAGATGGCCGCGACGAGTGAGGTAACCCTCACAAGTCACTTCATCAGGTTCCACGTAAAATTCACGTAGCGCACGAAGCCACTTCGTTTTCTCAGCTTCGGAAGCTGCGTACACATAGTATGGAATTTGTTTGGTTGTATAAAACATGAATCCGTGCGCTTCACCAGACCATGGAGCTACTTTTGCGACAACGACAGAGCCGTACCGTTTGGTTTTCTCCTCACTAGAGTAATATTCCAATACATTTCCGGAGAGTACAAAAAAACGTGTCTTCCAATTGGTAAATACGTGACCTCGTTTTGTTAAATAACCTTCATACGTAATCTCAGTGGAAGACGACTCAGGGATCGGGGCACAAGTTTCTTTCTCACGAGTTAGCGAGGAAAACGTTTCGCGAAGTAAACTTCGTCGAAGGTGTTTTTTTGTGAAAGATACCGTGCTGCTTGAAAAACTACTAATACCACCTGAATTTGCAAAATTATTGGAACTGGAGAGACTGAGGGTATTAGCTGTTACTGGTTGCGAGTTTTGAGTATTTGATCCAATTGCAGAAGGACTAAGTGATTGAGTGGATTCGATTGCTTTTTCAGGTGAGAGTTGGGGCATGTCAGGAGCGAGATTGCCTTGTTCGATAGATTTGGTACTTTGTGTGACATCACTTGGTCCGGAAAGTTCAGATGTATCCAACTTACTGTCTTCTTTTGTATCATCGGATGAATCGAATGAATTTGATTCTTGAGAACTATTGGTATTGGGACAATGTCCCATGCTGGGTGTGACCGCCAATTCGCTGGCACTGCTTTTTCGTTTATGAGATATCTTGCTCATGCGAGACGATGGAAAATGAAAGGAACGTGACAAAGACTGCCTCTCATTTTGACCGACTGATGAGGATCGGGGCAAGGAAGTTCGACGTGCCAATGATGTGGGTGATGTTACTTGAACATTTATTTCATCTGATTCCATCTGATCCAAACTCATACTTGTCTCCTTTGTGTATATTATCTTTTTATTCCCGTCACAACTTTAATGTTTGTGGTAAATTAAATACCTTGTACCACCTTTATTTACTCTACTGTCTTTTCCCACAATGAGTGGAAAACGTGGTTCGTTTGCTCCAATTTCAGCTTGATTGAGATCCCACCGAGAAAAGCACCAAAACGTTTTAACCCTCTGTTGTTAGGGAGTCCACTTGTAGGACCTTAAAACGGGCTGGATAACAAGTAACTGAAATTGTCTGGTACGCTAGAAAACGCCTTAACATGATAACGTGACAACATTCCTAAAATTTTGCATGCTTCCAAGCAAAATATACACTATCTCTCATTATGTATGTATACTTCCGCCATTATATTGGCAATAAGAGCGGTCCAGCCGGTGAATGGATGACTGCGTCTCCCCCTTCCAAATGATTTCTTCAATCGCAAGTTTCCATTATACTGTTCCCAGAAATATCCCGTTCGCAAATACTCGGAATGAATGTTGGTAATAACGTTTTGCCGTAATTCAGTATACGTCTACAACAAGAAATTAATGCGAATCAGATAAATAAAAGCTACACTCAGTGCAACTTACATCTTTGAGCGCTTGTTGATACGGACCGTCTTGCTTGCTATAATACATCAAGGCATCCAATGCTAGATAATTAATGTTGATCCAGATAGCTCCGCGCCAGTACGGTTTGTCATTGGGTCGATTGCCAACTTCGAAAAACGGGTCGCGAGTCGATAGAGAGCGAATTCCATACGGCGTCCATAAATGAGCAGGATCACGGATTGACAGTAAAAGTGCCTCTAGCTGAGGTGCATCGGCCGGTAGAATCCGTAAGATGAGCGGGAAAATGGAGACATAACCGATGTGATGTACATGCTGTAATCGTATCTACAAAAGAGCGTCATACACTTTCTGAATGTATTGGGAAGACATACCACTCCGGGAACATAGACATATCTTGTCTCGAAACCTCCATGTCCGTCTCCCAGATAGAATAGGAAGTCTGGATGCGAAGTGGGGCACAGACTTTCTGACTCCAGTACATCGATCACTTGACCATTTTCATCTCGACAGCGAGCCACACGCATCTTTGTCACAACACCGTCTGTGCTATGCATCCCAATGTCAGAATAAGTCTGCAAACTATCATTCCAATGAACAATATTCAACGTCTCCATAAACTTGGCTTCTTGGTGTACGAATTTCTGAACAACCCCGTCTTTTTGCCCGATAAATTTGGCGATACGAGCCATAATTGAACTAAATCGAATCATCCAGCAAAGAAGATCGACATGTAGCTCTTCTTTTGATGGTGAGGATGCACGGGGATAATCATCAAAGCCAGACGCGAGTGTTATAGGGTTTAGTCTATCATCCAAGGGATCACGTCCGCGCCACTGAAAACCATGCAGAATGCGCTCTCGCGACAGCTTTGCTTCTTCTGTTCGTGGTGCCGTAGCATGCATTTTGATCTCGGGAGAATCCATTTGCTGATTATCATCTTTAACAACGTGGCTAACCTGCTGCGAAGCGAGAAACCATTCATACCAAGTGTTGAGCGATGGAAACGTCCGTTGCATGAATGCTTTTCTCTTCTCTTTAGATACGTTCTTCATATTGAGATACTTTTCCAGGCATAACAAAAAACTTGGGGGGTTCGCATGAGTCGGATTTTGGACAAGAAATTCTTCAGGTACACGTGCTGATGCAACTTTTCCCAGTATCATTTCACGGGGAATATATCCGCTTTCGAGCATGGCGCCGAGCCAATGCAAAATCACTTGTTCTGTAATCTCTGGATCAAATGGTAAAATGCCCAGCTGATGAAATCCTTCATCCCACAAAAAGCCCCGAGGGAAAAAAGATCTTGAAGGAGTGGCAGAAAATAGTGCCATAGGCTTGCTCGTGCGTGTTCCAATTGTACGATCTTCACCATCCAGCGTTTTTATCACAGCACTGCCATAGAAATAACTCAGACCGCCAATCAGATTGCTGAATGCCGCTTTAGCAAACTGCAAATGTGATGTGTTCCACTCATTTTCATTAGAAAGTTGAAAAGTTGATTCAAATTGGCGCTCGAAGACACTTCGCTTCACATCAGCGGCTTTTACTAAAGTCCATTTGATAGAATTCGTAGACTTCAATCGCTGTTGCCACTCTTTTACTTGTTCTTTTGAAATTGATTTTGTATTATCTTCATCTCTTTCCTCGTCATTTTCCAGTTTCTTCTCCATGAAAACGACGTCCATTACAACGTCATCCTCCTCCAGAATTGCGTTTTCATTTGCCAGCTCTACAAAGACCTGGAAGACCACAAGCAAAGACTTACTCTCTATAGTATTGTCTAGATAGATCAAATCTGCATTGTCGATAATCGCTGATTGCTCCTCTTCCATGCGAGTCTCCCATTCTATAAGATCATCTTCGTTCTCTATATCTTCTTTATTGTGGAAAGCAGCACTGGAGATTCGCTGTGTCGCTATCTTTTCTTTCACAAGCACGACATTAGCGCCTGCAAATCCCTGAAATCGAAGGTCAAAGCTCTTTACGCTTCCGATTCGATTGTTTACGCGCGCTTCGACCCGGGCAGAGAAAGTTGACGGAAACGTCTGTCGGAGAGCATCATTAGTTGAACTTTTTGAAGTTGAAGTTGTCATATGCTGATACAAACATTCTTCATTCTTCTCATTTGTAATACACTTTGTAGCCTTATTATTTTCGATTTCAAATATGTTTTTATCCGATCGTAACAAAGCATCTCGACATGAATGTGAAAGTCCATCATCGCCACAGCTCAAGTCGATGTAATAAAATAAGGAAACGTATTTACTCTTCCGTGTGAATGATCTATCACGGGATACCAGCTTAAATTGATTGCTGAATAAATGCATCAAACGATCTTGTTTTACTGTTGAAAGCAAGTTGACATATTGTGTTTGAAGATTGTATTTACCAAACTGGTCTTCGATCTTCTGGTATCCGAAAGTTCGTCCATCGTGGTGAAGCCACCCATACTTTCGGAGTCGATCGTCTTGTTGACTCCAATGGCGAAGAAGATCCGAGCATCTTTTTTCCGAGCAGGTCCACAGCAATCCTGCGTTGACATGATAAGGATGCGTTCGTGAGCGTATACCGAAGTACATTCCGGCTTGGAAGGTTCCCCATCGAATCGAGTCATTGAAAGAGGGACTGGGAACAAGAGTGTTGAATAGGGTAAGATACTGCTCCTGTCCAAAATTTACAATAAGGGATTCTATTATCTTCGTTTTTCTGGTCAAGTGAGAGATCAGGTCGCTATTATTCAGAAAAAGCGCAATGAAAAGGACTATCGACCCAACAATGACGCTTTGAAACCATGTGATATGCGACATGCCTTGCCCTTAATAAAAACAAAGACGCGGGATAAGCTTCTAGATGAGCAGCGGATGACAGGCGTGCAGATGAGTGACAGGCGTCCGAATGGATGTGTTCCGAACCTACTATTAAGTCTCAAGCTCGCATATCTTTCAATCATCTACAAGGGTACAATTCTTATGCTTATGTTTTCAGTTATATCCTACACCGTCGCATGTGTCAAATATAGTCCAAGCGTGTATTTTTCACAGCTTTGCAACTCACAGTATTCAATTTACATACATACTATCAGCTCTTGACTGTTCATCGACTCGATTTCCTTTGGAAGTTTATCGCAATGAGTACTCATTATAAGGATTCGCACGTGTCCGATCTCACCGCTAAATCGCAATCTCCAATACTCGACGAACCGATTTTATCACGAAGAAGGCAGTATCGACAACGAATCGCTTCTAAACTGCAGATGAAAAGTAATTGCAAATCACCGCTTCGTTTGAACCGATCACACGGCCAGGTGGGTTCTGACACTTCGTCATCTGGTTTTCGTCAGTTATCGCGTGATTTGATATCAGTGTTAAGTAAGCCAAAAAGTGCGTTTCCATCACCACGACACAAACACACGTTGTGGTCGACCACACGAAACCCACTAACCCATGAACAAGAGGCGATTTCAGCTATACAAAATGATGCATCGATTGGTGCCATTTCAGTTCGGTCCAAGCGTGGTCTATCCTCTCGTCATGTGTCCGGCATAGGGCCTTGGCGGGACTCTTTCAATGGAGACATCCAGGATGAGCTCATTACACCGGTATCCCCTTTGTTATCGCACACAATTGCCACTCAATCGTGTTACTTCGTGTCGTTCATTGGTGATTTATCGCCAGACGCTCGTACGATTTGCAGTATCGAGCCTAGTCACAAACGTATCGCTCAACTATACATTCGACAATACATTCGCCAATTTCAATTTGCTATTTATTCCACTAAATGGGCTCCATATTTTCTACAAATTATACACAATAGCCAGAAACTGCGTCCTTATTACTGGAATGAAGCCATCAGTCTCCAGTTTGCGGTCTTAGCGTATGTACAACGCGAAGTGCTAGATCGATCGTCGACTAGACAGCGCGAGCGTCAACACATTCACAAGCAGATGGTCAACTATCAATTGGCCATCCAGTGTATATCGGGGATCCGAGTCCTGAAATATGGACGAAAAGGTCGACCTCATGTGACGCAATTGTTTCTCACCAGCGGTGGACATGGTCTCAAGTGGATGTCGAAACGTGGACCAAAAGAAGCGCGTGGGAACGACAATACAACGAAGCACATTCGTGGTCGAAAAAAGCGAAAGCAAATATCATTTTCATCCATTCGATCGATCGAAACTACTGGTACCACCCAGATATTAGCCCGTGCGCTCCAGAAAGGAACTCTCGAATCTCAGGATGTCGCATGCACACTTTCGATCATCGCTGAGCATCGAACGCTGGATATTGCTACCAACACGACAGAAGAACGGGAATGGCTTTTGAAGAGTATCGCATTTTTAATGGAATGGAGTCAAATGCACACTGAACAAGCTGCCAAACAGGTAGAAAGTAATATCATTCAGCGAATGTCGACCGTTCCTGTGTGGAAGCACGGACGAAAGGGAAAAGCACATAAGACCAAACTGTTTGTGAATCGTTTTGGGGAGATTTCTTGGCTCGGTCGAAGCAATGAAATCGTTCGCATCAATGAGATCGAAGCAATTCGTTTGGGAAGTAGCACGGACGTATTCGCTCGTTCCATTGCTACTCGTCGATTCCTGTCACATGCGGATATCAATCCTTCTCGCTGCTTTTCTCTCATTACAAATTCTCGGACACTCGATTTGGAAACGCAATCGGAAGCCGTCCGCGATTGGTTTGTCGTCGCATTTCGCTACTTGATCGATAAAGTGCAAGAGAAGACAATGGAGGTGAAACTTGAACGAGCAGAAAAACAAGCAAGAATTTTCCAACAACTCTCTGTTGCCCATCAAAAGCTAGCGAGCCATTCGGCCCTATTGGCTCGGAACATGCGGCTGGAAAGATCGAAAGACGACAACGGTGTACATATGAAGAGTTTGGCGTGTTCTCGTCAACAGCGACCTTGTTCTCCGAAGCCAACATACTCCGAACCCTCCATTACTAAGACAAATCTTGGTGGAATAGCGGCCTGAAACGCCATACACTCCTCTAGTAATAAAAAGTCCGGAAGGACGAGAAGATGGTGACTCCCTTTTTTGATTATATTAATAACGATATTGATACTCACACACTCGATCTTTGACTTAATTCAAATCTAAACGCTGAATTTGATTTTGCAAAGTCTGAACTTGCGATGATGAAGACGTATTTTGCATAGAATGTTGGATTTGTGGTGGCGGTTGAGAAGCAAATGCGGTGCGTAACCGGCTCTGACCTGTTCTTGGTGTCGCATAAATGCGCGGAGAAGTCGTCTCATGTGCATCGCTATCATCGCCGTCTTCGCGTACGGCATTTTGATTCAGAAATCCTGGCGTATGATTGGCAAAAAAATGAGTTAATCGCATCTTTTTTGACGGTTTTACCGATAGAACAGTTCGACCAAACTACACATCAAATGTAAGCCCTTTTCGACATATTGCACCAATTAAGTTGCTTACCTTGATGTGGATGGATTGATTGCTTTGAAGTTGAAGAGGACGATAAATGTATCGTAATGTCCCATTGGAACTCCCAGCATCTTTCAGATAGAACTCACCCTACATAGATGTAATTGCTTGATGTTTGGTAAAATGGCAAGGACGCGAGTATGTACCTTTACGTAATGAATTTCTGCGTGCACGGTCGAAACAGTGCGATATTTTAGTACCAAATCGCACTGGGACGATCGGCCGACCATCAACGGTCGATGTACGTCATTTTCCAATAGCGTCTTGTAACTCAGCTCATACCGCGTCGATAAATTCAGTGTCGATGAGGAGTGTTTCGTAACCACTTGGAACATTATGGAAGGACTTTGTAGTCGATCAGGTAGTAAGGATACTATTCTACCATCTTCGACTTTAGTCTTTGACGGATATGGGGCTTTACAAATCGAGCACGTGCGCGCATTGCTTTCATCCAAAACCGCGCACACATCATTTTTTTCGCCATTTGTGTTCCATCGTTTGAGGCAATTGAGGTGAATGTATTTGGTATCCCCGGTACACTTGCACGGTGCAATTAGAGGATTATCATCTTCTGATTCATCATAACAGACGTAACAGACGGCGTAGGACGATTGTCGAAAGTTCTGTGACTGAATGGTTTTAGACTCATCATTTCCGGAGATATCACCCACATCATCATCAGTATCCAATCCGCTGTCTACATCAGCCCCACTGAGCGCGTCGTGACAAATTACACGCTGAATAAGATTTGCGGTTTCAAGAGACGTTAAAGTCGCGTCATTGGGACCTTGACCAGCAGTATCGATTTCGGTAACCAGTAAACCTACTGAGCCAAATCGGATGATATCGCCTACCCGAATTCGATGTTTTCCACCACGAATCGACTTGGTGCCTAGTATTTGGCAAATCCCGGTATGTGCGGAGAATTTCTCTGAAGAAGGAAGAAGGCTGTATGTTTCGTTAGAATAGTCGATATTGAGACATGGAGCACGTGGGTCTTCAATATATATCCTCTCGCGTGTGTTGGATGCGATAATATCTGAAACATTACAAAATATATGACCGCCGTTCGAGAACCGCTGTATTGGGATGGTACTCACCGCTACTTTGAGCGTGCTTTGGCCCGTAAATAGCAACGCCGGCTTTCGATACTGTGCGACGGAACTTATCTCGTTTGCCAGTGGAGCCTTTTGTTATTGCCGTTATGGCACGAATCTCTAACCTGTGGTACGTTTCGCACAGTGAGAATACGGACTTCCGTATAGTGACTCACAAACGTACATATCTGCTTTCCCGTCGCCGCTGAAGAATTCTGTTGCGCGTGAAATGCTCCACCGTTTATCTGTTGATGTGCTCATATTGTGATGTGTATATCGACTGACTTGTAACTACTCGATTTGCCAAAGAATGAGGAACGGAATCACTCACGTCGATGCGTTTCTATATACCCACTAACTGTATGCAGTACAGAGGAAGAATGTACACTGCTACTTTTTACTGTGCGTGTAACAATGGTTGTGCCACTCACGTGATGATAAAAATGACACCTATAAATTGACTATGTATGTGTCCCGCTTTTCTCCTATTGTCACCTCTACTGTAGTGTGAGTAACAGCGTGTTTCCAGAAATGCTTAAGTACGCGGAGCCCTACTGAAAAGAAATATACAAGAAGCGCCGGCTTTTCTTTCCTCAACCTTGATCGTATCGAAAGAGAAGAGGTTGGCGTGCACGACTAAAAGCAACAGTCGCTCTCAGCTCTATACGCAGAGAAAAATTCAAACTTGAGCTTGGGTAGGGGTAGGGGTCAGCTAATCTACCCTCTTTAGGTACGCACGCGATCACTTTACGCACCCGAATCGCTTTGCTCGTGCTTGCTGTTAAGATGTAGATTGGTATGATGCGATAAATTGTGTTTCACAGGAAGACTTACATTTCCTGGATAAAAAGATATCTGCATCAAGTATCGTTTTGTACATGCAAAACTGACTATTCCTAGAATGCCTCCTGTTTGGAAAGCATGAAAACTCGGACTGCACTAATATTGGTAAAGAACAACGTTCATAACGTATCCAACACATCACGGTAGCAACTTGTATCGTCTAAGCTGACAATTCCTACTACCGAAGTAAATTGCAATGCGAGACACAGATTGCTCTGGCCGCACTTATCGTGATACAAGACACAAACTCAACTAAACCTTCCAATCAATCAAGTTCGCTCGTGTGTGAAAAGTTCAACATGTGTTTCCTCAGTATCTCAAATAGACGCTCTGACCGTGCGTCTGTTTTGTTGCCCACGGTACTATCCAAAAAATTTCCAGGAATTCCAGGTTTAATGGAAACTCTAGAGAACGTATTTCCACACGTCCCAGTCTCGACATTACAACGGGTGGTACGTTTCATGATGATGTTCAATCAAGAAGCATCCTGAGTTGATCCCGTGTTAAGTGTGATATGTTTCATGGCAATATTGAAGCTGCTTCCACCTACATTGTTGAGAATGGATGGCAGAGCACTCGAGCGCCTAACAGCTCTTTTGAGACAACAGCCTCACAAATTGAAATCGGCAGTGCGAATCCTGTGAACAATGAATCGGCTCGTTCAACACCAATGTTTATCGTTTCTACGCAGTACAATCTCGTCAATAACGACCGATCGGAAGTAAATCCTGCGCGAGAAATTGAGCCGCAAGAAGTCAATGAAGAGGAAGAAGTAGAAGATGAGGAGGATGAAGAAGATGAAGAAGATGAGGAAGAAGACGAAGACGATGATGATGAAAATGTGACGCCGTATTACGATTCTGGAGATGAAGCTTTTTTTCAAGGCCAAATCCTTCCACTTAACAAACGAATTCGAGTAGCCGAAACGCGAGAAAATATCGATACTCCGAGAACAGAAGTCTATTGGGCTGCATTTGATGGAGTCGTTGTGCAAAAGAGTTTGATAGGTACGATGAGCACGAAATATAAAGTGTAATTAACTTCCATTTGATAGAGCTGTTAAATATCAATCCCAGTAAACTGGCTCACAATCGAGTCGCGTTACTTAACAAATCATCAAAAGCATTGGGATCGGTTTGCTACTTAGGAAATCGCACATTAATCCAGCGGTTAATTACGCGTTTTTTTTGTAGCAAGAAGCCTCTGCCGAATTAAAATCGGTCTTATGGGAACCACCGTGTCCTACAGGAGAGATTTATCAAGACTTGAAAGACGATCATAGAGCGGCAACAGGTCAGAAGCGGAGGCGTGTTGAAAAAGCCGGACACGAAGGATTTTTTGTACGTAAGACGAAATCGCTTCTTCAAAATTTATCATCTTTCAATGTAGGCACATTTCTTCTCCATCACCGAATTGGATGTCATGTGGAGGTCGGTTTTACACGCTCATTTATTTAATCACAAGTTTGGAGAGAAATTAGAGTTTCATTCCGCATCGGGAGGAGTGTTCGTAAATTATGTGTGCGACTCCATTACAGGAAAACTCACATCAAACTGCAGGTTTCATCGGCGCGATTTTGATGAATTGAGTCATCTTCATACCAGTTTATCGCACGGGAGAGCGTTTGGTATAGGCGAAATGCCTTTATCTACCTTCAAGTGCTGTCTCATGCTGCCGTGTCAAGCTGACGAATCAGAAATTTTCCGCGTCGGTCGGAATGTACACATGTTACTCAAACTGCCAAGATGTTTGTATTACTGCACACCTGGCGCTTGTTCTGCGATTCCGCTTGATCCAGCGAGAAGTACGAACAGAGAGCAGGAAAACGAGACGCATTTAGATCACGAGGGCGAAAACCGCATGACAGAAGAATCATTCCGCCAACACGCCAAATATCGCGTACTCAAAGAAGAGGTACGAATTGTTATAAGTACTTAGTGAGAAACTGAAAAGCGCTTTTGTAGAAAATTGTCGCAGAAACAAAGAATGAAAGTGTTTCTGTAGAATTGGACCATATCGCGTCGTATAAACCATCGTGTAAAGTAGAATACTCGCTTCAATATCTGAAATTACAAGGTTGGCACCGTCGTTTATCGGCGTGAAGTGATCCGACTGGACCATGTAATCCATTAGAAAAAAATCATTTTGTTAAAAGAAAAATAAGAAACACGTTGCACACGGTACACGCGGTATATACGGTACATACGTTGTGATTTTCTTTCCTGTGGTTCTATGTGACACACAACGTCGTCTTTCGGACTCGGTATTTTTCAAGTTGGAATGTTATCAGCCCAGTCGACGCAGTCGTCCGATAATCAGAGGCTGTCTCCGACTCACACCAAGCAAGACGGAGGGGAATCTTTCGGTGCAGGAGATGGAAATGATGAGTATGAAAGTATTCGACCGCGTAGACGCTTCATATACAACGCTCAAACTGCCTACAGCCAATTTAGTACTGCGAATCGGCATCATCGCCGACCGAGAACCTCATCTACGAGTACGTTTCTCGAACAGCCATTATCGAATGAGTCTTTCCGAATTTCCGAGCCGTCAATGAGTATACAGCAAAGAGGGGAGAGGAATTCCGCATCATCTTATAATTACGTTTCGAAAGACATGAGTGACTCGACTGAGACGCCAAGTCCAACCTCCAATGAGAAAGATGACATGATGATTTCTGCCACTTCAACGAAAGATTACTTCCGTCACAAAAAGCAAGTACAGAGAGAACTACAAAAAGTGGTTCGTCAGAGTTCGTCGATCGCACTTTTAGAGTCCGAAGAAGACAAGCTACCGATTCTGATTACCAAGGACGATGAGGAAATAGTCGATCATGATATTATCGTGCCGGTGGAGACTCCACAACAAGAAAGTACTAGGAGCAACTTGAACGAACAAACGAATATTGAGGTAAGCTCGGATGAGGAAGAATCACAAGCTCGAAATTCATTCTCCAATGTCAACATTGAAGGTTCCTACGGAAGTAATTTACGGCGAATAGATTCCGGTGGACTTCAATTCGACGCGACGGACCCCAATTTGGTAACATTTCTTGGCGGGTTTCGTAAGAGTACTTCTCGCGAAGACGGAGATCATCGACTGGGGCGTACGCTTTTGCGGTCAAGGAGACTCGACTCTCAAATGCGATTAGTGCAACATCAATCTACCGAGCAAGCGGCCATCCGGGAGCGGTTGGTACAAGCGTGCGGAAGGGTTCCCGCTCACATAACATCTTTAGATCCTTTGAGTTGGAAAACGGGCAGAAAGAAGTTTACAGTGAGGTTCAACGCTGAGCCTGAAATTCGGGAATTTGTATCAGAAGAAATAGACGGCTCTGACGAATCTGAATCGATCTGAGTTGAGATCAATTAGAATCAGATTGTCCAACTGTATTTTGTACTGTAAGTAAGCATGAGAAAAACTACAGTTAAATCAGTAGGTAATATTACCATAAATTCTTATCTCCGTACCGCCAGCGTCGGATAACCGATACAGGGAATATTTCTAAGTGCAATTTACGAAAATAACGTAACAAATGGGCCGCAAGCCGAGTAATGTATACGATTATTTTACCCGCTTGGAGCCCATTGGTGGCAAAGGATTAGCGCGATACGAATGTAAAAAGTGTAAAAAGAAGTACGCTTCAAATGCAACGCGACTCGCAGAACATCTTCGACAGACAGATTGCTGTCCTAATTTTCAAAGCAATCAGCGCTCGCCTCCATCCCTGAACGTGTCTGGTGCCGCAAACGATAGTGGCGCTGCTACTTCCATGAGTACCAATTTAAATCTTTCATCTAATGCAACGGTAAATTACGGGAATCATACAAACTCTCATATGCTTCAAGGACTTCGGATGTTGGACTCGGATATTACGTTTGATACAAATTTGCTGTTACGACTTGCCAAACTATCAACTTGCGCTATCGCAGACGCTTTGGCTCATAGTAATATTCAAGGACACTTAGTGGATGTAAATCTAGTTCAAGGGTACGACAACCCGCTTTCTGTCAACATTTGTGGGCCCGCATTCACTGTAAAAGTTTTGCCTAACAAAGGACCGGAAGTCAAGAAATTACCATTTCATTACATCGACACCGCAGATATGGGGTATGTGATTGTGATCAGCGCGCCCGAAAAGAGCACTACTGCTGTATTTGGTGGTTTGCTCGCAACTGCTTCCAAGGCGCGCGGCGTCGCCGGTGTTGTGACTGATGGACGGGTCCGTGATTTACAAGAATTATGTACCATGGGTTTCCCAGCGTTCTCCCGTGGCAGATCGGTTCACGGGTCGAGAAATGCGACCTCTGTTGTGAATGTGGGTCTACCAATTGCTGTTTCCGGTTGTGTGGTACGAAGTGGCGACATAATTCGAGGTGATGTCAATGGCGTTGTTGTAATTCCGACAGAACATGCAAATGACATTGCCGTTAAAGCTGAATTGATCGAGGAGCAGGATAACAGCATAACTGATGCCGTACAGCAAGGCGATTCTCTTCAACGTTCCTTCCAGCGCTTTCGATCACAACCTTTATAACCATGAAACCTGCTATTCGTATGATTCGTACAATTCGTATGATTCGTACAATTCGTATGTTTCATACAATTCATCAATTCAATTTGCTATAATTTTGCGTGATTCATATCATTTTTCATCCAATCGTATACACGCGAGCGTCTCGTGTCTTCTTTGGTCGGCCGCTGGGCTTCTTAATCTTATTCTTGTACTCCTCCATGTACAAAGCCTCCAATTCTCGTTTCGTATGAAGCCAACGAAGGACCGCATGCTGGATCCGAGAGATAGCAAAGTAATCGTGCGCATGAAAATCAAGTCGACGTCGTGTTGTTTCATCCGCATGGCAGACGCCTACTTCCGAAATATCTTGCGCGTTTTTGGACAAATTCTACTCAAATAAAAAGAGATCGCACGTGAGTCGAGAGCATACGTGCATATCTACACAATTACGCACCTCCTTGACCAATTCCCGCGTCATTGCCAGCAGTACATCTCGAAAATGGATCATTTCATCTTCGTACAAAGGAAGGTACAAACTATCTACAATCATAATACATCATAAGCATACGTATCGACCGAACTTTAGCCCGTCCTCGTACTTGTGTATCGCACAAACTGATTCCGGTTCATTTTCTTATTCGCGATACCCAAAGGTGGACCCAAGATATTGGCTAAAATACACAATGCTTGTACCCGAATGTACCCAACCGCTTTTGGATCAATCCACGACCATTTTGTTCGAAATTCAAGCAATAATGCCGGTTCAAAAATAGGTTCTTCGTCGATTTGAGAGGACGAAAATCCTTCCAAAATGATAGCTATTGTCAAATTCAACATCACATATGTGACCAAAAGCGTAAATGTGCAGAAATAAATATACGCAATCGGGTTCCCACATCCATTCAGCGGTATACATCCATCAAAATTGTGAAAACCGCACATAGACGCATTAAACGAAGGATCCGACACACATCCTGGCGTCTTGGTCGCATAATCGTGCATCAGTGCATCCCAAGCTTCTCCGGTCGCAGAACGAAGCAGCAGTAAAATCGCTGTCCAAAACCCTTGAAAATTCGCATGATCATCGACATTATCTCCATGCGCGACTTTTGCGAACAACTGTACTCCCATCGTTGCATAGATAAACAGCATTAGAAACAGAATCGATGCAACATTACTAAGTCCCGGAAGCGCCACATATAAAGTCGTCAAAATCTGTTGGATACTTTTGGAAGCTTTAATCAATCTCATAATTCTTGTGACTCGAAACACACGAATTAACATTGCCATCGAACGTACCGATGTCCCAGTTACCGCCTCTACAATCACACTTAATAGAGTCCCCCCAACTACAAAGAAATCGAATCGATTCCACGCATCTTCAAAGTAATTGGACCCGTACGCGACTCCTTTCATCAAAGCCTCCATTGTAAACACACCAGCAAATATCTCATTGATCCAATTCACAACACGTAGTTGTAATGTCGCTTCTCCAAAGTATTGAGCCGCCATAAGTAACGTATTGATAATAATACAAATCATACTAAACCATTCAAAGCCGGAAGCTCGGACGATTGTATGGATCCACTTTCGATACTTGTTTTTAGGCACTTTGACTGCACGCACGGGCCCAATACGCAACGCTGCTTTTTGCGCCTCAATCCATTTCTTTTGCTCGGGAGTAAGCATAAAATCGCCTCCTAAAGCCGCTTTCATCCGATTGAAATTGTCGATAATCACTCCGACAAATAAATTCACCACAAAAAAACTTCCCACGAGGTTGAATACCACAAAAAAGTACGCCCATTTCATTTGATTGTCGCGAATTGGTTGCATATCGATATCGGTCGCGTCGATGGCTTGCGTCATGACCGTCACCCAGCCTTCGGTGGTCGACAGCTCAAAGAACGTCAGCATTGCCCATCCAATATTGTTAAAGTTCCATGGAATTGGAGGTTCCCATGAAGCGCCCCAACACTCACATACGTATCGAGAAGTGATTCGAGTCAAATCTGACGCGTCTGGGTACGGTTCAAATGTCGTAAAGCCATGACAAGTTGTGTTTTCAAACCAGTTTTTCTGCTCGTTGGAGAGCTCTTTCCACGGGGAGGGTATTGTGAGAAATTTCAATTGAGGTTGACTCAGCTGATCAAACACTTTGCCCGTACACTCGTAAAAGGTTCCTTTGAGGTTGTTGACCGCTATGATACTAAAGATGAGATAAAATAGCACACATACAAACATGACGTTCATGACAGCCGGCACGGATTCAAAAAGAGCGTTCACAACGAGTTTGAGACCTGGACGTCGACTGATCATTCGAAGTGGACGGAAGGCTCGAAGACCACGTAAGGGTCGAAGAAATTTAAAATTGGCGACTTGTGTCGATGACTCGGCGATCAAGGTGACCCAGGAAGTGACAACAATGATCCCATCCAGCACGTTCCAATTGTTACGCAAATACGCTTCTTTGTGCATGAATAAACCCAATGAAAACACTTTGAAAAGCATTTCAATAGTAAATATTCCCGTACAAATTTTCTCCAGCGTTTTGAGCGATTTGGCACTCGATGAACTTGGATCAGATAGCGGGTTGTCGACTGCGAGAGCGACTGAAGACACAGCAATTAACAGCAGCACAATGTTGTCAAAAATGGGATGATTGATGATTGCAAATGCCACTCGCCGCCACGGATGCTTCTCAGTGAAAAAGTAGAGCGAAGTATTGGTTGGAGGCAGTTCCGATGAAGCTAGCAACCAACTCCATCGATCTTCGAACGTATCCAAGCTTTGTCCCTCTTTGTTTTTCTTCATCTGCATTACAGCTTTTGGCTCCACAGTACCATCACGAACCTTCTTCTCAAACTCGACAATCTCATCGAATAAGTCGCGTGGATCGTCAACATCTGACGAAGGCAGATTTTTCGGCTCATCGAGAGCCTGGATTGATGCACTGAGCTTCTTGAGGTGAAAACGATCCACACGCTTTTTTATTTCGACTGTATGGTTTTTCTCCAGCGGCTTGAGCTTTTCCAGATCGATAGGCATCGCCATATCATCGACAGGCACCAGACTGTGTCGAGCAACGTGTTGACCATGCGATGTGTTCCCATTCGTCGCTGGCTGACCTTCTGGAGATTCTGTTCCGCTACGATTCTCATGAGTCAAATCTGTGTGTTCTGGTGCCACTTTGGACGGTCCCAAACGTTTTGCAAGATTCTGTAAATCTCGCTGTCTCTCTTCCGTATCGCGCCCGCCTTTGCCCGCAAAATTATCCAATAGCAGAGCCAGAAATAAATTCATCAGAATAAAGTTTCCGAGAATTACCAATGAAATAAAATAAATTGACGCAGAAAATCCGTTTGCTCGAATAGCATCATACATCACATTGTTCCAATTTTCACCAGTAATAACTTGAAAGACGGTCACAAACGCCCACAATAAACTGTCAAAATTACTACGGGGTAACTAGAGCCCCATCTCAGCAAAAAACGTATATACAAACGTATAGTTGACGTACCTGTGCGTTCCAAAACACCAAATCGGTTCCGTGTGCAGCACTCACAGCGTACGCATCCGCATCGAATCGCATCGTATTCGCATAAAACTAATAACTCGCCAGTATCACTTGAGTCATAGGCATTTCGTGCGAGGATTCACGTACCTGAATGCCCACAAGCGCGTAAATGTAAATGAAAAGAAAGAGAAGAACTGCGAAATTAGCGATCCCTGCGACTGCGCGTATGATAAGAGCCAATAATTCCCGCAATGATTTCCAATTGCGTGCCAATTTAAACACACGAAATAATCGAAATGTTCGTAAAGCTGAGACACTGCCTCTCGACGGTCTGTTTTTTGATAGAAAAGAGGGAGGTGAAATGATGAGTTCCAACATACTCATTGCCACAATAAAAGCGTCAAAAAGATTGAATCGATCACGTGCGTACATACAAAAACCTAGACCAAATATCTTGAGGACCATTTCCACCACAAATACACATGACAGCCCGAAATTGATTACTTCCAAATTAGAGCTCAACGTTGGCGGCATCGGGTAATGATCCAGCGCCAAAACCGTTGTATTTGCCATGATGACGAGCATAATCACACCAGAGAATGCTTGATGAGAGACAAGAATGTGCGCGAATTTCCTAATTGAGTGATAGTATCTCCTCAGTCTATTGCGTTGAGTGGGTTGAGGAGAGGTATGCGAGGGATTGGGTCGATTGGTCGACTTTGATGGAAGAAATGAAAAAGAAGTTGAGAATTCAAGTCGTGAGGATCGACGTGACCCTTGTGAGGGAACAGCCATTTGACGCTTTTGATCGTCCAAGTTGAACTCATCTGAAATGACCGCAAGTGTCAAATTCATCAGAAAAAAGCTCGCGAATATCATCAGTATCACAAAAAACAGCGACGCTAACACCGGCTGAGAGGTATCCATGGTCATGTACATGATAACTGTCCATCCTTCCTGAGTAATTGCTTGAAAAATTGTGAAAAAGGCTTTGCCAATATTATCAAAAGTCGTGTACCCATAGTCGAATGCAGTGCTATACACAGCTTTTTGCATCACTTTTTGATTTTTGAAACGAGGATTACCGAATGTGTCATAGTTGGAGCCACAAACATTCCCGAGAGTGCATCGATGGACTCCAGACTCGGTGGAAAATGTGCACAAGGCTTCATCGGTTGTATTGATTGGCCAAAAACAATCTCGAGGATATCTCCATGGTGAGGTTTCTTTAGTAAAAAATCGTGTAGTGCGATCCTCATGACTCAAGAGGGGTTCCTGTAAACATTGATATTTGAGTGGATCGGCAATAGCGTTTGCGAGGTAATCAGGAGGAACGGGCCAAATGAAAACACCGTCTTGGTTGACGGGCATCATGATTGGATATGGCGTCAAACGACATCGACTCGTCATCAGACCGCCGAATAATTGTATTCCGAGGATTCCAAATATAAGGAAGACAAAAAGCTGTAAAATGACCACATTGGCGAGCGCTGGAAGTGCTTCTAAAAGTGCTGAAATCAATCTTCGCATTCCTGGAATCATTGAGAGCGATCGAAGTGGGCGTAAAACTCGAATCGTCCGAATTGCTGATACATTTGGAATACTCGGGAAAATGCCAATGAGACTATAAAATGCCAGGTTATAGTAAGCTATGTGAAGTAGTGGATGAGGAACTCACATACCTCATTAATACAACTACAAAATCGAGGACGTTCCATCCGTCCCTCAAATAGGCTCCTTTTGAACGAAATAATCCCATTGCAACGATTTTGAGTGCACACTCGACCGTAAATAGAGCGGTAAATGGAAGCTCTGAATTTTGTACGATCCAATTGGATTGTGAGTAAGCCTCGACCATCACTCCATTTTCGAATTTATATCCAACCACAGTCGGATTCATGTGAAGATCCACGACACTGTAATCTGTGATTCCAAGGATGGCGGAGTTTGCAATGATTGCACTGACGACAATAATGTCAAGTAGTCGAGATGTTGCGATACGGATGCACCATCGCCGTACACAATTGTGTCTGGTGAAAATATACAAGGAAGTCCCGGCAAAATTAAGGCTTCTACTGGATTGAGCAAAAAGAAAGGAATGCAAGTTTCGTAGTGGTGGAGCAGTTTTTCGAAATGAAGCGTTTGCTTCAATTGTTTTAGGCTCGATTTTGTTCATATTTAGAGATGTTTGTGAAGTGGATAGAAGGTTTTCTGGAGTGCGTTCTGTTGATTTTGATTCGATCGATGCTTCTTTGGTATCCGAGTGATGAATCTTTGCGCTGATGGCGAGAGCGCACTCACTCATATCATTCATGGTCATCGCAGAGGCAGGTTACTGTTGCGCGGGTCGGTCATGGTGTACTAAGAATAGACACAAAATGCGGTTTGAACGGCCACGCGTTCGGACAGTCGTTAAGGTTTCGCAGAGTCTTTGCATGTGCGTGCTTGACGTATCACTGTTAGTGCTTCTGATAAGTGAAAGGTTATACCTCAAATTAGCAATAACTGACAAAAGACTGATAATCCGCCTTTCCCATCTCGTTTGATCGATCGAACGTACGATTCTACACTTAATAGCACGTCGCATACTGACTCTTAGGTGCGACGTTTTATCAAATGCTCCAATCCATGTAGAGTGTGAAGATCTGATTCCGTGACGCGCTACGTCGACAAATGAATTGCGACTTCCTGACAG
The DNA here is from genome assembly GCA_905220665.1 of Albugo candida. Classification (NCBI taxonomy): domain Eukaryota; phylum Oomycota; class Peronosporomycetes; order Albuginales; family Albuginaceae; genus Albugo; species Albugo candida. The sequence continues at coordinate 293,571 of CAJNAR010000148.1, read as the reverse complement.
AACTTATATCTACAACCCTTCCCCCACGCATCCTCAACATCAACTTGAACATTATAATATAAGGCGCGATCATTTCTATAAAACCTCAAACAACGACCTTGTAATTCACGCATGCTCTCGTGTCACGGAAAAAAAGTATTTCTAGCGATAGACATTCAACTATAGAGGTGACAATTTTTAGCTGAGCCAATCATGTTATAGAGGAATGCACACGCATTCCTTAATTCGCAATCACATCGACGTTTCATATATCCCACTCTCGACTTGAACTTGAATCGCTGTCATCAATCTTTTCGGTACATGAGACAAGGACTCGGAACCTGCGTCATTGTAGAGAAACCTTTTGCATGAAACAATCTCTTTGAAGCTGCAAAAAATGAAGCGAACACGAGCGTGTATGAATTTAAAAAACTACGAATTAGCAGAGACAGCGACTTTACATCGTTTAAACGACCACACCTCAAGAAAACGAGAGAAAATCACATTGGACGCACACGAGTTTGTGACTCAATTATCCGAAGACAATGGCGATAGAAACACTTCTGATACCCTGAATCTGGTTCACGAGAATGAATGCATTCAGCAGGTTCATAATTCCTTGTGTACGATCGACAAGAAGACCCCTACCTATCGCAATACGACACGTAAATGCACACAGACTTTCAAAACTCGCGAGTATCAAAAACTTGGCCCCCACTTGAGGATATTCCGGCCTGGATTCACAATCGATCGAGTCGGTCTTCAGATGAAATCATGTGGGGTTCCAGCTGTACCGTCCGAATTGTCATCTTTTATATATTTATCGTTGGAGTCTGGAAACTGATGTATTTCTACCGTCAAAGTACCGCTTCAACTACCAATTTAATCAATACCACTCAGAATGATGATAGAGTCGTGATTGGTCATATCAGGATATTCGACACCCTTGCGCGTCTTCATCTTTCTTCTGATTGGCAGTTTCTTTCTCATATTTTTCAATCCGCGCTTCCCGACGATAAAAGTAGCCAGCCATTGGATCTAATTTGTAATGCTTTTTTTTCCTAATCAAATGCCTAAGCCAATTGCTAAACGTACAAACTCGTAGTACCGTTCAAAGTCTTCCTTTTCAAATTTCTCTTTGACTACATTTTGCATTCCACTCCATCCGTTTGCCGCTTGCGGACCGTAATGATGATACAACCATACTTCCTCATTGATGCCGTGTAAAGGTTTTGAATCGTTGTCGTCGTTTGTGTGCGCATGCATCGAATTTGACCACGCGGAAGGATTCCCAACTTGTTGATCGTATTGTCTTCGAGTGGAAGCATTAGATAGCGATGCGTACGCCTCATTCACGCTCTTAAATAGCTCTGCTTTCGTCTAATAAGTGATCATATGAGTCCTGGGTGATTTGACGGTAATAAGCGACGAGTACGGGATCGTTCCGAGTAGAATCAGGATGTAGTTCTTTGGCTGCACGCTAAAAGTGAGAATTTTACCAAAGGAAAACGTGTGCGGATTTTATAGTACCTAATTTAAAGTAAGCCTGTTTGATTTCAGATGCGGTTGCATTACTACAGAGAATAAAATGGAAGCAATATGGATGTAGTTAACAGCGATGTATGTAACAACCTACCGCGCTACTTTCAATAAGCGATAATAATCGATCGACGTCATTCTATACGATACCAACACTCCAACTCCCAATATACAATTACAACCTCGTGTATCATGTGGTCTACACTATTTAGCTACACATCGTATCATCGTCGCTGGATTTTATTTTCGATTGCGCGTAGTTCTTCACTCATTCGTTCTAGCGATGACAATGACCGGAGCTCTTCATGGCCATCCCGTCCTTTGCCAATACTATTCTCATACAAAATCGATGAGTCCTGGCTTCTCGTGGACGAATTGCTTGCCCATAATCCTTCACTCTTTGTGCTTTGATGATGCAACAATTTGCGATGCTCCGTTTTCGTCTTTTTAGAAGACGCTAGCAAGTCCGACTCAATCGTTTCCGATAATGTTGCGTTGTCAATGGAATCATTTTGGTACAGCGCGAGCATTTGCGAGCAGACTGAATGGATCTCAGCTGAAAGTCGCGTCGATTTTGAGAATACTTGTTCGTATTTGTGATTCATTTCAAGCATCCAACTTTGAGTATCGATCGCTTTGCCTACAGCATTCACTTTTCCCGTTATATAACGACTGTAATGACGCGATAACCGGTTCATATCATGACCACATTCCTTCCATCGAGCCATAAGAGCTTCCAATCGACGTTTGCATACTTCCGTTTTGGCGCGAACACCGATACGTTCGCTATCGGATGCAAAGATGCCCGTATTCTGCCATCTCTTCTGCGTCATTGTAATCATCGACTGGGTTTGCTTCAATTGAGAAATGAGTGTCTCCTTGACTTCCTCCAGAGAGCTTCGTCGTGTCAGTTTCTTTGTGTGCTCCAATTGCGTTTGTGTGTATTGTGCAAAATCTCGCTCTTGTTTGGCAATTGTACCTCGATATACTTGGATTGCTTTCAGTAAATCGCGGTTCTCCTGGACGGCGGCGAGATGCTGTTCTCGGGCAAGCTGAGCCGATTGCTGCCGCTCTTTCAATTCAGTTGTGCGTAAGCGGTACTGAAGTTTGAGATCGTGATACTCATTCTCCAAGATACGGACAGCAGATACTTCTTTTCCTTTGTTCAGATCGCGCTTTTGGAGCTCTTGTCGCGATAACTCGAGTGCAGATTCGAGTTTATCAACACGACTTTTTTCCATCTCGAGGGCTTCATGTAAATGTTTGTTTTCTTGTTGGACTCGGACACAAACAGTCTCGAATTTGCTTCGCCAAAGACTGTTTTGCCGTTCCAACTCTTCTTTTGTGGTGCGTCCATCACGGCAAGAGCGTTGAAGTTGTTCCACATTGGCTTCGCTTTTCCCCAATTGTATAGCTAATTTTGTTAATGCTTTCTCGAACTGAACGACTTGTTTACCCCAGCGTGTTTGCATCGAGACACTTTGCTCACCCATCTCTCTGCAAACAATATTACAATCAGTAAAGCCTCGTAAACTAGCAAATCATATCTACCAACCTTTTCAGTTTAGCTACGTTCTCATTTGCCGCACGTAGCCACGAAGAAAGCGACAATTCTGAAGATGTCGTGTCATTCATCCGAACTTCTCTTCCTTCTTCCGTACGCATTAGCGAGTCTCCAACAAGTGTTATCAATTCACGTTTCGCAGTCTTGAAATCCTGTTCCCATCGCATTACGTGACGTTTGTACTCGTCTGCTTCTACCTTCAATGCTTCATGGTGTGTTTTTTCCTTCTGCAACTGAATCATCAACGCTCGTTTTTCCTCGTTAATCTGGACTTCCCAGTTGTGTCGCTGTTGATGCACATGTGTTGCTTTTTGAGTTTCTTCTAATCGTAATTGCAGCTACGATTACAAACAATCACACAGAGTTGAGTACATGTAACACTCACAAACGTCAAATCAAAACAGCAAAATTTCCCATACTTGCTGTGTTTGTGTCGTCTTTTCCATCAGTTCCTTTTCCAGTTTGACGATTCGACTATTCAGATTCTTGTTGCTGCTCATTTGTTCTTCAACTTGATGCTGGAGCATTATTCTTCGCTGTTCAACCCGGGCAAGCTCATTTGAAATATGTGCGCTCTGTTTTCGTAGATTCACGTTTTCACACTCTAGTTCCTGCTTCCTGCCTTCCAGCCGATTTACTTGCTCATCGATAGACTGATTTCGTGAGGCGACCTCCATCTCAATCTTGTTCCGCAAATGCATGATCTCTATCTCACCAGTTTTCAGTCGACTTTCCAATGCCACACGTTCCATATCCTTTTCGGATGCAAGGTTTTTCAATTTCTCAATCTCCGTTTGGAGAAGCTGAACCTTGTTCTGATACTGCACTTGTTGATGTTCGAATTGCGCTGCAATCTCACCATCTTGTTTCAGTGCGTTTTCAAGAGAACCAAGTCGGTGTTTGGCTTGTTCCAGATCTCTTGTGACACGCTGATATTCATATTGAAGCTTTGTAAATTGGTCCTGAATTTGTTGTTTTTCACTTTCGGATTGCATTAAATGATGTTGATTTTCCGCCATGGTTCGCTGCTTTTCGCCCATATAATTTGCCTTTTCCCGTGACAAATTATCAATCTCATTGCGCAGGGGCTTCAATTTGGCTTCCCAGTGTTTTGTTACCGCTTCACGCTCCATCTCTACTCTAACTCGCGTGTCTTCTGCACATTCCTCCCGTAACTGATGGATTATCTTCTCCTTCTCACGTAAGTCGACATGTGCATCCTCCAATTCCTGTATCGTTCTATCATATTGCCGTTCCAAGTCATCCAATTGTGACTTCATGTGGCCTTCTGCTTGTAGCGATTCCATCCGTTTCACCTGATATTGACGGTGAATGTCTTCCTCTCTCTGTTCTCGAATTTGAACTTCCTGTTCCAATTCATTGACACGACCTTCTAAATTACTCGCATGAATTTCGACATTCTGAAGCTCTTTCCTCATCATTTCCACCCTTTCCTCCCACACTGCTTGGTCTCCCTGTGATGCGGCCATCCTATTAGCTCTTTCTTTTGCTTCCGCACACTCTTGATCACTCTTCTTCAATTGGCGCTGCAAACGGCAGAGTGTTTCTGAAGCGCGTATCATTGCGACATCGCGTTCTTTCAATTGTTGGTCCTTTTCCGACACCACAAGACGGAGTTGAAACACTTCAGTGCTAAGTGCTTCGTCGGTAAATGCGCCTCCTTTCGTGTACTCCAACAAACGTTCTTCGAGGTAATTGATGCGCAGAGCTTTGTTAAAGTTTTCGTTGAGCAATTGTTGGTGTGCTTCCTGTTGTTCGCGAAGTAAATCGCTCTTGAGAAGCGAACGAGAGGGAGCGAGAGAGCTGTTTTCAAGTGTTGGCGCCATGGTAATTCTTCAAATGGCGAATTTTGACGCGATTGAACTTTTTGGATGAGAGTGATGATCAACGCAATTCTCATGCACAGAAAATGATTTTTGCCTCTTTTTCTGATCGATACGGAGATTAGTGATGGATGGTGCAGTGAGCGGATAAAAAGAGCGTTCGTTTGGTAATTATATTGCGGTCGATGGAGTGAACAACGCTACAGGGCGCTTGCAACCGCCTGCGCCAGCGCTTCTTCTAAAAAGTACGCACTTAGTACCTGCGGGTGGATGGATCAGGCGTATCTAAACTAGGTGCGGAAGAGTTTATGGAGACGAATTTGTTTATTTTCGTTTATTGAGACGCCTTATGTGTGGTGTCGTATGGTACAGCTGCACGGAAATGCCACGCAAAGTATCGAACTAAACGAGGTGGTTAAGTTTACTAGTTTAACTGGTCATTTTCGTGCAGTTTGTCTCGTCTGAAGAATTTGGGATAGTTTGTCCTACAATCTTTATGCAGGGTCATATATCAAGGGAGATAATGGTAGTGTAGCTAGGCATCCTTCTGCACTAAAGACTCAAATCGATATTCGATTTTGCACAGTTGAAATATAACATCGAAGTTGCGCTCCTGTCATTCCTCGACCTTCTCTCTCGCTCGATAACGTCTGCTAGCAGGCTAAAGAGAAGAAAGATACAACACACAACGGCATTGAGCCTTTATACATTTATTATTGAGAGACAGTTCTATGGCAGTGTCATGAAGCAGCGAAAGGGATTTCTTTTGCATTGCCATTCCCATTGAAGTCAGCGCATCAAAACGGAAACTATGAAAAGTGCGGACCCGCACATCTCACGAAAAAGGGGAGCGCGCAATAAAGGACTTGAGGAAAGGTAATTACGTTAAAGGACTGGAGAATCTGACACGCTCTTAATAGTGGATGTATACGGTGGATCAGTGGCGAAGGAAAAGACCATAAATAATTTTCATACGCCAAAAATCAGTATTCTGCTCCGCGTCGCTTTTTTTATCGCTTTGGCAAACTCGCGCTATGTGTCGTAAAAGTTGAGCCATTGTCACGCAGACAGCATCTATACTGTATTTTCAATTGGATGCAGTAAGTCACACTCGTTTTCGATCGATAAGTATTCAGTCTAGTATGGTAGCTCAGTGATAAGCCACTTCACGCGTATCGCCTGACCGTCTTCCTCAGTCGGCTGAATGAAAACCCATGTCTTTGTGTAGTCCACATAAAGAAACGTTTGGATATGTAAACGTGCAGTACCAATTGGCATTACCGATGCGCATTCTCAACACAGCCAATTTCAAGCACAAGTATCTAAAGTTGAATGCTTCTGAACGGATACGTTGATAATTGGCTGTGTTATCAACGCATCCGTTCAGAAGCATTCAACTTTAGATACTTGTGCTTGAATACAGACCCATTGTGTACGATACGTAATACTTTATAGATAATGAGCGATGCGAACAGAAGGGTATATGGCAGTCGACGTAATATATATCGTCATATTTTCGAGGTATTAAATGGGATGAAAACTATAGCCCGTAGCGGTACACCACAATGGGTATGTCCATTTCATTGTGTGGTCTACGACAACCGCATGATAATCAAAATGGCGCATCGGTAGTGAGAATGTGATACATAGTTGGGGCATGATCTTAGTCCATACGTGTAGGATGTATCACTAAATAAAGGGAAGGAAGCGTCAGCGATTGACCGATCTCGATCCATGTCGACGAACGGATATGATATGTCGATCGCTTCCATTTTAGCCGATGTCGATCATTTGATCCCGGAGGCATTTGCACCAGTCGATATCAATATCACAGGAAGCTATTCCAGCAATGCAAGAGACTCCTCTGAGGTGAATTCTCCTATAAATACCGAAAAGAATTTCATTTTGCCACATCGATAATTCAAAATAAGTCTTATTTGGTATAATTGGATGACGGATAAACTATTGGAAGACTTGAGAGCTTTGTGGTTGTATCGAATCGATTCTTTCATCGCTCTGCTTGGAGGACATCACCGATTTGTCGAATAGGTCAGAGCCTTAGTGTCTTCATCGTACCGTAATCAATATGTTAGAGACGACTCTGACGGTAACGCTGGACGTATCTCCACCGCCTGTATGCAATTACATCGACGGTTTGAGAAAATCGGTGACTCCAAGCAAATGTAATAATGACTCAAAACCAATCGCAAATTCGACATATTGCAGCAAGTGTTTGGGTTCTGAAAAGGAATAACTGACCATTGCATCAAAGGAAAGATGGTGATGTCGTTCAACCACATGCTCTTTCTCTGCCGACTGGTGAGTGTCGTCAAAAGTTGCTTCATTCGGATCAGTTTGAGAGACCTCTGAATCGCTAAAGATAAACGTCGATCGACACGCTGTGATGCTTTTGGATTCTTTAGTGATTCTATTCCTTGCATCGAGTCGAAACTCGATATTCTCTTTATGTCGATGGATCGATATCTCCAGAGGTTCACTTTTCTCAGCGCCCCGTGTACCCGTAACAGTCTCCGGAGTGCCTTGATCCTGATCGTCGGTGCGATTTTCTGGGCAGCATTCCCTCACTTTTCCATAAGAAAGAAATACCCGAAGAGCAAACGAACTCGAATTCAAAAGAACGCCTTCACGTTGTATCGGTAGCACAATGTGTTGCAAGTTCTCATTGACGCCAATTTCCAGCGTTGCGTGGTATGTCCAATCAAGCGGCCGAAAATTCAGCGGATTGAACAAATACAGCAAATATGTATTGCTGATCAGTGCATTTACGCAAAAATCGTAGCTGTCATTGCTTGAGGCTCTATCAGTATCGAGTTTTGCATTCTGTTCAGAGTGCTGGGCTGATGATTGCTTGGATTGCTTTTCAAAGCGATATCGCAGCGTGTTGTCATCGATCGTGACAGTCATACCAGAAAGCTCATGTAATTTGACAGAGCGATAAGAAGGAGGGACCGATCGCTGAACCGGCAAAGCATCCGCGTGTACCAGGCTGACGTCATTGTCTCGCAAGTTGAGATCCTCTCGAGCTTGCCTTTCCATCTTACTAATTGTACCTGATGCTCCAAAAGTCTTTTGATTTTCCAATACCGGGTGCACAAGTGTGGATGGTGGAGACAGTGGACGATAAATAAGACCATCAATCGATACCCAAACTTGCATCATAACCAGCGAAGTTCTCAAAAACGCCAAACCTTCATTGTCGCTTTGGAACACAAATGTATGCCTCAATAGCGCGTTTGAATCCAGCAGAATAGGAGCTGGAAATACTTGAAACAATTCGCTTTCGAATAAAAGTGCAGTTCGCAATTTCGCAACTGAAGCCATCAGATGTATATGCTCATTCAGAATCCCTCGAGCTTCTTCCATAGAGATCATACCAATGAGTGTCGAGATTTCCTGGATAGATCGATTGATACGCAACGAGAGGTCAAACATTCTCTCACAACGCGTGTACAGAAGGGCTCTTTCCTTGGAGCACATGAGTTTCTGTCCAGTGGGAATATTAAAGAAAATCGTATCTCCTTGTGCGTTCATAAGGTACACCCGAGCTGACACTTGATCGACGAAATTTCTCTCAAAATACCGTCTCAGCCGAAAACACTTTCGAAATTGAGAAATTGCGATCATATCCATGCGAGTGGCTGCTTTTAAACTACAATATCGGTTTTCGAAGCGTACTCGCCATTCTTCCTCACATTGGCTCTGGCTTTCGCGGTTCAGTTGGGAGAGCGATTCCAAGTCTGAAAGTTTTGTGAACGAGAGAATAAAGCATAAGACGTCTGTGAGACAGCTTCTAACGACATCTTTGACAGCTGATATTGAGGAGCTTTTGTTTCCATGACATTGATCCGAATTCATTGATGAGTTTGATTCGTTTTTACGACACGTTTGAGATTTCTGGCGGTAATGAGAGAGGTAGGAAGGCATCAATGCTGAATTTGTGATAATAAGCTCCGTACGCAACGGTTCTTGAAACGGACGCGCGATCAATTGTGTCGCATTCCATTCAAGGATATTCTCTCGTCCAATTTGGTGTGGTGTACTCTACTTTACCATTGTCCTAATTGGATATATAGCATTCTATTTTCATCCAATAGATATCCAGTTGTCATAAGCATGCGAGATCCAACTTTTATAACGCTCTTGTTACCTGCTGTTTTCTTCGGATTTGTGAGCGCTACATGCCGTGGAAATGATCTAATTGCGTGGGTTTGGATGGGACATATGTCTTCCAGCTCTATCACCTTCAAGTTAGGACTAAATAAAGGCGTAGCTTGCCAGGATGCGACTGTAATGTTATCTCTTTTTCCGCAAGGCAATGCAAAGTCATTCTCGGTATTGTGTGACTTTGTGTATCCTGGTGGAAGTATCAATGCCCCAGTTATCGACGAGGATCCATCCACGCCAAAAGAACCGCTTCGCGATTTGATGGAATGCGTCGTCTCTGATTTACCGAGTGCGAACCACGCCTATCGATACCAACTGGTCGTACAATCGGAAGGGAATGAGATGATTGTCGCCAAGAAAGGAACGTTTAATACTCCTCCTAAAGAGGGAACCCCGTTCAGCTTTAGACTTGCCTTTTCTTCCTGTGCCGATGAGCATTCCAATCCCAAAGTCTTTTCCACTATTCAAGCTGAATCTCCATTATTTTTCTTGCATATGGGCGATTTACATTATCAGAATATCGCTGCAAACGATGTCGATTTGTTTCGCAATGCATTTACGAAATTCCTGACGTCACCTGCAGGAAAAGCGATGCAACAAATGGATGTACCGATAGCATACATGTGGGACGATCATGATTTCGGTCCGGACAATAGCGATAGAACCGCTCCGGGAAGGAATGCTTCTGTGCAGGCTTACAGAGAATTTGTACCTCATTATCCACTAGAGGCATTGATGAAACGTCCACAATGGCTCGAAGAGAAGGATGCGATAAAGAAGAAGCACGATTCAGAACAATCGTTCCCTGCAATCTATCAAGCATTCACCATTGGACGAGTTCGTTTCATACTGACCGATTTGAGATCCATGAGAACACCAAATGAAGCGCCTGACATGCCTTCCAAGACTGTTTTAGGAGTATTACAAAAGCAATGGTTCAAGGAGGAGCTTGAACGAGCAAATGCAGACGAATCAATTCGACAAATTATATGGTGTTCGACAATGCCTTGGATCGATGATGAACGGAAATGGGGCCACTTCAAGCATGAACAACAAGAGCTTGTGAATTATCTGAAAGCATATGGGATCACAAGTGATTACAGTGAGAAAATGAAATGGAAGACTCCATTGGTAATTGTTTCCGGTGACGCACACATGTTAGCAGTTGACGACGGAAGTAATAGTCCTGGAAATCTCGTCACGCTCCATGCGGCTGCATTGGGCCGTCCAGGCTCCATCAAAGGCGGACCATATAGTCATGGTGTGCATCCTGGATCGGGGCAATATGGAATATTGGACATTGTGGACGATTCTGTACAAAATCGTATCTGTCTTCGGTATCGAGGGATGCAAATGGACAAAGGAAAGATTCTTGAGTATGACACATGCATTCCGACGCGAACACCGCCGGTGAAGCCGTACAATCCGCCGTCGATACTCGTACGACAATTATTCCGACGATGGAAGAAAACGCGTCGGTATTTGATGGAGCGACCAGTAACTTTATTCGTCGCTTTGATGTTGATTGCATACGCGGGATTGATGGGATACCGTCGTTTACTGCGCGCAAAAATGGGAACAAAGAAGCAAAAATAAGAAACTTCAATATAAATCGAACTTAGGCTAAGTATTGCTGTCGGCATACGCCAAGAATTGCGTGGTTTTTAATCCAAAGTTTAGTGTGAAATTCGAAGTGATTTGTGGTAAACGGCTGCTTCTGATTGTGCGATGCGATGCGTTCGATTAAATATTTTATTTCTGATGTAGCATTGCTGTAAATATTATTGTCTACCGATTAAAATGCGTGGTTGGAGGAGTTTATCTCGCAAAATTCTCGTCTTTACAAATGTGTTATTCCTATGTCTTGGTGCCGTTCTTGTGATTCTGGGTGGTCAGTATCGCTGTATTCATCGTATCGTGCTGTTCTAATTGCTTCGTACAGGATACATCGTCTCTGATCCTAATTTAAATGCATTCACGGATGGCGGTATCTCCAGCGCGATCACAACCTGTGGATTTTTGATTATTCTAATCGCGCTTTTCGGATGTTGTGGAGCTCAACGAGATAGCAAGATATTTTTATTCCCATACGCGCTTTTGGTTTGTGTGTATATTTGCAATTCTCTGATTTATCAGCTTTAAGCGCTCTCTATTAGGTTCTGGTCTCTGTGATTGGGCAAATTGCACTTGCAGGCTATATGTCTCACGTTCATGGTGCCTTAGTTGAAGTGACAGCGCATGACTTTGATCTGCATAGTCTACGGCCAAACGATCGGTCTATTCTCCGATGGATCAATCATCGATTTCGTACGCTTTACAATCGATGTGATGTCCAAGTAGACTTGACGCAATCCATGGAGAAACATCACATGCTCGCAACATGTGAAAATAAACAACTCGCATGGTTTGCGGTATTTCTGGAGAAGAATTGTCGACTGGATACGCACGATTTACAGTCACAGAGTACCTTTATGAAATGTGTGGGTCAGAATTTCACATTAAACGATCCAATGAATGAGCACACAATGCTTTGTGCTTGCGAGAATCGCCTGGTTCGCTGGGTGAACGATCAAAGTATGGTTCTTGCTGTGACAGTTTCGGGGATTGCGTTGTTTGAGACCGCGCTGGTCTTACTGTCTTTTTACGTGATATGTACTCGTCGAGGTCGTCGACACGGCTACAAGGAAATCCGAATGCCATTGAAAACACAACAACCGTATAATCCGCATCCTCGCAACTATCAAACCATTGACAAGAACGACCCACAAGCCAACATAATGGAACAGCGTCAGCACGTCTCACATCCGACGTACGGATAGACCGCTAGACATCCTTTTGCAAGTGCCAAGGGACCCGACGATTATTAGTTGATGCCTCATAATTAACAATGTCGAATAAAGACCTTTTAAATCTACTATTTACATTAGTAGCATCAAATAACAGTTAACGGGTACCTCGCGTTATCCGCACTTGATCTGAATGCGATTTCCACTGCAAAGCGACCCCAATTTTTAATCATTTTCAAGCGCTCAAAAAACTCCATTCTTCTCATAAAAACAGCATTTACGAATGAATTCCTCGAGCACATCGCCCCGGATACACTTGAAGACGTCAAAGTCCGCTTATACAGCCAGCGAATCCAATAATAACACCACCATACCTTCCACGATATCAGCGTCAGTATCGCTCTCTCCAAAGCGCACAGCGTCAGAAAATCCAAAAAATACACTTATAGACGATTCAAACGCATCTCTGCGTCACCGTGTCATGCGAAATTCTCTCAAACACTCTCCTCTCCAAAAATCAGAGCCTAAAAGCGATTTCAACAGCGATTTCGAAACGAATTCCAATCTCCTCACATTACTATCGGAAATGGAACAATCCCTTCCAATGTTTAAAGCAAAATGGCGCGTAATCGATCTCTTTGGAGGCCTTCAAATTTACAAACAATCGGTTCGTTATCTCTAACTGAAATGCATTGAAACTCAAGTTCTTAACTGATAGGAAGAGGACGATACAAATGAGAGCTCCGAACCACTTAATGGAATGCTTTCTTCCAGTAGCACAGTCGCGTTGATAGCGTTTCTCGCAGGCGGAATTGGAGGAGGAGGTATTGCTGGAGCATTGATACTCTCTCTCCTCGCTGCTGCTGCCTCCTTTTGGAGCCTTTCGAGCCCAAGACTGAGAAAATCAATCCCTGCTTTCAAGACAGTCAAGGTCATTGATGGAACACCGACTGAAGTCCTTGCGTATATGCTCAATTTGACCAATTTGACGACGTAAGAGACGCTATTATTCGTCTCAAAACAGTTCCATTGCAATGAATCTCTCTGTAGATGGGACGCCTCGGTGGAATACGCGCAAGTCATACATTCGATCGACCAGCATTCCGATATAATTCACATTGTCTATCGACCAACGTGGGTCTGGCCGTTCTGGATATCGTCCAGGGATGTCTGTTTGCTGCGATATTGGCGGAGACTCGAAGATGGCACATTTATCATTTGTATGCAAAGTGCGATCCATCCAGAATGTCCTCCACTGACGGGAATTGTTCGAGCACAATGCAGGAATGCCGGGTATATTATTGCCCCTCGTCGTTCCTCAGCACACTTTGAAGGAGAGATGAATTCTTTGATGGAAAATGGAACGGCTTTCGAGGCAGAACGATACTCTTTAGTTACTGCTGTGGTCCATTTGGACCCACAAGGAATCGAAGGGAATCTATTACGTCGATGTAATGCGATGCTGGCCTACGTACGACCTCAATTATTAGCACTTACTGGTCTCCAGGAAGCCATTGAAGCTCAAAAGTTTGTTCATCCGAATCTCTCGGAAACACTCCAAGCCACCGATGAGCCTCCAATCCGTCAAACTCGATCCTCCGAGCTCTCACATGCACCCAAACTGAATGGAGACGACTCATTAACTTTACAACGCCATGAAATATCACATCGGACGCCATTTCCGTCCAATATTCCACGGGAAATGTGGGAAGAACCTCAAGTCACAATGCTCGTTCGTGGTCCCGACTACCTCATCGATCGTCGAAAAATTCCTTCGGAGCCTCCAGCCTTCCATCTCGTTGGTCTGAATCTGTTTGAATCCGATGAAGCATTAGAGCATTACGCGGCTCATCCCGACAGTGTGATACAGCAGGAAATCGCACGACACGACCAAGCTGGAACAGAAATGCCGTTCACATTTCTCATCAACTTTATGGTCCCTGGGAATCCACGCTTATCGCTAATCCTGTGCTATCAATCACCGTCTATGGAGGATTTGGCACCTGGAAAATCACCATTTGCTGATCTGATGCGATCGTTCATCGAAGGCAGTGACGAGTTTCGAAACGAGCGATTTAAACTGATTCCCTGCATCGCCGAAGGATCCTTTATTGTGCGTCAGGCTGTAGGCACCACACCGGCGATTATTGGGAAGAAATTACGACAAAGTGTTTACGTTGGAGAACGATCGCTACAGTCTCAAAGCACACAAAGCAACAGCTCGACGCAAACATCTCCATCGCTACCCTTATACTTGGAATTGGATGTGGATATCGCATCGTCCGCTGTAGCGAATCGAGTCGTTGGATTGGTCACAGGATACACAAAGAAACTGATTATTGATATGGGTTTCGTATTGGAAGCACAAGACGACGATGAGCTTCCAGAACGCGTATTCGGCGCATGTCGACTCAATTACATTGATCTCACTCTCGCGACAAAGCTCTGAGCAGTTGGTTTATGAGACAACAACGAAACTCCTCTCGCGAACGGGTGCGTCTGAACGATTGATTCTATCAAATGGATTTTGCAAGTGACAACTCGCTGGAAGAATGTGTCATTGGAGTGCTATCGAAACAACAAAACGAGTCGCAATTCGATTTATACGAAGACCCAAATTTCAATCAGACAACACATCCGATCGTCCCGTTGAAAAATCGATCGCAACCGACTTTGGACACGGAATCAGAGGCGGTGGAATGGCTGAGACCGCAAGCGTTCACCGATGCACCCGAATACTTTACATCTTCTTCAGGCTGCGGGATCGTTCGTGTTGGCGATATCAATGACAGCTGGCTGCTTGGCGTATTCGCTGCAATTGCAATGCATCCCGACAACCTCATTGAGAATGTATTTGCGTCTGAATCGCTTGAGGCTTTCAAAACGTATGGGATTTTCACGTGTCGTTTCTATAAGAATGCCGAATGGATATACGTCACTACAGACACCACACTTGCGTACAATCAGAGTCTCCCATCAGCCCAAATGAAAGCTTCAAGCACAGACTCGGGACATGTGTTTTTCGGCAGCACACTTGATCGAAATGAGATGTTTATTCCTTTCTTGGAGAAAGCCTACGCCAAGCTTCATGGATCCTATCAAAGTCTCCACGCGTCTGACACCATCAAATCGAATGGAAACTCCAGTAACGCAGTCCCTACCAGCGTCCGCATCCTCGAAGCCTTTGTCGACTGCACAGGCGCAACCGCGTATCGTATCGATCTTCAGGACGAGCGATTTGGTGCCATCGATCCCGATGGTTCTTTACTGTGGAAAAAGATGGAGCGTTTGGTGAAGAAGAAGGCTATTCTCACGACGCAATGCAAGCAACTAACACTTCAATCGACGACTTTGCCGACAGAGACGACATCAGGAATCCTCCGCAATCGACAGTACATTGTGCTTTACACTAAACAAATCGGACTTTCGGAAGAGTCCAATGTATTGCGATTCGTAAAGCTGAAGAATGTATGGGGTCGAGGTCGATGGAAAGGAGATTGGGGGCCTAACGATATCAAATGGGATGAGTATGCACACGTGGAAGCGAATTTCAGAAACGATAGCGAGTGTGAGATCCATAAATCGAAATCGGGGAAAGACGGTTTGTTTTGGATGTTATATGAGGATTTCCTGCAGACTTTCAATGAGCTTTTCTGTGTGAATATCGTCTCGGAACATGAAAATGTGTATCCGTATGTGATTCCAAGTCAATGGATAGGCATATCGGCTGCTGGTGGACCTTCGAAATCGCTTGCGCTCGGACGGGGAACCTCGCAATTGGAAGGGAAGAAATATCGACCCACAGAGCATTTCATTGAGAAAAGTAAATGGCGTTGGATTTCGGAATCGGAGCCGAGTTGGCATCGGAATCCTCAGTTTCGATTGACAGCTTGCGAGAAAACAAGTAATGTGGTGATATCGCTTTTGCAACAGGATTCTCGACTGTGTAATGGAGAGAATGTAGCGATTCATTTTGTGCTCGAGCGTCTACAGCCCACACAACGCAGCATCAGCTACGATTTCCCTCGTGGTGCGATCGTCGCCGAGGCTCATACGAACGACAGTATCGATGTTCTCTTAGGCGCTCCACCGCTTGGATCTGCTTTGAATATCGGAATTCATGGAACCACACGCCAATTTCCCGATCGAGAAATACTTCGAGAAGACATTACGTTGGAGGCAAACACTGTGTACCATTTGATCGCGTACACCGACACACCGAAAATGGAACTTGCATTCTTCTTACGGATTTTCTCACCAAAGCCTTTGCGAGTCGAACGCGTTCCGCCAATGCTTACGCGAATACAACACGGCCGATGGCGATACGATCGGGAAGCAGCACAAGCGGATGAATGGAGTGATACGACTGCTGGAGGTCCATTGTGTCGTAATTTGATCACGCTAAGACATCCACGTGACCAGTCTTTGATCTCATCGCCTGCGTGCAGTGGAGAGAATCTGTCGTGGTGTAAGAATCCTCAGTTTTGGGTGTACATTGACAAAGCCTCTTTGGATGATAAGCAGTTGAAAGTGACGCTGAAAATTGTGCTTTGGAAAACATCGCATCATCGAATGAGTGCCAATACAACGCATCGAACACGTGTCACCGTTGAGAGCAAAGCGAATTCACACACGGAAGATGGGAGAAGAACGAGTGAGAAGAGTCATTTGATCGGTATCACTGCAGTACGAGTGTCTACAAACGCTGGCGATGGATGTGAATGCAGCGCTGATGAAGCTGCAGGGCTTTTGATGAAGAAGGAGACTGCTGTTGCTGGTACACCTGCGCTTGTGCATTACAAAAAGAAATATCGACAGAAAACACACACATTTCAACGCGAAAGAATGCGATCACCAACGAAGAAATCGCACATTTTGCGGAAGGGAGTGCTGAGAAATGGTACGTCGAAATCGATGAAGAAGACGTATTCTCAATGTGAGATCGTCTCTGCTGACGCAATCGAACAGACAGAATTCCCAAAGGATCCAATTCCGTCTCATTTCCCGTCTCCAAAACTCATTGTCAAGCCGGAAGAATGGTGTCGCGTTTCCCGTTATAACAATTCTATTTGGGGCTGTCTTTTTTTGAAGAAAATCCCAATCGATTGGCTTTTGCTGCAAAATGAAGACACAGAGATCAAGTCCTCCAAATCGAATCGTTCACTTGCGGGGCTTTTGATTGTGCCTTCCACCGGAGAATCTGAAATCGAAGGAACGTTTGAACTCCAAGTCGATTCTACGGTTCCCATTCAATGCCATTTATTGCCTCAGTATTCGTATCGAAATTGTGTGGGGAAATGGAATGAAAACAACGCAAAAGGATGTCATTTACACGCCGACGAATGGCAAAACAATCCGAAATTCTTTCTCATTATCAAAAGCGTACGACCCGCAAGCGTTCGGATCACATTGACGCGATCCGAGTTGGAATGGAGTCGAAAATGCAAACAGGACGCAGTAGGGAGTATGATTGGATTCTATGTGTTTCCATCGGCACATCGAATGCATCGAATTGGGGATACAGTACCGCTACCGAAAAAAGGCCCAAAGATTCCGTTTATGATTCACGTCGATGGAAGACCGTGGAGTGAGACTGATTTCCTCCCACTTTACAGCGTGACGTCTCCGCCGTCGCTGACGCTTACAGCCACAATAACGGATCCTTATGTGATACTGCCTGCGACGTATGCTGCGGGAAAGTGTGGGCAATTCGTATTGTCGGTGCAATGCGACGCTGATTTTACATTTCTTTCAGAGGAGCAATATGTCAATTTGTGAGAAAACTTGAGATTCGAATCGTTTCTGTTGAAGCGTTTGTATAGAATATCGCGAGTAATAAATGTTGTGATTTTTATTGTATTCGCTTTGTTTTTCACTGTGTTCTTGCAATCATACGATTTAAAAGATAGAATGCTTGTGCGTCGTGTGTTTTGCAGTCCATGAAGGTAGGTACATCCTTCTCAAAATGCGGAAGAAAAAGGAGCCTTTGTCATCGATTCCGGGCTTTCCTGGTAGTGTATACCAATCCGGATACACTACCTAGCCCTTATAGGTATACACAGAAAGTTAGGGTTAAGCATATTCAACCCTAACCCTCTCACAGACTGTTTTTTTCGCACAATAAATTTGTGAGTCTCACGTAATGACTCTGCTCCTAAAGATTCGCGTCTCCGCCAGCGCCTCTGCTCTACATGCACATGCGAAACGCTCTTTGGTGCAAAGGAGATCCAATCTTTTCAAATGCTACCTCAATACACAGGTACGCCGTCCGACACGCATCCGATGTCGACTTTGTTGATGACGCAATGGTATCAGGTGCATGAGTCTCCAGAAGATTTGCTCCAAGCATTGACAAAACACCAACACGACGCAGCGACGAAAACTGTCCCGTACGTACATTGTAAAATCTCAATATCGACTGCGAAGTTGAATTCAATCGCTCAGATGGTTTCTCGAAAATATGCCCGCGGCCTATTTCCGTGCGATCGGTCAAGAAGAGCGATTACAACATCTCAATGCAGTCACCGCGTTGGTTCACGCCCAACAGCCCGAAGTAATGCTTCGCTCATCAGATCATAAGGTGTATTCGTACATTCGAACGGGAGGTACGACACGCATATCCTCGAGACGATACCATCCTCCAACTCAATTCTACTCGTAGCCAATCATCCAAAGGTGCTTCCTAATGTGCTGTCGATGCTGCCGAAATCCATCAAAGGTAGAGCCGAGTTGGCTCGTGTGAAGATCTTCACGTCGCTGGACGATACCTTGGGACTAGAAATCTTTCGCTACGGATTTCAAGGTCAGTGCTGCTTTCCCATTCATTCCATCTCTTCCTCACCTTTTGATCGCATCACAGAGCCTTTCACTGGCACCACGGAACAAGAAAAATCGGCGTATGCAAAGATCCAAGAATTCTGTGCCAAGATCCAAAGCGGTGTCTTCAAAGGAAAAGAGTACTACCCGGAGCCTGCTGCTTACTTTGAGCCTGACCAGGTCGATGAGTTTCTGCATCGATGTAATTCGATGTATGTGTGCTTTAGCAATCCACGACGAATTGCCGCTCAAATGGCATTGTTCCATCGTGTACGCGGAACGGAAGGAGTCGTAGTTGATATCGAGCACGGATGGCAAACGAGAAGCGATGAGAATAAACTCAGTGGTGGAACGCTTCCTCAGACAATGCTCACGATCGCTGGAGCTAATGTCGTAGCGAAAAGTATGATACAAAAAGCCGCAACGTATTTGGCCCTTTGCGATTTGAATGTGATTCGAGCCCATCTTGACATCGTCAATGACCACAAAGCCGGTAACGGGCATGTGGCAATGATTCGGATACTTGTCACACCACACAAAGAAAGCTCCAAGGAATCAAATTGGGATCAAATTGTCGCTGATTTGAAGTATCTCAAATGGATCGATGACCAGCCAATTGAATTATGTCGCAAGTATCCAAATGTACAGCTACAAAGCAGTGAGATCATATACGCGTATGCAAATATGCTTCACGGTATGCTGGCGAAAAAGGATCCATTTGCGTACTCGTTGGATCGAATTGGAACGGTTGTCACGCATCCACAGCAGCTTCCTATTGCAGTCGCAATCGCCAATTTCTTCTTACGAAAATTCGACCCCACGCAGCCAAAATTGTCGACGGATGAGATACAAAATCGAGCAAAAGCTCTACGGAACGACATTCGAAGTAACGTGGAAGCTGAAGATGCGATATTGTTGCTCAACACTATGGTCGATGCTGTCGTGGGAACTCTACGGACCAACCGCTTCGTACAGTCTCGTTACGCGTTAGCGCTTCGAATGGATCCGTCGATCGTCGGTCATGGGACAGTTGGGAAGGACACTCCTTTTGGCGTGTTTTACGTGTATGGTCGTCGCTTCAAAGGCTTCCATGTTCGTTTCCGAGACATTGCACGCGGAGGATTACGTGTCGTGTATCCCAATAGCACAGATGCTCATGCGCTTGAAAGTGCTCGTCAATACAATGAAGCGTACAATCTGGCGTTTGCACAACAATTGAAAAACAAAGACATTCCCGAAGGAGGATCCAAAGCCGTTGTATTGTGCGATCCGATTGTGGGTCTCCGTGGGGATAGCGGCCTTCGCGATTTCGTGATTCGAAAATCCATCAAAGCATTCACTGATGCATTGCTCGATCTCAATACAACTGACACAAATGTTCGGAATCGGATTGTCGATTACTATGAGAGAGAAGAGCTCATCTACCTCGGGCCGGATGAGAATATCATTCCATCAGACATCACGTGGATGACCAAACGAGCAGCATCCCGTGGATATCCGATTCCGCGGGCATTCATCAGCTCCAAACCAGACGCAGGGATCAATCATAAAACGTATGGTGTCACCAGTGAAGGTGTCGCGGTATTCGCAGATGTGGCATTACGCTCTCAAAACATTGATCCAACGTCACAGCCATTCACAGTGAAAATTACCGGAGGAACCGATGGAGATGTCGCTGGTAACATAATCAAAATACTTGATCGTCAATATGGGAAGAATGTTCGTGTGGTTGGTATTTGCGATGGCACAGGCTCCCTTGAGAATCCAGATGGGCTCGATATGAAGGAATTACTGCGGCTGGTTGAGACATCACAGCCTCTGGCCGCATACAACGTCGATACACTCGGTGTGAATGGCGTCTTCTCAAGCGCCGATACCCCGCAGGGAATACGTGCACGAAATTCGATGCATAATCGGATACGTAGCGATCTCTTCATTCCAGCGGGTGGTCGTCCCAACACGATCAATGAGAACAATTGGCGCGAGTATCTGACTCCAAGTGGAAAACCATCGTGTCGGCTTATTGTCGAAGGAGCCAATTTGTTTATCACACCAGAAGCGAGACAATTGTTGTTTGATCACGCCGGTGTTGTCATTGTGAAAGACAGCTCTGCAAACAAATGTGGAGTGATTTGCAGCTCGTATGAGATCATTGCCAGTATGTTGCTGGAAACCGAGGAATTTCTTCATGTCAAATCGGAATTGGTCGCTCAAGTCGTTGATAAATTGCGTCAATTGGCGTGCGTGGAAGCCGAGCTTTTATTCCGCGAATACAAAAAGAACCCCAATGTGGCTTTGCCTCCATGCAGTGAGCGTATCAGTCGAGCAATCATCCGCGTGCATGACGCCATTTTACAGGCGTTTGATGACTTGTCGAGTGACGATCAAAAGGTGTTGATGACGCTCGTTCAAGAGCATTTGCCTCTTAAACTGCAGGAGCTTGCATTGACTCGTGTGGAGAGTAATGTTCCTCGAGCGTATCTCAAGTGCATTGTGGCATCTTCTCTGGCCAGCAAGATTGTGTATCGCGAAGGTTTGCAGTACACGGAAGATCTTCCACAGAGCAATCTCGCGAATCTCGCCCTTCAGTACTTTAAACAAGAGAAAAAAGTCCGACAATTGATTGAGAATCTGAACAATTCCAACACGGCTCAAAAAGAAGAAATCCAAGATCTTCTTTTTCGTGGTGGCGTTCGAGCTGGAATTGATAGGGCAGTCTAGGAAGTAATGACGAATGAGAATCGGGCTTTTTTCCTGGCTGTATTGTGTCTTATTGATCTCGCTCTTGAGACATCATGTATCGCTATGCTCGTGGTCGATAGTGGTCTTGATTGCTCAATGGTAGGTTGCTTTCAGTACCTTCTTTGTATACATCGTCCAAATCGCCGTTGTGACTTTGAAATAACGAGTACACGGTAGATTGATCGATATTGGCTGTATGAAACGAATTGACACTTAACGCTCGTTTGCGCACGGAAGGTCCAGCATTCCCGCCGTCTCGATACACTGGCAGCGGTGTTGTGCATGGCCGCTCTCCGCTGCTGTCATAATCCAAATTGGTGTCGGGTGCAAATCCACGATCGACAGCCAGCGAGCAAAGTGAGCAAATGGTTAATTTCATTCTCCCGACGATCGGAACTTCGGCATATATACAGATTTTACATCGTCGACAAATAACTTCGCCACACTTTTTGCATTGAAATCGTCTTCGAAACGTTCCCAAATCGTCCACACAGACAAAACAGGCTTTTGCTTTCTCGCGTGATTGAATGACTTGCTGTTTTGCAAATGGTTGTGCGACTAAACGCTGCATATTGACATACTTTTTAAGCTCTTCCAGCGATAATAAGTGCTTCCGCATCCCCGCAGCTGCAATCCAACGCGGTACTTTGCCCTTCAGATCGATGTACATTGCGTGTACGCACTCCAAAATGCGTCGATCGCGTCGGCTTTCGAGGAATACCGTTCCGGACCGATAAATACTCGCGCGTATAAGGCCGTGATCTGCTTCCATTTCCGGGCACGATTGTAATTTAACAGAGTGGAGACAGCGCGCAAAGCCACGACGACCGTCGGCGAGACGAAACATTCGCTGACACTCCAGAAAACATAGATCGCGATGACGGACAAAGAGATACGGCAGCTGGAATTCCGCCCATCGAATTCCAACAAAAATGAGTTCTTCAACGGGATCATAAGGTTTCACTTCATATAAGATTGTGGAATGTATCAATTGAGAGATCTTGGCCTCCAGCTCTAGATTTGGGTGGTCTACGTTAACTTTGTATACTTTCATGACATCTTCGATAGCGGCTTCCATTTGCGTAATCCCTCGAAAATAATACATGGATTTCTTTGTTTCCGACCGGATTTTCACACGTTCTATTTTGATACTTTGAATCTGGTCGAAATGTTGCCATTTGACCGCATCGTCACCATGATTATAGAGCTCTTGTTCTGCTGAATCAAACATTTCTGACGCGGAGAAACGAATCAATTCGTCGCATGCTGCATTTGCCTCTTCCACTATTTGTTTCTTTCTCTTTCTCGACAAAGGAGGACAGCGAAACTTGCGTCTATCTAATCGTGCATTCGAACGAGTGCTAAAGACTTGTACCATACCTCTGTTGTCTTTTGTTTCAATAGAAAGCTTTCCAAGAAACCTTCAAAGTGCAATGAAAAATCAAACTTTTTCGTATCTGAACACTTGCATGAATTTTGATAATTTCATGGAAGAATTTGCAGAAAAGCAGAAAAAAAGAAGGAAAGTCGGAGTCATTCCGGTAGACGAGACATTTACCTGCTGCATGAGTACAAATTTAATTACAGAATCGTTTGCGATCGAGGCATGTAACCTTTGAGATTTGCCAGACGAGTCAATCACATGATACTTGTCGGTATCCAGGTACTGCTCATTGATCTTATAGCATGCAAAGTACGTGCATCCTTGAAGGGATACTAAGAATGAATAGTACGACTTTCTGTAAATGGATCAGTCATAAATGTCAGATATAGATAGATAGCACAGGTAGAGGTATGCAAATAGAGCATAAGAAAGGCTCATTTGATGTATTGTGTGATAATTATCGATACCTTTGTCGGCTTCTTGGACTCTTGGAACAAAGCACAATACTTGGCATAGTTGCCCTGAAAGCGAATCAATTGGTGCGAATAAATAATCACATCAATATGCACTATGCTGTCCGCCGAATAATCGACTAATAGATAGAACTACCCGATATCGCAGTCTTTATAGCGTGTAAGGATTATTTGACTGACAATAAATACACTCGTAAAATGCCCGAATCAGAGAAAGTAAAGCTGCTACAAGTCGGCCGCACTCACCAGTTGCACTTTTCATTGCATCTCCGTTCATACGCAGGCATGAGATGGCTTCTACGCTCTCTAAACTTCCAACTAGCAGAGGCAACTATTTACCGCTGTTATCAATTCAATCTGTTGCATGAGGATACGATCGGTCAAATAATCGATGGAGCAATCGGCGAAAAGCCGCACAGAGGGCTCCGATCCCATTGGCTCGATGAATGCGTTTCGCCCTTGTGATTGGTTGTATTTCTATGTATTCATCTGATTCTCCGTAACGGAATCGCGACACAATAAAAGTCGAGATTCTCGCTCTTTGAGCTACAATCGGTGTGAAGTATCACACTAACACTGTTAATAAGCAATCTGAACTTATGGACGCGGAATCAAATGCTATAACAGATACCAATACGATGGCTTCTGATTCCGAAGCTTCCAATGAAGAAATTATGCAAAGATCATTGGACATTCAGGAGGAAGAGGAATGTGAAAAACAACTGAAAAGTAAGAATTCGGTGGACAGAATCGACAAAGAATCCGATTACAGAGTCATTCGCGTCCAATTCTCGGAGTCTGGACCCCTCTACATGGACTTATACTCGAGACACGATGGAACAGGAGCCTACGTCAAGTCGTTTAGAAAGATGCCTGACGGAAGCCTTTCAAAAGCACAAGCATGCGGAGAGATTTCTATTGATGACGAGATTTACGCTTTGAACGAGTGTATACTGACCGCGATGCCCTTCACTGAGATTATTGAGCTTATTCGAGCAGCGACATTCCCGCTCGTAGTTACATTTCACAGAAAAGTAACGATACTAGTGTCCGGGAATTCCGAGCGCTCTACCAGTATAAAACAGGAGGATTCTCATAAATCTTGGGGTGTGAATTTCGGTCAAATGATAGATTGGAGTACGAAGAACGATGTAGTAATGGACGGACTACGGAATGTTGTGAGCGGATCGACTACTTGCCTCTCAGATCCTTCTAGATCAGCATCGCGTCTAGATAAAAAGACTCGGCGACAGAATTTGAAGAAAAAGTTCCAAACAAATAATGTCAAGACATTCCTCAAGCGGATGGGACGACCCAACTTGAGCTCTGAAAAGGACCGTGAGAGTCTTACGGTCATACTGGCTCATATTGAGATGCACCAAAAGGTGTCAACTGATCTCATTGAGAATCCCGGCGATTTGTGTCTGGAGCCAAAATTGTATCACACAACGCCGTTATTTGTTTCTGTCGCTTGGGATCGGATAAAGGATCAACCCGAAAGCATGAAATACTGGAAAAAAAGCGATCTCACTGAGGTATTTCATTTGAAATGGTATCGGAAAACCGAAACAAAAGAGCTCAGTGTGATCAAAGGTGTTCACGACGTAGCGTACAATTCGACTCTTGATGATGTTGGGTGTCTTATTGCGTGTCGTGTAACTTCCAGACAGTATCCAGAGCTTGTAAGGATCATTGAGGCGTCGTATCGCTTTGAAATGAGCCCGTATATCGAAAATATCGTCCAGGATTTGTTCGACGCTGATGCTGGCTCCTTCTCTGCTACACTTGCAAGCTGTGATTCCGACCATTTTCAGATCAAAATCGATAAGGAGCAAGGTGTTCAACTACTGAAAATATCAGATCAAAACAATGACGCAGGCTTGGTTGCGAGCTGTTCGTATCATTGCCATCTTCAGGTGCTTCTGGACCCAGTGGATTCGGTGCGATTTATTTTGAAGGTCAAGGAACTGGGAACTTTCCTCGGGAATAAAAATGGTGATGTTTGTGATATGTCGCGACCAAATCTCAAGTCTCTCGAGTCCGTGTCTTGTTTCTTTCTTGTGGCTCCAAATCCCGAACATCGCGATATTATTACAGCTTTGATCCGGAGGATTCGGCAAAAAAAATTGACTCTGGAAGAAGAAGAAAAAGCACGACATGACGAGTGGAGTCTGTACATGGACCCGGCATCCAGTGCTCATTCCACAGAAGAATCTCTCTCAAGTGATGGCGATGACTCTTCTCGTCAAATTGAGCATGTGCGGGAACGAATTGATGAAATGAATTCCAGCGATGGAGAGGATCTTAACCTTGCCAAAATATTTGGGCTCACAGACCCCCAGCCTGAGAATTGCACATCGGTTTCCGAGAACACTCAGAGCCTTTCTTGCTCAAAAGACTCAATTCGGAGTTCTTCTGCGTCCAAAACGAGCTACGAACAGGATCACACGTACTCGCTGAAAC
Source organism: Albugo candida (assembly GCA_905220665.1). NCBI lineage: Eukaryota > Oomycota > Peronosporomycetes > Albuginales > Albuginaceae > Albugo > Albugo candida. Next base: position 267,796 of record CAJNAR010000148.1, on the reverse strand, counting down.
GTGAGAATGAAATTCTGCAGGGAAAGCTCATGTCATTATCGATCAAACTCAAAATCACTGAGGACGAGAGCGATACATGCAAAGCATTACTCGACGTGAAGGACCAACGCATTGAAGGTCGACAATTACGAATTTATCAACTGGAGACCAAGCTGGACCATGTGACTCATCAGAATAAAGTCCTTGGCGAGAATGCATCCGAATTGAAGATCAAAACTTTCCACTTGGAAGAAAAGGTTTCTCGTCTCCAATCAGACATACAAAAACTCCATACATTTAATGACTCAAACTCACTGTATACATTTGCAAGCGAAGAAAAATGGAAAAATGAGCTGTACGAGTCTCAACGAACGATACAAACAAAGCGGAATCGAATTGAAGCCTTAGAATCGTCCGTCATTGAGCTCCAGACAGATAAAAATAGGCTGGTATCTAAATGCAAGTCACAGAGTCAGGAACTTGATCGACTGCGAAGGCTTTATGAAAAGACGCAAAAGAGCCTGGAAGAGAAGTGTCTTCAGGACGAGGATACAGCGAACAAATCGAGAATCAAATTGTCCAAATTGGACCAATTTGAAGAACCAGAAACGCATAACGGTCAGAGGGTCAGAGTGCACCCAGAGACTTTATCATCCCGCTCCATTGTGTCGAATGTTTCCATTGATTCCAGTGATCATGATAAACCAAGCGGCGTGTTTGGACTGGAGACTCTATTTTTGGGCGCAAAGGGTACATCTTCGATGAAGTCCAAGAAGAAGCGGAAAAACTCACTTCTGGAGCAGAATCAGTCTCTTCAACGAGTTGTGAACGAGCTGACGGACGCGCTGCATACACAACGGGAGCAAATGGAAGTACTAAGAGAGATCAACGGCGCATTGGCTGCAAAATTGGCTGCTCATTCTGGTAATAAGTTTGATTCGGACGATACGGGCAGCATGAAAGACCGGACGTCAATTTAACACGCTGAGAGGTCTTGGAATTTGACAATGGCAGTCACACAAAAAGCTTTCACAAGCACAGGATGGTTTATACAGGGCTCAGCTTGGTTGTGTCGAATAATTACTCAACTTGATCTGGATGTTCCGGCAACCTTTCTGTAATTGCGCTTTGGACCATCTTATGGCTTCCAGCAGCTATATACACAAGTGGGTCTTAACAGGGAGAAGTAGCTCTATTTCAGATCAGTAATAGAATTCTCCAACTCCAGAAATCGTGTCACCAGTACTGACCGAATGAAGTCGTACAATGAAATAATGAAATCAGAAGATGTCGAAAATCAGATCTTACGAGGAAATTTGCGTGTCAGTAATGCGAGTTGGCAATAAATTGCTATTTTGCGCACAACGATGATTGCTACTTTGTACCGAGAGTTTCATTCGGATATTTTCACATATGATTTTTCTCCAGGTGTTTCTCAGTTGCTTTTTTGAATGTGAAGAAAATATCATTAGCTTATCAGCTGATCCAAGCGGCCAATCCTTCATTACATGACACTACATTACCAGTATCCAATTAAGCCCAATACCACCACTCTTTTCACATGCCTTCATCTCCGGTGCGCTTCTCGGCTATCATAGACAGAGCTTCCTACCCAGTACTTCGAGATCAAAGACGGTAAATACCGGTTATTTATCTTCCGCACTATTTATTCCGCAAAGTTCATACTTTCTACGTAAAGCACGCACTTACGTCCATGAGAGCAACTTCTCGAGCTCCTCTATGTCATCTGCGGGAGCTTGTGCAATGGGTCGGCCGTAATGCGCTTCGATGCTAGCCAAAGCGAGTTTGCTCTGTTCATCATGAACAAGATTGATAGCGCAGCCTTTCCGACCAAAACGTCCTGTGCGTCCAATACGATGCAAATAAGTCTCAGGATCTGGTTTGCGATCTCTCGTAAGTGGAATGTCAAAATTCACAACAAGCGATACCCCCGCTATGTCTATCCCGCGAGCCAATACATTGGTTGTGATAAGAACATTTGTGGTTCCCAAACGAAACTCATCAATCATTTGATCGCGTACTTCCTTGGCCATATCCGCCCCGTGCAAAATACCAACCGAGTGTCCTTCATCTCGCATCCGTTGTTTCAACTCCTTTGCGTTCTCCCGTGATTGAACAAAAATCACGCACTTGCCAATGGTTGTGATTGCAAACAGATCTGAGACAACTTTGTATTTCGTCTCTCTAGAAGCACAATCGATCCAAAATTGCTTGATTCCGTCCAAAGTCAGTTTTTCTTTCTTCACTGTAATGATGTTGTGCTTTGGGACCATTTTCATAGCGAATTCTCGCACATCATCGGCATATGTTGCCGAAAACAATAGAAACTGACAATTTCGATTTTTGATCATCTTCTTGATGGCCACCGAGCGCTCTCGTTGTCCATCTTCTGCGACCATGACATCCGCTTCATCAAGTACTAGGATTTTGAGATTTTGGGTGTCTAAAAACTTGCGCTTGATCAGATTCTCCACTCGACCCGGTGTACCAATAACTATAGGCGCCTTGATACGACTTCCACGTTCTACTTCGACACCTGGAACAGCAAGGAATGTTTCCACATTACTGAATTGACCCATTGCTTTGACAACAGCATTAATTTGTCGAACAAGCTCTCGTGTCGGACCGATACAGAGCGCCTGGGGTGAATGGATGTCTGGATCCACACGATATAGCATACCCAATGCGAATGTTGCAGTCTTTCCACTTCCACTTTGTGCTTGACCTATGAGATTTTCTGGTGGACTACAATATGTGAAGAGATTGTGATGTACATTCATGGATTGTGACATATACATCGTACTCGCTAAGAATGAGAGGTAACGCGACGGACTGAATTTTTGAGGGTTTGGTAAATTTCATGCCATACACTCCTTTTAAAAGCATCTCAGGTCTTCAAAAAGCAACATCGTACCAGATAGCATACACACGAAAAGTGAGACATCAGTTCCTCGATTAATAGTTTGACATTACAGATTGAGCTCTTCAAACGTAACAGCGGAATACAAATTTGATTCTGGATCGTTTTGTAAGACATTGAGCTCCGCTTTGTAATCTTGGTCGTCTAAGCCTTGTCCAAGTGCCAAAATTTGCTCCATGCTTTGTACTATGTCATCTACAGCAGCACATTCGAGATCTGGAGCTGATTCCTCCGCCGGATGCTCATCTTCCGCATCAGCCCATGTACCAGTTGCACAAATTGGAGGCTTTTCTACGCTTTGCTCTTCTTCTTTAGCGCTTACTTCCACTACTTTTTCAGGTTCAGCTTCCGGAATCTCCGCAATCTCGGCCATTATTTATCGCAAGTATTTGTTCTATGAATATTACAAACTAAATCAGGTTTCTTTCAGTACAGTTAGAGAAAGCCATATTTGACCAATGTAAATCTCTTAATTTACCAAATAGCCCAATACAACATTGAAGCGTACCGCGTCGTCATGCGCCTCAATTCATCAGACAGGATCGACGTATTTGTTGAAAGGACGATAAATGAGAGTATTTGCTTTCAGACGTATCCGACGCATTAGATAGAAATAAGTGATGAAGGTGAAGAGGACCCAAGATCGTCCTGTTGTCGCATTCAATCAGTTGATAAGGAGCAATTGTTTCGCGGAGGAAACTGAAGACCGGGCACATGCTCCTGCGTAAGTGTCGAAAAAATTCATTAATGCCTAGGAAGGCCCGTCACGAGATAGCAATAGTCTAGCATAAAAAGCTCGACTTCTTTGTGCAATCTGGACGGGGAATGCGTTCACACAGCATAAAGACTATGGTTCAGACGGCTACCAATTCACTCGCACGAACTGCTAAGAGATTCAAAAATTATTTATACAGAGCGGCCGTGATGATTTGGATGACTTTAGCTAGAAAAAAAGGGTTGAAATCCGTCAGATCCAGCAAAGTGCGTGCGATTGGGAAATTGCAGCACGAATTGGTCGTTTTCTGGCTCATCGAGTAGGCTGATTAGTGGACTTCAATAACAAATCGGTGCGAAGGTGGCGAATTGGCTATGCGAAAGCCTTCGACACACCTGATCGAGAATGCTCGGTTTGGAAAAATGGAAGAAGCTCATGCAAGACAAGTTGGATTTCAAAATTGAAAACCGGTAATGTGAGCTTCATCAGCAGCATTTTAGCTCTTTGATCGAGAGAATGGCTACCGAATCGTACAAAATAGCACCGATATACATGACATCTTCAAATCTTTACGTATATTGTATGCGAATGTGTAGGCCGCTTCTGTTTGAGCTTTCCAGACAAGACACAAATTTCCCCAATGATTTAAGCAGCTTTTACCCCCTGAACTTGAGTCTTGCTACACTCGCAGGAGTATAGCACAATATCCCGAATCACGAGCTGCTTCAGCTCTTCTCTTATACAAATCTCGACTTCATGGTCATCGACTGGGCCATTTGAATGAAAAGATTCCACGTTTGCAGCAAATTTCCAAGTAAAACTAAGAACATACATTCATACTCTGTCCAAGTTTCTACTGGCATTCAAGAATCTAGCATGAATCCAACCTCCAAGATCGAGGTGCCTGAGCGCTTAGTGAATCACCTGATATCCATTCGTGGTAAGGAGGATAAATCAGGTGTATATAAGGCAGTAAGTGTGGTGATGGCGATTGGCAACCAAGCAAAGCCCCGCTGTCGATGCGGTTGGCGGCGCCGCTGATTATGCAGTTCAGCAGTCGGCGATCACATGAAAAAGCATTTCTAGGACACCGTCAGCATCCATAAGGTATTCCGCATAGATCGACTACCAACATTACTCAATTTGGGGTCAATAGTCAAACTCAGTGTATGCATGAAGTCATTCATGTGTGTTGTTTCCAACGTGACCTCTTCCAGTTCTCCTCCATGGCTTTGCGTAAAGAAGAAGGAATTGTGTCTTTGAATGCATTCTTTGCCATCAAACCATTGAATCCTCGTGGTTGATTATCAGCAGTGGGCTCGTTCACGATTAGTGCCGAAATGTTACAGTTTTTCTCTTTGTCATCAGCATGAGCAAGTCGTGAGGTTTCCCTGCGGAAAAGCTTTCGGGATTGATTCCTCTCGACAAGTAATTGCTTCTGAAGCGTTTGCACTTTATTTTGTTGTATTTGTAAACGTCGTTCCCTTTGAGTCAACTGATCTTCCTTGTTGTCTAAAGACTGTGAGCGGACTTCATATTCAGCACGCAATTTCTCAGTGTGTTGTTTTTGTGTGAGCAGTTCTTCTTCTCGGGCAATAACATTAATCGAATATTGCTCCAAAGATGTTGCCATAGTCGCTATCTTTGCAGAGCTTTCTTCCAGTCTATTTTTTTCTCCTGAGATTCTTTCTCGACATAATTGTAAATGGTCAAATTCTGCCTCATGAGAAGCAATCAATTCTTCAAAAGTCTGTCGCTCGTGGCGATGCTGGAGAATGGCTTGCTCCAGAGAAGATTTTTCAATTTGCAGCAAATTTTTTTCTCGCTCGTGTTGTCTGAGAAGCTCTTCACGAAATGCATTAAATGCAGAACGATCGTCTTGTAATTTTCGTTCCTGTTCCATAATTGTGGTCTGTTGTGTATGGACTCGAGCTTCGACTGATCGATGATCATGCAAGGAGACAGCAAGAAACTCTGAGAGCTTTTGAACACTAGCATCAGACTTTTCATTGAGAATTGTGCTTTGCGCTTTGAAGTGTGCCGTTAGCAGGTCCAGACGCGATTGCTCCTGACGTAGCCTCTCTTTATTCTCCATATGTTCCAAGCTAAAATGACCGATTAGTGCTTCCAATTTGTTGGATAATGTGCTGAGTCGAGTACATTCGGTCTGTATTTTTCTGGAATAGTTCTGGGAAGAAGCATCCAGAGTTGTGATCATTCGAAGACGGGCCTCATCTTCAACAAGGTGTTTTGTTTGTGTATCGCTTTCAATGCGCTCAAAATTAGCTCGAAAGCTGCTCAAAGCTTGCTGTACTTCTTTTCCAACTCTCTCTAGTCCTTGTAGCGAGTTCACGGATTTGGCATCCAGTTGCTGCTCTGCGTATTTCAATTGATTTTGTGTGCTATGATGCATTTGCTTTTCTTGAGTTAGTAGACATTTTGTTGCATTTAGATCTTGTTCCAGTGATTGCTTCTGATCATGCAGTAAGTCTATCACTGATTTCATTTTTATTGAATCCTGTTGCATAGTTTCAATTTGTTGCTTTGAAGATGTTATTGCGATTTTGATGGAGTTTTTCTTCATCGTTAGCTTCACCACCTTGTTTTTGTATTCTTCCTTTTCTGCCACAGCATTCAGAAACGACTTCTTTAGTGCCTCCAACTCTTCCTTTAGTCCGCTGATAGTACTACTTTCTCGAATCAATTGCTGATTCGATGGAAGCAGATCGTTCTGATTCGGATCACTCATTTCGTTCTTCTCATTTCTCTGTGAATCTTTCGAGGATAGAGGTGTGTGACTCGCAGATGCCATGTTTGAATTTGTAGTGGTTTCCAGAACGCATCGAAAATCTCCATCTGTTGTCGTTTTGATCTTGTAGGCTTCTAACGAGTTTTCTAGCTTACCAGTATGCACATTCTGCTCGATATCTAGAGCTTCCGGACGATCCAAAATAATGCGAGGTGGCGAATTAGGGATTGAGGCTTGAAGCTCTTTCAAAGCTTCCGTCATGGGCATTTCTAAGCCATCTGTTCCAATTCCGGAGATTGTTCTTTTTCTTTCAAGAAATGTATGTGATTCAGCATTGTTCAATACCTCGTTAGTGCTAGACTTTGCATCTTTTTGAGCAGGATTGGTGCTCTCAACGAGTATATTTGTGTCAAGGTGTTTTAGCGGCAGAACATCTGATATATGCCGTTTATCACCTGAGGCAGTGCTATTTTTTTCCTTTTCCTTTTGACCAGGACTGGGAGGAAGATCAAACAACAAGCTTTCTAGGGCTGACGGGGCTCCATGAAGAGATCGAGAAGATGCCTCCGTTTTTGTATGCTCAGTATCATCACGTACATTGCCGGAACTGCGTGCATGAAGCTCATCATCTTTTTTTTCAGCGATTACGCTATCGCCTCGAATCCGTGAGGATCTCTTGAATGGGTCGTCAAATCGTTTACCTTTTGAATTCCCAAAATCTATCTGTTTCATAGAGCTAAATATCTCGTCATCTGAGGTCTTCGCAATTGCGGAAGTGTATCCTCGTCTTGCTTGGCGACTGGTTCTGAGTATAGGTTCGTTGATAGCCGCTGACGTTTTCGCGTCTTGAATGTCATCCTGGTCAAAGAATGAAGCCACCGATGCGAAACGATCCGTTCCGGCAAACGAAGATTTGCTGTCGTTTTCTTTCACAGCAAATTTCTCTTCTTTCAGTCCCGAGTCTGTCAAATGTATCTCCTCATTGCTTGTGTCTTTAAATGTTCTACTCAAAATTTGATGCTGATCTAAATCCATCTGATCGCCCGGAATTTCGTTTTGTGCTTTTCTTGTCTTGTCTGTGGATCTGAGGTAGTTCCTTTGGCTGCCATGATCTAAATCAGCGACTATTGACAACCCCGCTTCTTCAATGTTGTCTCCCCAAGTATTATCTGTATTCTAACCGATTGTAGTAAGTTCTCCTCTTCGACTGAGCGGATACATACCGTTCTTGTTCTACTCTTCTTTCTCTCAACTTGAGCATTGAACATAGAAGTGAGCTTATTTCCTGAGGACGGAATGATTTGATCTTCCAACAGAGTGTCCACGTCGAGGTCCTCGAAATCGTCCTCGAAATCTCCAGGTTTTTGTACATCTACCATAAGGTAAGAAGCGTGTGTTATCCCGGGAAGACACAAGCAGAATGAAGATAGAGAGGTTTTACATTCGTCCTGTAGTGTCATTAGCCTAGCTGGCATGTGTTCGCAATAATGCGATCAGCTCAATTGGCCTGTAAGGTCCGATGTATACATAAATATGCGTCTGTTCTATTGTTGACCTCTCACCATGTAAAAGTAGACATGTTACGGCCGCGATGTGACCTCACTCCATTAGATACTCGTATGCTTGTACGATCCGCATGGAGAATACGTCATCGTGGTTTGATCGGGTTAGTTTATCGAAGAAAGTACAAAGTAGCCGAATATATTGCACAGGTATGAGGATTTGTATATAAATATGAACAATTCGGGATGGAAAGTGTATCACCGCTAATCTGCTGATGAATCAAGTGATACTTGCCAAACAACTTTACTGACGCTGTATAGTACCGCAAAAGATGAAGGTAAGCACATACGGTTACAGTGTAAGCTCAGTAAATCGATTGATGATTTGTAAATCAACTTCGTGTAATTCGAGAGCGTATATACACTTGGATGTAGAGCGATAAAAGACGATGTCAGACGGATTGTGTATAGTTGGAGTCGATCGAAATTACTGAATTTAGATAGGATCGTTATATGATACATAGCGCTCTAAATATGTTTGGATGCTGTTGAAGGGTTTCGATTAAGGATACAGCTACAGAGTGTGCTTATCTTGCGAAATGGAGGCTTATCATTGCATAGAATCTCTTTACAGCCGCAATAAGAGCAGCGCTAACTTGCCATACTTAAGTGTTGCTGCTGTTACTGAAAGGAGAGAATTACAGGCGCTTTTGCAAGCTATGGATTTGCAAATAGTTGCTAATCTGCAATATCGCGAAATCGTGAGCTATCAATGATCTCCTCAATAAGCTTTCTGTGCTACATAAAGGAGAAGAGCTTGCTGGTTCTACGGCTCTCAGTTCTCATAGCTGGGACGTTTCGTAGTATGGCATTCTAGTAAACGATGCGCTGTGGGTTCCCCACAACAACCGGTTCGATCTTTTGTTACAATCCAATTATAAATTGACTTTTGACTTCACAATCTTTAGGTCCTGCACTCACGTGATCCGACTCGTGACCGCAGAACCGACGTCTCGTGCGTGAGATAGGATCGACTTGCAGATCATCGCGAAGACTATAGAAGCAGATGTGATCTTATACTCTAAAAGAATGGCGCAACCGAATTGAAAGTCTTGGAAGTCGAGTATTAGGGGATCCAGACAGGTAGCAGTGATCATAAAGAGCACAAAATTTGCATCCATTTTTTCACACATAAGGCTTCAAAAAATACACATGGCTGTATCTCATTTCGGATGCAGAAAGCGGATTTAAAGCAACTTTGAACGCTCAAATCTGGAGAAGACAATGTTTTCGGGACATTACTAGTGGCTGAGGCACACAAACTCTGACATTACTGAACAGATCAGCTTACCACTGTATGACAACTACAACGCAGCATTGCTCATCATTTCAAGAGAAGCAAACCGTCAGAACTCACTTTCTCACTTATTTAGGCATTTTGGAGGATTCTATAGATCTCTCTTGTTTACATTCTGCATCAGATGGTTTAGGTGCAAATAAAACAAACGTATCAGATTCACAAAAACGTTTCTTTGAAATAAGAAAAGGCCACTTGCTCGATACTTCATCCTCGGACCCTGTTCCCTCTCGGAAATAAACTGGCTTTATGAGCCTGGCTATGATGCTTGCTAGACATCCGTTTGATTGAAACGATCACCTGTCCATCTGATGCTTGATTCACATCTAATCTTCCTCTCTCTTACATTTCGTTTATGATAAAATTTTGTCCCCATCACAGCCGAGAATTTCCCATATCTTTTATTCCAATTTGATTGAAAAGCTTCGTTTGTTTTTCTGTAATTTGTTCGGTCATATTTGCTCGGGTCAACGTCTATGAACGTACAGGTCGATATAAAGTTTGAGACAGATATGCAGGAATCGATTCATTTAGTCTAAAATCCTATCGTTAGCAATTGTGCTGATATTGGATTTGTTGAATCATTTTCCGCAAAATTGTTCCAACCTAGAACGACTTTGATTGAGTATGAAGGTCTCATTGTACTCCCGCCAAGCGGGGTGATGTGTGGATGGAGGTTTCCTCTCCTGGATATACTCTTGTTGAGTCGTATTGATGCATCCGATAGAACAAACTCAATTCGACTTCATATCCCCAGCAATAAAGTAGTTTTCTGTATACCTCAACAGTGTTTCCTTGAAGATTCTACGAAAAAATCATGTCGTTTTTCCAAAAATATTTTCTTTGCTCAGGTTTCGAGGTTACGGGATCTTTATTTACAGTGGTCAACTTGATGCCCATGGCTTCTGGTTATCTCTTGTTTTTCTCAGTACCCACGCTTTCTTTTCCTTGAGCGCCTTCACTTTTTGTGAATTGCTTCCTTCCAAAATCCTTGTTGGTTTGATTCCATCGCCTTTCTCTACCTTGACGCCGCTCCCAGAGCAGCGTTTACTTATTCAAACTCAATTCTGTATAATCGTACGTATACGGGGAGCATTATATCTCTCCCTCTACACGATGACTTGCTCTTGAATACTGCCTATTTCGGAACCGATGCCGACCACAATTGCCAGATTCCATCTTTATCTGTTCAACGCCATGATCGATACGGTTGATCAAGATTGTTGCATTCTGAACATCGTTGATCTCGAGTGTACTATCGTTTACGTAGTCGACCTAGGTGTCAAGATTTCTGGGTCTTCCCACTAAGCCGAATAAGCCAGCTTCCTACGCTTTGAATGCATGTTATAAGTGATATCCGTCCATATCGTTGGGAGAACCCAAAGACATACACCACCTTGCTTTCTTCTCCCTTTTGCGGCTCATTGTCTCGATATAGCATAGACGGCAAAACCTAAATGTTGCGTTCATAAGACAACCAAATTGGCTCTAACATAGCTGAACGATATCATATGCACGGACACGGTTGACTATACATTATGTAGACTGAAGCATTGGGTCTATCACTTCAACATGCATGTAGTGTAGCATGGATGTTGCCATTTATCTGATTGTCCTCTTCTTCTCCCGCGAGCGAGTTTGTTGATACGAATAGAGAACGGTCTTTTGATGTCGGAATCATCCTAATGCAGACCTTTGAAAATGAAGGAATGGTTATTCACCATGAGTATCTGTACCAACACATTTCATTCTTTGCTGAATTTATTCTCAGTTGAGGTATTCTATCCGAGTAGTATTCGATCAACAGAATTCATGCTTCGTAAGGTAAACCATCACGTATGTGGAATAGTTCATCAATGAAGTTGATCATTTATGTTAAAGTACTCCGAGAGGTAGTGTGAATAGGTCCGATGACGTCGCTTGAAATCACTTGGAGCATTGAGTGTGTTCTAACGGTCCCATTTTCATACTCGATGAAGGCTGCAAGTGGTGATTTGCCATACCTGCATACACTTACTAGTCTATCCAGCGATATTTCATACTGCTGAGCTATCTCTCTGTTGGTTTCGAAGGTTTGGCTTGACATATATATGCGCTTACTGATCCTATTTGTTCCTTTCATATCCTGACGCATTTTCACCACGCTTACAATGTACAATGGACACTTCCACAGCAAAGTCGTCCTGAATCCGCATATTGATTCACCAATCTGATGGACGTTGATACTTGATCTGGTTGACTTACATATAGTACTTCCTCAGTTCGTATCATTTTGGGTTCGAACGGATACTTCTTTTACTACGCTCTTCTTTGATACCGAAATGACTACCTACTTTTCCGAGGAGCGAGTTTTGTTAATTCTTATTTGAGTAAATACAAACGGCTGCTGGAGCCACTTTCTGATGCTCAACATCCGTGTGCTTCAATGTTACTAAAACAAGTGTTTTTTTCTTCTCCAATTGTAAACTGATTCGTCTTGCAATCGACTTTCTTGTGCCCAAGTTTGTGTTACAATCACAAATTCCGCTGAAATCCAGAAATTACAGACATTAGAAACCCAACATTCTTATCCACCATGCTGCTTTGATTTCATTTTCTACACGCTCTCTATCTCCTTGATGATCTTAACCATATTTTAGGAATCGTCCATACGGCTGGCTTTCTAAGCATGCATGGACATAAGCATGCATGGACATATGCATATTGGACTATATTTATAAAAATGGCCCATTACGTCGTTACTCTTTCTCCCTTGTAAATTCGTGAAGTTTTCGGCGGCTTTGAATTTGTCTGTGCAAGCCATCAAAATTGTTCTTGAAGATGTCAGAATTGATTGCGATATTTGACCTCGCAAAGTATAACGAAGGCTGTAACCGATCAAGTACACAGTGATCGCAAATGCGCTGATGTCGCTTCCTTACATGGCATGACGACTGGAGAAACTGTACCTTTGCTCTGCATTCTGCCGGTGTGGATCTGCATGTCCTTTTCACCTGCAGCACCCGTTTGCGGAATTACCACGTGAAATCATTTTCATGAATCAACATCGCTTCCTACATGCTCCATGAGCTTCGTCTCACAGCTTTTTGGATCTGAGGCGCAAATTTTTTATAGACTCCTCTACCTTTCTTTAATTGGCCGCTAATGTAAAGCTGTCGATTTGCTCAACAAGATCGCGGCAACCTTTTCAAATGGTTGCAACCATCTGTTTTAAAACAAAAAGTGCAGTCTTTCCACTTGGATCCGTTCCTATGATGCTTTCTACAAAAACGAACCTGCTGCATTTTTCACGCTGCTTGAAGCGATTCTTTAGTCAAGACGAGAAATGAATCAGGTCATTTGGGAATTGTTAATCTTGCCTTCAATACCTGAACTGCTCAAGTAAAGTTGGGTTTTCCAAATTTATTGGCTGGAGCTCTGACCCAAATCATTTTGTCAAGAGTAGTCAGAATTAAAGTTTTGGCTCGATACAACTTTGCCATAATATGTGCCGATATAGCAAGCAAAGCGAAGTGTGGTTTAAACAACCTCTCTCTAAACATCAGGGATTTTATTTGAATTGCTGCAGATTTCGTTATGATGTTTATATGGATGAAGTGATGGTAGCTCAGAATAATCATGACATATGATATGCAAGCAGAAAGGGACAGAATTCAAGATCTCTTTCGCTGCAACTAATTCCTCAGAGACGGCAATTGACCAATTCTCAGCCATTGTGGTGTTTTGTTTGGATCTCCTGCTCAGTTCAGTTATTCTACATGAGGCATTCTTCCTCGTTTTTATTTATGTGATTTATTTTCTTCACATTTGCGCGCATCCGTAAAAAGACTGCATCCCTTCGACTCCAATAAGAATCTGCCAGATCAAATTTTTTTTTTTACATTATATCTGCCCATATCTTCGATCACAAAGAATTTTACCATTTGTCTGAATTCTTCTTTACCTTCACGTAGATGCCTGTTGTTTTGGCGCGAAAGCAAGCGTGCACCTCTGATTTTCGTAAGCCTTTTAGATAATCATTACACAATTACCGCACCGATATAAAGACTAAGCTTTTAATGGTACAAGAAAGCGCGCAGCGGTGGTACCTACTCTCCAGAAAGCTCATCAGTAAAGAGGTTATAAAGTTCACCAGTGAAGAGGTCCGCCGAGAGGCCCACACATAATTATCGACTGACAGATTCAAATTTTATCCAGCTCAAGCGTGTGATTCCAGTGCAAGTCAAGTTGGCTGGTATCAGCACCCACATTGCTGCTCAGAAACTGGCTGCTGTAAGAATGCCTAGTTCAGCTCATTGAGACCAGCGCAACGCTCGTTAGAAGGCAGTCTACGCGCCACGGTATCCGTATCAAAATTCTTCAAGACGAGGCTTCATCCTTCCAGGTGTGGCGCGATTCGACGTGCAACAGGTTGAATTTGTCTTTTTATTTGTGTATCCTACGTTTTGGCTGCTACTATGATATGATTCTATCTGAGCCAGAAAATCGATGCTGTGCAATCTCTTGTATAACTTCTCTATACTGTTAAATGCCTCTTGTTATTCTTTGTTCTTTCTGCAATCCATCTCACAAAACGCTTCGTGCAAAAGCGTCGTTCAAGTCAGGTCGCGTATCACTGCTTCCTCGGAATAGCGTAGTGCTATAAAACTCTAGGGTTTTACTACAAAACAATAATAGCTCATCGCCAATTCACATTGCCGGTATTTTGATAACGTACTTGTATTGCTCAAGGGTTTTCTGTGTCTCCTTCAAGATCGCTTCTTGCTCTTCAACGCTCACTTCGATGCCTTTGTAAGACTTTAGTAAGTCAATGGCATCCGAGTACTTTTGACGCATTGCTGAAGCCTGTACAAATTTAGTACAGATCCCGAATCAAAGCAGATTTCTCATACTGTCGAAGAAACGTCGCCGATTCGTGTGGTTTCTTGCGCCGGTGCCGCCGACAGAATGTCATTTATTGTATCAATGATTCCCGGAAGAAGGTCAAATGCCTGCGCTTATACGAATTTATATAAATGCTGATGTGAAGTGGAATCTTCACCTCAAATAGCGCTGATTTTGTACGAGACTCATCGACTTTACTGATTACAGCCGTTTTCTGCATTCCGAATAATCCCAAAATACCAATAAATACTTAACGGGGAATCGACGGTGCTGTTTGTGTAGAAATGCGATGATCGATTTCATTGCGGGGTACACCTCCTCCTCCTAGTAAGATCTTTATTCCGGCTGATGAGGGACTACAACTTTAGTGCAATGCTCTATCATAATGCAATTTTTCATTATTTTTGATAGAAATAATTACCTTCAACTTCAAGTAAATCGTTCCATAATTTGTTTCTCTTGAAGAAATCTTTAAGGCCACATGCCGACTTTTCGCTCGTTCCCGAATCTAAATCAAGAGATATTTGTCTCCAAAAGGACGCAATTGTCTCGCTGGGCTCGAAAAGCTCCAAAAGCGTTTTATCGTTCTTTATTCACGAAGATTCTCGTCGCAAATCGAGGCGAAATTGCTGTACGAATTATACGCACTGCTCACAGATTGGGCATACAAACGGTAGCTCTTTACAGCGATGCAGACAGAAATTCGCTTTGGAAGAGATTGGCGACAGAATCATACTACTTGGGACCTTCTCCACCTAAAAGCAGCTATTTACATGGCGCTAGAATCCTTCAGATTTGCCGTGAAGCTCAAGTAGAAGCCGTTCATCCTGGGTACGGCTTCCTTTCTGAAAACGCAGATTTTGCTTTGGAATGCAGGAACAATGGCATTCAATTCATTGGACCTCCAGTAGAAGCCATTGCCTCAATGGGCTCAAAAAGTAAATCGAAAGAAATAATGATTGCTGCTGGAATTCCAGTAATTCCAAGCTACCATGGTGACGACCAGTCGAACGATAGACTGCAATATGAAGCTAATTTAATAGGGTATCCAATATTGATAAAGGCCACAATGGGTGGAGGCGGAAAGGGAATGAGAATAGTGGAAAAACGAAATGATTTTCCGAAAGCACTGGAAGCGTGTCGACGCGAAGCCGAGTCGTTTTTCAAGGACTCCCGCGTCTTAGTGGAAAAATACCTTCTCAATCCCCGACATATTGAGTTTCAAGTATTTGCCGACAAGTACGGTCAAATTGTTCATTTGTTTGAGCGTGACTGTAGCATCCAAAGACGGCACCAGAAAGTGATTGAGGAAGCCCCAGCGATCAATATGGCTGAAAGTCTACGTCAGCGGATGGGGGAGGCTGCGATCCATGCAGCTAAAGCCGTTGAGTACATTGGTGCAGGCACGGTAGAATTTTTGCTGGACCGAGACAAGTTCTACTTTATGGAAATGAACACCAGGCTACAAGTTGAGCATCCCGTCACAGAGTTCATTACGGATCAAGACCTTGTGGAGTGGCAACTTCGGGTTGCATCAGGTGAGCAATTACCATTAAAGCAAGAGGAATTAAGTATCTGTGGGCATGCGATTGAAGCACGAATTTATGCCGAGAATCCATCAGAGTATGTCTTGTGTCATTAAAAGCCCGTGCTCACCTTTTTTTGTAGAGGATTTCTTCCGCAAAGCGGTACTTTGCATCATGTCCGACTTCCACCCATTTCGGAGAGAGTACGTGTTGACTCGGGCTTTGAGCAAAAAGATGAGATTCCGGTATTTTACGACTCCATGATCGCCAAACTAGTCGTTCATGGTAAGAGTCGGCAGGATGCCATTCATCGACTGCGTTGCGCTTTAAAGCAGTATCAGATTGTCGGTTTGCCAACCAACCACGAATTGGCTCTACGAATATGTTCCGTTCCAGCATTTGTCTCGGGTCAATTTGACACTGGGTTTCTTGAGAAATATGGCCAAGATGCATTACCTCCCACGCATACATTTTCGGCATCAAAGCAAGCTATTGGGTCGGTTTGCTATCTCCTCATAACCCAATTGCAACGACGACGAAACAAGGAGCGCACAGACCCTTGGGAATTGCCCTCCTTGCGGTACTTTCGGTCCGCAGGAACACATGTTCGCGTGATGTGCATTAATGGGGATACAGTGACAGTTGAATGTCTGGCTCAAGATGTATTCCGCGTTCATACAGCGGAGACGGGCAATGCGGTCGATGTTTGCGGAATCATGAGCTCTTTAGGCGAATTTTCATTGAAAGTGGGTGAGCGCCAAATGAAAGGATCAGCAATTTTGCACAACAGTCAATTGCACGTATTCTGTGAGAATGATTTCGAGCGATACGTCGACGTATTTCGAATAGAGACACCAAGAACTATAGCTTCTGCGTTTGAGGAGGAAGTAAAGGATGCGACTGTAAAAGTTCTGACGCCAATGCCGGGCAAAGTGATTCAAGTATATGTGAAAAAAGGCGATGCAGTCACTGTCGATCAGCCTTTAGTGATTATTGAAGCGATAAAGATGGAACATGTGATAAAGACGACAACAAGTGCACAAGTGGAGACCGTACATTGTCATGAAGGGGAATTCGTAACGGATGGACACATCCTTTTGAATCTGCGCACTTGAGCATTGCTTCCAACTGCATAATCTTCTGTTCGTTCTATATTGCGCACTTATTCCTTCTCGTACGTAATGTGTTGTAGGGCAGCCTGCTTCGTGTTCTTTTAAACGCATTGGCTGAATCAGTTCACTAATGAGCTCAGTACGTGGAGCCAAAGCTGCTATGACCTTTATCGTCACACGGCTCAACAAAAAGTACACTTATAGTGCTGTTGGAAGCGCGAATACGCAGCTTTGTTATGTGACATCGTGGATGGGTAAAGAGGTCGTTGCGGCTCTACAGCTGACTTCGTCGGGAAGCTAGCGTCCGCGCCACATAGATTTCGTGATCGTCTTGTGTGTGTGATCAAAAGGCGGCATTCCGACGCTTGAGTTCATGTCTAGATACAGAATGTATCGCACATACTTCCAAATGGCACTGACACTTCACTCATGGTTCCATTATTTATTCTTCTCGCTTTCTGGGTATTTATTGTACCGAAAGGTATTCATTTATAGCCACTTTTTGTTAATAATTGACGGATTTTCGTAGCACGAGCAATCTCCAATTGAAATGCTTTCATTTGCTTTAATCGTCGTGGTTGAGCGATTTCGGACTTGGCTTGGGACATATGCCAATTTACGACGGGATCTTAATCATCTCAACGCTTTTCTTCTCCTTACCTTGTTCCCATGTGCGCCTGCTTTTCTCTATTGGACACTCAAGCAAACGCCAATTTATTCGGCCGAGCAAATACTTGACATTGTGTATGGCGTCTTCACACTCTGGCAACTTGGTTTCGGAGTAATTGTGTGGCGAGAAATGATTCACCGGCAAGCTTCCAATTTGGCCATAAACTACAAAATGGCAGCAGTGGAGTCGCCAAAAAGCTCGTTGATGACTTCGTAGTTGATATTTCGACTCTTGAGTTTCTACAACAGATGGGTCAAGTCGCAGTATTTTTTCCGTGAATGACCACGTACGTAAATGGCGTGTTGAGCAGTGTCCGGAGGCGGTATCTCCGCTTCCGTAGCTCGTTTTCGTTTCTTCTTTGGCGTAGATGTCGCGCTTTTGATCAAACGCTTCTCTTCCTGAACACATCACTTAGTAATGTGAACGCTGTCAAATCACAAAAAGAGGGTACCCGCATCTTGACATATTCACCATTCATCTGCTCCCATAATAACGCCTTTTGATCCGCTTCCTCTGGTGTCAGAATTAAGCCACAAATTTCGTCATCATCCAAGTCTGACAGCGAGTCTATCGCATGCTCTTTCTCCAGTTTGCAGTCTGTACGTTTGGTGTCGCATTTTGTGCTTTCGATATCGATAACACCATCGTTGGAAGTTGATACTTTCGGTTGTACACTTTGAGAAGGAACCTCTTGGACTTCCAGCACGAGTTCGTCTTCCAACAATTTGTAAAATGCAGCTGTTGTTCGCTGTCGGGTCAAATACGTTCTCGCTTTCCGCTGCATTCGTTGGAGTATTTCCGTGGCAGCTTTTTGAGTCGCGGATAAAATAGCTTCATTTTCATCAATAATGAATGGCTGCTCCTTCTCAATTGACCCAAGCGCATTTTTTTCTTTCAACAATTCAGCAGACAGTAGCTTTTGCATATTGGACTCGTTCCCAACTGTAATAAATTTCAAGATACGTCGTTCACGATGCCGCTGTTGTATCGGAGGATCGCATTCCATCCCCGCAAACTCGAGTTTTCCAATTTGATTGTAAGTAAGCTGAGCAATTGGTGTGGCAGCAAACTCCCTCAGACGAAGTCTCAAAGTAGCTTCCCCGATATTGACCACGTCCATGACATCCTGGAAGCTACAAGGAACACTTTGGCACCGAGCCGCGATCAGTAACGCGGCTCCACAGATTCCTGATGGACGACGCCCCGTTTGAATCCAGTCACGCTTCATACTTGCAACCAAACGCAACGCAATGGTCGCAATTGCGTGCGTTTTGCTTTTCAGATGTAATTGTGACGCAAATCGGTGGATATACAGCGATGGGTCCACCAATGGCAAGTGAATTTGGAGTAAATTGCAAAACTTTAAGAAAACGCCTCCAAGAACGTACACGTTCAATTGTAACGCATCGGAGAAGTCGATGAGCAGATGAGGCGAACGCTCACGACGACACACAATGTACAAACATGAAGCGATAACGACTTCGCTTCTCCTACCGCGTGTGAAATTACGCTGAAGAGCTAATGCGTACAATCGGAATGCAGATTCGACGTAATGACTGCCTAACGAAAGCATACCGGCGACACGACTTATATTACGTCGACAATTTGATAGTGTTTTTTCTCTGGAGTTTGTGTTGTAGCTCCTACCGGTTGTAGCGCTTACTTTGGAGTAGGCGTTGAGTCCTTGCGAGGACACAAACTGGCCAACAGCTGTGTTTCCACCGCTTGTTTCATGGAATTCAACCGATGACACAATGTTGTTGACTTCCAGTATTGTACCACAATTCACACAGACAGCTTCACCGCTTATATCAACGTGCTCGATTTGCGTGCACATGCATGAAGGACACACGGAAGGCGACGGCATTTTGGACTTGAACGATGGTTACCAATGCGTATTTATTGATAGGGGTCCTGTCTAATATGATATTATTGATAGGGAAGGTTCCAAACTAGCAATCTCATAGCTTTAGATGGCGAATCCAAAACAAACATTCACGGAAATCAGTGACGCGTCACAAACGCTAATTGAAGCTATATTGGACAAAAAAAGCGCAGAATCTATCAACGTTCAGCTCGTTTGGTCTAAAAAAGATCTGGCCTCGAATCAAAAGATCTCTTATCATACACAATATAATCTCACGCAAGGAAAACACGACAAATGGAATGTGAACCGAACTTTGTGCCCGAGCGACTGGGAAGTTGCGGCTTTCTCTATATCTCCTTCCAAGAAATACGTTGTCACATTGCACGTTGATCCCAATAATAAAGAATATCCCGGGCGATTTAGAGGTTGGCCCTACTTGTCATCTAATATCCTATTTATCTCATATACTGCATTTGCTTATACTCTCTATTAGTTTATTCTAATGCAACATTAATAAAAACGATTCGAAGCCCGAAAAATGCTCATGGCGCCATTTACACCACCGAAAGAGACGGAATATTCTCCTGGTCCAACGATGAAACAAGATTCGTGTATGTTGCGGAAAAAACCATTGAGACCTGCTCATTCTGGGATCAGAAGGATAATGAGGAGCCGAAGCAGTCGACCAAATTTGAGTATCAAGACGATTGGGGCGAGCAATATACCGACAAGCGCACTGGAATTATGTTCATGGTGACTGTATCTACTAGTAAGGTCCAGCAATTGGAAGGGACACCAGAAAATGTTTCATGCAGTGACCCTGTGTTCACGCCGGACGACAGAGGAATTGTGTTCTGTGGCACCCGTACCGACCAACCCCGCCGTCTGGGTCTTATTCACTGCTACAATCGGCCGGTGGAATTGTATCACTTGGAGATTGACTCACCCAAATTCATTTGCAGCCCTTTGAACGAACAAATGATACATGAACACAGCAGCTTGAATGGAGTTCACCTCCGGAGTCCTCGATTTTCTCGGAATGGTGAATGGCTTGCATTTTTAGCAACACATGACGTCATCACGCATAATACTTGCAGTACGCTTTGCGTCATGCATTGGACGTCCAAGAATGTAAGCACAATCGTCGACGTCGTGCAAGACCCAGCGCCCAGTCCGACGGTCGCTCAAGCTTTTAATGGAATTTACTCTGCAGCATTACCCCCACGAAATTGCTGGACTAGAGATTCTCGATATATTTTTTTTCAAACGCAAGTCGGGGGAAGAAGTCTTTGGAAAATTGCCGATAGAGTCAACAAAACCGTTTTGTCTCCGGCGTATGTAGACACCTCTGATTTTGAAGTCGCCTCCGAAACATTTTTAGATTACGACGATGGGCTCCTCCTTATTGCGACCCACTCACCGAAACAACCGACACGCGTATACGTCCGAAACGCCGAAGTAAGTTCGATCTCAACAGAAAGCTATCCAAACTTTTGCAGGTCACCTCCCATATTAGTGGAAAAACAAGCTTCTTCGGGTGTGAAAATTAGCGCCTGGCGAGTTATTTCGATTCCGACGCACTTATCCGATGAAGCTTGCCAGCGAAAAAGTGAACAGGTCGAGACAGTCGCTTCTTTGGAAGACACAAATGATCAGATGGCATCAAAACTTCGGGTTTCGCCTACCTATAGCACTCTTGATTATGAGGCGCTGATTGTGATTCCAGACTCACCGCCCCCGGAACAAGGTTATCCCGTTCTATTAGACATTCATGGAGGACCTCACGGTGTCTCTCCAGTGACGTATCGTGTACTGTATAATTATTTTGCAGCATTAGGATTCGTCACAGTTTCCGTGAATTATCGTGGGAGCATCGGTTTCGGAAAAGGAGCTCTCGAATCGTTAGTCGGTAAAGCTGGTACACAAGATGTATTTGACTGTCATTATGGATTATTGTACGCGTTGGATCAAATGACGAAAGGGGGGGAAAGAGATGATATGATTGCAATTGATCGGTCCCGAATTCACTGCTCTGGTGGAAGTCATGGTGGTTTTATATGTACACACTTGATCGGTCAATTTCCAAGCTTTTATCGCAGCTGTGTCGTTCGTAATCCGGTGACAAACCTTTCGTCCGTGTTCTTCACAAGTGATATTCCCGAATGGGGTCTTGCTGTCTCTGGCGTTCACCAATTCGAATCGATACTCACCTCTCAGAAATTGAAGCAGACTGATGGAAAACCACTAACAAGAACAGAGCGCTGTGCAATTCTGAAGCGTTTATGGGATGTATCTTCCATATCTCTGGATCTTGATCGTGTCACAACTCCGACCCTTTTTGGTTTGGGTGGAAAAGATCGACGTGTACCACCGAGCCAAGGTCTGCAACTGAAAGACTCTCTTCAAGCCCATGGCGTCGAAACCAAAGTGCTCTGGTATCCCGACGATTGCCATTCTCTAGATTCAATTCAAGCCTATGGTGACTTTAGTGTACACTGGGGGATGTGGCTACTGAAGCACAACAATTAGCTTTGTTCGCTGGAAATGGCTTATTATCCTCAAGTAAATAGCCCTTTATATCACTCTCGTTCTTTGTATGATTCCACAAAGTAGAATGTAATTCAAGTGTTTGAGATTCGACCGTAAGCTTTGGATACAGAGAGCCACGGGCGAGTTTAAAAGGTCACAATTGCGATACAACTGGCAAAACTGTGGAAGTCTGCACAATGAATGGATATGAGAGAATTTCAGATCAATATGGATTTCTGTATGAATTTAGAGACCCGTGCAATGCCGCATCCATTCTCCAGCTGGGAATGTTTCTATTGTCCTTTGTTGTCACGTATCCGGTTTGGTGGTGCGGCACTATTGGGATCATTGTATCTCTGATCGGATATTACGGTTCCAAGCAACCAGTTCTGCAGAATAAAGTCAGCTTTCTACACTTTGTATGCGTCCTAATCCTTTCATATTCTTTCCTCACTGAGTCGGTTCTTGTTATAGTACTACTTTAGCAACTACTTTCTGATGCTACTTGAGCTCTCCTCTTTGGTTCTACTAGTCCTGGATGTGACCAAATGGTCAGCGATGGATCTTTGGGCGTGGTTTGTGCTTGTGTTCGGTTGTATTGCGATTGTATCCGAGTTCTACGTGACGGTAGAGCATTTATTCCCAGCTTTTGCGCTTGAACTGACGATTTGATATGCAGTATATGGCAATCCAACGAGCGTATGCGTATCGGGCTGAATTGATGCGCAATCCTCCTCCCAATGTGAATCCTACGATGGAACAATTATATTACGAATGACAAAGAGCGCATACAACGTCTGGACTAATGCTCTGTCTGTATCCAATTCTTTCTAATCTTCCGCTTTATTATAATACTTTAAACATGTATCTGACAAATTTAATGCAATGTCACTGCATTATTTGGTGGCCTCTCGAAGCTGTATTATTGGCCTTGACTGATCATACACGCGGGCACCTCTGTCCTCGAATCGGCTACATCGTCGCGCTGATGCAAGCAACCGGTCGTTTAGGTAGATTTTGATTATTATTATATTCTGCACCGAGAAGTCGTAGAGCAACACGAATGCAGGTGACAATGATCCTATCCACAAATTGAAAAATGTTATCGATTTATACTTGTAGCGCATACAAACGAAAGAAGTGTTGCCAAAGACGGGTCTAGTATATTCGGAACAGCGCCAACTGATGCAAACGCTTTGCAAGCCAAAGATTCTCCCAATTAAGTCTTTGACGCTGCAACAGATGGAAGAAGATGAAAAAGCAGCTACATAGCATTTTTATATAATCTCTATACGGTAACTGCCAGAAACCTCAGAGGAATATATCGATTTGTAGTCGTGATTTAATCGGCTTTAATGATTTTGAATACCAACTTTGTGATGTTTAAGAGATACGCTCTCCGAGGATCGTGTCTTTGTAATGCAGAAAAACATCTGGCGTGAGCTGACTTGAGCAAAACATAAAACAGTATCATAACAATCGCCTCAATCCAGCTGGAGCAACAGAGTTTTTTAGCTTAGTTTGTAACTAGACTTAATGCTTGAAATTAGTAGAAGTCCTCTTCAAGCTTCTATTATTGATACAACTTGCATTCAATGCTTGTAATCACACATGTCACTCTGAATGCACTTTGAAAGTTCCCCCTACTTTATTCACACCCAGGCACATTGGATATGAGCTTATGATAGCATCATGCGCTCTCAGGTAGACTTTGGATTCTGATTAGTGCAAGACACGTATCCTCATATTTAATGTAGACTTTAGGTGATTAACGATTTTCTATGTCGGGTGAATGGCTCCCCACGTATACGATATGCAGCTGCCTTGCTATTGCAATTTGTTTCAAAGGTATACATACCGCTCCGGGATGATTTTCTCGCACTAATTGAACTGAAATTAAGCTTTTGTTTTTGATCAGCTTTCAAGCTTATATCCTTGCTATTCGAAGTAATATTTCCTTGATGGGATGCTTCTGATATAGTGTATGCCTTGAAAAGTTTGAGGCTACATGTATCCAGGGTCAATCTTGGTGCTTGCAAAGCCATCTATTATGATGCCTGCTGTTGCATGTTGGTCGGCACTATATCACTCAACAATATGATGCTTCCTGAACGTTACGCCTCAATTCATATGTGCAGATCTTTGTATTTTATACTCTTCCTTTTCACATGATGACAGGGGTCCCGCTAAGTATTGATTGGTCCTATGCTTGGGAGCGTGATAAAGTAAATAGGTTTTACGTGTTGCTGAGGAAAAGATGGAGCTTGCTGGTCCAAGGATTCGAACAAGCATTATTATTGAGAGAAAGCACTTAACATATGTCGCAGGAATTCCATCGGAGCGAGACTATGTATATCACTTTATCGATTTATGGTATCTCCTACCTGCTCCAAATGAAGGCAGTGAATCCCCTTTTTGACGGAGCTCATGAACGGCGGTATTACTGGGATTGCGCTATGCATTGTATATGATAATAACTTGTTCCGCAGTGAGAGAGAGTCATGCATTAATATGTGAACTAACGAAATAATACGTGAAGTGAGCGCTGGGCACCTAAAATCTCACATCTTAAAAAAAGCGCAATGCGGTGATAGGTGACCGAATCCCCGCCTTTGGCATATTCAAAAGAATTTAGCTAGTAAGGTGCCGAGCCCTCACCTTTCATTCTCCATCGAGCTTACATAACAATCGTCAGACATCGTGCAAAAGAGCTTTATCACCTAAAATCTATAGAAAATCGGAGCTTTAGGTAGCGTATGTGACACATGACGGATCTGTTCATGGATTCATCAGATATAGCCATTAATTGCATTTTAATATGCTGTTCGTGAGGATTTCTCCACATAGACTAAAGTAACGGTTAGTTTCTGTTGGGTGGGGAACTAAACGTTCAAGTTTCTATGACAACGTTTTCTAGATGTGGTGCTAGTTTTATTGTGTATCCATTGAAGGCGTCTATATAGTGCCGTGGTAGTGAACACAATGACGTTTCAGTGGAAGCATGTGAATGTCATGTGGTCGTCACTTCAAATCTTGGCAATATGTGATAGCAAGCAGCTTAGTTAGGACAAGAAACGGAAAAAAACACATAAAAAAAGAAATTATAAACAACAATAGCGAACTTTATATTATCGATATCACATCTGCAGCCACTACTTCTACGCAGCCAACTCACTGACCAAGGTGTCGCCAACTACCACCAGTAACGATAGCGATAGTTGTATCGGTAATATGGGTATCCAAATCCACCTGTCCACATTTGTTCTTGATTTGGATCTTCATCATTTTCACTAGCACCACGAACATGTACTGTTCCAGCTTGTTTGTCGACCTTAAAGCGGTCATTCTGCGTGAGAAGAACGTTGCTGTCACTCACGGCGATGTTGTTATCGACGACTGCATTGTTTTTATTCACAAGCGCCGTTGCATCAGTGAGAACGTTTTTGGGAGTGTCCGATTGTCCTAAGCGAGGTTGTTGTGCGTGCATCCTTGGGGTTTCTGCAGCATCCGTGATTGCCACTTGACTATGAGTCGAAGCAATAGCTGCCGCAAGAGAAATGACACCACATAATTTGTTCATTTTGATCTAAAGCTAGTTGCAGAATGAATTACTGCCAAATGATCCAATTCAAACAATATCGTCATTTCGCTAGGTCATTTCTTGGATTTCATTGGAAATATTATAAGAAACTTCGTACACAAGTTTGTATGGGAATGTTCTGAGAAAGCATGTTTATAGTTTCTACATGTGGTACTAATTTATAGTGTATCCATTGAAGGCGTCTATATAGTGCCGTGGTAGTCAACACAATGACGTTTCAGTGGAAGCATGTGAATGTCATGTGGTCGTCACTCCAAATCTTGGCAATATGTGATAGCAAGCAGCTTAGTTAGGACAAGAAACGGAAAAAAACACATAAAAAAAGAAATTATAAACAACAATAGCGAACTTTATATTATCGATATCACATCTGCAGCCACTACTTCTACGCAGCCAACTCACTGACCAAGGTGTCGCCAACTACCACCAGTAACGATAGCGATAGTTGTATCGGTAATATGGGTATCCAAATCCACCTGTCCACATTTGTTCTTGATTTGGATCTTCATCATTTTCACTAGCACCACGAACATGTACTGTTCCAGCTTGTTTGTCGACCTTAAAGCGGTCATTCTGCGTGAGAAGAACGTTGCTGTCACTCACGGCGATGTTGTTATCGACGACTGCATTGTTTTTATTCACAAGCGCCGTTGCATCAGTGAGAACGTTTTTGGGAGTGTCCGATTGTCCTAAGCGAGGTTGTTGTGCGTGCATCCTTGGGGTTTCTGCAGCATCCGTGATTGCCACTTGACTATGAGTCGAAGCAATAGCTGCCGCAAGAGAAATGACACCACATAATTTGTTCATTTTGATCTATAGCTAGTTGCAGAATGAATTACTGCCAAATGATCCAATTCAAACAATATCGTCATTTCGCTAGGTCATTTCTTGGATTTCATTGGAAATATTATAAGAAACTTCGTACACAAGTTTGTATGGGAATGTTCTGAGAAAGCATGTTTATAGTTTCTACATGTGGTACTAATTTATAGTGTATCCATTGAAGGCGTCTATATAGTGCCGTGGTAGTCAACACAATGACGTTTCAGTGGAAGCATGTGAATGTCATGTGGTCGTCACTCCAAATCTTGGCAATATGTGATAGCAAGCAGCTTAGTTAGGACAAGAAACGGAAAAAAACACATAAAAAAAGAAATTATAAACAACAATAGCGAACTTTATATTATCGATATCACATCTGCAGCCACTACTTCTACGCAGCCAACTCACTGACCAAGGTGTCGCCAACTACCACCAGTAACGATAGCGATAGTTGTATCGGTAATATGGGTATCCAAATCCACCTGTCCACATTTGTTCTTGATTTGGATCTTCATCATTTTCACTAGCACCACGAACATGTACTGTTCCAGCTTGTTTGTCGACCTTAAAGCGGTCATTCTGCGTGAGAAGAACGTTGCTGTCACTCACGGCGATGTTGTTATCGACGACTGCATTGTTTTTATTCACAAGCGCCGTTGCATCAGTGAGAACGTTTTTGGGAGTGTCCGATTGTCCTAAGCGAGGTTGTTGTGCGTGCATCCTTGGGGTTTCTGCAGCATCCGTGATTGCCACTTGACTATGAGTCGAAGCAATAGCTGCCGCAAGAGAAATGACACCACATAATTTGTTCATTTTGATATAAAGCTAGTTGCAGAATGAATTACTGCCAAATGATCCAATTCAAACAATATCGTCATTTCGCTAGGTCATTTCCTGGATTTCACCGGAAATATTGTAAGAAACTTCGTACACAAGTTTGTATGGGAATGTTCTGAGAAAGCATGTTTATAGTTTCTACATGTGGTACTAATTTATAGTGTATCCATTGAAGGCGTCTATATAGTGCCGTGGTAGTCAACACAATGACGTTTCAGTGGAAGCATGTGAATGTCATGTGGTCGTCACTCCAAATCTTGGCAATATGTGATAGCAAGCAGCTTAGTTAGGACAAGAAACGGAAAAAAACACATAAAAAAAGAAATTATAAACAACAATAGCGAACTTTATATTATCGATATCACATCTGCAGCCACTACTTCTACGCAGCCAACTCACTGACCAAGGTGTCGCCAACTACCACCAGTAACGATAGCGATAGTTGTATCGGTAATATGGGTATCCAAATCCACCTGTCCACATTTGTTCTTGATTTGGATCTTCATCATTTTCACTAGCACCACGAACATGTACTGTTCCAGCTTGTTTGTCGACCTTAAAGCGGTCATTCTGCGTGAGAAGAACGTTGCTGTCACTCACGGCGATGTTGTTATCGACGACTGCATTGTTTTTATTCACAAGCGCCGTTGCATCAGTGAGAACGTTTTTGGGAGTGTCCGATTGTCCTAAGCGAGGTTGTTGTGCGTGCATCCTTGGGGTTTCTGCAGCATCCGTGATTGCCACTTGACTATGAGTCGAAGCAATAGCTGCCGCAAGAGAAATGAAACCACATAATTTGTTCATTTTGATATAAAGCTAATTGCACAATGAAATACTGCCAAATGATCCAATTCAAACAAAACCGTCATTTCGCTAGGTCATTTCTTGGATTTCAAAGTATTATAAGAAACTTCGTACACAGGTTTGTATGGGAATGCTCTGAGAAAGCATGTTAACAGTTTCTACATGTGGTACTAATTTATAGTGTATCCATTGAAGGCGTCTATATAGTGCCGTGGTAGTGAACACAATGACATTTCAGTGGAAGCATGTGAATGTCATGTGATCGTCACTCCAAATCTTGGCAATATGTGATACCAAGCAGCTGAGTTAGGACAAGAAACGGAAAAAAACACATAAAAAAAGAAATTATAAACAACAATAGCGAACTTTATATTATCGATATCACATCTGCAGCCACTACTTCTACGCAGCCAACTCACTGACCAAGGTGTCGCCAACTACCACCAGTAACGATAGCGATAGTTGTATCGGTAATATGGGTATCCAAATCCACCTGTCCACATTTGTTCTTGATTTGGATCTTCATCATTTTCACTAGCACCACGAACATGTACTGTTCCAGCTTGTTTGTCGACCTTAAAGCGGTCATTCTGCGTGAGAAGAACGTTGCTGTCACTCACGGCGATGTTGTTATCGACGACTGCATTGTTTTTATTCACAAGCGCCGTTGCATCAGTGAGAACGTTTTTGGGAGTGTCCGATTGTCCTAAGCGAGGTTGTTGTGCGTGCATCCTTGGGGTTTCTGCAGCATCCGTGATTGCCACTTGACTATGAGTCGAAGCAATAGCTGCCGCAAGAGAAATGACACCACATAATTTGTTCATTTTGATATAAAGCTAGTTGCAGAATGAATTACTGCCAAATGATCCAATTCAAACAATATCGTCATTTCGCTAGGTCATTTCTTGGATTTCAAAGTATTATAAGAAACTTCGTACACAGGTTTGTATGGGAATGCTCTGAGAAAGCATGTTAACAGTTTCTACATGTGGTACTAATTTATAGTGTATCCATTGAAGGCGTCTATATAGTGCCGTGGTAGTGAACACAATGACGTTTCAGTGGAAGCATGTGAATGTCATGTGATCGTCACTCCAAATCTTGGCAATATGTGATAGCAAGCAGCTGAGTTAGGACAAGAAACGGAAAAAAACACATAAAAAAAGAAATTATAAACAACAATAGCGAACTTTATATTATCGATATCACATCTGCAGCGACTACTTCTACGCAGCCAACTCACTGACCAAGGTGTCGCCAACTACCACCAGTAACGATAGCGATAGTTGTATCGGTAATATGGGTATCCAAATCCACCTGTCCACATTTGTTCTTGATTTGGATCTTCATCATTTTCACTAGCACCACGAACATGTACTGTTCCAGCTTGTTTGTCGACCTTAAAGCGGTCATTCTGCGTGAGAAGAACGTTGCTGTCACTCACGGCGATGTTGTTATCGACGACTGCATTGTTTTTATTCACAAGCGCCGTTGCATCAGTGAGAACGTTTTTGGGAGTGTCCGATTGTCCTAAGCGAGGTTGTTGTGCGTGCATCCTTGGGGTTTCTGCAGCATCCGTGATTGCCACTTGACTATGAGTCGAAGCAATAGCTGCCGCAAGAGAAATGACACCACATAATTTGTTCATTTTGATAAAGCTAGTTGCAGAATGAAATACTGCCAAATGATCCAATTCAAACAAAACCGTCATTTCGCTAGGTCATTTCCTGGATTTCATCGGAAATATTATAAGAAACTTCGTACACAAGTTTGTATGGGAATGTTCTAAGAAAGCATGTTTATAGTTTCTACATGTGGTGCTAGTTTTATTGTGTATCCATTCAGGGTGTCTATATAGTGCCGTGGTAGTGAACACAATGACGTTTCAGTGGAAGCATGTGAATGTCATGTGATCGTCACTCCAAATCTTGGCAATAGTGATAGCAAGCAGCTGAGTTAGGACAAGAAACGGAAAAAAACACATAAAAAAAGAAATTATAAACAACAATAGCGAACTTTATATTATCGATATCACATCTGCAGCCACTACTTCTACGCAGCCAACTCACTGACCAAGGTGTCACCAACTACCACCAGTAACGATAGCGATAGTTGTATCGGTAATATGGGTATCCAAATCCACCTGTCCACATTTGTTCTTGATTTGGATCTTCATCATTTTCACTAGCACCACGAACATGTACTGTTCCAGCTTGTTTGTCGACCTTAAAGCGGTCATTCTGCGTGAGAAGAACGTTGCTGTCACTCACGGCGATGTTGTTATCGACGAATGCACAAGCGCCGTTGCATCAGTGAGAACGTTTTTGGGAGTGTCCGATTGTCCTAAGCGAGGTTGTTGTGCGTGCATCCTTGGGGTTTCTGCAGCATCCGTGATTGCCACTTGACTATGAGTCGAAGCAATAGCTGCCGCAAGAGAAATGACACCACATAATTTGTTCATTTTGATCTAAAGCTAGTTGCAGAATGAATTACTGCCAAATGATCCAATTCAAACAATATCGTCATTTCGCTAGGTCATTTCCTGGATTTCATCGGAAATATTATAAGAAACTTCGTACACAAGTTTGTATGGGAATGTTCTAAGAAAGCATGTTTATAGTTTCTACATGTGGTGCTAGTTTTATTGTGTATCCATTCAGGGTGTCTATATAGTGCCGTGGTAGTGAACACAATGACGTTTCAGTGGAAGCATGTGAATGTCATGTGATCGTCACTCCAAATCTTGGCAATATGTGATAGCAAGCAGCTGAGTTAGGACAAGAAACGGAAAAAAACACATAAAAAAAGAAATTATAAACAACAATAGCGAACTTTATATTATCGATATCACATCTGCAGCCACTACTTCTACGCAGCCAACTCACTGACCAAGGTGTCGCCAACTACCACCAGTAACGATAGCGATAGTTGTATCGGTAATATGGGTATCCAAATCCACCTGTCCACATTTGTTCTTGATTTGGATCTTCATCATTTTCACTAGCACCACGAACATGTACTGTTCCAGCTTGTTTGTCGACCTTAAAGCGGTCATTCTGCGTGAGAAGAACGTTGCTGTCACTCACGGCGATGTTGTTATCGACGACTGCATTGTTTTTATTCACAAGCGCCGTTGCATCAGTGAGAACGTTTTTGGGAGTGTCCGATTGTCCTAAGCGAGGTTGTTGTGCGTGCATCCTTGGGGTTTCTGCAGCATCCGTGATTGCCACTTGACTATGAGTCGAAGCAATAGCTGCCGCAAGAGAAATGACACCACATAATTTGTTCATTTTGATCTAAAGCTAGTTGCAGAATGAATTACTGCCAAATGATCCAATTCAAACAATATCGTCATTTCGCTAGGTCATTTCTTGGATTTCATCGGAAATATTATAAGAAACTTCGTACACAAGTTTGTATGGGAATGTTCTGAGAAAGCATGTTAACAGTTTCTACATGTGGTACTAATTTATAGTGTATCCATTGAAGGCGTCTATATAGTGCCGTGGTAGTGAACACAATGACGTTTCAGTGGAAGCATGTGAATGTCATGTGATCGTCACTCCAAATCTTGGCAATATGTGATACCAAGCAGCTGAGTTAGGACAAGAAACGGAAAAAAACACATAAAAAAAGAAATTATAAACAACAATAGCGAACTTTATATTATCGATATCACATCTGCAGCCACTACTTCTACGCAGCCAACTCACTGACCAAGGTGTCGCCAACTACCACCAGTAACGATAGCGATAGTTGTATCGGTAATATGGGTATCCAAATCCACCTGTCCACATTTGTTCTTGATTTGGATCTTCATCATTTTCACTAGCACCACGAACATGTACTGTTCCAGCTTGTTTGTCGACCTTAAAGCGGTCATTCTGCGTGAGAAGAACGTTGCTGTCACTCACGGCGATGTTGTTATCGACGAATGCACAAGCGCCGTTGCATCAGTGAGAACGTTTTTGGGAGTGTCCGATTGTCCTAAGCGAGGTTGTTGTGCGTGCATCCTTGGGGTTTCTGCAGCATCCGTGATTGCCACTTGACTATGAGTCGAAGCAATAGCTGCCGCAAGAGAAATGAAACCACATAATTTGTTCATTTTGATATAAAGCTAGTTGCACAATGAAATACTGCCAAATGATCCAATTCAAACAAAACCGTCATTTCGCTAGGTCATTTCTTGGATTTCAAAGTATTATAAGAAACTTCGTACACAAGTTTGTATGGGAATGTTCTGAGAAAGCATGTTAACAGTTTCTACATGTGGTACTAATTTGAAGGCGTCTATATAGTGCCGTGGTAGTGAACACAATGACGTTTCAGTGGAAGCATGTGAATGTCATGTGATCGTCACTCCAAATCTTGGCAATATGTGATAGCAAGCAGCTTAGGACAAGAAACGGAAAAAAACACATAAAAAAAGAAATTATAAACAACAATAGCGAACTTTATATTATCGATATCACATCTGCAGCCACTACTTCTACGCAGCCAACTCACTGACCAAGGTGTCGCCAACTACCACCAGTAACGATAGCGATAGTTGTATCGGTAATATGGGTATCCAAATCCACCTGTCCACATTTGTTCTTGATTTGGATCTTCATCATTTTCACTAGCACCACGAACATGTACTGTTCCAGCTTGTTTGTCGACCTTAAAGCGGTCATTCTGCGTGAGAAGAACGTTGCTGTCACTCACGGCGATGTTGTTATCGACGACTGCATTGTTTTTATTCACAAGCGCCGTTGCATCAGTGAGAACGTTTTTGGGAGTGTCCGATTGTCCTAAGCGAGGTTGTTGTGCGTGCATCCTTGGGGTTTCTGCAGCATCCGTGATTGCCACTTGACTATGAGTCGAAGCAATAGCTGCCGCAAGAGAAATGAACCAAATAATTTGTTCATTTTGATATAAAGCTAATTGCACAATGAAATACTGCCAAATGATCCAATTCAAACAAAACCGTCATTTCGCTAGGTCATTTCTTGGATTTCAAAGTATTATAAGAAACTTCGTACACAGGTTTGTATGGGAATGCTCTGAGAAAGCATGTTAACAGTTTCTACATGTGGTACTAATTTATAGTGTATCCATTGAAGGCGTCTATATAGTGCCGTGGTAGTGAACACAATGACGTTTCAGTGGAAGCATGTGAATGTCATGTGATCGTCACTCCAAATCTTGGCAATATGTGATACCAAGCAGCTGAGTTAGGACAAGAAACGGAAAAAAACACATAAAAAAAGAAATTATAAACAACAATAGCGAACTTTATATTATCGATATCACATCTGCAGCCACTACTTCTACGCAGCCAACTCACTGACCAAGGTGTCGCCAACTACCACCAGTAACGATAGCGATAGTTGTATCGGTAATATGGGTATCCAAATCCACCTGTCCACATTTGTTCTTGATTTGGATCTTCATCATTTTCACTAGCACCACGAACATGTACTGTTCCAGCTTGTTTGTCGACCTTAAAGCGGTCATTCTGCGTGAGAAGAACGTTGCTGTCACTCACGGCGATGCTGTTATCGACGACTGCATTGTTTTTATTCACAAGCGCCGTTGCATCAGTGAGAACGTTTTTGGGAGTGTCCGATTGTCCTAAGCGAGGTTGTTGTGCGTGCATCCTTGGGGTTTCTGCAGCATCCGTGATTGCCACTTGACTATGAGTCGAAGCAATAGCTGCCGCAAGAGAAATGACACCACATAATTTGTTCATTTTGATCTAAAGCTAGTTGCAGAATGAATTACTGCCAAATGATCCAATTCAAACAATATCGTCATTTCGCTAGGTCATTTCTTGGATTTCAAAGTATTATAAGAAACTTCGTACACAGGTTTGTATGGGAATGCTCTGAGAAAGCATGTTAACAGTTTCTACATGTGGTACTAATTTATAGTGTATCCATTGAAGGCGTCTATATAGTGCCGTGGTAGTGAACACAATGACATTTCAGTGGAAGCATGTGAATGTCATGTGATCGTCACTCCAAATCTTGGCAATATGTGATACCAAGCAGCTGAGTTAGGACAAGAAACGGAAAAAAACACATAAAAAAAGAAATTATAAACAACAATAGCGAACTTTATATTATCGATATCACATCTGCAGCCACTACTTCTACGCAGCCAACTCACTGACCAAGGTGTCGCCAACTACCACCAGTAACGATAGCGATAGTTGTATCGGTAATATGGGTATCCAAATCCACCTGTCCACATTTGTTCTTGATTTGGATCTTCATCATTTTCACTAGCACCACGAACATGTACTGTTCCAGCTTGTTTGTCGACCTTAAAGCGGTCATTCTGCGTGAGAAGAACGTTGCTGTCACTCACGGCGATGCTGTTATCGACGACTGCATTGTTTTTATTCACAAGCGCCGTTGCATCAGTGAGAACGTTTTTGGGAGTGTCCGATTGTCCTAAGCGAGGTTGTTGTGCGTGCATCCTTGGGGTTTCTGCAGCATCCGTGATTGCCACTTGACTATGAGTCGAAGCAATAGCTGCCGCAAGAGAAATGACACCACATAATTTGTTCATTTTGATCTAAAGCTAGTTGCAGAATGAATTACTGCCAAATGATCCAATTCAAACAATATCGTCATTTCGCTAGGTCATTTCTTGGATTTCAAAGTATTATAAGAAACTTCGTACACAGGTTTGTATGGGAATGCTCTGAGAAAGCATGTTAACAGTTTCTACATGTGGTACTAATTTATAGTGTATCCATTGAAGGCGTCTATATAGTGCCGTGGTAGTGAACACAATGACATTTCAGTGGAAGCATGTGAATGTCATGTGATCGTCACTCCAAATCTTGGCAATATGTGATACCAAGCAGCTGAGTTAGGACAAGAAACGGAAAAAAACACATAAAAAAAGAAATTATAAACAACAATAGCGAACTTTATATTATCGATATCACATCTGCAGCCACTACTTCTACGCAGCCAACTCACTGATCAAGGTGTCGCCAACTACCACCAGTAACGATAGCGATAGTTGTATCGGTAATATGGGTATCCAAATCCACCTGTCCACATTTGTTCTTGATTTGGATCTTCATCATTTTCACTAGCACCACGAACATGTACTGTTCCAGCTTGTTTGTCGACCTTAAAGCGGTCATTCTGCGTGAGAAGAACGTTGCTGTCACTCACGGCGATGTTGTTATCGACGACTGCATTGTTTTTATTCACAAGCGCCGTTGCATCAGTGAGAACGTTTTTGGGAGTGTCCGATTGTCCTAAGCGAGGTTGTTGTGCGTGCATCCTTGGGGTTTCTGCAGCATCCGTGATTGCCACTTGACTATGAGTCGAAGCAATAGCTGCCGCAAGAGAAATGACACCACATAATTTGTTCATTTTGATCTAAAGCTAGTTGCAGAATGAATTACTGCCAAATGATCCAATTCAAACAATATCGTCATTTCGCTAGGTCATTTCTTGGATTTCAAAGTATTATAAGAAACTTCGTACACAGGTTTGTATGGGAATGCTCTGAGAAAGCATGTTAACAGTTTCTACATGTGGTACTAATTTATAGTGTATCCATTGAAGGCGTCTATATAGTGCCGTGGTAGTGAACACAATGACATTTCAGTGGAAGCATGTGAATGTCATGTGATCGTCACTCCAAATCTTGGCAATATGTGATAGCAAGCAGCTTAGTTAGGACAAGAAACGGAAAAAAACACATAAAAAAAGAAATTATAAACAACAATAGCGAACTTTATATTATCGATATCACATCTGCAGCCACTACTTCTACGCAGCCAACTCACTGACCAAGGTGTGGCCAACTACCACCAGTAACGATAGCGATAGTTGTATCGGTAATATGGGTATCCAAATCCACCTGTCCACATTTGTTCTTGATTTGGATCTTCATCATTTTCACTAGCACCACGAACATGTACTGTTCCAGCTTGTTTGTCGACCTTAAAGCGGTCATTCTGCGTGAGAAGAACGTTGCTGTCACTCACGGCGATGTTGTTATCGACGACTGCATTGTTTTTATTCACAAGCGCCGTTGCATCAGTGAGAACGTTTTTGGGAGTGTCCGATTGTCCTAAGCGAGGTTGTTGTGCGTGCATCCTTGGGGTTTCTGCAGCATCCGTGATTGCCACTTGACTATGAGTCGAAGCAATAGCTGCCGCAAGAGAAATGACACCACATAATTTGTTCATTTTGATATAAAGCTAGTTGCAGAATGAATTACTGCCAAATGATCCAATTCAAACAATATCGTCATTTCGCTAGGTCATTTCCTGGATTTCATCGGAAATATTATAAGAAACTTCGTACACAAGTTTGTATGGGAATGTTCTAAGAAAGCATGTTTATAGTTTCTACATGTGGTACTAATTTATAGTGTATCCATTGAAGGCGTCTATATAGTGCCGTGGTAGTCAACACAATGACGTTTCAGTGGAAGCATGTGAATGTCATGTGATCGTCACTCCAAATCTTGGCAATATGTGATAGCAAGCAGCTGAGTTAGGACAAGAAACGGAAAAAAACACATAAAAAAAGAAATTATAAACAACAATAGCGAACTTTATATTATCGATATCACATCTGCAGCCACTACTTCTACGCAGCCAACTCACTGACCAAGGTGTCGCCAACTACCACCAGTAACGATAGCGATAGTTGTATCGGTAATATGGGTATCCAAATCCACCTGTCCACATTTGTTCTTGATTTGGATCTTCATCATTTTCACTAGCACCACGAACATGTACTGTTCCAGCTTGTTTGTCGACCTTAAAGCGGTCATTCTGCGTGAGAAGAACGTTGCTGTCACTCACGGCGATGTTGTTATCGACGACTGCATTGTTTTTATTCACAAGCGCCGTTGCATCAGTGAGAACGTTTTTGGGAGTGTCCGATTGTCCTAAGCGAGGTTGTTGTGCGTGCATCCTTGGGGTTTCTGCAGCATCCGTGATTGCCACTTGACTATGAGTCGAAGCAATAGCTGCCGCAAGAGAAATGAAACCAAATAATTTGTTCATTTTGATATAAAGCTAATTGCACAATGAAATACTGCCAAATGATCCAATTCAAACAAAACCGTCATTTCGCTAGGTCATTTCTTGGATTTCAAAGTATTATAAGAAACTTCGTACACAGGTTTGTATGGGAATGCTCTGAGAAAGCATGTTAACAGTTTCTACATGTGGTACTAATTTATAGTGTATCCATTGAAGGCGTCTATATAGTGCCGTGGTAGTGAACACAATGACATTTCAGTGGAAGCATGTGAATGTCATGTGATCGTCACTCCAAATCTTGGCAATATGTGATACCAAGCAGCTGAGTTAGGACAAGAAACGGAAAAAAACACATAAAAAAAGAAATTATAAACAACAATAGCGAACTTTATATTATCGATATCACATCTGCAGCCACTACTTCTACGCAGCCAACTCACTGATCAAGGTGTCGCCAACTACCACCAGTAACGATAGCGATAGTTGTATCGGTAATATGGGTATCCAAATCCACCTGTCCACATTTGTTCTTGATTTGGATCTTCATCATTTTCACTAGCACCACGAACATGTACTGTTCCAGCTTGTTTGTCGACCTTAAAGCGGTCATTCTGCGTGAGAAGAACGTTGCTGTCACTCACGGCGATGTTGTTATCGACGACTGCATTGTTTTTATTCACAAGCGCCGTTGCATCAGTGAGAACGTTTTTGGGAGTGTCCGATTGTCCTAAGCGAGGTTGTTGTGCGTGCATGCTTGGGGTTTCTGCAGCATCCATGATTGCCACTTGACTATGAGTCGAAGCAATAGATGCCGCAAGAGAAATGACACCACATAATTTGTTCATTTTGATCTAAAGCTAGTTGCAGAATGAATTACTGCCAAATGATCCAATTCAAACAATATCGTCATTTCGCTAGGTCATTTCTTGGATTTCATCGGAAATATTATAAGAAACTTCGTACACAAGTTTGTATGGGAATGTTCTAAGAAAGCATGTTTATAGTTTCTACATGTGGTACTAATTTATAGTGTATCCATTCAGGGCGTCTATATAGTGCCGTGGTAGTGAACACAATGACGTTTCAGTGGAAGCATGTGAATGTCATGTGATCGTCACTCCAAATCTTGGCAATATGTGATAGCAAGCAGCTGAGTTAGGACAAGAAACGGAAAAAAACACATAAAAAAAGAAATTATAAACAACAATAGCGAACTTTATATTATCGATATCACATCTGCAGCGACTACTTCTACGCAGCCAACTCACTGACCAAGGTGTGGCCAACTACCACCAGTAACGATAGCGATAGTTGTATCGGTAATATGGGTATCCAAATCCACCTGTCCACATTTGTTCTTGATTTGGATCTTCATCATTTTCACTAGCACCACGAACATGTACTGTTCCAGCTTGTTTGTCGACCTTAAAGCGGTCATTCTGCGTGAGAAGAACGTTGCTGTCACTCACGGCGATGTTGTTATCGACGAATGCACAAGCGCCGTTGCATCAGTGAGAACGTTTTTGGGAGTGTCCGATTGTCCTAAGCGAGGTTGTTGTGCGTGCATCCTTGGGGTTTCTGCAGCATCCGTGATTGCCACTTGACTATGAGTCGAAGCAATAGCTGCCGCAAGAGAAATGACACCACATAATTTGTTCATTTTGATCTAAAGCTAGTTGCAGAATGAATTACTGCCAAATGATCCAATTCAAACAATATCGTCATTTCGCTAGGTCATTTCCTGGATTTCATCGGAAATATTATAAGAAACTTCGTACACAAGTTTGTATGGGAATGTTCTAAGAAAGCATGTTTATAGTTTCTACATGTGGTGCTAGTTTTATTGTGTATCCATTCAGGGTGTCTATATAGTGCCGTGGTAGTGAACACAATGACGTTTCAGTGGAAGCATGTGAATGTCATGTGATCGTCACTCCAAATCTTGGCAATAGTGATAGCAAGCAGCTGAGTTAGGACAAGAAACGGAAAAAAACACATAAAAAAAGAAATTATAAACAACAATAGCGAACTTTATATTATCGATATCACATCTGCAGCGACTACTTCTACGCAGCCAACTCACTGACCAAGGTGTCACCAACTACCACCAGTAACGATAGCGATAGTTGTATCGGTAATATGGGTATCCAAATCCACCTGTCCACATTTGTTCTTGATTTGGATCTTCATCATTTTCACTAGCACCACGAACATATACTGTTCCAGCTTGTTTGTCGACCTTAAAGCGGTCATTCTGCGTGAGAAGAACGTTGCTGTCACTCACGGCGATGTTGTTATCGACGACTGCATTGTTTTTATTCACAAGCGCCGTTGCATCAGTGAGAACGTTTTTGGGAGTGTCCGATTGTCCTAAGCGAGGTTGTTGTGCGTGCATCCTTGGGGTTTCTGCAGCATCCGTGATTGCCACTTGACTATGAGTCGAAGCAATAGCTGCCGCAAGAGAAATGACACCACATAATTTGTTCATTTTGATCTAAAGCTAATTGCAGAATGAATTACTGCCAAATGATCCAATTCAAACAATATCGTCATTTCGCTAGGTCATTTCTTGGATTTCATCGGAAATATTATAAGAAACTTCGTACACAAGTTTGTATGGGAATGTTCTGAGAAAGCATGTTAACAGTTTCTACATGTGGTACTAATTTATAGTGTATCCATTGAAGGCGTCTATATAGTGCCGTGGTAGTGAACACAATGACGTTTCAGTGGAAGCATGTGAATGTCATGTGATCGTCACTCCAAATCTTGGCAATATGTGATACCAAGCAGCTGAGTTAGGACAAGAAACGGAAAAAAACACATAAAAAAAGAAATTATAAACAACAATAGCGAACTTTATATTATCGATATCACATCTGCAGCCACTACTTCTACGCAGCCAACTCACTGACCAAGGTGTCGCCAACTACCACCAGTAACGATAGCGATAGTTGTATCGGTAATATGGGTATCCAAATCCACCTGTCCACATTTGTTCTTGATTTGGATCTTCATCATTTTCACTAGCACCACGAACATGTACTGTTCCAGCTTGTTTGTCGACCTTAAAGCGGTCATTCTGCGTGAGAAGAACGTTGCTGTCACTCACGGCGATGTTGTTATCGACGAATGCACAAGCGCCGTTGCATCAGTGAGAACGTTTTTGGGAGTGTCCGATTGTCCTAAGCGAGGTTGTTGTGCGTGCATCCTTGGGGTTTCTGCAGCATCCGTGATTGCCACTTGACTATGAGTCGAAGCAATAGCTGCCGCAAGAGAAATGAAACCACATAATTTGTTCATTTTGATATAAAGCTAGTTGCACAATGAAATACTGCCAAATGATCCAATTCAAACAAAACCGTCATTTCGCTAGGTCATTTCTTGGATTTCAAAGTATTATAAGAAACTTCGTACACAAGTTTGTATGGGAATGTTCTGAGAAAGCATGTTAACAGTTTCTACATGTGGTACTAATTTGAAGGCGTCTATATAGTGCCGTGGTAGTGAACACAATGACGTTTCAGTGGAAGCATGTGAATGTCATGTGATCGTCACTCCAAATCTTGGCAATATGTGATAGCAAGCAGCTTAGTTAGGACAAGAAACGGAAAAAAACACATAAAAAAAGAAATTATAAACAACAATAGCGAACTTTATATTATCGATATCACATCTGCAGCCACTACTTCTACGCAGCCAACTCACTGACCAAGGTGTCGCCAACTACCACCAGTAACGATAGCGATAGTTGTATCGGTAATATGGGTATCCAAATCCACCTGTCCACATTTGTTCTTGATTTGGATCTTCATCATTTTCACTAGCACCACGAACATGTACTGTTCCAGCTTGTTTGTCGACCTTAAAGCGGTCATTCTGCGTGAGAAGAACGTTGCTGTCACTCACGGCGATGTTGTTATCGACGACTGCATTGTTTTTATTCACAAGCGCCGTTGCATCAGTGAGAACGTTTTTGGGAGTGTCCGATTGTCCTAAGCGAGGTTGTTGTGCGTGCATGCTTGGGGTTTCTGCAGCATCCATGATTGCCACTTGACTATGAGTCGAAGCAATAGATGCCGCAAGAGAAATGACACCACATAATTTGTTCATTTTGATCTAAAGCTAGTTGCAGAATGAATTACTGCCAAATGATCCAATTCAAACAATATCGTCATTTCGCTAGGTCATTTCTTGGATTTCATCGGAAATATTATAAGAAACTTCGTACACAAGTTTGTATGGGAATGTTCTAAGAAAGCATGTTTATAGTTTCTACATGTGGTACTAATTTATAGTGTATCCATTCAGGGCGTCTATATAGTGCCGTGGTAGTGAACACAATGACGTTTCAGTGGAAGCATGTGAATGTCATGTGATCGTCACTCCAAATCTTGGCAATATGTGATAGCAAGCAGCTGAGTTAGGACAAGAAACGGAAAAAAACACATAAAAAAAGAAATTATAAACAACAATAGCGAACTTTATATTATCGATATCACATCTGCAGCGACTACTTCTACGCAGCCAACTCACTGACCAAGGTGTGGCCAACTACCACCAGTAACGATAGCGATAGTTGTATCGGTAATATGGGTATCCAAATCCACCTGTCCACATTTGTTCTTGATTTGGATCTTCATCATTTTCACTAGCACCACGAACATGTACTGTTCCAGCTTGTTTGTCGACCTTAAAGCGGTCATTCTGCGTGAGAAGAACGTTGCTGTCACTCACGGCGATGTTGTTATCGACGACTGCATTGTTTTTATTCACAAGCGCCGTTGCATCAGTGAGAACGTTTTTGGGAGTGTCCGATTGTCCTAAGCGAGGTTGTTGTGCGTGCATCCTTGGGGTTTCTGCAGCATCCGTGATTGCCACTTGACTATGAGTCGAAGCAATAGCTGCCGCAAGAGAAATGACACCACATAATTTGTTCATTTTGATATAAAGCTAGTTGCAGAATGAAATACTGCCAAATGATCCAATTCAAACAAAACCGTCATTTCGCTAGGTCATTTCCTGGATTTCATCGGAAATATTATAAGAAACTTCGTACACAAGTTTGTATGGGAATGTTCTAAGAAAGCATGTTTATAGTTTCTACATGTG
The DNA here is from genome assembly GCA_905220665.1 of Albugo candida. NCBI lineage: Eukaryota > Oomycota > Peronosporomycetes > Albuginales > Albuginaceae > Albugo > Albugo candida. Next base: position 225,776 of record CAJNAR010000148.1, on the reverse strand, counting down.
GTGCTAGTTTTATTGTGTATCCATTCAGGGTGTCTATATAGTGCCGTGGTAGTGAACACAATGACGTTTCAGTGGAAGCATGTGAATGTCATGTGATCGTCACTCCAAATCTTGGCAATAGTGATAGCAAGCAGCTGAGTTAGGACAAGAAACGGAAAAAAACACATAAAAAAAGAAATTATAAACAACAATAGCGAACTTTATATTATCGATATCACATCTGCAGCCACTACTTCTACGCAGCCAACTCACTGACCAAGTGTTATATCACTTCAGATCTGATACAAACTGAGGAATGGCAATACCACGTAAAGCACCTCAGTATCTACTTCAGAATATGATATTTTCATAATGTGGGCATTTTGGAATGCTACACAGACTCCGATGCATTTACAAGTACACTACCCTTATATTTGTTGATGCAATTTATGCCAGTTTTTGGCAATAGTGTGATTACAAACGCCTTTTTGCATTACTTCCTAGAGTAGTAAACTCACAGATATTACATCGTACATGCCAAGCAAAATGTGCTTTCAGCAATTGCAACTTATTTGCGACTGACGAGAAGTATAAATTCTTCGTTTAGTGTTCAAAGCAAGCACTTTGGTGACTCCACTAGTTCAACTTCAAATAGTGATAGTTGCTACAAGACGGCTTCGTCATATGCTTGGATCAATCCCTGCTGACGTCCTATATATCTTCAGCGTTACAGATAAGGGAGCAGTTGTTTCGTTCTCTTCTATGGTCTAATGAGGAGAGCGGTATAAAAGGCCGAGGATCAAGACTTCTAGTTGAACGTCTGATCATTTACAATTTATCAACTTAATGCCTATTGCTTCATACAGGGCTTAAGAGTGCTAGCGTCCAGTGCGATTTCATCTTTTGGATCCATGGGAAAATTACATCAATAAGACTAAGAAGCATGTTTCGAAAAGTGAGATTGATGCCTAATCTGTCAAATACTTCGTTTCATTCATAATGCCTATTCATCGTTATGCAAGGATATAAAATTTCTTTCATAACATCCATCCTGTTCGCTGCATATATCGGAGGAAGAAGATAGTTCAATCAATTGAATCAAACAATTGAAGGGCTCTCACGAAATGCGCATGCTTTTTTCCATCTCGTGTATGCTCCGACATTATCTCTAATTGTGTTACACGATGCGGATATGCATGCCTTTACTAACAGGGAAGCTTCGTACTCTCATCTGATACGTGTTGTGATAAACAGATTGTGGTGCGGAAAAAGTCTCTCCGCCTCTTGATTCCGCGATGTTGGAATGCAGTAGGATTTATTAGGGAACATGCATTACTTCGAAAGGAACAGGTGCATGACAAAAAAAGGAGCATAGAGACGATACGAGCATCACCTTTCTGAGGAAGAAGGATTCGGCATTTTCGAAGAATGCAGGAACTTTGATGAGTGTAGGCCTTGACGATGTATCTCTGGCGAGCTTTGTCAAGCGCATTACAGGAAGTGGTACAATTTCTTCTTTTTCCATCCATAAAGCATGGGCGATTTGACCATGAGATCTGATAGCCGATTTTTTTGCCTCAAGTAATTCACGCTGTGAACCTCATACCTATAACGGTACTGATATATATCGATGCATATCAGCCAACCGGAAACTTAATACTCTAACACTACCCACATATTTCAACATCAACCACGCCACAAGACCTATTGTAGTCATGATATCCTATGATACTGTCAACTCAGTAGTGCTGCTTTCGGGCTTGTCGTTGCCGCTCGACTAAGACTTTTCATCTCCTGCGCAGCACAAATGAAGCCTGAAATAGCACATCGCGCAAAACATTAACATGAACAATTCTTGACTAATCTCTACGTTTGTCGGAAAAAAGTGCCGTTCCATGATCAGATCTTTTTGACCAAATGATGTGGTCGGTAGGCGGAATGCAAGTTGTACTTAGAACATAATGCGTTTTTTCCAGTGCAACAGTCTCAATATGATGATTGTGGCATCCGCAGACATACATTTTCTATTTCGCCACTTTCACGTACACATACACGAGCATTTAGTGCGTTCACTACAAGCTTTGGTTCCCCGATTCATCAGGACTAATTATACCATGTCATGGCCGACCACTTAGTTTATAATGGCACATGGTCAGTGTCTCGGTAAAACGTGAACAGGCATCAATGGAAGTAAGCTGAAGTCAAATCGTATTATTCTCGGCAGACTTGAGCTTTGTGCAAATGCTTGTGACGAATAGGTCTGACGCGTTCGAAAGAATGCTTATTTTATAAAGAACGAACATTCTTTCCAAGCACAAGGCCCGCTGCATTAACGCCCAGAACCGTGTACATAAGCCTCCGATTTTCGAAAATTCCAGCGAAGTATATGTTTCTGACTCGCGGACGGAAGCATTGATCTACTCCTGTGCGACTACAGGCAAATGCCAGTCACCTAGATAGTCTGCACTTAGGTGGTATAGTAATATACTCTACTTTTCTCCTTTTTTAAAACGTATGATATGTGCAGCTTCATCAGCTTTTCTGTCTGCCTTTCAAGAATCACTATTCGATTTCAGGGTCATACACGCGAATAAAATGGTACTATCATCTCATGGTTTTAGGTTTGGTTCAATATATCAAACAATCTCTCTGTAGCACCTGTGTCGTAGAGCTGAATCACATCCTCTATCAGTAGATTCGTTTCTAAGCAACCGTTCCCTTATCGGATACATGACAACTTGACTATTCCAGGCCATGATCCGATTCATACGTTGCTTCCTCATTCACTGTTTAAGTTCTCTATGTTTCTTCTTCCTTGTACATCAGGTATTTCGAACCAGTACCTCAGCCTCTCCACTTTATACTAAACGTTTGCAGCGGACAAAATCAGAAGAAGGAATGTCGTTTGTGGTTGTGCATGTTCTTGAGTACTATCACACAGCAACGTTGCTTGATCAATCATGCCGCAGAATCAATGTATAAGTGATTGCTGGGTAGTAACAAGCGCGGTTATTATGTACTAGCTCGACTTCTCTGCAAACACTTTGTTAGGTTGCTGCTATTTTTTGTGGCAGAAGTCTTTTGCTAAGTCTTTTATTTGATTCAGCTGAGCTGACCCTAATAGCCGTTCTATACATAATCTCTGATACCCATCAATTGTTGAGAAGACAGTTATAGCGGTTCAGATGACCTTGTAGTGGTGTCGCTTCAACACACTTGCTTAGTTCTCGAGTCAACCAAGCACTTTTTCATCCCAACCCGCTGTCCATACATATTCTTCATTGTTGCATTTTTCTAAAAAACAAATTCTTCGTAGCCATGCGTCTCCATCTCGGTAATAGACGTAGCTAAAAAAGACTTACGAAATAATCAGTTTTGATTGTAACCTTGCCTAGAATAACATCACCTGCGTACTCTAAATACAGTAGGAGCTTCAAAATGAAGTTGTTTCTCGAAGTGACATTCACTGCTGCTGCTTGTCTTTATATCACTATATGACATCCCGAAAGCACAGCATGATGCCCCGATTCGTCGAATTGTACATTTTGAATGCCTATTTACATCAAGAAGAGGTGTTCGAACAGAATTTGAAAGTCTTTGCTGATCGCGTGAATACGTTACACCTAGTTGTTTTCTTCTGATAGAGCATAAATCGCTCAATAATTGTGCCCCTATCGTAGCCTCACTACACAGCATTTTGTACTTGAGTAAAACGGTAGATCAAATGATGCCCGAGGGCATCGACATTCACATACTTCTATTATTCTGGTCGTTGTGCGCGCTCCCTCTAAGTCTATCGCAGCGTTGCTGGACATTCAACAGCTTATGAGCCTAACGGGGGACTTCTCGCGTGAATACGCAGATGATAAGAATATTGCGTTACCAACCGTGGACGCTCCCGGCCAAGTAAGTGCCTGTGAGAGTGAACCGTTTTCAGAGAGATGCGAGCGAGACAAAATGAAGCGGTCAAGGTGGGAATAACAAGACCTTATCAGAGGACTGGTTGATCGGCTGGATCGACTTATAAGTTAACAGATGGAGCTCCGCACGGAAGTTGCCGAACAATCCAGGAGCAGGTGTCCGAAGATCATCCGACGACCACAGGATTGAGCCCAAGCATGTTTAAATCTACTTTGGGAGGAGGCTTGCGTATGCATCTTGACTCGCTGACTGGAAAGCCGGAAAGAGAGGCAAACAGGAGAGAAACACCAAATGCTGTGCCACATGAATACTTCGCTAAGCACCAGCATGACTACGGGGTTTTAAAAAAAAATTATAAAAAATAAATAAAAAAATAAAAAATAAATTTCAAAAAAAAAAAAATCAGAATCGACATGGGCAGCCACGTCATGATCATGGAGCTGGTTCGGCCCCTGTCATGGTACAATTCGAAGGAAACCAGAGAGCAAGAGGAGTTTTCGCTTGCCCAGAGCAAGAAACAAATAGCTAAAGATTCGCCCTTTTAATTATACCAGGGTTTGAGATCCGGATTTCTGAAGTAGGGGAAGACGTTTTGAAAGGCAAATAGTTCTGGCACAGTCTGCTTGTGGTTTCTATCGGCTTGAAGATGTGAAGGTAGATGGTATGGTTGAAAGTTACTTTGATAAGCAAATCGACGTCTGGTGAAACCGCAATGCTACACTAAAGTACGTTATGGAGCGTATGATTCAGGCGTTTAGAGTGAATATTACGCCAACACAGCCAATGAATTTTTTTACGCGCCCAAACGATCGTGGACAGAACAGCTTATGTATCTAAACGCCGTAGCAGAGGCTTCCAGCGGATATTCTGACTACATGATGCTAAACAACATTGTTCAGTACGCACCACAAGACATGAGAGTTGCTCTGATGGTGAAAGGCGATCATCAAAGAACATATTAATTACAGCAAGCGGAAGAACTTGCACATTTTGCGCAATCTTGGGAGTCATGGATGCCAAACAAGCGCATTGAGAAGAGATTGTTGAACACGTTCATGATTGTCAAGTTGTGCAGGACGGGAGTCAGGTAGGAGAAGCAAGCACCCCAAAAATGCTTATGTTGAGCAAACGCAACATCGGCGTTTCAAGAAACACAGGCGATATTTTCTGTGTGGTAACCCGGGTCAAGTCATGGAAATTGTCACACCAAAGAATCTCATCAAAACAAAGACTCAGACTTAACATTGGCTATACCGGACCTGCAGGATGAACATGGTGGCATCTGGATTTTGGACAGCGGGAGTAGCAGACATTTTATCAGCAATGAAAACTGGCTCGATGATTGAAGACGCTGTTGTAACGTGTGCGCAGCCGGATGGAAATCCTTTCATTGTTACCAAAATGAAAGTGTCACGATAAATCTAAGAGCTATGGGACAGCGATGCATTGTGACGATCACTGATGTATATTACGCCAAAGCGCTGATCCACAATATTCTTTCGTATGGATCTCTGGACTTGAAGGGACACACACCTACGAGCCGTGGTGCACAGCATGTAGTGACGAGCAGTGATGAGAAGAATGTTATTATCGGTGTCGAATTGGCGAGAAATGTACTCATAGTTCGTGTAAACATTCGAAAGAATTGTTCCAGATCACGGAACGTTATCATGGTAGCTATGGGTAAAAACGGAGTGTTGAGAAATACATTCAGACAACGTCGAAAGGGTTCTCTAATTTATTTTCATCGGAGACTTAGACATATAAATTACAAGGCCATTGAGAGGCTGCAAAGGATCCTGCATCGGCAATTGTATTGACAGATCGCAGACGTCCAAATTGCACCACATGTGTCCAAGGAAAGCAGCCAAGGAAGCGACAATCGAAACAAGACTGATGAGCATTCGCCGATCGATCAAATTGGTGGAGTTGTGTGCTCTGACTGTAAAGGGACCAATGCCTCTTAGAGATCTGCCTGGAAACCGATACATGATGAATTTGGTAGATTACAAAACTAATCATTTGAAGGTTTCTCTCGCCAAGGCGAAGGATATGGCAGCAAAACAGTTCCAAAATTACCTGGTGTGTTCCGACAAACGATTCGATTGCAGAATTCACATCCTATGCACCGAATCAGGTAGAGAGCATGAAAAATATCGACTTGTATGGCAAGAACCAGGTGTGGCTCGACAACGAAACGAGAAATCAAGCGAGTAATGATGAAGCCGAAAGAATGCATCACACGATATGAACACGGCCAGATGCATGATATTTTCAGGTTGCTTGCAGTTTCTCTTCTGGGGTGATGCGGCTCAATACGAGACATACATGCTTAATGGCTCATTCAAAAGCGCTAGTGCTGATGTAATTTCTTTGTTACAATTGCTGGCGACGAAAGCACCCACTGTTGGTGAGATTTGTGAGTTTTGGCTCTCCGTGCACGGTCTTGCACAGAGGGGTCAACGCGGATTTATCATTGGTATTCGTGAATCCACAAAGGGATATCTCGTATACCTACAGAAGGACCGAATTGCTGTAACGACACAACACGTCAAAAACTTAGAAAGTCTGAGGGCTGAAGAGAGTGAGCATATTCAACAAAGTATTGTACAAGTCAAGAAAATGCTACAGAAAATGATGCGCGAGAAAGAAAAAATAAAGAAAAATCTAATTGGGATCGGGATAGGCCGGTGACACGCTCAGCACATGGGAATAATGGGTTGAATTCTCAAGAAGAGTCTTGCCAAGAGAAGATAGTTGGGGTTCTGGGCACCGTACATGAGACGGATACAAAAACTACGGCGAATCGATTCGCAGTACGTAGAAAATCGTGGGGTAAAAAGCGATGAAAGCAGAAGTACAAGCGCTAGAAGAGAACGGGGTCTTGATTGTGGTACGATCGCCGAAGGATGCTTACAGTGTGCCTTCCAAGTGGGTTTCTGAAACCAAAAAAAGATGCAAATGGTGACCTCGAGCATTACAGGTCCAGACTGGTAGCCTGTGGAGATGAATAAGCATTTTGATCGTGATTACAACATCACTTTTGCTGAAGTCATGGATATGTCAAGTGTCAAGCTCATACGTTCTCTGGCTAGAAAATAGCGAGTGCCAGCATAGCATGGAGACGTACCAAATGCGCATGTGAAAGCAGAGAAACAGCCTGATTTGAGAATTCTTTTCCATATCCCAAGGTATGAAGTTAAAACGTGACATGGTAATAAAAGCCTGGGTGGGGCCGGTGCAAACGATATCGCATTGGAACTGCGTAAGGCGTTCTATGGACTCAAACAAGTCGGACGTTATTGGAGCGATCTGCTGCATAAGAACCCGAAGTTTGAATTTCATACAGTGCCGTGCGGATACGTGTTTGTATTGGAAACGCCTGAATGAAAATTTCGTAGTTGTGGTAAATACGTCGACGGTCTTCTTGTGGCAGCGACAAAGGAACATATCGTAGATGTTTTTCACGACTCAAAGGAACTGGTTATTAAGGATATAGGCGTTGTCAACAAGTTTTTGGGCATGCTCATCACTCATGACGATGATGATGGATAGAGCAACCATCAAGAAGTTTCTAATCGTGAAATATTACGAGATAATGGTTTGGAGGAGTCACGCGGCGTTGGTGCTCCAATCGATGACGAAGTCAGCAACTATCAAGAGGAGAACGTGAAATTATCAGAAAAAACTGGGACAGTACTGCCATTATTAAGAGCTTTCAGTCCCTGGTTGGAAGCTCTCTCTGTCTTTCAAAATGTAGCAGACCGGAGATATCTTGCGCCGTGCACATAGTCCTCAGACAAACGCATTCATCAATCTTTTGCGATTACGAATTGACTAGAAGAGGTAGGAGGTATTTACAAGGTACGCAAAACAATGCGGTTGAAAATGAATTAAGAGAATACAGAACGTGATGAAGTGAAAATTGTTGGTTATAGCGATGCTGGTTTTGCTGCAGACCAACGTATAGAAAATCGGTAACGGGTAGGTGGATCACTGTTATGAAATGCCAGTGTCGTGGTTGGCGATAAAACAAGTCGGTATGTCGCTACGCACCATGGAAGCGGAGTTTACCGTGGCCTCTGTTGTGGTCGTAAAAATGATTGGAATACGCGAATTGCTTCGTGAGGCTGGTTTGAGTTGCAAAGAACCTATGATTTTGTTATGTGGATAATCAGATGGCAATATACAGTACCAGTTCGGAGGAGATGGTACGTCAGCGAAGTCGAAACATGTCGACGTGGAAATCAAATTCGTAACCTCTCATGTAAAAAACGGCGTTTTACTTCCAAGATACCTCGAAAGTCGTAGTATGTCTGCAGACTTGATGACGAAAGCACTCGCAGCAGCACGCTTGGAGGAGCTGAGAACCCTGATTGGACTGAGCGAAAATGACTGTAGTCCCCGATGTAGGAGTGTTGGAATTCGCTTCGAAGAAGGAGGAACCCGTTGCTTCATTCTGCATATTGATGCGTGGACAGCACACATTTTTGTACTTAGGTAAAGCGGTAGGTTTTAAGAAACAAATCAATATACTTACCTTGTTGCTTCTGCTATCATGGTCGTTGTTCGCGCTCCCTCCAAGTCTGTCTCCGCGTTGCTGGACATTGAACAACCATACCTATAAAATCCTGTGAGTGCGGATACCACCGTATAATTATTCGGGTATCTGAATGTAAGGGAAGTTCCCGAAATTTATAGACATAAGATGTCTCATTTGAGAATAAAAGCACACGTCATCGATGCTTTGACGAGATAAAGAGGTATTCTTCCAAATTGGTCTTGCGCACGATCCTCATAATAAACTCAAGCGAGTCTAATATGAATCAAAACATTATTCGGTGCAACTGGAAGTAGAATCAAATCATCAACGAGAAGTGAGGTGCAGTTGGACCTGCTATGTCATTTACCAAATTTTTGAAAACATTGTGTTATATCATACATCACTTCAAAGGGTCTATCATCGTGATATCAAGTAATGTGGTAAAGAATCACCTGTTTTACTAACGTTGGGGTCCAATGGCTGATGTGACATTTTACTGATATTCAGCTGGGCTCTTGTATAAGTGGTCAAAAGGCAAGCATAGTCGTCAATCTTGTTTCATTCATCATTGCTTCCAAACGAGAAAAGCTTCGTTTACTCGGCATCAGCTTCCCATATCCATTTTGTCCACGATGTCTAATTGAAGCCTGCATGCCTGAGATATTCCGGTGGTGGTGAGACATCTGCGTTGTGGCACGATCACTTTCTTAATTGAATATTTTCGCATCGAAACTGAGCGAAGCGATGGGTCTATAGAATCCAGCATCAGGTCCTAATTTTATTTGGAAGCAAGATGCCTTTTGAGGACTTGTAATCTAAGAAAGGTACATCTTCCCTAACGAAGTTAAAGAATATCTTCGGACAATCACGAAACGTTTTGTAACAGCCTGATAGAATACAGCTTGGTTTTCATTCGTCTTTGGAGATGAAATACTAGGTGGGTGCTTGACATCTTCCGCCATCTAGGTCGTGCTTAAGAGAGTTGAAAGACGGACGTACTCATCTGACTCGAGCGAAATTTGATTCAATAACAACATCTTTTTGGAATTTTGGATAATAAACATGGGTCAGCTTATTTAGGCGCTGAAGTTCGGATACGACCCATGGCACCAGCCATCAAATGTTGATTTTCTCGACAAATCCTTCTCTGTTCGATGTGACAGTGTCCCATTTTCTAAGTACTGTCCAATCGAGACGCGAAGACAGAAGAATGGGGAGGTAAAAAAAGCTTCAAGGACGGTCCTATCTGCTTTTTAAGATGATTTTCTAAAGGTACATATTGGTTGTATCTGTCAGTCTTCTCGATTCAAGCTGCATGTTGTCATAGACTCGATACTCAAGAAAAGAAGTTTCGCGAGTAATTGGTGCATTGCGTACGACACTGAGCTTCTGCATGTTGTAGAAGAAGATTAGAGTATTATATCGCTTCGGTTATCTCGTACAGTACCATCCGAAAAAAATTGTCCGCCCCCAAATTTTTACCGCTTTATGAAACAATCACTTTGACTTCCGAGCATGGCGCATACACCTGATGAGTAATCTGCCCATGAAATCTGGTACAAAACTTTTACAGTATACAATGCTGCAATCCTGCAGAATTGTTTTTTCGAATCATGATGTTATAATGATATAATCTATATAGAAAAAATACATGCTAGCAGAGATTAGAACCCGCTTTTGCTTTAATTACTTCTTGGATCCTCTCCGGCATGGAGTAAAAACGAGGCTGTAGCCACTCTGGATCAATAAAAGACCAAGTCTGTTCAAGCTGGAGCCATAGCTCTTCTCTGTTTTTGGCTTCGGGGGGCTTTTGGATGGCTACTTTCATCTTTGCCCATACATCCTCAATGGGATTGAAATCAGGAGAGTTTGCAGGCCATTCTAGCTTGCCAACGCTAAGCTCGTCACGCCATTTTTCGGGGCGCTTTTGCGCAATGAATAAGCGCACCCTCTTCCATGGGTATGGCACTTCCAGCATTGACAAGGCCTTACCAGAAGCCAGCCAACTCACGATCGTATACTTGTGTGACAAAGTCAGCTGCTGTTTGACGATTTGGTGACATACGCACAAGCTGGCTTTTTTTGCTATCCTGAAAGGCACCCCAGACCATAACTAGAGAACGCCCTGACTTGTAAGAAGGTACCAGATAGTCTGATTGGTACCTCTCATTGGTAGATCTCCAGACCAGAGGTCGGCGAAAATTCTTTCCAATTCGAAAGCTGGCCTCATCAGTCCAGCAGATTGATTTCCAGAACTCTATGGTGGAATTCTGGTATCTTTTTGCAAATTCCAGCCTCTTAGCAGTGTGTGGCTTGTTCAAAAAAGGCTTTTTAACCCCACTCGAGCAAAGAGACTAGCGGCATGTGAAGTCTCTTTGAATGCAGTCTAACCAGCTTTAGTTGGCATGTTGATGCTAATTTCGGCCAGAGTTGAACGTCTTGCACCCTTGGTGCTGCGAAATAGAGCTCTGGAATCCCTTCCTGAAAGTTTTTTTGGCCTTCCAGGGCTTTTCTTTGGAACAACTGTGTTTTCTTTACATCACCTCTCCATGATGCGTCGCATCTGTCGCTGACTTGCAGGCAATTTCTGCAACTTTGATACCAGCCTGCCTCATTCCAACAATGCGCAAACGTTCCTCGGCTGTCAAAGTATGTTTTTGTGCAGTTTCAGCCATATTCTAGACCTTTTGGGGCCACGGCAGTGGTTTGTTCGAGCGCAAGCTTGCGGCTGTGGTTCAAAAAATCAAAAAAAGCGGACAATCTTTTCCTGAGTGTACTGTACAATCTTTTTGAACCACACCAAGCGGTAGTTTGAGCTTCGTTTTCCATTCTCTCACATGTGTCTGGGACTCGGAGACGTCCGTAATTGTTACAGCATCTACTTTACTTCCATTTCTATTACTTCAGACCTTGCGACGTCCTAGTGAGTTATTCAACATCATAGTTTTATTTTTGAACATCATACGACAAAATTTTGTGAGATGCAGATGGGATTGAGAATGTTATAGTGATCGCTCTATAAAAAATCTTCTAGTCGGATGTTGGATTTGCCACGTGTCCACCAAACTCTGCTGTGGATGCCATTCTGGTACTCATATTGACTTGTTGCGTGCCACATTTTACCACTACCAGCCTTAGCAAATGGTGACCAATTACCAAATATGATACGCAGTAACAACCATTCTGAGAGCTTTGACAGGAGACGCCGAAAAGTACCAGATTTTATCTGGTTTTGGTATGTACAGTACATAGGAGCTATGCAAGACAAATACAAGACGGAAAATAAGCGTGGCTGCGATTTCATGGTCTTGAGCCCACGTGCTTCTACAAACCATACAAGGTAGAACTAATGATTAATTTCGTACCACCATTGCTAATTTAATTTCGATCGGGTGAATTCTGCTTGATCACTCCACCCATCGCGAGTAGGTCGATCAGCATGAGTGTACTGTGCGCACTCCGCGTTCTGCTCATCGCCTGAACGCATTCGTTGACTCCCCCGTCGCCAATCGGCGATAGAGGTGAAGACGTGCAGTGGATCATTTTCTTTAAATAACTAATACACTTTCATTGACGCTAGGCCATACGATATGCGTGAGCGGATCATGACGCACAGGTTCATCTACTACGGAGACTTTGTGCTGAGCAGGCATCGACAGGTCAACGAGACCTTCTTTAAGATCGTGTCCCGCAACGACGCTATGACTCGACGAGCCTGGAGAGTAGAAACCTTTCGTTCCTTGTCACAGCGATTGCAGCTAGGATGGATGACAGGCCAGACACGGACGAGCCGAATACGCCGTAGATGCTGTTCGTCTCGAAATAATTTAATTTACCAAGCACAGAATATGAATAGTAATCGTATTCTAGATCCTATGATAGATATCCTACCATTCTTTATTAATCAGTCAAGACGATCAATATATATAACCACCTCCATACACCCGTCCACTTGTGAGCTTTTTAAGAAATTGAATTTCGTGACCTCTCGACTCTCTCGAAGTGAATGTTGTTTCTCCCTTTTTGCGATTGCTGCGTTTCTTTTTGAATAGATACCCAGCCTCTTTTCATACCACTACTTCTTCTGAACAGATTTCGATCCGCACTAGCATTTTTATTCTTAGCCATGTGTAGAACTTGCAACGGCTTTGTTCATTAGCACCACCTCCGTTGATGCGAGTACCGCTCAACACTATCTAGTCATCAAACCACAGGCGGTTAACGAAGATATGCACCAACACTTGTCCGAAATGGCTGGGGGGGGTTTCCTTGACCGCGAAAACTGCATCGACAGTTCCATCTCATGATATCTGTTGTCGCTGTTGTTACTGATGTCGTAGAAGGCATGAACAGCCTCATCAGACTCATTTAAATGGATTTCAAGGGATAGTTCCTTTGTTGATTCAGGATCGCAGATGCTTTGGCAGGAAATAAAACTACGTCATATACTGTTCAAGTTTCGTGCCGAAACACAACTAAGCTTGTAATGTAGTCATTGCCTGAATCACGAACATCTAATATAGTAAAAACTACGAGCAATATAGCCAATCTACTAGAATTCTTTCAAAATTAAGCCTGAGACGAGGATCGAGAGCTGCTTGTTCACGACATCTCTCAGGTTGTATATCTCGAAAAGAAACGTATCACCCAACTCTCAGCACAATGGGATGATGAGGTTCCAATGGCTGTGCTGATAACAATGTCATGGCGCCTCGAATCATAGCATTTTTGAACGAGTGAATGTGCTGTGCGAAGCATTATCGAATACTTGTTAATAAATGCAATTTAAGCAAAAACAAATCTAATTATACATGTCACTTCCTGATGCGATGGTCACGAATAGCACATAGAGCAACGTAGACGAGATAAAAAAGAGCAAGTTATATAGAGTTCTTTGGCAGGTCAACTAAATCAAAAGTTTGCGCTGCACAGTACTGAATTCTATCTAGCCACCGTCCTCTCCACATACAGGAAGTGAAATTTTAAAGTATCGTCCTTTTGACACTGGAAAACTTCCGTCGTTACAGCTTCAACTTCTAGAATCCAACACTACTCCTCGGGGAATGTCATGCATTTGGTCTTCATCTTTTTTCATTAGATTCCCTTAACAATATGTGTTGGAGCCCATTAGAACCAAGTAACACTTAAAGCAGTAGCCTCAACCGTTTGCACGATCCACATGTTTAGGTGCCACAATTCTGTTTGTCGCATATGAGGTCATAAAACTACTCCTGATATCAACAAGCTTCGATTAATCTGCGCTTCATTCCCTTCGAGCCGGTTTGGCGTCCCTGACTAGTTCCATAGTCACTACAGGTTCCTCTAATCTCTGAAAGTTGCTCTCGCAATCGAAACATGTGCGTTACCACCACTGAAGCCACTGCCAATTCTGCTTCCAGTGGTGCCAATGACACACCACCTTGTCTTTTGCATACCAAGATACTTCTAGCCACATAAATCTTCTTGGCCCTAAATAACTTTCTGTCGGCTTTGTAAAACAAAAGCAGCGTCGATGTCACAAATAATGCTACAATTCCATAACAAGGATGTATTGCCTCATTCGTAGGCGTGGCGCCTTGGTTACTCAGAAAAAACCTATAATCCTTCCAATAGTTTTTCAGCCAGATTGTTCCAGTGCATGTGTGCGCCCCCCCCCCTAAAGTCGGTATAACGCGCACGATATGTCGGGTCTGCTAGATCGAGAGAAGCAGAAAAAAAACTCTTAGCACAGAAAAAGAATTGATAATGATAATTTGGTAATCTAGGCAAACATCAGGCGGTATCGCATCTATCTCTTCAAGGAGATTCACTTTCCTCGCTGAACAGTGTACTAAAGCCGCACTCGTCTTCTATCCCAGCATTTCTCAAATCGCCTCTTGCTGTTCAATAATCATATCGAGAGTAATGCGCATGCCGAAGAATTTTTGCACCTCTCCAAATTGTGTGACCAATAGATCCTTTATTTCGAGATAAAAGTTATCTAGAAGACTCGTTTTCTTGGCTGTCAGGCCAAGCATTGCGAAAACTCAAGCACGTTAGCTTTGTGTGAAGTAACTCAAATCAAGACGCCCCACTTGTGTTGTTATTTATAGTCTTCCTTACTCCGATATCAACTTGCTTCCGGCATATAAACATTTCTTGCTGAGCGTATATTTTTGCTGGTATATAGCATCAATAAGTATTCTTCTCTTCCTATTGTGGGATCAACAAAGGCATTCCGAATTTCCCCATACTAAGCTTGTACACTCCGCATTCAGTCAGTCTTAAACAAGATTGACGCTCAACATATCCATATCTATTCTAGTACCGATAGAGGAAGACTATTAAAACCCTTAGGTACACGCACGTGATTTCAAATACAATTTTGATCGATTTCAATCAAATCTTCTTGCTTTGCTTTTCGTCTATTCCTTCTGAAACTTCAAAAACAGGCTCAAAGCTTTGCAGATATGTACCCCGCATATAATCTACGACACCTATTTCAAATAACCACTTGATCCCTGTTTTTACACCCTTTCTATCGCTTGGGTGAGCGCGTTACTGGTCTGTCACACGTCCAGTTTGGTTTTCCTTGTTTGAAGTTAATGTTCCCATCATTTGTAATAGTATCTTTATGCATGCTCGGGGCCTAAAAAATGCTTTGCTTCCTCTCGTACAAACTATGCTGAAGGTGCTCATCCTTTCTTTTGTGAGAGTCGCAACGTTCTGTACATGTTCTGTGGTAATCACGTCACGGTTGACCACCACGTTGACGGTAACATTTAGTCTATTTCCGATCCCAACAATGGAATCATGCTCACCCCGTTGCGCAAAATTTTCTTTTCTCTAGTTCTTAATAGCATGCATCGTGATCAAGAAGTACAATTCCTAGGAGTCCAAATGTGCATTTAACCAAGAATTGTATCGATGACGCTCTGCCAGGGCTAGCATTAGTGATTGACCAATTCAGCACGTCACGTATGCAACTTCGTCGACTCGAAAAGAATGTGATGCTCAATCGCATGCAAAACCATGCATCTGAAATGAACGTAGTCATCTGATGCAATATTAAGCCTTGACCTTGTTTGCCTATTTCTTGGTTCATTGCACTGTCTAGCCAAATCAATGTTTGCATATTCCCGGACCAGTTAATGGTAGATGAATTCTACAACTGAATCTCTTCTCGAAATACACCAAGACATTATCATATTGCTTTGCACCAACATCATTGCTCTTGGCAATCAAAGCAAACGAATGCACTTATGCGGCTGTCGACTAGCTAGTGATCAGCTTATTCAGTCTGACGATTCTGCTATGTTAGACTTGGTAAAAGGACAACAACTTCACCACCTAGATCCGCAACTCTATTCAAACTCTGCAGTCCTTAGATATATCTCAACAGCGTCGTAATTCAGTTGTCCAAATACTTGGTAATATGTCACCGACAATACCTTTTGTGTCGCATGTGACGATTTCTAGATCTTCATAAGCTTCACCAACTAGTGATACCGTGCCTTCATGGTTAAGCGAGACACTGTTGCGAATCTTTGCCTTCACAACGAGTACACATTTATCAAACTTCGCGATGAACGCAGCTATTTCCCATCATTTCTTCTCAGTACACGCTGGCTATCCCACCTCATTAGAGATTGTTTGCATCCAGAATTTTATTCGGAATCAGATTAAAGCGTCTTACATCCTGAAAGCTACCTTCTTAAACTTCAACGAATACTTCCTTCTCGATGCGTTTGTCGATAAGCTTGAGCAAAATGCGTCAGCTTTTCTACTTTGCTGCTAATTGTCAGTTTGCGGTAATCCACCTTCGCCAGTATCACGATCCGCATATCATGAGAAGTATATTACACAATATTTTGGACAACCAGGTAATCCGATCCAGCACCTAAAGCCGCAGCAGTAGGTAAATAGCTGTGCCAGGAAGATTTGTCCTCTCAGTTTTAATTGTTCCTAGTATACTGAAGGATTTGTGTTTGGCTGAAGTGTACCATTTTTGGATCTATTTGTGTGTCGTGATTATCGCACGTAGTTTGTACGTAAGGACCGAATAGATCCACGGCTCTGAATCTTCGCTCCAATGAATTGCGTGATGATTGAGCATAATTTTCTCGTCTTCCCCATTCCAACAATCAGACCGAGAACTTGATATATTTTTTCTCTTTGGATGCTCAAAGTCCGAGTCTCTTCTGTCACGCGCTAAGGCATCCTAATGAAAGTTGCATCGCATGCCATGAATAACCATACCTACCTTCCCTTCTCTTGAAATTTTCTCAAGTCAGGCACTACTCCAACACCAGCAACATATAAACTCTGACGACCAAAGTCACTCACAGTATATTGATTCGATGCTCATCGCTGTATTATGAGGTACATGTCGTTGGGTCCTTCTCCTTTCTGGAATAATTAATCGTTCTTGTAAGAGCCTCCTGACTCATGAACCCATCACAACATCGTATAAAGCTCAGTGTGTAATTTCTCTCTTCGGGACAAGTGACTAACCAGCCCACAATTTATCTACAACAAGTCCCCATAATCGTCTCGGACGTTTCTCTCACACTTTTGATCTACTTATCCGCAAAATGAAACACTTCCTTCCACGTTTCCTTTCTTTTGATTGCATCACCACTCTGGCCTTTTCGCAGCCAAGAGAAACCACGGCAGATGTGGAATAATAAACGTCATCCAAGAAACCGTAATCAAGTTTTTCAAAGCGTAATAACTCATTAGATCGAAATTCGGTTGCTGCGAACACGACAAAGTAAAAGCGAAAAGTGAACGCAATTTTCAGAAAACAAATGGGTGACATCGAGTTTTCCGGCACTTCAAGTATGGACGAATTTTTGTGCCAAAGAAAGATAAAAGTAAGCAGACTAGAAGAAAAGTATAGCCATCAGTCATCGTCCTTTTTCCCTGCAAAGCTTCATCAATTGCTTTAGCATCCAACAATACACATTGTATTCTCTTCATATTTTTGTATAGGTGATGACCCGTCTTCAATTTGTGAACGTACTGGACTGCAAGATTGGATACTCTCATGATATACTCAAGTGCAAGACATCTAGAAGTAGCAATTTCTAACAGGGTCGGCTCGAAATCTAGTACATCACGTCAATGCCTAAAGCACATTGGAAAAGATTAAATGTTTTCTGTTTTCTATCTTTGATACTCGTCGAAACCGTAAAAAATTCTGTGACAATAAGAAGAGGCTACACTAAGTATCCTTTCATGTGCAAATATTCATGTTTATGTGCATTTGCTAGAAGCCAAGGGTCATTACATTATTTTCGATTTTCACAGGATACTAGAGCTTCTTCTGAAAGCCTTCATATAAGGAGAATGGGAAGAATACGATAAAAAGATAAATATCATAGCTACAAGCTATGGTCAGCTGGATTTACGAACTCGTAAGTAGAAGTTGAGTTTTTATCAGAATTGCGTCGTTTGTGGAAAGATAACTGAAATTGGACATGCTTGTGCATCTGCGCTGAAACATTTTGTCAACCATTTTATCCAGCGCAAGATTTTATCTAGGAAGGTGATACATGTGCGCTGGTGCGCCATCGTTGACCTATAATTAATACAGCACGACTGACGGTTTTAAAACCTACGCAACAATAAAATTGAGGAGAAGAATGGCAGCCTGTGATAGCTGCAAAAAGCTCTGGGTGTTGTCTCAATCAAGATGCATTACTATATGACACGTGATACAATACCAAAGCAGATTATACAGACAGTCCGTTTGCGCGTGTTGTCGCTAGGTTTGTTATATATATATACCGGTCTTTCTAGCTTAAAATAGCGTGAAGTGCCACATTATTGCGTCAAGCGCCTGTTCGGGATGATCAATTTCTCGACTAGTTGTTGAAAAAGATTACACAGAACTTTTGCACCCTAAAGTTGCATATAGAGCGAAATGTTTACTCAAACAATTTTCTATATTCTAGGTGTAGCCAGCTATCCTGATTTTTTGCCATTTTAGAGTTTGTATTGTCATATTACGTAAAGCGTCTGAACGTTTGGATTTTCAGTACCTCTCGTTTCGTAGTCGTAAGCGTACATAGTCTGACCAGCTCGTTGCGTAGTCATAAGCGTAGATAGCCTGACCAGCTCGCTACGTACTCATAAGCGTACATAGTCTGACCATCCCACTTCACGATCATAGATAGCTAACTTCGCCGAATATTCTCTTGTACGATGAGCGATCCTTTGGTACTGAGGCTGATGACAATAATGTATCATATCTATCATGTATCAACCGGTCTGCAATCAGGCATACTGAAAGTACAAGTAAGCGACGCACGACACGGAATGGCATCATGCCAAACATGCGTCCTAGACACATTGGGCGCTAAACGAATGAAACTGGAATCATATTGGAAGGTTTATGGCGTACTTTTCGCTACATATGAGATTAGCGGGCCCGACTTCGTTTTCGCAAATCTCAATTTCGAGTGCACTAGTTATAAAAAGTGCATTGTACAGGAGCTTGAAATGTTCCCATTAAAAAATTGGCAAACAACGGCATCAGAGGAACCCATTATGTCACCTAACAACGCGTTGTGGTTCATATTAGGATATACATCGTCTGCAAAGGTCTTGTGCATGGCCTGCCTCCAACAAAACGCTGTTGCAAGATCCGTCGGCAAATTTCGACTGACTTCAAAGATCGGAGGGGATCACAATATCTACGTTGTTCATGATGCAAAGAAAAATATTGAAAGAAAGCTTTGTAACGATGTTTGTACAACTCTGTACACTCCAAAACACTGTGGCAATTTTTTGGATCTTCTACGAGCCCTTCCCTTTGAGGATAAACAACGATCATCACCATCAAAAATACATCATGAAGCTGCTAAAGAAAGCGATTTTCCCTCGCATAACGCACTTCAATGCCTGTGGACACAAAAGGTGCGATCCGACAGATGTTTCGGGATAGAACAATGCTTTTGTCGTGGCTGTATTGCTGTACACTATGGTACAGCTACTTTCTCCACTCGTATAAACTCGAACCACATGGTATATATACTTGCTAAGGTAGACAAAACAAGAAACAATGTAAAAATTTGCACAAATCAGTGTGGTAAGATCATTGTGCAACCCTTCATGAGCTCTGATTGTCGCCTAAATGTGGATAAGCACTTTCGAAAATTTCCTGATGGACAGCAAATATTGGCACCGCCTCCTCCAGATGACGTAATAAACAGCCTAGAAGCTTCATCAGATCGTGAACTGAGTAGTGGGTGTGTTTGGGCGCATCACTCAGGCGAAATATCGCCGTGTTCGGAATGCCTCCAGAAGATCAGAGAGTCAACCGTACACGAACTCTCCAAAACGACTTCATTGATATCAGTACGTCGATCCGAGCATCTTCACTTTTCGAGAAAAGAACTACTCGGGAATTGCGTTCGCCATTACAAGCCCTGCAAGCTTTTCTCGGTGCCAGACGCTATGTGCTCGTATGAAATGAGCTTCCTTACCAGTATTGCTCAGCTAAATGAAACCGCACTGTTGAAGGACACACTGACAGAGCCCAGTAGTCACTCCCTTCCTACCGTTCCGACCATCTTTACTTCACACAGTTTTGGTTCTTCGTCCGCGCATGAGATAGTCATCGACGAGCTTACTCAAGTTGGCCAAGCATCGGAACATCCACCCGAGGTTGAGTCGGAAACGGAGGGAAATCAGCTCCCTTTGGGTTCAGATCTTGGTCCTCCTACAACCAACGTGCTTATTGTGCACTGGAGTGTAAATAGCCTGAGCTGTGTTTTGTGTCTCGCACTCTACGGAGAAGTATTGCTTTTTTCGGTGAAACGATCTTACGCTTGGATGATAGAAGGTCTCAACTCTGCAATTGCATGCGACATTTGTGGACAATTATCTACAGGGCAGGGGATGGAACTAAACGTTTTCTCACTACGACCAATTCCCCATAGCAGCATCAAATGGATTTATGGAGGATATGCTACGGAACTCTTTCCCAAAAAGCGAAAAGTACATGAGTCAAAGACGAAAAACTAAAACACTGACATTGTTTACGCCAACGAAGAGTAGAGTGCTTTGGGATTTACCACGTTTCGAAATACATTTGATAATATCGCTACACACGAGGCAGTAATTTTTAATCCTGCTAAAATACATACCTTCAGGTGAATATAACCTCTCAATGACGAGCGCGGAAGGCGCTCTAATGGAATGATTGCACTAGGAATTTGTAGGATGTATCCATGGGTACAATAGGTACATCGCATAACAGGAAAACATAGTTCTCTTTTGTTATTGCACTGTATCCATGCATAGGCTTAATCTTGAAAATGTAATGTCTTGATGCGTGAAAGCGAAAGTAGAGGTAGCCCTATGAGTATTCAGCGTGAGCATGATACTAGCTGTGTATTATCAGATAGTACACGGCGACATGTTAGTGTGGCACGCCATTAGTTTCGCGTTCGTAACATTCATTTTCAATTCCAATCTGAGCACCACATTCGTACTAGGCTTATTCGGAAGTACAGTTCAAACATCAAATGAGAACAGAATGAGAGCATCATTCGCGTATCCTGCAAGCATCTCGCGGTACGAAAAAAGAGGGAATAAACCTGCATTCGAAAGTGAGCATGCAACATGTTATGTACAGACACATACTGAATATGGCAAATGGATTAAATTTGAGCGCACAGCAAGCACATGGGGCTAGATAGTCCGGAAGTGAGGAAATAATCTGATATGTGTACAAAGAAAAAGAGATGTACTGTGAGATTGCTCGAGATAATATGATCAGACGATAAAGGTATTGCAGGAAGCTCTACAAGACCGACCGTGCATGCGTTTGTAGGCAAACAGAATATCCTTATCTTCAGAATTGTCTCTTGTTATAGGAAAATCACAATATCTGCAAGTTAGGAGGAAATTCAAGAAGAAACTCGATCGAAAGAAGAAAGAGCTTGCGAGCTTTCGATGGCATCGTTTTGTTAATAGTAAAAGAATGAAATACTAGCTTCAGACCATCAAGCAGTAGCTAAGTAACGCACTGAAAGAACCAAATGCTCGAACTCTCACACGTCGGTAACGGCTAGAAGACACGATCACGAAGTAAGAAAATGGAAATCTCACAAGGGACGGTATGGACGAAGGAAGAAAAGAGACTTCTGGTCGAATTCAGAACAACCATCTCTACATGTTAGAAATCATCGAGGATTGAGATGCTCTGAGTCCTGTTTTAGCAATACGAACACACGCAGATAGTATCACCAATCGGTGTGGTGTATTCGCGGTAAAAGCTCCAAATAGAAGCGAGTGAAGACAATGGAAATCAGTTTATAGTCAACAACCAAATGCAGGACAACTAACACCGATAGTAGTCGATTATCATGGAACTGTAACCACAGTGGGGGTAGCTGGAAGAACAGTATGGCGCTAAAGTTTAGACTGTGTATGTCTGAGATGTTGGGATGCAGTGGTGTAAGAAAAAGCCTGTGTGAGGAGGCCACGAGTATCAAAGATGATGGCTGTTACGAAAATTGAAACGTTGCAGCCCTTGAGTGCATTCGAATCTGTCGGTAAGGCTTTAGGATTCTACCTCCGTGTTCTGTCTCTGTATGTCATGACGCAAACTGCGCCTGTAAACCAT
This sequence comes from Albugo candida, assembly GCA_905220665.1. Classification (NCBI taxonomy): domain Eukaryota; phylum Oomycota; class Peronosporomycetes; order Albuginales; family Albuginaceae; genus Albugo; species Albugo candida. Next base: position 203,715 of record CAJNAR010000148.1, on the reverse strand, counting down.
TCATCATTATTTTGAGAGCTAGGTACCTGCCACAGTGTCGGGAATGTTACATAATTACGCAGGTACTCTGATGTTGTAACGATCTCGGCCATATACTTGGACAAACATCAGCCGAACCTAAAAATGCTTGGCTTTGATCCAAGTAAGACTATCTAGGAACTAACCCGACATTTTTATCGTTCATGCTTACGTCACTAGAGAGATGAGCGTGACATATGAACCCAATTTGAAGGTGAAGAATTAGTTCGAGCTGTCTTTGACGCTAATGTTACAGCAAACATGCACTAGAGACATAAACCGTAACATAAGCAGCTTGATACACTTGTAACAAATTCATAATGAGTTGATGAGTATTTCCTCTCCCGGATCGGCCGTTTCATGGATTTCCAGCATGTAACACTATACCGTTCTCGAGCTGAAATTTCTGCATGCTATCCACTTGCCGTTTACGCTAAAATACGTTATTTTGCCTTTCACGTTGCCGAAATAAAGCCAAGACTGAAATGAAACATCGTGCAAAAAAAATACTGTCAAGTCTTCTTGACTAATTTCTTTTATCTATGAAGGGCTTACTCACTGTCGAGATGAAATGAAGGATCCTCAGTGATACGCAACGCATAGCGCTTGACACCTACTGAATTAATCATGCATAAAATAAATTATTGCGCATCGTTCCGAAATTTTTTCCTAAATGACATCTTTTCTTTTCTTTACCCATTCGATCAGCATATCGTCCAGCATGTACGCTAGACTACCGTGCCGAGGGGATTACGAACATGAATCATCATGTCTCCATGGCTTCTGATATGGCATCGATCACTGTATTGTGCTTATCACTCGGTTCTGTTTTATGGATGGTCCAGCTTTTGACTGATTGCATCAACATATCAGTATTACAATCATATTTCGAGGATGTACAATAGCTCTTCGTATGTGTCTCTAGTACAAAATGAAGTACTACGTCGTCATAGTTTCATGGACTACATTGTCCTGCCTAGGTGATCCCGCATATTCAAACGCATCAGGCTTAATCTGTAGCATCGCGTCCTTTACCTATTAGCCATCATCTACCGGGCCGTTTCTTGATGGAACAAACACAGCACGGTCTTTCTGATGACTAATTAGGGTAATAAATCGTTTTCACATTCTTGCCTCTTCTTCGCGTGTCTACTCTTCTTGACACTGTGCAAGTTATCTTGATAACCATTATCGCTGTTTAATTCCGCAATAGTCTTTGTGCTATACGCAGTGACCTTTTCCATGTAGCACCATCGCTTCATCTATTTTGCACTACTCACCAATATTTTTGCACATTGAACAACCTTACGAGGAACAATATCGTATGTGATTCTCTTTTTTCTCGATTGGTGTCATACAAAAACAGTAGTCATAAAATATCGCATCATACTCATTTGTACAAGCTATATTGACGAGCACGCATGATTCATATCTGTTCGTCTTATCCAAGAATTAATTGTTACGAGACATTTTGGAGCTAAGAAAGAATAATGAGAGGACACTTATCATTCATAACCTTCATGTATTCAAAGAAAAAGAGTAATTGAGCAAAATTCCTCGCTAGCAAATACCTATGTTTGGAAAGTAAACGACACAATTGATAGGGTATTAGGAGGCACGTCATAAGGACCTACACAGCACTGCGAAGGCATTCCAAATTCCATCTATACTTCTTGTATCAAATCATTACGCTTCAATAAAAACACTGTCACAAGAGGAAATAAAAATCGAAAAAATGGTAGGTCGTTTCTCGCTTTGCTTGGGATTTTGTCCGGGTAAGTAGTTATGTCCAGAATCAACTCTGTACAGTTTTACTATGAAAATGCCAGCGTGGAATTGGATGATAAATCTGATGCATATTAAGAGTTTCTAACACGTGTACATATTCAGGATGCGCTCAGAAACTTGGGTCCATTTGAGTGCATCCAATATCGATGACGCGTATGTTTCGCTAGAAATAATCTCTATTGATTCATTAAGGCTCACCTACTTCTCTGAATGATTTGGATATCATCTGAAAAACCGAGAGAAATGAGTTCATGAAAACCCCCTGACGGCCATTCTTATACTTCGTGACATTGCATGCCTGGTTGTCTCCCTTCTACACAAGCGAGGTCTCCCCGCCTCTGTAAAACTACTAATGCATACCATTCACCTAATGCATGTGCAAAAGACCATTCTTAGCTTCCTCCAAGGAGGGATAAGCAATCTCAGCCGGTGCAGTTAATGCGTTCATTGTTTGAGATGAATGTATAATTCAATTGGCTGATTGATCTAGAAAGCTGAGAAGCTGAACTTTTTTCCTTTTGAGTGAAGTGATTGGTAGTTGTTGCTCTAAGTGAGAGAATACTAACGGCTCCCTTTCTTATGCAAATATTCATGTTTATGTGCGCTTGCTAGAAGCCAAGGTTATTGCATTATATTAGTTTCGAATTCGCAGGATGCTAGAGCTTCTTAATAAAAATAATGGAAAGGGTACGATAAAAGGATAATATCATAGCTACAAGCAGTTGTCAGCTAAATTTGCGAACTCGTGAGTAGAACTTGAGGTTTTCCCAGAATTGTGTAATTGCTAAATTGTATCTTTAAGTGTAAAGTTGGTGTATGGAAAGGTAACTGAAATCGGACTTACTTGTTGCGTCTACGCTAAAACATTTTGTAACTATTTCATCCAGTGCAAGATTTTATCGCGGAAGGTGAGACATGTGCGCTCGTGCGCCATCGTTGGCCTAGAATTAGTACAGCAGCAGGGTTAGCTTTGCAACCCACTCGGCAATGAGAAGAATTTCAGCCTGTGATAGCCGCTGACAGCTCTGAGCATTATTTCGATCTAGATGCATGACTATACGACACGTCAAACAATACCAAAGAGAGAAAAAAGCAAATTGTTCAGACTGTCTGTTTGCGCTACTTTTATCAAGGATACTAACCTTTCTAGCCTAAAATTGCGTGAAGCTCCACATTATGGCGTCAAGTGCCTGGAATAAACTGCATTTTCGCTTTCTGTTAAAATCACACCGAGCTTGTGCACCGTAAAGGTGGATAGAGGCCAAATGTTCACTCTAAACAAATTCCATATTCTAGATGTAGCCAAGTTCGCTGATTTACTGTTAACACACTAGATTTTATATCCTTATTTTACGTAAATCGTCTGAACGTTTGGTGTCCAGTAACTAATAGCTACGGTGTCTTAAGCGTACATAATCTGACCATCTCGCTTCACGATCACAGATAGCTGCTTTCGTCGAATATTCTCTTGTACGATGATTCACCGTTTGGTATTGAGGCTGATGGCAATAACGTATCAAATTTATCATGTATCAAGCGGTCTGCAAACAGGTACACTAAAAGTACAAGTAAGCGAAGGACGAGACGGAATGGCATCATGCCAAACATGCGTCCTCGACACATTGGGCGCAACTCGAATGAAACTGGAATTATACTGGAAAGTTAACGACAAGAGTTTCGCTACATATACGATTAGCGGGTCCGACTTCGTATTCGCAAATCTCGAACTCGATTGCATTAGTAATAAGAAGTGCATTGTACACGAGCTTGAAATGTCCGCATCTGAAAATGGGCCAACGACGGTATCAGAGGAACCCATTATCTGTTTGGACGAATCGTCGTCGGTCATACTCGACTTTAGCTCGTCTGCAACGGTCTTGTGCATGGCCTGCCTCCAACAAAACGCTGCTGCAAGATCCGTCGGCAAATTTCGACTGACTTCAAAGATCGGAGGGGATCACAATATCTACTTTGTTCATGATGCAAAGAAACCTATTGAACGAAAGCTTTGTGAGTATGTTTGTACAGATCTGTGCACTCCAAAACACTGTGGCAATTTTTTGGATCTTCTACGAGCCCTTCCCTTTGAAGATACACAACAATCATCATCATCAAAGCTACATCATGAAGCTGTTAAAAAAAGCAATTTTCCCTCGCATAACGCACTTCAATGTCTGCAGACACAAAAGGTGAAATGGGAAGGAGCTCCCAAGAACAAACAACGTTTTTGTCGTGGCTGTATTGCTAAACACTATGGTACAGCTACTTTCTCCACTCGTATAAACTCGAAGCACATAGTATTTGTATTTGCTGAGGTAGACCAAACGAGAGAAAAAGTACATATTTGCACAGAGCAGTGTGGTGACATCATTCTGCGGTCCTTGACGAGCTCTGATTGCCGCTTAAATGTGGATAATCACTTTCGAAAATTTCCAGATGGACACCAAATATTAGTACCGCCTCCTCTACCTGCCGTGATAAACAGCATAGAAGCTTCATCAGATCGTCAATTGAGTAGTGGGTGTGTTTGGGCGCATCACTCAGGCGAAAAATCGCCGTGTTCGGAATGTCTTCAGAAGATCAGAGAGTCAACCGTACACGAACTCTCCAAAACGACTTTATTGATATCAGTACGTCGATCCGAACATCTTCACTTTTCGAGAAAAGAAATACCCGGGAATTGCGTTCGCCGTTACAACCCCTGCAAGCTTTTCTCGGTGCCAGACGCTATGTGCTCGTATGAAATGAGCTCCCTTACCAGTACTGCTCAGCTAAATGAAACCGCACTGTTGTGGGACACACTGACAGAGCCCAGCAGTCACTCCCTTCTTACCTTTCCGAACAAAGTTACTTCACCCAGTTTTGGTTCTTCGTCCGCGCATGAGATAGTCATCGACGAGCTTACTCAAGTTGGCCAAGCATCGGAACATGCACCCGAGGTTCGATTGGAAATGGAGGGAAATCAGCTCTCTTTGGGTTCAGTTCTTGGTCCCCCTACAACCAACGTGCTTGTTGTGCACTGGAGTGTAAATAGCCTGGACTGTGTTTTGTGTCTCGCACTCTACGGAGAAGTATTGCTTTTTTCGGTGAAACGATCTTACGCTTGGATGATAGAAGGTCTCAACTCTGCAATTGCATGCGACATTTGTGGACAAATATCGACAGGGCAGGTGATGGAACTAAACGTTTTCTCACTACGACCAATTCCCTACAGCAGGATCCAATGGATTTATGGAGGATATGCTAAGGATTTTTTTTCCAAAAAGCGAAAACTACATTAGTTAAAATTCAAAAACTAAAACATTGACATGTTTTACGCCAACGAAGAGTAGAGTGCTTTGTGATTTACCACGTTTCGGAATATATTTGATAATATCGCTACACACGAGGTAGTAATTATTAAGCCTACTTATGAATAGCCCAAGTTGGATATAATCTATCTTCTCGATGGCGAGCGTAGAAGGCGCTTTAATGGAGCGTTTGCACTAGCAATTTGTAGGTTACATCCATGGGTACAATAAATGCAATGCAAACACTTTCCAAATCTTTCAGAAAAGAGAACATAGCTGTCTTTTGTTGTTGCACTGCATCCATGCAAAGGCGTCATCTTGAGAATGCAATGTCTTGATACATGAAAGTGAGATTGAAGGTAGCTTAATTGCCAAGTTGATTATTTATCGTGAGCATTATACTAGTCTGTGATATCAGATAGTAGGGGCGATATGTTAGTGTGGCACGCCATTAGTTTCGATTCAATTTTGGAAAGTTGATCGCAGTTGGTTGATTACCTTTCCAGTTCCAAATCTGAGCACCGGCATTCGTACAAGGCTTATTCGGAAGTACAAGTTGAAGACCGCAAGATAACAGAATGGGTACATCAATCGCCTTTGCTTTCAAGCATCTCGAGGTACAAGAGAGAATGAACCTGAATTTGAAAGCAAGCATGCAGCAAGTTATTTACAGAGACACACTAAATATGACAACACCAAGTACTTCAAAATTCACTCATATAGTATCACCATAGGGTGTATTGGCGGCAAACGCTCCAAGAAGAAGTGAATACAGACAAGAGAAGAAGTCTATAGCTGACAACAAAAGTCAGTATTTCTTTCAAAATTGTCTCATCTAAGCAGCTTCTACCCTTCACATAGCTCACGAAAAGCTGAGTAGTATGTGGTCGATAAAGCAAGCCGCGATTCAAATGTAAAATTCCCGGACGTTGAAATGCTCGAGTACATTTCATGCTTCAGAAAACAGAAAATTTACGTAGCAATTTTTAGACTTGTTTCGCTGCTCCATTGTCTCATGATGATCTTGATTGTCAATACAGCGCCGCAAATAGTAAACTACGTGATATTGAACAGTTGTGCTGTGCTTGACTACTTATAACGACGCATGGACGGAAACAGAGTGAACTCAAGAATCCATATAGGCCTCTGCAGCTCAATGCAAGAACAGAAGCGGATTACCATGGGACTCTGTATCGAATTCAGATTTTGAAATGGGAAGGAAACATTAAGCGCAAAATTTTACATTACTCTATCTTCTTGGGCTGCTAGAGTAACCCTAGCCAAGGGTCCAAATTGATTCATGTGCTAAGTTTGGCTGGTGCCAATGCATTCGTTCAGTCCCTGGTATAGAAAGGAACGAAATTACTCAGTTAAAATTAGATCACGGCATCGAATTATAAGAGTCAGCTTTAGCAAGAGCAAGAGCAATTTGGTAATCAGATGTGACAACTATCTTATAAAGTCTTATTGTAGACTAGAAAATCTCTACTGACCATTCAATTAATGATAAAATAGTTTAATAAATCAAAGAAATGAATGGCTTAAGTTAGCTCTTCTATACGTGAACAGCAGCTACGAATGTTTTGTCTGATTCGCATACCAATTCTCATACTTTGACCTGTTTGAGTAATGGTGCTCGCTTAGTCGGCAAACTTTTCATTACCATGATATTATTGCTCACGCATCCATCATCTCACACTTTCGGCTATATTCGTCGAAATTGTAATAAATGTTTTGCGTGCATACTTTAATCAGAAGCAGTGCATCGTACTCTGACGGGTTTGATTTATACTATAGGTCTAGTCGGCAAGCTGTATCTTCACATAAATATCAATGAAAAGATTGGTCGGTTCTCAACATAGCATATACACGTCAGGCTTTTAATTTCGCGATCTGGCTACACAAAAAAAGAAATATAAAATTTGGCGCGTATGTAGCGTTAGATTTTTTATTCTGACGACCTTGTGATGCCGTCGTATCTATCGGGTGACAAAACCATGTTCGAAGAGAACTCGAGTTTACAGATGATACTTGCCAAAAAATTAAAAGGCGGCAGCCTTGTGTTCATGCATATAGCATTCGTCATTTGACCATGATGTTCACTACCATGCTCAGTATTCGTGCTTCAGATAATTTCTGAGGTATATTTGGCACTCGTATTATATCTGGTTCAGTACTTGATAATATTACAGATTGTTGCCCTTGGATGCTCATCCAGGCCACATATCTCACCTTCACCCTTTTCGTATCATCTCTGCTAGCATATGCTTTCGCCTCCTTTCTCACCATTTCTACGAAGAGGAAAGCTACACTTTATGCATGATTAATACACAATAACCACATCTCAAGCAGCTTCATACGTGCCCGAATTGAGTTCTCTTCACTTGATTACGGTTTCCTTTGCCCAGATCGCCCTTTTAAGCTGCTTCAAGTATGACATAAGATACCTCCACCACGCTTAATTGTCCTGCTCCTTGTCTTTTCTTGCTAGCGCTTAAGTGCTTGTATTTCAGCTCTCGTCTATCATATGTGGAGCAAAGCCCGGAAGGCTTTTCGCGCCAAGTCGTAGCATAAAGTTTCCTTCTTGTCAGATCGAGAGTCAATTTATCAGGACTCCAACTTGTGGTTGATAGGAGTCATACAAGTAGTGCTTCAAACAAACTTATTGTTTAAATGTGGTCAATTCTCCCGTCTTAGCGATACATGCTAGAGATACAAATTCTGAGGGAAGTTGTGGGTCGCTTCAATATTCTCAAGTGGATGACATTTTTTTCTCTCTCGACTGTGGACTGCTTACTTTCACTGACAAATTCATCAGCACCACCACATGACTTGTCAATTGCTCATCATACGAAATGGATCATCAAGTTACTTACCTCAAATTTGACACTACTACTCTTCTTCAAGAACACTTGACATGGAGACACCGTGCTTGTTTCTACTTCAACACACAGAGTACTGCAATCGCAATACCACGTCATCTCTAGCTGATAAAAAAATTCACGATTTTCTACATTTCGATAGTCTGTATTTCCATTCCTTGTGGCACTCGCAGGATCACATTTACTTTTATTTGACACTATTGCGTACGAGCATACCAGTAATTGCTCGATTGGGCATAAGCTTTTTCGACTTACAAATCCATGACGAATAGTTAGGTTATGTCATAAACCTATTTTGTACATGAGTAGCACTTCTGTGGAACGTCCAAGACTTTCGAAAATCAAAAAATACATGCATAATAATTGAAGAGGCAATAAGCCCAGTCAACTCCAGTCAAGATTGTTCAGTCATATTGGAAGAGTTTAGAAACCAAGAAAGTCATGTGGTTGACGCAGATTTGCTTCGAATTGATGAAAGTATGTGTTCCACCTCCACAACGTTAGCAAAAGAACATTGACTTTCCGAATCTTTAGAGATCGTGTCTCTGTTTTCTTTCCCAGTGTTGCGTCCACGAACCGTACCCAGGATTAACAGATACTTATACCTGTCAATAGTTTTAGCAGTGCGCAAATTTGGAAGTCATATTGTCGTATGTGGCTGTGTATGTCCTTAATTCTTTAAACACAGAAACGTTACTTTGATAAGAATGCAACGAAAGCAATGCAGAAGCTATTACAAGCGCCAACAAGCGCGGTTGCTCTGTACTAGCTCGAGCTCTCCGAGAATACTTACTACGAGGTGTCTTCATTGTAGTGGGCCAAATTCGATGTAATGAGAGCTTTGTCATTGTGGTACCTGTACTTTCACTCGTGGCTATGCCTCCCGAATTAGGTAACAAACTTGGCCAGGAACATTACTAAACTGTTCAGTATGGCTTGTTTCCTTGCCTAGAAGACATCACTTCTGCGTATATTGACCAAGAGTAGAATGTTCATATTGTAGAACTTGATCATAGTAACATTCCGTTGGTTGAAGCATGTCTTGATGTCACTACAGATCATTCCGATTTCTGATCGCAATGCTCCTAACAATAGGATAATGCACTGTAAATGCTCCTTTTGACAAAGAAGTAATGCTATCCGTTGAACCATTTCCCTTTGTAATGGGTCGAGACGATAAATATGTCCATCGTAAGGCTTCATTCCGTCGAAGAAGGTATAGAAATGCTTCGTTGATCACGTGGACATGTTTCAAGTAGTTTTCTACATTAGACCAGGAACAAGTCGCACAAAAATTGAACCCCACTATCAAATAGTCTATGTCCATGTGCATAGTATCATGCCAGGACGTGATCGAATAATTTTCTTATCAACTAGTAGTCGACCATGCATAGTAGGAGCATGTACTGCTTTTTTTGCAAGTATGCTCGTCAAAACCATCTACCATGCCTCTTCTGACAGCGATTTTCTACATTGAATATTCGCTTCTTTTGTCTGAGAAATGCCCATCTTTTTGTTGGAATTCTCTGAGCCAAAAATGGCTCATTCGGAAACTAGAGCATACGTCATGTCCCGATTTAATAGAACTACCCAAGGCCCAGCTTAATAAAGTTGAGCGAATCATTTTTTGCGTATCCTGTGGCAGGTTTGAATCCTCCGCAGAATATCCTCTTGTTGCAACAGAGATATCATCGATCCGGTTTTGATGCTGCTCATGTTGACGTCAGAATTTACTCACCGGTTCTTTGATCATCACGAAAGAAACGGTGCAAGATGATCACATATCTCACTTTACGCTGTGCTGTAGATCATCAACTGTGTCTTTATGTAGCTTGACAAAAGAAAACCCGGTCGATGAAACATGTTTGCAAACGCGAAACATGTAGGCCGAACTGAATCAGACAGACACTTCAACAAGGTTCAAAGTGTTTGACCAACATATATATAGCAGCGCGAATTCGAATGATAATGCGTCGATCGTCTTCGCACAAATGTTTCTTGGTCTTAATGGAATATCTTTTCAGAAAGTGTTGCAATCGAGATTCATATCGTGACCGTTTTTGTGTAGCGAGATGACAGGCGCTGGAATAAGATCCCTTTTTTCAGTCAAACTCCAAAACATCGTTCGAGGTCTTCTGATCTGGGTTGTGAATTCTACATGTTTTTTGTATAAATGGGCTCATCGAGTCGATATGAGCACTAAGATCACTCATGAAAACAATCCGTAATTCCATGATCTCTTCCACGAGGATGGTACTCCTTGTCTTTCTTAAAGCTGTAGATACCTACAAATTGAGCAATGTGGATTTCGGCTTGCAACAACTTGTCCAGACATCGATTTATGGGGGAATGCTAGGACTCAAGTTAATAAATCTCTCGCACCTCACTACCTCCATTGCCTTTCTATTTGGATAGCTGTGTTTCTTTTGCGCTGAAAGTGCACATCCTTTTTGAATCCCATCACTTTTTTGCTAACTTTTCTCCTTGCTTTTTTGTTCTTCTTTCATATATTTCCTGGCAACGAATTCGATTTCTTACAGCTCCATGTCAACTAATGCATGTACCGAGAAGGAATTCCTGGTAATCAAATTAGGGGCAGTGCACGTAGACGTGTCTTAATGTTGAATACCGCGTCTTTTTATGAGAAATCAAAGTGGGTCTCGGATAGACAGTAGTGTCCCATCGGTTCATCAACTTCATCGTGACCTGTAATTGCTGTATGCATAGCGTGTCACCTGCTTAGTGCATGAAGTAATATATACAGTGTTCAGCTACTGGCAGGGAGCTTGTGGAAATAGGATATAAATCTGATACGACATACTCAGCTGACTATGATCTCTGGGAAATATTGCACGATAACACCACGTAAAAAGCTCCAAAAAAATCGGAGCATGGAGTGACAAAGCGCAAAAATACCTGGTCAGGAAGGCACTGGAGCTTAAGATCTACATTGAATGTCTGTTCGACCACTTTTGACGAGTGATGTATGGAATTATCCGTGAGATTACTGGACCTATCAAAATGCGCTATGGACTTAATTGAGTGGTAAGGTGATAACAAAATCTTGCGGATCAGAGAATTAGTGCTATTCTTGGTGATACGGCGACAGTATTCGTCGGTATGACTAGTGTATGGAAAGCAATGAGAGCGTCATCATGCATCATTCCGAATTTAGTACAGTATCTAAGTTCAGACCACCTCAAAAACGACTAAAGCACATAAGGAACGGTTTAACCCACTGTTGTAAGTCCGCGCTTTGAAACGCAGCCTCGTTGCTCTCGTTAACACGGCCCCCGTGTAGTGTATTACTTATTGGGGTCTTACTCTGGCATATCTAGTTACCACTCCTTGGTATTCCGTAAACTCACTACCCAGTACCCAGACCCGTAACCGGATCCGCTCTAGACACTTCACTTCCCCCAAAAGAATCTTCAGCTCGCTGGTTATGTCTTTGATTACAGGGTCCTCACGGTGGCGCAATGCATACACCCGAAGCGCCGGAGGGACATCCTCGTTCAATTGAGATACGGTATCCCATGTATTCTCACTTTCATCTAAGCCACGCCACTTTACCAGCATATCATGGCTGTGGTACTTCATATTAGGACGACAGGAGCGAACCTCTTTCACCACGTGGCCTTCATCATTGTGAGCAACATGGACCAACAGGTCACCTTCGACAGTCAAATCCTTGTTCGCATAAAATTTGAGACGACTAGCGTGGGCTTCGCGTCCTAACCAGTGATAAAGTCTCGCACCATAAAATCTAGTATGAGCTGGATCCCGTCACCGTTGCTGGCCCGCTCCAGCGAGTAAGCAGTTTGTCGCGCTTTGTCCTCCAGACTTCATTGTACAAAACATAATCATCGATACTAAATTGCGCCATTTTGACTCCACGCTGACCATTCAGTCGAGTACGCTTCGCGTTCCACCTCTGTGCGCACGTTAAAGGCGTGAATTTGTGCATGTTAATCATGCTAGCATGAAGGTTTTCGATATCCAGGACTTGCAACTCCTGAATGCGTTTCAACGTCATTGTCGAGAATGAACAGCTAGGCAAAGTGATAGCCTTGGCTGGATTGCAGCGCGCCATCCCCGTCATCACCATCACCGCGCTTCACTCCCCAAAACTGGCGACACGGACTGGCTGAAAACATACATTGCACCAAGAAAACCAATCGTGGCCAGTCACGCAATTGAATTCGCAATTCACTCGCGAGAGCACGAAAAACACGAAAGAGCTCTTTGTTTATCACTTTAACAGTCCTATTTGCCCAGGGGGAGCGTTTAGCCGCGAAGTGATGGTAGGCTCCCAGAGAATGACAGAGGTCCTCGATCACCGCATTTTTCTGAAATATGATCCTTGATCGCTTAGCTAGCGGTAACAAATCCCAAATGATGCAAATCAATCTAGCAATACCTCGCGCGAGGTTAAGGCGTCTGCCTCAGCTACTGCTCTAACCCACAGATACCTGGATACATCGTCTAACCACTAGAATATAGCGCTGTCCCGTATTCGAATTCCCAATATCCAAATAGTCTCAGTGTAATAAATCGTTCGGCTTCGGACAATGGAGCCCTTCTTCAAGAACTTGCAGAACTGTTCCGTCTGTAGCACTACAGCGCAAATAGAAACAGTTGGAAGTATTTGATATGCACTTGATGCAATAGAGGTAGAAGTGGAATTAAAATATATTTAGCATTAACCTTCTATCTTAGCACTACAACATGCATGTGCAACGGCATTACAAACTCAATCATGTCACGTTTCGCATGACGTCCGTCTTGTACCACGTAGTGACCGTCTCCTTTCGTCCCATCTGTCACGTTGTCACCAAAACATCCCTTCAGGTGAGGTCTGACTCTACCTGTGATGTTTCTTGCAGTTGACGCGCAAGCCCTTGACAAACAGTCAGAAAACCATCTCTTCTAACACAAACATCTGAACATCTTGCTTCGATGTTGTCCAATCGTAAATCCCGGCCACACTTTTAGTCGTCACATCGACTCCACGATGGCCACCAGTACCAAATTGGGCCACTCCGCACAGTCTAATAAGAAGCTCGGACGCCTCGTCTGGGATCCAGATTCTCCCGGATTTCGTACGGTACACGCCATCAAGCTGTTGATCCAACTGGATCTTGGCTGATTACTGGGCTTTCACAATTTCGTCGATGATCGACCATACAAAAGTCAATTCCAAACTTGGAGACAGTGGGTGGGGCTCTTGTTGAATTTCGTATACTGTTTGCACGGGCGAGTCCATCGGGATAGAAGATCCACCCATATTTCTTCCACGCCTGCGAAATCGTAAATTTCAACTGACATGCCATTAGAAGGATGGCCCAGCGCTATAACTTTGCGGTCGTTTATTTCGGTATACTTGCGATAGTACTGTGAGGCTTGAATATATACCGTAGATTTCAATGATTAGTGTACAAATTGAATCAACTTGGGCAGTGCATCAGGTAATCAGCAGAGAGACAAGTTTCCAGAATCGCTTAGGCTTCCTCTTCCCCGACTGCCCACTTGATGGGAGAGCCACTGAAGGTGCCACTTGAAAACATGAAAGGCTGATGGTCATGATCGTCCAAACGTTTTGTTATGTTTTCTTTATCAACTTGCCTTATCACTGCTCCCCAATGCCGATCCGAGGCATCCGTGAACACGAGTAGCTGCATTGTGATGTCCATGTGAGATAACTCCACTAATTGCGACAGTGCCTTTTTTGCAAGTTCGAGGCAAAGTTCTTCTTTTTCGGTCCAATCTATTTCATCCATATTAACTCTCTTGACTTGGGAGCTTTTACGACCTCTGGCTACCTTGCACGCTCGCTCCATTGCATCTGTTAGCGTTGACACTAAGCGGTCGTATCCGGGAATCGACGAGCGCATCGATCCCAAACCACACAGAAACTGCTGCAACTCGTGTCCATTTGCTGAAGAAGAGAGATTTACCAGTGCAGCGATACGCTCTGGATCATGATTCATACCCCTTACACTGAAAATGCGGCCGCACCATTTTGCTTCCTTCTGGAAAAAGCTTCATTTGCTCGGGTTCAACGTCAAACGTTTCGTTTTGCACAGTATAAGCGCTTTTCCATATGAGCAACTTCTGCTCATCAATTTCATATCCAAGTAGGTCATCCAACCATATCAGTAGCCCCTTGTACAGCAAATGCAAACATTTCTTGGATAGTCGCTTGACAGTAGGCCACAATGTCTGCGTCCCATGAGAACTCTTGTTGGAGTGTACACACCCACATCCGTTAAGAAACTGAACAACTCCTGACAGCTTTCATCCAGTAGGACGCCAGTATCCTTTCAATTGTTCAATAAGAATATATTCTGGAGCCTTGAAGGTGATCAAAAATCACTTCAATCATAGGCTTGGACCACAGTACTCGCTCTGTCTGGGCATTAACCGCTCGCACGTCCACAGTCAGTCGAAATTTGGCAACACCAGAATTCTTAACGATGAGCGGGGAAGATGACCAACGGCTGTGGGGATCCGGTAACACAGCCCTGAATCCACCAGTTCTTGCAGGTACTCACGCATAAATTTTCGGTGCGCTGGTGGGTATTTGCGAGCTTTGCATTGTACCGTTTTTGTACCGTTCTGTAGACGCACTTTCAGAGGTGGCATTTCGACTGGTGGGTCGTTTTCCAATCGCACTCGAAAATAATCCCGATATTTCACGAGTATTCTTTGCAGTTCAGTGGCGAACCCGTCGCTACATCTATGCCCCTTTGCTTCCGCGACTTTGGTTTTCAGTACAAGCTGAACTTCCGAAGGATCTTGTTCTTAAACTTCTGAAAACCAGCTTGCTCTTCGGCTCTTAGGAGGACTTGCTCCTCCTCCGTAAGATCGCCTTCTTCATGTTGAATGCAAGCATCGGCAATCTCACTTTGTAAGTGACCGTCCCTTTCACCGCGATCAAAGTCCACATCGGTCATACGCAGCCTTGTGTCATGCAACATTTAGCGTGGATCGTAGCCTAATCGATAGAGGACCTCTTTTCCTAGTAGGACCTGTCCCTGTCCAGTCGACGAATATTTTTCCGCAATCCAGCAAGCCACATTTCTCAGCACCAAATATCCCACGCCCATCGCGAATTCAAAGTTTAGCTTCACCACTTAACGTATTTTCGTTTTTTGCTGGGCGAAACTCTGAGCTGAAATTAGTATCGCAAGATTTTGAATTGTCAACTTCATTCCCTTTTGTCGTAGCTGGGCTATAAGCGATCGGGTAACTACTGGTTCGTCGGCACCGCTGTCCGGAGTGATCACAACTTCGTGATCATCTGCAACCCATCCCAATATAGTCCCTTTTGGCTCCTCGAAGATCATTGCACCAATCCTTCGATTTCCGGTAAGTGGATTTCGAGGGGGTTTTTTGTCGAATACCTTTCTTGCCTCCTTTGCAGTGACACTCGGGCAGTGAAACACTCCGTGATCCGTTGAGCCACAATTGTAGCATGCACCACGTGTACCCGTTACTGCTTTTTCGCCATCGCTTTTTTACAAAACTTTGGCTGACCTCGATTTTGATTTCGCAATATTTCGTTCCATCGGCTTATCTGCCAATACCTTGTAAAGGCTATCCTCCGGTAAAACCGATTCAAATCTAAGGTATCTTGATCCAATTCACAAGAAGCACCGTTGATCCTTTCATGGTCTTATTTTGACTTTTCTCCAGCTCTCTGTATCATCTTTCGGCATGTCGTCGGACGCAACGCGTTAGTGAGATGAGCCACTGCCATCTTCGGCTCATATATTGTGAACATATCCAAATCATGCATATCCAAATTCTCATATAGTCGGCAAGTAACACATTACTCTTCAATCCGCATCTTGCAGGTTTGTGTCCATGCTGAGATATTTTGCATCTCTATCCAGCTTTTCGTAGTCGTCAGTCTCGAAAATCCGTGCGAGAGGAAGTAGTTCAACCAATCTTGTTCCGTGATATCTTCCTCCGGCTTCTATTCAACTTCGAGTGCTCGCATTGAGCACCCTATGCGGCGACCGTACACCATATACAGGTCCATGAATTCCATCTTCTCTTTTTTCTAACTTCCCCTATACATCGGGGGTACAAGCATTTTTGCCCCTGTGGCGAACGTCACACGCTCCGTGCGATTATCGCTTATCTTCTCCATTGACCTCTCATCTTCATTGGCAAAGATTCTCCAACGTGCT
Organism: Albugo candida; assembly: GCA_905220665.1. Classification (NCBI taxonomy): domain Eukaryota; phylum Oomycota; class Peronosporomycetes; order Albuginales; family Albuginaceae; genus Albugo; species Albugo candida. The sequence goes on along the minus strand of CAJNAR010000148.1, from coordinate 187,539 downwards.
TCACTAGACGCACGCGATCGCTCCTCTAAATAGGATATCTTGTTTTTCTGTACGCCTATTCCCTTTGCTACATTCTTCAACGCTTGGGACTGATGGACCAGAAACTCTTTCTGTTGCTCCATTCTTGCTTCATGGAATACTGATGCTCATTCAACGCCAGCTGGTTATGATACTGCTGAGCCAAAAATTCGTGTGTTCTGTGCGCTCTTTCTTCACTTTGTCGCGCCCGTTCCTCCGCACCATCCCGCACGATTGACTCTGCAATGAGCTTTCCGGTAGAATTCGTCTTGTTTGGGTTTGGGCACAATATTTTGTATGACGTCCTCCTATCCACTTCGCAAAGGGCTTTGTCATCTGTAAGCACAATACTTTCGGCTTAAAAATTCTTTGTTGTAAGTCCGCGATTCTAAAGGCAGCCTCGCTGCTCTCGTTAACACGGCCCCGGTGTAGTGTATTACTTAGTGGGTACCCAGTGGATACTTAGTCTGGACTATCTAGCTACCACTCCCTGGTATTCCGTAAACCCGCTACCCGGTACCCAGACCCGTAACCGGACCCGCTGCAGACCCAGCACCTTCCTATATTTTAGTTTTATAAAGTGCGATTCATAAATTTCACTTGGGCAATAAGAAAAGACTTCAGTCAATAATCTTTTCTGCGCACGTATTTATGTTTCTGTGCGCTTGCTAGGAGCCAATGTCGTAACATTAGTCACGACTTACACAGTATGCTAGAGTTGCTGAGAAAGCTTCACAATAAATGAAGGAGCAAAGAAGTACGGTAAAGATTGATATTAGAAATTAGAGCGGTCATCAGTCAAACTTGAGGAGGTCGTGAGCAGAGAGAGGTAAAGGCTTTTTCAATAATTAAAGCGTTGTCAAAATGCGTTTTTGATAATCGCTTTATTGTAGAGGAGACAGCTCCATCGAACAGACAATACTCGAAATGACACCTCGCTATCAACGATTCCACAAGGTGCAAGATATCATTTATGAAGGTGATATACATGCGATCGTCCGCCTACGTCGACCCAGAATGATATTGTGATGGTTGTGCGACCCAAATAATATTGGATTGAGAAGGTTACGAAGCTTCCTCGCCTCTCGTCGTCGCTACATCGACATTAGCTGCAAAAATGTCTAGCGTAGTCATAATCCAGATGCCATACTATAACAAAGATGATTTCTGAGGAAGTTTGTTTGTGCGTGTTGTCGCTGGAAGGTACCGATGTTGTATAGCCTAAAGTTGCATGAAGCGCCAAATTGCCACACGGAAGACATATTGTATGGTAAAACTCTCCTAGAGCCAACATTTTTTGACCAAGTGCAAAGTCTATCAGACACCTGAATTGGAAAGCTTCGTCAATTTTTCTTGCACCAAACGATAGCTTTTGAAGTGCGGAACATTTTGTTGCAAGAAGATTGTGCATATTTTTTTTTTCATGGTGCTGATACGCCTCAAAGTTTGACCTCTCTGCATGTTTTCCTAAGATCGGCAGTATTTGAAACACCCCGTGTAAAAGGTCGTATGCTGTGCAATTTTTCTTTCGTTGATGGAATGAAAGGAAATAAGGCAGACAATGCATTCAAACAAAAGAGGAATGTCTATGTACAGTTTTTTGGCCTAGGACGAGAGGAAATAGGGCATGGGAGGTATAGAAAAAAACGACGAATGGCGTTGTATAAATGGCAGAGTAATATTGAAATCCAAAAAAAAGCTCAAGCACCTATTAACACAACGATATGCCTGCAGAAATCAATCCTTGACGCGTACACGTCAGTGCGATTTCATCTTCCGTCTTTCCCGCTCGACCTTCTCCGCCTCAACGCCATCCTTGCATTTGCTATACATTTCGATGTATCGCCAGGATGTTCGAGCGTGCTTCCGAATTTCCTTCATGCTCAATCCATCGAGGATACCAGGGAGCCTCTTCTAAAGCGAGGTGAATTACAATTACATTGTTCCGAGCTGCTCTCTTGGCGGCTCCCCAGTACCTCTCGATGAAGTTGCACTCACAATGGAATTTGGGTTAATATTCAATAATGTGTCCTGTCTGTTTCATTTCCATCTCCAGGGCTGAATCCTGTTCAGCAAAATCGGACTGAGCCATTAAGGCATGCCTCCAGCAGCAGTCATTTGTTGGAGGCAATGCCTTGGAATGGCAATCCAGATTCCAATTTACGTTGGGAGGAGGCCCGATCCCTCTTTCCTTCAGCACCTGTGAGAGAGCAACGTCAGTGGTGAGATTGCATCAGTGAGATCTTGAAAGCACAGAGAAGAAAGCTTACCATCTCGATGCCCTTGAAGTAAATCTCTCCATTGTGGGTAAACCACATGGATTGCCAGTTTTTTTGGTAATCGATGATGTACCATCCATCTTTATATTGGTATGTTTTCTCCTTCTGGGCTTGAGAGTCATCCTGCCAGCCACCAGAGCGTTGAGGTAGAAATGTGAAACAAGAAATCTGAATAACTCACCAATACATCCTGGATGAGGAATGTTGAAAATGGGGATGGCCTTCTCATTGAGTTGCCTTACCATGTCTTCACTTTTTTACCAACCATCTCTGTTCTTGCCTGCCTTGATGATCTCTCTGGATGATGGTAAAGTGAGCCCATTCTCCCCCGCTTGCTTATCCGTGACTTTCATGGGTCCATGGCACGGGCACAGAAAATCACTGATCATGATTGACCCCTTTGGCCCTTTCTATCTAATCCAGCTATTGCCTTCTTCTACCCAGAACTCCTCTCCTCCATCGTTGCTGTAGAAGGTAGACTCATCATGCGTCACATGCACATACTTGTTGTCCCACACTTCCACCTTGCCCTCCAACAACACATCCATCTCCTCTCCAGTCCACTCATCCATCTTCTTTATGTACTCAATCATTCTCTTTGACCAACCCTCTCTATACATCACCACATCCTCCCTTTCATGACCGTCCATATACAGCTGCTTCCCTTTTTTTTGAATCCCCAGATCTCTAAGTACTTGACCACTGTCAAGTAGCTGATCTTCTGCTCCTTCTTTCCCAGGACCTTCGGGAAAATGCTGTTTTGAAGGACCATCTGGAGCTCTTTGGGCGATCTTTCATTGAGCTTCCTCCCCCTCATCCATGATAGGCAGCTCCCTCTTGATATCAAGGTCTGCCAGGATCTCTCTCCTTTTTAAATGTCGGCCTTGCTGATGTGTTGGAAGGGCTTTGCTGACCAAGTACCGATCTACCCAAAGCCAACTTCCTGCAGGTTTATTCTGACGACTTGTGCAGTTTGTCGTTGGCTGCAGTAGCTGACGCTTCCTTCTTTCTCAAGCCCTGGTAAAGCCGTCCTTCCAGATACTGGAGGATGGTCATAAGTCTTAAACAAGATAAGGTGGGGATTTTCCCCAGCTGCTTTCCTGGTTCTATATGCCTTTCACCCCTTCCTTCAAACCTTTAATGGTTTCTTCCATCCTGTCTTCTTCTTTTCCCTCTTCACCATGCTGCTCACTACTCTCATCTCCTAATGCAATGAACAGCTCCTTTCTTTTAGTTGCTGATGGCTGCTGACCTGCTGGTTTGAAGTAGATGTCCAGCCTCTGCAGGTTATTCTCCTTGACATACTTCTCCCTCCTCCACTTGGTACTTCTTGAGTTCTCTGCCAAGGTATGTAAAGAGTTAGAGGGTAAAAAATGTTTTTGGCAAAAGAAGCCAGCTCACTTTCATAGGTAGAAGATCTCTTCTCTTCCCCTTCTTTTCCTTCTCTAGCTGAGCCTGGACAGCAGCAATTCTCTTTTATAGCTGAGCTGCGTCTGTTTCCAGCCAGTCTTCTTCCTCTTCACCTTCACCTTCCTCTTCTCCCCTTCCTTCCTCTTCCTCCTCTCCACTCCAGTCTGACATGGGGCTCTGACAGTCGAGATCCTCTTCTACCTCCACCTCTTCCTGCTGTTGGTTCTGTGCCTGAAGCTGCCTCTTCTTGTTGTTGGCTTGGTGCAAGTTGGCTAATAGGGCCAGCCTTCTTTTTTTGGGAGGAGCCATTATAAGAAAAATATTTTTAAAAAAATTTGAAATTTCTTTTTCAATGGTTCAATTCGATTATACGCGCAGAACCTTACCAACTTTGCTCAAATCTACATTCTTATTTTTAAAAATTAAGTTTAACTAATACTTAAAATATTTTAAATTTCAAAAAATGTAAATTTAAATGAACATATTCGAAAAATAGCTCTGGTTAATTCACAAAACTCCTTGGGTTTGTTAAGAAAAAATTTGCCCCAAACAAGATAGGGGATCGCACCATATATGAAGATGTAGCCACGTTGTCGCTACTTTGTTGCGGCTAAATTGCATTTTACAGTCTCAAGTTACTTTAAGCGTCAGAATGTTACTGAGATAGGAACCATTTTGCTAGTTTGTAGCCCGAAGTTGTATGAAGCGGCACAACGTTACTCAGAAACCATAAATATACTGGATTATTGATCTTACATTACGTAAAGCGCCAGAATATTCTCAAAATATCAGGTACACATTCATCATTTACATACGTCTCATAAACCATATCATCTCGCTCTACGACCACAGATATAAATTGACATGATGGCCTATCGATTGTTCCTGACGCTATGGGTGTATCAAATGTATCATGTCGTTGGTGTTCTACAATCAGGCGAGCTGAGAATAAAGAAGACCGACAGCAGAAAATCACTGTCATTATGCCAGGCATGCGTTCTCAACAAACTGGGCGCTTCCCGAATGAACTGATAAATGACGATGAAGAAGTCGCTACATATAAGATTACCGGCTCAGACTTTGTCTTCGCAAACCTTAAACTCGATTGCAGTGGTGTGAACGAGTGCAATATAGATAAGATCATACCGCTGTCATGGCCTTCCATGATGCCAAATGAAATTGCTCTATCCGCAAGGAGTCCGCAATTGTACGTATCAGCATCTGAATCGTCTTCAAGTGTCTTGTGCATGGACTGTCTCCAAGAAAACGCTGCTGCAAGATTCATTAGCAAATTTTGGGTGAACAAATTGAAAGTTGTACGCATAGTTTATATGATTTATGGCGCACTATTGAATACCCAACATCTAAAGTGCACGGATTATTGCCCAGGGCTGACGATTCTAGAAGAAATGGATAATTCCAAACAACTTGTGCAAATATTTCGTTCGGAAGAACATCTGCCACTGAGCAGAATTCGCCATCACGTTATCCAATGCAATGCCTCAAGCCACAAATGATTCGATTATTACGGACTGATCCAGACCCTACAATGAAGGCATGTAGCCATTGTGTTTCCGACCATTACGGCTCAGCTGTTGTTTTTAATCACATAGACTTGGAGTACACTCTTTTTTTATTTGCTAACATTGAGAAAGAGAAACAAGAAGTAAAAATTTGCTCACGTCAATGTGGTAAAATCGAGGTGCTCGCAATCGATAATCCCAAATGTTCCTTCCGCGTGACTGATCACTTGCGAACATTTTTAATTGGAGAACAGCTACTGGCTCCGCCTCTTTTGTCAGAACAGAGCGCACCAGGGGACAAACTGAGTAGTGGATGCGTTTGGGCGAACTATGTAATTAAACAAACAAGATGTTTGGATTGCCTTGAAAAGATCAAACCTTCACGTTTACATAAGCTCTCTGGAGTCACATCGTTATTATCGATCCAATCATCCAAGCATGCTTTGTACGGAAAACTCAGCGATTGCATGTATATGCACTCGTGTGAGCAGCTACTATTTGTGCCAAACGCAATGTGCTTATATGAGATGGACATCAATTCTACTTCAGCCAAGCCAGGTCTCAAATTGCTGCAAGATCGCAAAAAACCAAACAAGCCAACAGCATACGTGAGACAATCGCAGCGCAAGACCCCGGGAAACTTTCTTCCGCTCAGTCTTGGTCCTCCGTCTACTACTTCGGTATATATGAATGCGCAAACTCACGATCATCCAGCATCAGAACATAAAGTACATTCTTTGTTGAAGCTGACAAAGACTAGCTCACTCTTGGTTCTGATGGCAATGCTGCAACAAATGTGATTGTATTACAATTGATTGATAATAGCTTGCGCTGTGTTGAGTGTCTCGCGCTCTACGGAGAAGTTCTGCTTCTTTCAGTTGAACGATCTTACGCATGGATGATGGAAGATTCTATCCCTATAATTTGCACCATTTTATGTGGGAAGTTAAGCAAAGGGATTGCGATGAAACTGGACCTTCATTCCCTGCGACCAATACCATCTCTGACTATCGCGGGGATGCATAAGGATGACCAATTCAAGGAGGCTGGCTCATCAACGAATTCTCCATGCAAAAAATCCAAAAAGATTCCGAATTTAAGCTCAACTACTGACCCTTTCGACCGGTGAAGGGTATATTATCTTCAGAAAATTGCGATCATCGAAATTGATTCGATGAGAATGTTTCACATGAGATATTGATTCTGAATTTTACTTCTGAGAACCTTAAATTGGATATAATTTCATGTTCTTAATGACGAGCTTATAATGCGTTCCTAACACTTTTGAGTAAGTGCCTTGAGGACATCTTCAAAGCCTCCGCAACTTACGTAGCTGGTGCTTTTCTCTGTTGTTGCACTGGCGGCATGCAGAGGCGTTGGTTGATGCGCGAATATGAAATTAAAGGTAACTTTGCTGTGCAGACGATAATTTTATCATGGACATGATATTAGGTATGTAATATGCGGCTATTTGATTGTTGGTGTGGCACGCCATTACTTCCAATCCAACTTGAAAAGTTGATCGCAATTTGTTTTGAATTCCAAATCTGAACAGCAGTATTCGTACTTGGGCTATTGGTAGCGACATGATGAAAATATCGAATGAAAATAGGAAGAATACATCAATTATGTCTCCTTCCAAGCATCTCGAGGTACAAGAGAGAGAAATAATGAATTTGAAGATGGAAAACGCGCATCTAAGGGTGAGCTTGCATCATTATGTACCAATACACACTAATTATGATTATAATTAGGAACGTTTGCGCGTACGTTTGGGCGGAGATGTGAGTACGATGGAATTAGAGCAAGAAAACAGCATTTTGCGGGATAAATTGAGAGACGCAGAAGATCAAATACGACAATTTCCATTAAAAATGCGTACAGTAGAGGAAAAGTATCAAAAAGCTATAATAAATTTGCGCAAACTGGACGAAGCGTGGAAGAAAAGCATGCAGGACGTCTATGAGAAGCAAAAAGAGGTGACACGATTGGAAGATTCTTTGTCCAAAGAGAAACAATCGCTGGTATATCTGCAGAGTGAGTGGAAGAGCGAGAAAGATACTTTGGAAAAACTCGTCAAATGTCAGGAGGAATTGATATACAAATTGGAGGATGAGAATCAGGAAAAAGCAATAGATATGCATGCGCTGAATCAGACCGTACAGCAGCTGAGGCTAAATGCACTCGAACAGAGGAAAGAATTGGACACGCTGACGGAGAAAGCGAAACATACTGATGAGATAGCTCGAGAAAAATACGATCAAAAGATGAGAGAATTGCAGAAAGCTTTAGAAGACGCTGCGTCATTACGAGGGCAAACGGCAGCTTTGTCATCAGAATTGGCTGTTGTTACTGAGAAAGCTCAGAAAATGCAACTTACTGCGACAGAGACAACAAACAAATTATTCGAAGTGAAGGAACAGCTTGCGAGCATAAGTGTACGTTATGAAGTGGTTCTTTCAAAAGTGAGCGAGAAGGAAAGGTTGATTGAGAGCATCAATCAGCAATTAGACAACGCACTAAAAGAATCAAACGCTCGAGATCACAGAATCGTACATTTGGAAAATCAAAAAATGCAGCTGGAACTCGAAAAAACGGACTTGATTCGGCTGATGGAAACTCAATCTAGAACACGCGATCACGAAATGAGGAAATGGAAGATATCACAGGAAACGGTATGGAAGGACGAAGAGAGGAGACTTGTGATCGCTGGAGAAAAGCTTCATTTCGACTTGGAAGAGATCACCGAAGAGCGAGATGCTTTGAAGCACGAACAACAAGAGGCATTGCGTCGTCTTAAAAGCGAAGGAACTACAGCTCATCTTCTGTCAGCAATACAACGACAATTGGATCAATATAGTGCACTTGTCGATCGCCGTAGTATTTTGGAAGAAAGAGTCGAAAGCCAACATAAACAGCTTTTGAGGCTCACTTCGCTTGAACATGAACATTCCGCACTAAAGCTTCGGTATGAAAAATCTCGCTCGACATTGGATAAAATTTTGGTTCGAAGGCACCGATTGGGTGCAATGGGAAATTTAAAGAAATCAAGTTCTCTTGCCGAAGATATGGCCGGTGTTGTATTGGATAGAAACTGTTCAGAAGAAGCAGGTAAAGGCGAGATCGATGGCGAGCCTGTACGTAAGCGGAAATTGGTGGCGAGAAGCAGGTCAGGCGGTATAATACGACACGTTTATGTATCTCCACGGTATAAGAAAAGTAATGTGCGGTGATAGAGTCGTTTCTTTTCGGAAACGAAACGGATAACTTACCTCTAATGTGAAATATTTCCAAATCTGCCACCGCTGAGCCGTGCTTTGACTGGAAAGTATTGCTTTCCGTAGTGATCTTTAGTGAAGAGCCTGTTGTGACAAGTTTTCTTCTTCCATAGGTATATAAAGTGATGCACCTTATATACGCGCGATTGGAGTATGTCAAGTAGTAGCGAGTTTCGTTCTAAACTAGCTATTAACTGCGGTGCACACTATTCAGGTGTGACCTGTCCTTGTCGAGGCAAAATTGTTTAGCTCGTTTGCAGCTGTCTCTTCTGCAAGTAATTTATATTTTATGAATTTAAATTCAAACTTACATTTATCGCAGATACGTGCGGAAAAGTAGAGCAACGACTTGGCTGTTAGGTGTGTGCTAAAGACGCCAGCCACTATAAATTACTGGCGTCAGCTCATTGTTCCTAATATAGTAAAATACCAAGTGGAAAGTACGAAAAAAACAAGTATTGGAGTAGACGCTTTTGTTACATACGGTAGTGCTTTAATACATGTCTCCCTCGAATAAGACTTCTTCCTCTTTCTTTTTGAAAATCTGATCTCCTTCATGTAAAGACACCTCAATACTAGACGGACCAAGAGATCGTTGCAACGCGGCAGGCGCTGGAACTTTATCGGCTCCCGTCAATGGCGTCATAATTTCTTCATAATCGTCAGTAGCTTCTTGTTCACGCAATAGAGCAGTTTGTCGAGCACGCTCTCGCGTTTTAGCTGCGAGATGCACCAGTAACATCATCAACCCAACGCCACCAAATACAATGAGTGTGATAGCCGGCCCCGATAAATGCACTCCTGTTGATGCAGGTTTAGAGTACAATTTGTACTTTTTATTCCAAGTAGACGTCACACCAGTCCGTTTGGTGCAGCATTTGAGATGTTCTGTCCATAATCCGTTCGTTACTGCGCAAATTCCACTGATTCCTTGACACTTTTGTGCCAATTTATCCCACGAGTATGTCAACGCTTTATCAAACTTGATTTCGGACGTCAGACATCCCGCTAACACCATCGCTTCTCCAGCTTGATTACCATAGCATCCACCATCGATCCGTTTAGATCCTTTAATTGATTTAGACGTTGTCACATATCGAATCGGTTCGTGTCCGATTGCCCAAAAACTCTCACAATCAATTGACGCAAACAGTATTGCATTCTGAATTCGGAATTACAAAAATCATACAAATTCACAATACAATGCACATTACTAGTACGTACCACAGATTTATTTGCAGGTCGTGCGGCATCTCCGATTCGCCATTTTAGCGTCGGCCCAGAAAGAAAGCCACATGCTTCAGCTTCAGGAGGATTTGCCTCCTTCGCGCAATCCGGCATCACCTTTGATTCGGACGGGCTTGCGTAGCAGCAGCCATTTGCTTTGGTTTGAGTGTAGATCGATGGCAAAGAGTCCATCATGGTTGTATTTGTTGCATTTATTCGGCCACCATTAGGTGCGATTTGTGGTTTGATGCACGTGTAGGGACAAGTGACACAACCGCCGCCTTCTGTGAAGTAATTGGACCATCCTTTGGTCTCCACAGATATCATATAATTTGAGGTCTGATTCCATCGAACTATTTTCCCTGAGGAACGATCGAGATGCCAGAGCGTGAGGGAAGAAATGAAAATTCGACTTGGACGCATCGACGTGTGTTATGTATTATGTGTGGGGAGATTGAGTGAGTTCAAAATACTAAATACCTTTCCCCATGACTAGGATATATTACTTGAATGTAATGTTATTTATTCCGTAGTAAAGGAAAAATGCGCGGAAAAAAACACACCTATCCTCCTTAGTCGCTATCGACTATCAAACCACAAATAGAAACAGCTGTTTGTCTGCCCCACGGACGCAAGAAGTGTTTAGAAATGGCAGAGTCTCTTTCACTTCGAAAGAGAAAGTACGGATCAGGTCTAATGCGGCTTGTACTACACACGAGGCTGGAGTATTGTTACGAGCAAATCATACCTTGGCTGTAATGCCTATACGAAAGTAATAGGAAAATCCCAGAGTTTTCTTGCAGTACTATGGTAATAAACCTAGCCCTAGCTTCTTGAAGCCGGTGCCAAAGTCTGACTCGTTTCGGCTACCAATCAAACCGCTGACTGTAAATTACCGGGTACAGAATCTTTCACTACAAAATCAACCACTTTCTTTTCACCGCTTCGAGTTTACACAAGCGTACATTTCACTTCTAACAAGTTCTTCACTCTTTATATTCAAGTATACTGAGTACATCTTGGACAAATACTTGAATTATGTCGGCAGCGAATTTGTTCGCAGGAGTGGTTGACATTCTCTGCGGCCTTGTCGCCTGCTTTGCAAGTTGGTCCCTCTTGTCCTCAAGTTCTCGGTCTGTTTTTGTCTGCACTCAAATCATCTCCGCGTTCGCACTGTAAGATTTATCCTCAAACAGTTTCTTACACAATCTGACTATAACTGTTATGTAGCGGTTTCACTCCGAGTTTTGCAGCAATTGTGGAATTATCTGATACGAATGAATGGATCGCTCTAGCCGCTGGTGCTGGATGCGGTGTGGTGTTCAGTGTCCTCATCGCCTCGTTGTCCTTTATCGGGTGCTTCTTCATCCTATTGGCATCGGGAAGCCTCATTTCTGCCTACCTCTTATACTCTGACGCACACAACGGCGTTCATCTATTTCCTGCCGATAATCAATTGGCACGTCAAGAATTTGTGATTGCATTTGTAATTATTTTTGTTTTGGTCTTTGTGTCTCGTTCAAAAACCATCCAATTAGAAGGCCATCGGATGAAATATTTGGTTTTTTCCTCATTATGTGGAAGTTGGTGTATAACAGAGGGAATTACTCGCCTCATTGATGACTCCGCCACACTCGCGGGAATTGCATTCGATTCGATACAAAACGGCGGTCATATGGCATCCAAAAACATCAATTCATCGAAACTCACTCTTATGTTTCTCCTCTGGGTCGCATTTTTCGTTTTGGGTATGGGACACCAATTAGCAATGCGTTGGGGACTCTTATGTTACAATAAAATCGGATCTCACGCCAAACTAGGACCATTGGAGGAAACGTTACCTGAATTACCAGCAGGTGCCACACTACATGCTCAAATTCCCTTAGATCGTGTACGATTGGTGTGTGAGAACTGCTTCGCTACCGTTCCAAATGGAACTGTTTTCTGCACAGAATGTGGCGAAGCAATGCCATCTGAAGACGTAGACGCCAATGTCTCGATCTCTCAAGCTCAAATGCCATCGGTGTCCATGAACAACCAAACGAATGTCCCAGAAAGATGGCAACAAGTTCCACATCGTCCATACCTCTCCACCACATCATTTGTAGACCCTAAATTAGCCAAAGGGGACAGTATTAAGGAAGGTCGATCCATTCGATTTATCGATGGCGGCGTTCAGGACGCGGATGGCAAAATGCGTGGATACAACGACAGTATGGCTCGTCAGAACACATATTACGAACCATCGTTTCGGTCGTTTGCAATGAGTACATACTCCATGGCAAATCGCGCAGCAGAACCCGTGGAAACACCCAATATTCGAAAGTATAAAATGTCAGGGTCCGGGGTCTTCCATGTGGTCTACTTTGCTTCCGCGGTCACAGGGTTATGGTGGCTGTACTTCTTAGTGGGATTCTACCCACAGGAATACGCGTGTTCCAAACAAGCGCCCACACTTCCATGCAGCAAACTCCCATCCGCCGTACGTGAGCATTGTTTTCCATCGACCAAAAATTTCGATATCGTCTCACAGGAAGGATACTGCATCCAAAACACTCCGTCGGGTCCGTGGATTGTATTTGTAATGTTGGCATTCTCTGAATTTCTCAATTTCTTTCTGGGAATGCTATACAATTTCAGTATGTGGCGACCGATCCGTCGTGGCGCTCGATTTCTGAACGATTTCAAGCCTCCACTTCCACGCGAACAATGGCCGACTGTCGACGTGTTTCTGTGTCATTATATGGAGCCGGTGGTCGATAGCATGAGAACACTTCGAAATTGTTTGGCATTACAGTATCCCCCAGAATTGATCCATATTTTCGTACTCGATGACGGGTACACAAAATCAGTTTGGGATGCGAATAATCATTTCAAGGTGACTGTCAACACAAAAGTCATTGAAATTGCCGGTGATTTACGCAGCGAAGTAGCACGTACGATGCACGAGCGTGTCATTGGTCCCGTCGACGATGACGCGGTCTTAAAGACATGGAGACGACAACATTCGTCCGTGCGTGAGCTCAAGAAAGATGGAGGAAGAGGCGTACAACGACGCGATTGTGCGGTTGGATCTCTCTCCGACGACTACGACTATCGCGATCGTGGAATTCCGCGTGTCACGTTTGTCGGTCGAATGAAACCCGAGACACATCACTCGAAAGCTGGGAATATCAACAATGCGCTGTTCAATGAAGGAGCCGATGGAAAGTATATTCTGATTTTGGATAACGATATGAAACCTCATCCGAAATTCATGCAAGCAGTAATCCCATTTTTCTTCTCGGAAGGCGAGTGTTTAGACGGCGGAGGAAGACAATACTCGGACGATATCTCATGGAATCAAGTCGCGTATGTCCAAACACCTCAATATTTCGAAGATACGCCGCAATTGACACTTATGGGCGATCCGTGTGGACATAAGAATACCATCTTTTTTGATGCGGTTCAGTGTGGACGTGATGGATTCGATTCTGCGGCGTTTGCTGGTACGAATGCTGTTTTCCGTCGGCAAGCGTTTGATTCCATTGGCGGAATTCAATATGGAACACAAACGGAAGACGCGTATACGGGGAATGTGATGCATAAAGCAGGATGGGATTCCGTTTATTTCCGAAAAGATTTCGAAGGCGATGTGAAAGATCGAATTCGCTTATGTGAAGGAGCGATTCCCGAGACGGTTGCGGCGTCAATGGGACAGAAGAAACGATGGGCAAAAGGCGCGATTCAGATTCTTCTTATGAGAAATGTATCGGAAGTCGATCCCGATTGGCGTCCACCTCGCGTTCCAGCACCCGATCCAAAGCCGAATTTGGAATTCCCACGTCAAATGTTCTTTTACGACTCGGTGTTGTACCCATTCGGATCGATTCCAGCGCTTTGTTACGTGGTGATTGCTATTTTCTACCTTTGTACTGGAGACGCTCCCATTTACGCCAAAGGGAACAAATTGCTGTACTCTTTTCTACCGGTGATGCTTGCTCGTTGGATGCTCAATCTACTTGCGAATCGAGCTGTCGATAACAATGATGTATGGCGTGCACAACAAACGTGGTTCTCGTACTCGTTTATCACTTTATTGGCCATTTGTGAAGCGGTGCAAGCTCGGATTACTGGCAAAGACAAATCGTGGGCCAACACGGGCGCGGGGCAAAAGACGTCGTGGACAGAGATTCCTAATGTGCTCATGTTCTTCACGATCGCCGTCAGTGAAGTAGTGGCACTCGTTCGGTTTTTCCAGTACGAAAATGCAACGAGTCCGTGGAATTATGTGTCGGCAATGTTTTTCGGCTTTTGGGTAATGGGAAATTTGTATCCAATGGTGAAAATGAGCATTACGGAGTACTGCGGCTGGGATCATACGTCAGCGACGTTCACAGCGAATGTGTTTGGATCGCTGCTGCTGGTGTTTGTGGTCGTATTCGTGCAATTGTGGCAATTTTATTATGAAAGCAATTTGGCGGTAGCGGAAGGCGCCAATTAGGTGCAGTACCTGTGTGTTTTTATCTCCTTTTGGTTTTGATCTTAGGGTATTGTTTAGGAGTAGGGTACGTAGTTTTGGAGGTAGGGTTGTATGGACCAATTGAATTTGAATATGGAAGTAGGATTGTATTCGAAAGAATTCGAGAATTGTATTCGAGAGAATTCGAGAATTTGTGTTTTTATCGTTTGGTTTTATTTCACTGGTGGAACGGTATTTCTTTCACAGAAAGATTTGCAAGTGTGTTGTGATGGTACTTTGTTGAGTAGCGATATGTTGTTTGTTTCTGAGTGAGAAAGTTGTGTGTAGGCAGACGAGTGGAAAACGAAAGGAAATGCGGCATTAAGTGCGGGAAACCCGAAAGAAGCAATTGATTGCTACACGAAAGCCATTGAGATCAATCCGTCCGATCATGTGTTTTATTCAAACCGATCGGCGGCGTACTTATCTCTTAACGATCATGAGAACGCATTGAAAGATGCGGAGGAATGTATCAATCGTAAATCCGACTGGGCAAAAGGATACGCTCGTAAAGGTGCTGCGCTGCATGCGCAGAGGCAGTACGATGACGCGATCGCAGCTTTCGAAAAGGGACTCGAGTTTGAACCCACGAACGGCGCGTGTCTTACTGGAAAGGATGAAGTTGTCAAAGCAAAATCAGCGGCAACCAACAATCCATTTGCGAGTGCTTTTGGTCCCGATATGTTTGCGAAAATCGCTACGAATCCTAGGATCTCGTCCTATTTGAGTGATCCTAGTTTTCTACAAAAAATGCAAGAAATCCAAAGTGATCCTTCCAAAATTAGTGCGCACTTACAGGACCCACGGGTTATGAATGTCTTTGGTGAGTTGATGGGTCTGAATCTGAGCACAACTGGTGACCCGTCGTACACACCTCCTACATCGCAGTCAGCTCCACCACAATCGAATGGAAACACAACCAATGCAACGTCTGAACCGGAGCCGATGGAAGATGATTTGACAGAAGAGGAAATAGCAGTTAAGCAAAAACGCAAAAAAGCCGATGAAGCAAAAAATCGAGGAAACGCACTTTACAAAGAGAAGAAATTCACAGAGGCTATCGATTGCTACAATGAAGCGATCGAAATTGACTCTGCCAATTTATCGTATTACACAAATCGCGCTGCAGTGTATTTGGAACTCAAGGATTTTGATGCGTGTATCAATGACTGCAAGTACGTCAATCTATAAATTTTATTCAGATATCGTGTGTCACAGTCATTCCCCAGGAAAGCTATCGAAGTCGGTCGAGAGAATCGAGCAGACTACGCGTTGATCGCCAAAGCGTATGTTCGAATCGGAAATGCGCACTTAAAGAAAGGAGAGACGGATGAAAATCTTGAGGCTGCCATTGACGCGTATGAGTGCGCCCAAATGGAAAATCGGACCAAAGAAATCGATAAAAAGATCAAATTGCTTCACCAAAAACTAAAGAAAGCAAAGGAATTAGCGTATATCGATGTGGAGAAAGGTTTGATCGCCAAAAACGAAGGTAATGAGTTCTTCAAAGGAGGAGATTTCCCAAAAGCTGTGGAGAGGTACAGTGAGGCAATCCGAAGAGATCCGACAAACGCGGTGTATTACGCAAACCGAGGAGCGGCATACACCAAGCTCACTTCGTTTTTGGAAGCTAAACGCGATTGTGAGAAAGCCATCGAATTAGACCCAAAGTATGTCAAAGCGTACAGTCGGATGGGTGCGATCCAATTCTTCATGAAGGAATACCACAAAGCTAGAGAAACGTACATGAAAGGACTTGAGATTGATCCGAATAGCCAGGAATGCAAAGACGGTCTGCAAAACGTGATTATGAATATCAACAGCGGAGGGAGCGATGCTGAACGTGAAGCCCACGGCTTGGCCGATCCGGAGATTCGAAGCATTCTATCGGATCCCGTGATGCAAAATGTATTGGGCGACTTTCAAACCGACCCACAGAGCGCTCAGCGGCATCTACAGAACCCTGACATTATGGCCAAGATTGAGAAATTGATGGCGGCGGGCGTGTTGCGAACAAAATAGCGATATTTCAATTTTGACCATGAATAAGAGCATTTCAATGCGGTTTTGTTGCGCTATGTGCGTTTTGTTTGGTTTTGAAGCTTTGTATTCGCTTTTCTTGAATCCAACGCGCAATCTCCAGTTGCAACTCTGTCAGTGAAAGACATTCCCATCGTTCTAGATTGTTGATCTGGCGCTCCACGTTCGTTAAACGTGTTTGGAGCGCGTCATTATCTTTTTGGAGTGAATTGGAAGCGGTGGAAAACTGCGAGAAATGGTTCAAGTTTGATGTGGGGAAATCAATGTCCACAAACCTGTCGGATTTCATACACAAGTTGCTTTTTTTGTTGCGTGTCGCTGATTGGAGTACCTTTAAGACCAATCGGATTGCGTTTTGGTGCCGAACCGTACTCATACAAAACAGTAGCACCGGAAACGATCAAGTTCGATCGAAGTGTACAAAGTTCGTGATCGAGTTGTGAGGCAACTTGAAGTTGCTCTTTGTATGAGTTCTGAATTGTAATGAATTGGCTGGTCACTTCATGCAGCTCGGTTTCCAGTTGCTGCTTGATTTCGATTAATTCTTCTTTATCGCGAAATGAGGAGCTAGTTTCTGACATTTTGAGAGATTTGAGGTTGCGTGGGAGGAAACACCCGTACTTTTCTATAGGTACGTGTATAGTCGTAGTGGATGTTAGTTTTTACAAAGAATGATTCACCCATGTCGGTGACTCAGCTAGTTTGCGCTTTTGCGCAACTGAAAACGTACTTTGTACCTTCAGAAACTCAATTCGATGCCACGTCATACTCCAACAACCATCAATCATCGTAATTTACTCGTGAGACTCGTCGTGTTTCGTACGCCTTCCTCAAGCAAATCTAAATCGTATCGGCCGCACCCGTTCCTCAACCAAACCGCGTTCTATCTCTTACGCATTCCTCAAAAAGCGTTTAGTCAACCGACAATCGTCGTATGTATACGGCCGTAATAAATCATTTGCGACGTATACCTACCAAACTATTTATTTCCTTATCGTACTTCAATGTATGCATGCGTACCGTCCCAACCATGTTCGTACCGTCCCAATTAATTTTTCGCAATCTCGATACAATTTCTCCAATTATTCAATTAAATACGAATGCATCCTTCCAATTCGATGGCGCCACTTCTGACCTCGCGCAGCAATATTATAGACGATATGCATCGGGCTCCATCATCGAACCTCTCTCCTTCACCTCCGAATCGCTTCCCGAGCGAATTCGCACGCGTCTCACTTCCATAGGCTTATCCTTTGAGAATCTCAACGGCTATCTCCAACGTGCTGTGATTTGGGACAGTGGCTACGCATTGGGCTCTGGCGCCTTGCGTAAAATTTACACGCGAAATGGCTCGAGTATGGACACTATTGCAATACCTGCGAAAAATTATCGAAATGTCAATTGTACCACAATTTCTTGCACGGTACACAATGTCCCAGCGTCTTTAGTCAAAACGACATACCGCTCAGATTTGTGTCGCGGCGACAATATCCTCAAAGTATCGCTATGTGCCACCGAAGACGTCTTCGGCATCAGCGGCCATTCCGCTTTATGGGCTACCGGAGGAACAGAAGATTTCGACCCTGAGCCGTACATTATCCGCCACGCGTGGTTCGACCCATCGACCTCCAAGTCGTACCTTGTCAATGGGATCCACACGACACCAGAGTCGAATGAAGCAGCTTTTGGCAAGTGTCCGGCTACTGGACAATCAGGTTCTATCATCATTCCATGTGCTCAATATACGTCGGAATTAGCCTCGAATTGGTCATTAGCATCTCCAGCCTTTGGGCAATTGACAACACTTTGGTTGGAAGCGACTAAAACCGCCAAGAAAAAAGATTTAGGTACCGCATACGTCGTAGTGATTACAATTATTTGCATCCTTTTGGTCGGAATTATCGTTTTCTTTATCGTTCAGTACCGAAAACGTCGTTTGGAATTCTCAATCACAATGAAAGAGCCTGAAGACATTGCATCTCCGACGTGGGCTATTGACGTCCTAACACCTCGTGGGAATATGACAATGTTACAATCGAGTAAAAGCCCATTCTCCGAGTCGGAATTAACTAGTCGAACGTTTATGGACAGCGGGAAAAGCGATATTCCGTCATCAATACGTTCCAACACAATGTGCACTTCTTTTTTCAATCATCCGATTCTCGAGTCGCGATACATTTCAATGGAGAAAATCTTTTTTGACCAATTGATCAGTAAAGGCGCTTATGGCGAAATATGGCATTGTCAGTATCAGAATCAATCCGTTGCAGTCAAACGTTTGCTTCAGAATAAATCTCATACTCTTCAAGAAGCTCAGGAATTCATCGCAGAGATCCAATTAACCGCGTCATTACAACATCCCAACATTGTCACATTCATTGGTGTCGCGTATACGACGCTCGAGAAGCTTTGCATGGTCCTTGAATTCTGTGCAAAAGGCGATGTCCAAACGTATTTGCAGACCAATGAGACAGTTTTATGGACCCGTCAAAAGCTCGAAATGGCAATGGGTGTCGCGAAAGCATTGGAATACTTGCATTCCTTCTCAACACCGATCCTTCATCGCGACATTAAGGCCAAAAACGTGCTTTTATCAGATCAAATGCAAGTCAAAGTCATCGATTTCGGAATCAGTAAGCACATGCACAACGCGATGACCGCAGGCATCGGGACGCCGTATTGGACCGCGCCTGAAAATCTCCACGGATTCGAGTACTCGGAAAAATCCGACATGTACTCCTTTGGAGTCTTTTTGTCGGAAGTCGACACGTGCGAAATGCCGTACGTCGACCACAAAAGCGAATTAGAGCTCGGACCCGTGCAAATTCTCAATCGCGTGATGAATGGAACGCTTCAGCCGACGTTTTCAGCGTATATTCCGCATCGTATTCGAGACATTGCGATATTGTGCCTTCATATTGACGCCGGAATGCGTCCATCGGCGAAACGCGTTGTGGAAATGCTGCAAGGAATTTAAGTCACGAGATATATTGCTACAATTATCGCTTTTCCTCTCTGCTTCGACGAAGTCCGAGAAATCCACCAGCCGATCGCGAACGAATCGGACTCGAACTCGATCGAATCGAATTCGTCAGCGTACTGGAACTCGATCGATTGGAATTTGTCAGCGTGCTGGAACGAGACGATGCCGTGGAAATGTATCGAAAATCTTCTGTTTTCTTCAAAGACGCGAATGAATCACTTTCGCGTATCGGTGGCTCTGGCGGCGGTGGAATTGGATTGTTGTCGTCTTGAGATAACGTGATGCGCATACTCGTTCCAATAAACTCTTTGGTGTGAACATGCACTTGAATATCCGGTCGTTCCGCGAGTTTCGGAATGATGAGTTGCATGAAGCCATCAAGCATCATTGGCGTCACGTACTTGAGCTCCACGCCCATGGGGAACGAAGTCGAGACGATAGGACCGCCATCCAGCACGTTCTTAAGCCATCGTTTCATGTAATCGAGCTTTTTCGGATTCCCTTGAGCCCAATCGGTTAATAAACGTTTCCATGGAACAGAGCCCAAAGTGTAATGCAAAGCCGGCGGAAAATTACGAATTTCTTCCCAGTGATCCATTACGCGTCGAGTGCTTCCTCTCGTCGGTACATTTGATTTCGAATGGCTTAAACGACTTGCGGCTTTTGTCAATAGAAAATGGGCTTCTTGTGATTTCTTTAGAGAAATGGAATGCGGGCTTTCGTCTCGCAAGAGCTCCATAGCGCTCTGCGATGTTTGCAACGTTTTCTTCGAACTAGTGGATGTGAGAGTGTCCTTACTGCTTGGATGAAGCAATGGAATCGCACCGGTGTCCATGGGAAGTTCCATCATCGAGCAGAGAAACGCGCGAAGTCGATCATATTCACCTTCCAACGTCCACAAATACGTCAATTCCTTGCTCTCTTGATCGCGATGTGCTATTTTCTGGACCTTATCATCGACTTCTTTGGATTGTTGCCAGCTTCGTAATGTCCGAATTTGAACCTTAAGGCTTTGAATATGTTCCTCCTGTTCGTCCAATTGTTTCCGAAGACTTTCATTTTCGAAATGAAGCGCTGTGATGACTTCATGTGACTCGTCCATGATGCCATTTGTATTGAAACTCGACCGTGAATGAAGACTGGAATTACGTGTACTGCTGTGGAGATCGTTCGACTCGCTCTCGGACGATTGTGCGCTGCCTCGGAATGTCCCTTGTCGAAGCTGATTCGGGTCCAATTTCCGCTGAATTCGAGCCACTTTGGACCCGAGATCTTTATATTTCTTCTCCTTTTCCATTCGCTTCTCAAAAGCTTTTCGAACGAGAGAGAATCGCCAGAAATGCTGAAGGGATTTCGCAGCACGTATTTGTTTGGCATATCGTTTACGACACAGAAATTGTCGGCAGTGCGCTTGGAAACGAATGATGGAATGATCGAATCGCATGATACGATACTGTTTACGTGCTCGTCGGCCTCGAAAACGCGCTTGGAGATGGATACTTGCACGAGAAAGGAGACGGAATCGCTTACAAAGAACGTACCCACGCCAAAGTGCCTGCAAAGATATCGCGCCAGCACGAAGTCGAGCCAAACGACGACGAGATAAATATCTCCGTGCGAGATTTTGGAGAATCACCGCATACTGACGCAATTTCCACGCTCGTTGCGTCTCTAATTGCTCCAGAACGCCTTGGCCAAAGTACACGCGCGTGAGACCGACTTGGTAGTCTCTCACTTTGCCATTTGGAAGGAGAACCGCTAACAATTGCTCACATTGTTGCTTGAGGATCATTTCGCTTTGCTGGAGATTCCAATGCGTCGATGCGATGGATAAGAGTCGAAAGTTTTGAAGACATTCCGTGTGGGAGATACGACTCGAATATGCGCTTCGAGCGACGCGAATAGCTTCAATGACGCCAGCACATCGAAGTTGACTCACTACATCGTCATGGGAGAAAGCTATGGGGCTTTTATGGCTATTGGGCTTGACACATCGAACATAATGGACTTGCGTGGTGCTTATTTTGTCCATTAATTCCGTCAAACTCATTTTGAATTGAGTCCCCACAGTCGTTCGTCGTGGCTGCGCTTGCGCCTTTTGTCGGTACGATAGCAACTTTGTCGATGATTTCGTCTCATTGTGATCAAATCCAAACATTTTGCTGAGAATCGACACATTGGATGTGCTCATAACGCCTTTGATTCCAGGCAAAAGTGCATCGCGATGTTTATCCAAAAAGCCTGTTGCGTTGTAAGTGACTTTGCCCGCGTAATGATAGATCGTGAATGCACACTGATTCAAGCGTGGCGTCTCCAAAAGCGGATTGTTCTCCATCACAGCGCCCAATTTGCTGGCAAATGCCGCGTCGGAGCCGGTTGCCAGCATCGATTCCTCGTTCAAAAAGCTCAGTACCCCGAGTCTTCCTTCGATCAGATCGAGGACGTCTTGATTGTCTTGGAAGTGGATATGCGACCACGAAATGCTCTCTTCGTCGTATTCGATCTGAACGGTTTTCAGGACATCGTGTACGAATTTCTGTTGGAATTTCTCATTCGCGTAATTGATGCAAAATTGCTCAAAAGAGTTGATTTCGAAATGCTCAAAGCCGAAAATGTCCAAAATTCCAATAAATTGTGTTTTCTCGCGTGATTTCACACTTATTGTCTCATTGATTTGCTCCACGAGCCATACGAACAATTTGCAGTACAAACTTTTCGCTAATGCGTCGCGACAATCAGCTGCTTGATCGCGAGTCATTGGCTTACAGATCACTTCACGTCCAACAATGACATTTCGATTGCAAATGGCTCGTTCCAATTCGTTTGTATCGACTTTGAGAAGTCTGGCAACCTGATGGAAAGGCTTGACATCGGAGACTTTAGACGTATCGATATCATCATCACACGTTGTGAATTCCACTTGGCCGAGGTGAAGAATGCCTGCCAGAATGCTAAAGATGTCGGATTGGAGTGTTTGATCGATGCCTACCACTGCCAGCGCTTGTATTGTTTGCTCTAACGTTCCTTCTTCTTTGTGCTTTGTATCGTCGATGCCGTTCAAAATGTACCGATACGAAGCGTTTGGAAGGAGATGCAAGTCGGGAAATCTGTTTGTATTGCGTAAAAGCTGATAGAAAATGTGAAAATTGAGCTCTCCGACAGCTTGCGTCGTGACACGTGATTTCTCGAGTAAATAGGTTCTCGAATTCGCGCCGACAAGCGTTCCGTCTTTTGAAAATTGGAGCTCTGTGAACTTTCCAAAGCGCGAACTGTTGTCATTTCGGACAGTTTTGGCGTTGCCAAAGGATTCTAAAAGTGGATTCATTTGGATAATCTGTTGGATGACCTCGGAATTCGCATTGGCCGCCAAGGTCGCTAAATGCCCCATAACGATTTTAGTTGTTTCGGTCTTTCCAGCGCCAGATTCGCCACTGACGAGGATGGACTGGTTGATGTGGTGTTTTCGCATGTGGTGGAAGGCTTCCATGGAAACAGCGTAGACGTGGGGTGGCTTGCCGTGGCGATTTCCGTCAGTATACATGTGCATGAGGTCTGGAGTATACAGGTTGAGCCATCTGTATGGATTTACAGCGATACAAATATTGCCGGTATACGTATACGGGAGTTTGCAAAAGAATCGATGTCGGAGGTTATAAAGTATGGAAGCTTCATGCAAATAGTCGAGTTTGATCATATCATCGAATCCATTTCCTTGATTCGTTGATAGCAGACTATTATTTTGTAGAGGTAGTGAGTATTTGTCTGCTTTGTTGTGTAAATGCGACCGAATTGATTCTATCGGCGTACAGATAAGAGTATTTGCATCCTTTTTTGTGATGAATCCACTTTGAATTGTCTGCCGGATCTCACAATCGCTTAATTCGATACTACGCTCCTGATGTATCAAATTATACAGGTTCTCCTCCGATGATACAAGTGCGCCGTTTGTCGTTCCATTTGGTCGACTCATTGGTTCAATTCGAATGCGAAGCACACTTTCATTCTGTAGAGACTTCAAAACTACCGCTGGGAGCCACACATGCGCTGGATCCGGTACGTATACCTACCGATAAAAAGCACAGACGTTCAGCGCCACAGATAGCGTCCGTAGATGCGTAAACACGTACCTTGATGCCTTCCATCGTGTGTGCGTACAACTACAAAGTGCAAAGCGTGCAATAAATCGGAGAAACGTATTGCGTGACGTTTATTGAGCGTTGCGAAGCGATAGAGAGCGATAGCAGCTGGTCATGATACCGGTATCCGCGATATACGGTAGGTATACGGGCCCTTGGGTCGGGTCGATGTAAATAGATTGCGAACGAAATCGTAAGACGCGATGACGTATCCTCAAATGGCGACAGTTTGCAGGCATGTGCATCGAGCGATGCGACTGCACATGGGTGAGGCTCGCGTGCGACCAAACGCGGTTTTAAACGGGCTGCGGAGTCTTTCGTCCTCACCGCACCCGAGTGAGAGTTTCCTCACAACGACAAATAATGTATACGTGGAAAAGATGTATACTAGCTGGAAGGAAGATCCGAAAAGGTTTGTACACGCGCATCTCTAACGCCTATACTGATACATGGTATCGTTAGCGTCCATACATCGTGGAACGTCTACTTTGAGCAAGTCGAAAGCGGCGCAGTGCCAGGCGAAGCGTTCATTCCACCACCAAGTATACAAAGTGGTATACAACCAATCAAAACGCAGCATTCCGCTATTTCCAACCAATCAGAGCATAATGATGCATTGGGTCTGAGTTATCTGATTCGAGCGTATCAAAGTCGCGGACATGAAGCAGCCAAATTGGATCCCTTGGAGCTGCAAGAGCGTCCTCAAGTTCCAGAATTGAGCATTGAGATGTACGGGTTCACCAAATCCGATCTAAACCGCACAATTACTATCCCTAAAAATTTGTACGTTATATCAATTTATAAAGGTATCACATACTGCTAAATAAATGCTTCCTTTAGCGCGTCCGGAGTGTCTGGATTCCTGGAAGAACTCACTCAAGGAAAAAGCATGACTTTAGGTGAGATCGTCGAGCGCTTGAAAGAAACATATTGCAACACCATCGGAGTGGTACGTCTTCTATGAAACCCACATATATATCAATTCCCAAAGGTTATCCATTCTCCAAATAGCAATATATGCACATTTTATCGCGCGATCGCTGCAATTGGATCCGAACGAAAATGGAGCATTTGGTGCGTGAAGAAGAGACACAAGAGAAGAAGATGCACATCCTCGAACGTCTGGCATTCTCTGTGGTATTCGAACGTTTCTTGGGCAATAAATATAACACCACAAAGCGCTTTGGATTGGAAGGAGCCGAGTCTTTAATTCCAGGCTTGAAGTACATGATCGATTGTGCCACAAAGCTCGGAATGGAGCATCTGGTGATCGGAATGCCTCATCGTGGACGTCTCAATGTCCTCTCCAACGTCATTCGTAAGCCTATCCAGCAAATCTTTAAGGAATTCCAAGGAACACACATCGATGTCGATCAGTATCAACGCGACCAAATGGACGATTGGTCGAATTCCGGAGACGTTAAATATCATCTTGGAACTTCGTATGATCGCATGTACCCAGACGGACGTCGTGTGCATCTCTCTCTCGTCGCGAATCCTTCCCATTTAGAAGCTGTGGATCCAGTTGTCGTCGGAAAAGCTCGGGCCAAACAATTTTACTTGGGAAATGATGCCGAAGCAGAACGTAAAGTAATGGGCTTACTGCTTCATGGAGACGCTGCATTCAGTGGCCAAGGTGTTGTCTATGAGACCATGCATCTCGCTGGCTTGGAAAACTATGACACTGGAGGTACCATTCACGTTGTCGTCAATAATCAAATCGGATTCACAACTGATCCAACAAACTCGCGTTCTTCTCAATATTGCTCGGATGTCGGCAAGGCGATGGATATCCCAATTCTTCACGTGAACGCTGACGATCCGATTGCCGTTGTCAAAGTGTTTGAATTGGCTGCTGAATGGCGTCAAATATGGCGATCGGATGTGATAATCAATTTGACGTGTTACCGGCGTTTTGGACATAATGAGATCGATAATCCAATGTTCACACAGCCGATTATGTACAAGAAAATCGATCAAATGACATCGGTGTTGGAAAAATACATTGAACAACTTGTGAGCAAGCAAATGGCTACCAAAGAACAATGTGACGCAATTGTGACAAAAGTATGGAAATTCTTTGAACGTACGTTTGAAGAATCGACAAATTGGGAGTCGGGGAAGAAGAGCGATTGGCTTGCGAATCGATGGGAATCATTCAAAAGTCCCAATCAACAATCGCGAATCCGAAGCACTGGAATTGATATCCAAATGCTCAAGCAAATTGGAAGTAAGATTTGTGAGATTCCAAACGGATTTGAAATCAATCGCCAATTGAGTCGTATTCTGAGCACCAAAAGGAATTCCATTGAGACCGGAGAAGGGATCGATTGGGGCACTGCGGAAGCGTTAGCGTGGGGAACACTTTTACTCGAAGGGAATCATGTGCGTATCAGTGGACAAGACGTCGAACGTGGAACATTCAGTCATCGACATGCTGTTCTTCACGATCAGAACTCCAACCGCGAGTACGTTCCATTGAATCACGTGGTGTCTAAATCGTCTCCATCGACTCCCATTCACTACACACCGAAAGAGAAAGCGGGTTTACCGGAAACACAAGCGGAATTTGTGGCATGTAATAGCTCCTTGTCTGAATTTGGCGTCATGGGATTCGAATTGGGATACTCGTTAGAGAATCCGAACGCGTTAGTCATGTGGGAAGCTCAGTTTGGAGACTTTGCTAATGGCGCGCAAATCATAATCGATCAGTTTTTGAGTGCTGGAGAAGACAAATGGATGCGTCAATCGGGTCTTGTGTTGCTGTTGCCGCACGGGTATGAAGGACAGGGCGGAGAACATTCTTCCTGCCGACTCGAGAGGTTCCTACAAATGACCGACGAAGAGCCCGATGAGGTGCCATCGATGGATGAAGAGAATCGGATGCAGATTCAACATACCAATTGGCAAGTTGTGTATTGCTCGACGCCCGCCCAATACTTTCACGTGCTTCGACGACAGCTACATCGTGATTTCCGCAAGCCTTTGATCTCTGTCCAGCCGAAACATTTACTCCGACTTCGTCAGGCGGCTTCCAATCTTCAAGATATGGCTCAGAATACTCGTTTCCAGCGGCTGTTGCCTGAAGAATTTCCTGAGCAATTGGTCCGTGAAGACGCTGTTCGACGTGTGATCTTTTGTACGGGTAAAGTGTATTACGATCTCCTTCAAGAGCGCCAAGAGAAGAAGATCGATTCCGTTGCAATGATCCGAGTCGAGCAAATTGCTCCATTTCCATTCGATAAGGTCGCTGAAGAAGCTGCTCGATACCCAAATGCCGATATCGTATGGGTGCAAGAAGAGCCTCAGAATATGGGATGCTGGACATACGTCTCTCCTCGCATTGAAACCGCGCTCAAGAAGATCAATAACGATGACAGAAGGCCTCAGTACGTTGGCAGAAGTCCTGCAGCATCTCCAGCCACCGGATACTACGCGATACACGTCTTGGAACAGAACCGATTGGTGGGAAAAGCATTAAACGTGTAGACAGCTGTGTAAGAAATGACACGTTTTCTCTTTGACGTTGTGTTAGTGTTTGTCTTTGCTGCTACATATCTCTCGGAAACGTTTGACGCTTTTTGTACGCTTCATATCGACACTGAGCGTACGACATGTAATCAAAGTCGATTTCCGATTGACTCGCTTGAATGAGACCCCAAAGCGCCCATAGTAAATGAGACGCTTGTGAGTACGCATTTGCTTCCATACACAATCCATCAACTTGTTCATCGGTAATCTCACGCGAAGATTCAAAATTGGATGTCAAATACGCTCTGCAAAAGTGTCGTTGTTGCTGGATCGAAGGATACTTTGTGAAGTCGCCAATGTGCGGATTGATGGATTTGTGGTAGTCAAAAGCCCATTCACAGAAATGATTGCCAATGTCGTAGCCTCTCGGGTTGTATGAACAGTATTCGAAATCGATCAGCACGACACTGTTGTCCTTCAGACTCATAATGTTTCCATATTGGAGATCGTTGTGACTCAGCACCAATGGAGAAGGAATACGAGATAGCACATGCTGTAAATTGTCGATATCGCGCTCGTATTCATCGAAAAACACTTTTGCATCGTCTGTGTCGAAAATCCCATCGCGATATTTCGTTCGAGCCAATGCCAATAAGCGGTACAATTCTGTTTTCCATCGCGGCTTTTTATCCATATCGACGTCCAATTCGTGAAAACGGCGCAATTGCTGCGCGATTTGCTGTGATGTCAATGCATTACGCATTAATTTCGCATCGATTGCGTATCCGTCGATGCGTTTTTCCACTCTTCCATTCTCAAATTCGCCCAATAATGCGACGCCGATACTTTGAGCGGAAAGCAGTTGAAACACACGAATTTCTTCCATTCGAGAGAAAAAACTGTCGGTTCCTTCGCCATAGATACGGACAATGACGTCCGCGTTGTCTCCGTTGGGCTTGGAAGCATGAAATATCAAATTGGTCATTGCGCCTCCAATATGAGTGATATTGACGTCATCAGACCGCACCGAGTCCCATCCGCGCGTACAGGAAGATAGTGCGGATACGATAGATGCATGTAGGTGCTGCTTCTCGCGCTCTAACGCTCGAACAGCTGCCAAGAAAGGCTTGACGACAATACGTTTGGCCGGGCGCATTTTCGTGGAAGTTACTGAATAGCTTATACATGCGTTGTTAGGAGGTATGCTTACATACAGGTTTAGTCTACCAGAGTGTATACTGTTGAATTGATATACGAATATACTGTATAGAGGGAAGTATGAGCTTCACGAAGGGACATGGAAATCTGGAATCGAAAGGCACATTCTCTACTGACGATAATTGATGGATAAGGTGCGTAGATACGATGGTGTCATTGAACCTGTAGCGAAATCGTGGTACTTTATCCTTTTTTCGAGCAATTCGATGCAACTTTTGTACTTGAAGTTGAATTTAATACTGAATCATTGGCTGTCCTCGTTAAATGAAACGTACTTAACTTAAATTCGGCATCGCAGTTTATTGTCAGAATTCAATTCTTCAATTCAAATGATTCGGTTGGAATGGCTTCCGGTCGCAACATTGGCAACAGCATCGGCTATCATGTTTCATCGCTATCGTATGAAGACACGCGTAAAGAAGCGATTTGCAGGCGTACGTATTTGACTCAAATGCTGTATTGTGCTCATTCTGTGAGCTTTTCTTGTAGATCGAACTTGGTGGAACCACTTGGCTCATAGCAATCGCGGAAGGCGATGTCACGAATATCGTTGCCAAGGTCAAGATTATTACAACCACGCCTGAAGAAACGCTCAAAAACGCCATTAATTGGCTCAAAACGCAACGATTCGACGCAATTGGTTCGTCAATTAGTTCACGTCGGCGCTTTCCTTACTGAACCGCACTTTTCAATGTAGGAATCGCTTCCTTTGGACCAGTAGACCTCAGTCCGGACAGCGAGACGTATGGCTACATTACAAAAACACCAAAGCCAGGATGGAGTAATACTGAGATCGTTGGTGTCTTTCGTCGTGCTTTCCCGGGCAAACCTATCAAATTTGACACCGATGTGAATGCTCCCGCACTGTATGAAGTCACACAAGGCGGTCATGGAAACATCTCAAGTGCCTGTTATATTACCGTCGGGACTGGAGTTGGTGTTGGAGTGGCTGTAGGCAGCGTGCCAGTGCATGGTCTCATGCATCCCGAAGGAGGACACATTCGTGTCCCAATATCCCCACAGGATATCGAGAGTGGGTTCCAAGGCGTATGTCCATTCCATAGCGATTGTGTCGAGGGAATGGTTGGGAATCGCTCTATAGCCGCAAGAACGGGAATTGATCGACACAATTTACACACAATTCATGACTCGGATCCGATTTGGCCGACATTAGCGCACTATTTGGCACATTTGTGTGCGAATTTGCTGTTTACGGTATCGCCAGAAGTTATTGTGATTGGAGGAGGACTTTCCAAACGACCGATTTTACTCCAATTGATTCGCGAAAAGGTACGCATCGCACCAATTCACTTGATCCAGACTCCAATTCCTTTTTTTGTAGTTTGAACAAATTGTGAATCATTATGTCCAATACCCGCCCGTGGAGCAGTACATCGTCTCCTCTTTCCACAAACACGTTGGGCTGATTGGCTCGCTGGAACTGGCTCGACTTGCCATTGCATAAGCACAGTTCGCATTAGCAATTGCGCTGCTTCTAGCCCCATTTTTGCTTTCTTATGTGCGCACATTCAACTAACGATCGAAGTTAAAGTTGATTTCACAATTTTATGTTCAAACACTCAGTATTTTGCTCACTTCTTTATCCAAACACGAACGGATCAAATGATTTCCATTTGTGATCTTTGTTGTTGCAATTATAATATCATACGGGGCTACGTATAACATATTAGAGGTATACGCGCCTTGTAAAAATTGCACTTACAGTTGATCTGATTGGATAAAAACCGAAGCGCGGCAATTTCCATAAATGTGACTCCGCCGATAAAGAAAACCAGCAAAACTTTGCGGTCTTCTGGCGATCCAAATGAATCCAATTTGGAGCTTTGAGCAGTCATAATCGGATTCTCCCTATCTGATTTACTGGTCGATATTTGAGACATCTCCCCCATAGGCCCAGGAAGCTGACGAAGAGCTTCTTGAATCGAGCTCCATGACTTTGTTTTGAGTATACTTTCGACCAGACGCACGCTCAACGGCGCATACCCAAACGCATGACTTTGACTGACGTATGCGATACTTTTCGGATCACGAAGATTCACTTCTTCTTGAATCAGACGCAGCGATTTACGCGCAGAAGAGAACCCGCTTGCTTCATTCCACAGCGTATCGCGTCGACGTAATAATCCAGCTTTTTCGAGGTTGTTTAAAGCGGGAAGCACTTGGAATCCATACGTTTGTATCAATTCTCGTCGGATGTAATCGTACTGCTTGGCTTTGATGCCTCCACTTGTCACAGACTGCAAGCACAACTGGCGTAAAATACTGATTAGCGGTTCCTGGAATCCAATGCGCTCTTCTAATTGATCAAAAATCGTTTCTCCCGTCAGCATCGCGTGTTCTGCAGCTTTTAAATCACGAAAGGATTTATGATCAGCGGTCTTCTTGATCAATTCGGCCAAATTGATATGCTGTTGTAAGGACTGGTAGCTTTGTTTCAAGCCGGGAATGCGTTTGACAAACTCCCGAATCTCACTGATCGATGCATCTCGATTTTTACGGAATATATCGTATCGCTCACGGATACTCTGTGCCTGCTGCTGAAGGTACATTCCAAGACGTTCAACGTGGTAATCCCGAACTTGAGCGTATAATTCGTCATTTGAATTCAACGGAACTGCCACTTGTTTTTTTTCTCCACTTGGGGAAGTTGTTTGACTGGTGGAGTCTTCATCAGCAACCAGGTCAGCATCGACTGTGATAAAACCGTTAGAGATTCCCATTATTTCATCCAAGAGCCCTTCATACGTCATTGGAGTCGTCAAGGGAGTCACTAGATCGACCGTTCGATCGATGAGAATTAGAGTCTCAATCTCAGGATCCAAAATGCCAACCGGATTGCCTACAATCTCCTGCTCCCTTTTGAATTGTGCCACCTGATCATAAACGATTTTACTGATTGAACCTTTGTATTTGATATTGGGAATCATTCCGAAAATTGTCTGTAATTTAATAATTGAGTTGGTTATTGGTTGTAAATTACTTTTATCTTTTTCGATAAAAAATTGCTTAAAGCAGCATTCCAGTTCCAATGTCAGTAAATCGTCATCGAATGGAATCAAATCCAATTTGAATTCTCCAATCGTCAAATTCCCAAGTACGCTCTCTTTCTTCAAAATCTCATCGCACACCAGTGTTCGACACGATACAAAGTACAAGTAATAATGCTTATTGGGACCGGCATCACGCACATATTTCGCGATATATCGCATTCCACGGAGAGATGGTCGGATGAGGAAGAGGACGTGGTCACAAGTCGTCTTAATTGGCTTGCCGAATGCGTAGAAATCTTTCACGCCATACTTTTTTAATACGGAGATTCCATCGACTAAAATATGGTTTAGTGGACCACTTAATTCAGGATCGAGAACGAAGCAGATATCTTTTCCAATGGAATCGAGTATAGAGAATAACTCACGGCACGCGTCTTCGCGAAGAACGTTCAAGTTGATGACACTTTTGTCTAAGGATGCGGCTTTGGACATTTTGATTGATTCCAGTGTAAAATACGTCAGATACGGTATGACCTAGCTTAACGGCACGTCACATACGACCAGGACAAACGAATTCCCGGTAACGTACCGGTAATCCCATCGAATGCATTCGCCAAACACAATGGAGTTGGATCGACTTCTTTCGTCTCTACACACCTATTTCGTGCGTTCTGACTCGCAATATGCATACACAAAGCCTCACTATCGCTTCTTCACCGAAAACAGCAAAAAACGCGCGTTCGAAACGATGTTTTTAACGTATTAAATCAAATTACTTCACTGCTACCAGCGTCCGGGATCTTTAGTACGCTATAACGCGACCCACACCGCGCCAAATCGCTTGAAAACACATTTTCTGTAGCATACAACGACGGAAGTTCAGGAAATCATCTGTTTTTAGCTGGAACGATTCCGATTTACTTCCGTAATGATCGATATAATATTCCCGTGGAGATTTGGATCGTGGAGACGTACCCGATGGCGCCACCAGTTTGCTTTGTTCGTCCCACCGCCGGTACACTCGTTCACGGACGCAAAAACAGAGTTTTGATGCTTTTTTCTTGTGCAGAAATGATGATACGACCACGCCATCCGCACGTGTCAAAGGAAGGATTTATTGTCGTTCCTTATCTCACCGATTGGCAAGAGGTAGAGAGCTTTGGCAATGTAGAATCGACTGACATCCTTACCTGGAAGTAGAACAACACACTTGTCGAACTGGTCGCTCAACTGAGCTCGATCTTTGGTGGAATTCCTCCGGTATTTCAACGGCCGAAACATGAAATGACATCGGAAATCGAGGAGAAAGACCACACACAATGGACAGAGGATCGATCTTCACGCATACGGAATGATTGTGAATCACAACGTCTTTCCTCATCGTTCCATTCAATCGATTTGGAGGTATGTAAATGAGCGCTTTTGACGCAAATTGAAAGCTTCGAGACAGAGCCAAAGAATTTCGGATGACGACCGAGTCAAACGAAACTTGAAGATGGATGTGATTGCAGAGATACAACTCCGAGTCCAACAATGCTTTCAGGATATCAAAGGTAAGTTCCCCAGTTATACGACAAACTCCATGACAGTTTGAAACAGATGATATCGATCTTCAAATGGAGCATCAAATACAGCTGAAAAAGTCGAAAACGCGCGTTGAGGAAGGAATCGTATCGCTTCAGAGACATTGTGAACAACTCACTAAAAGGAAAGAAGTGTTGATGCAGCAAAACGCTCGAGCTGACGAATGGCTGCGACATTATGACACCAATGTACGTCTTTGCAACCTCTATGATTCTCCTCACACAATGTGTCAGACTCAAGTCGATATCGACTCAATTATATTGCCAAAGGATAGCCTCACGACTCAGTACGTTCTATTCAATCGCTCTGTGCTCACTGACAATCCATTCAGACTACTTTTGGCATTGGCTGACTATCACTCGTGTGAAGATGCTTTATACTATTTGGATCGATGTCTCAGCAATGGGAACATCGCGTTCGATTTGTATCTGAAACAAATTCGAAAGCTTTCCACAAAACAGTTTTTATCGCTGGCATTAGCTCAGAAATTAGCTCAACTTCAGCGGGAAAAGCCCCCACGTCATTGACATTTTTCCCTTTGCATTTGGATTGGTACTGTGTTTGCTAAAGAAACGCTATTGCCAAATATATGGCTCATGAATTTTTATTACTTTACATTCAACGCGTACGACTTCTCCAACTCCGTCACTCAGCTTTTCCTCGAGTCAAATACAGCCAGCAGAGGTCGGTGATCGGAAATCAAGCACCAGTAATCAACCAGACGCTGCTGCGACTCTTTACATTGCTCAATTGGCATTTCCAATGGACGCTACACACCCAAACTGAAAATTATGGAAAAGCATATGAAAAGCTCACCTCAATAGTATTCCAATCGTGCCCAAAAGAAGGTCGTTTAAGCCTCGCTGTATCGGGCAGATGACGCGGTAACAAATCACAACATATCGGGATCAAACTCTGGCCATTCTTCTCGAAACCCAATCCTGATGCAAATATAAAGTCCACACCAACCTCACGATTCTTATGATTACAATGCGTAATACGTGCTTCTCGACCATGAATCTGTTGAAACACACTCTGGTACCCGTTCTCCAGCACCTTTTCATGCACTGGATCATTGTAATCGTTAAAGTCACCACACAAAAGCTACCACAACTGTCAGTTCCGTTAGAATGATGACCTCAACCTCAAACGTACCACCGGCATCTCCTGCAAATTGTGTTGATCCTTGTATCCCTGTATCGAATTGAGTACCAGTTGGATCTGTGAAAGACGCGTCTGCTTGTACTCGTGCCCATGGGGAAACGTCAAATGCGAATTGATCAGCAGAAATGACTGGTGGAGCGGCTTCATTGTCAGGTGCATCATCATCGCGACGCGATCGCCGGCTTGGATTGGATTTACAAAATTGATCTTCAATTTTTGTTTATTCACAAGAATAGCCAGTCCGTCTTGCTTGATTCCCGGCCTTTTAATTGTATGGATGGTGTGCGAGTGCTGAAAAGCGGAATGGAAAATGTTTTGATACGATTGATTGAACCAGTATTCTTGGAGACAAATGACATCGCAGCATTGCTTTTGTATGAATTGCACGAGTTCCTGTGCGCGTGCTACGTATAAATGCTCATATTCGCTCTCCACAAGCCCTCCGTGCCGGAAATAACACGGTGCTAATATGTTAAATGTCATGAGTGAAATGTGTCGGGGAGAAGATTGTGTGGCTCGTTTGCGAGCAGTTTGTAGCATTCTATTGACATACATTTAGAGGAGAGTATAAGTGTTGTGGAATTGCATGAAAGGAGAGCTTGATCGCGGTGTGGTGAGCGATACAATAGACAAACCAACACGTGACGCAATAGGCTCATACATAAATAAATATACGCGATACGATGTAGCGCACCTTATTGTTTCAGATAGATCATGCAATAGCAATACACAGCGAACCTTATTTTAGTAAGACGCCGGCGTTGAGAAACGCAAAATTTGCTTAAGAGAGGATTCGTATGGATGCGAGAGAATATATATTGCTAATCGTTCTCAGCCGATCAGTATACACATGCGACATCCGAAGGAGTCTCACCAATCGCTGTGCAAGGCAATTTAGCTTTTATTCGCATGCATTTTATTGTACGAATGAGCTGAAGGAGAGTATGAAATGCTGTCTGAATTTTCTGCTAGTACTCCATTTCAAGCCGCTTGACACCAACGAGTTAGCAATAATGCGACACTTTGCCAGTGATAAAAAGGATACAAAAAAGATGGGTAAACAAAGTTGAGCTTATTAAAGGAGCAGAGGCAAAATCGAATCCGTATGTGCCGCGGGAAACCTAATTTACTGCCGTTATTTGCCTTTAGGACGACAAAAAGAACTGTTTTCTATGATGATTTTCTTACAAGGTCAGCGATAAGCTGTACGCTGGAAAGCAAACGTTATATAGTACACCCACGCTTCGTTCTATCGAATATCTGCTCATGCTGGAAATACTCGTGAAACGTCTTTGTGCATGGATTCATACATATCGTCGGCAAAAGTGAGACCATTTATCAAACGATAGCAAAATGCTACCAAAATGTAGTGAATGTATATTGTGATCCTGACAAGTCATCGACGAAATTGTAAGAAAGCACGTCTTGGGATGTGCACTCCAAAAATGGCCGATTCCATCATTTTTTTTCCACTCAGACATTATGTCGTGGTGGGCTGAATGTCTTTCCAAAGCCTCATGTAGGCCGACAGAGTAACTTGAACAGTGTTCCCAATTCTATCAAGATGAATGTTGCAGGGTATGCATACGATGATGGTTACATAATAAAGGCGGCACCATAGCACGTAGCAACATCAAGGCTTTCACCATTAGCATCAAAAGGCCCAGCAATAGTCGGAATGTAACGTATCCTATTTCAAAATACTTGGATACTGCGAAAATGTAGAGAAAAGCGGAAACGCGATGTGTAAACACTGCAATTACTCCCCTCGGGTCAAGAATGAAGCATGTAAAATTGTAATCTTTGCACACTGGAGCTCAATTCGTGCTGTGAAGCAATCATAATGCCTCTTGAATCATTCAAGATACGAAAGACATTATTTAGTGATTTGTCACTGACGAATCAAAGTCTACTTCAAACAAGAACTCGAAGAAGAGATTTCAGCACAGACAATGCACTTGAGCTTTTTTTTTTATCTTATCACGTCTATACAACATTGACATAGTGTCGGCACCTTATGACACACGAATGCTGTCTGAAAGAGACTTGCTTGATATCAAGCGTGACCATTATCAGTGAGCAGTTTGGATTGAAACAACAAAAGGGAAAACGTATGCAAATCGAATGCAATCGATGCTAAACATCTGTACTCATAGCTGCTGAATAATGCAAGTCAAACTTGCATCTGTGCACCAAGCGCGCTCTAATTTAAACAGTTGAGCAATTGCTTTTTTGTCGATCTTTTTCTCATAAGAGTGGGAAAGCTTCTTGTTATGGCTATTCGTCGTGCTGAGACTAACCTGTTTATATCCGCCTTATGCGACGTCGAGATGGCAGACCTATTTCTGACGCAATCACAGCACAATAGCGCTTTTACACGCCTCGGCCATGAAGGCCAATATAAAAAAGTCTTTATCACTGTATATTTGAACGCAAATAAGCTCATTGACCCATAACTAATAGATACGCGTATCAAGCGAGCAAGAAGGATCTCGTATTTGTATGAAGGAAAGCGAAGAAACGCGCTAGAGGGACTTGCACGCGGGTTTTCCCAAAGTGAAAGAACTCTCAACAAAAGAATACTGTGCCATCTATTTGAACCACAAGCAAGAACAATTGCATGCAATCTCTATCGCTAGTACATCTCTAGTGTAGGGCACCACGACATGCAAAAGGCAATATATTTTTACGCAAGCGATGGCGTATTCTAGAAATCAGGCAAATAATTCAGTCAAGAAGTCAGTAAACCCCCTGCCGGAGGTCGTTAGTTCGATCCCGGGAGTGTGGGCAGCGGTTTGAGCCCACCCAAGCAACAAGCTTGGAAAATATCTGCCTCCCTCGGTTTAAAGTCAGACTTCTGTGATATTCACATGGTCAGGGCTCATGTTAGGATAAGGAAGGTAGTTAAAGAACCAGATAAACAGTGTAATGAAATCCTTGACAAAGTAAAGAAGTCAGTTGGCTTATATTAGAGCATGGTTGTGTACTAAGGATCTAAATGAGCTCACTTTCGTTTTTACCAGCTCGGACACTAATTACGTCAGGTGTACTACTGCAAATAGAACGCCGCAATACTGAAAAAAGCTGTGCGATGAGTGTGCAGGTCAGGTCGAAATCATCGTGCGGTCATTTGATAACATTATCAGATAGATCAGAAGAAAGATTGTATAAACAGTTTTAGCAAGTCCTTAGCCCCAACCATGTAAAACGCCTTCCTAAGGAAAACTTTCCTCTTTCATTAAAATCGGAGGCAACAACAATTAGTATTCCCTACAGTTGCTTCATTGATTCGAATGATTTTCTGCATTAGGCTGCTTCCCATCAAGGAACACGCTAGTGTCATGTGCTTCGGGATTGGCTACGGGTAGATTGCCTGATGTGCCCCTTTTTGACTTCGTTTTCAATTGACCGGGCGAATAGAGGTTGCGGATTTCAATCGGCGAAAGAGATCGCATTGAGCGTACGTCAAGAGACAAGGAAAACGCTTTCTTTTGAATTTGACAATTTGGGCACTTCCAGCCTTTTCTGTATAAATTCTCATAATGATCAATCACCCATGCATACGATCTTTCGATAGATATCATGATCACTGACTCCTTCATCGCAAGGCATTCCAAGCATTTCCACGGTTCCTCGGATCTCCAATGTACAACCGCGACTTGTTCGAGCTCCATCATCGAAGCGGGAATATTGAGGTCAAAGCCAACAGGATTAACCCTACTTCTTTTAGGTCTTTCAGTATCTTGAGAATATATACTTTCCAAATCAGGATTTTTATGAAGTAACTCCCATAATTGTGTCTTTTGAAATTGCGTATCGGGTGAGATGCTGCCGCTCAATATATTTCTTCTATGAGCATCATTCGCAGCTGGTTCTTCTTGTAGAAGTATCTCATAATTGCAAATAGGAAAGGGAACGAAGACGACTTGATCGCAATTGGAATCATCTACACATTGAGCAGCAGAGCTTTTCAACGTATAAGAGGTTATTGTAGCCAACGTCGCGTGTTCTGAGAGTTTCATTACTTTTGGAGAATACCTTTTGAGACAACTTTGACATATCCAGCCTTCTTCAGATTTTGATGCCCAGATGCACTCGCTTGCAACTGCGGGACTTGTGGGTTCAGGTGAGTGTTTTTCCCAGTGTATTAGTTTCCTTGCGGTTATTTGTTTCATCTCTTGTGGCTTGACAAAGATATCGTGGAATTGTATCAGACAAGCCGGATCATCCCTTTCCTTGAAGATTATTTTCCCACATGCTATATGTTGACATTCCGTCGTCACCTTGTCCTTTTTGCCGAATCTGCCGAACAAGTGTATAATATGATGTAGATCGTTGGCTCCTTTCAAACGGGCTGTTTTATCGGCTACAATCAGTCCACCGATCTGGCGTACCAGGCAACTTTGACACTTGTCAAACTCTGCTTTCGCCTTTTGTGTCGTCAGGCAATAATGATTCTGTAACATTGATTTTGTAATTGAATAATCTGGAGCGCCTGTACTATCAGTGATTTTTTGCACTCCCTCGTATGGCCAGTGGGAATGAGGCAGTGCATCGCTCTCTTGTAATAATTTGGTGAGAATATGACCGCAATGTGGGCTTTTCAGGGACACAAATCTAGTTCCACAATGGGTGTCACACGACTTTGCTATATCTTCTTCTGTGCGCTCGCTGAACATGACAAGCAGAGCGCTACTTTTATGACGTAGATATGAAAGAAGGTGAAATTGTCCAAAATACTGCGTACCACTGGCTTCCTCGAGGCAGATTGCACACAGAACATTCATAGACGCTTTTGACTTGATCAAGCACACCTTTTTTTTTTTAGTTATTTCGCTTACTTTTTCTGGCATGGAGCTCAAATCCGCCCCTTTTTCGTCGATGTTGTGAATATTGTGCGTTTCTACGTTGATACACATGTTCCGACCCTGGCAAAAGTTCGAAGCAGATGCAAAGAAAAATTGCGAGCCAATAGCTTTGTACTCGACCACATTGCTGTCACGAGCATCTTCAGCTGGTATTAAGGAAGTTGGTGTCAAGCGAGTTGCTCCTATACCATAGAGAAGACAATGTGTGCATTCTTCTAGGTTATTCTCTTCCAAGTAAAAGAGCTTCATGCCAGCTTGCTGCAATACAGGAGATACATGATGAAACAGGTAGCTGGAGAGCCATAGAAGAATAGTCCACGTCAATCGAGGATAGTGCATAATGGAATTCTTCGTGCGTGCAATGTACCCACCCGACTTTGAGTTGTGATAATAATTCGGATAAAATGGAAGCGGTCCACTTTTTCGCGCCTTAAGTTCGCGAACTTTGTTAATAGCCATCATTGTTACACTGCGGTCTTTGAACAAATGCTTGCAATAGCTCAACCAAGTAGTAACATGCTGTCGTCCCTCTTCGTGTGGTTGTGACTTATAGAAAGAATGTCTATTGGCGGTATCATTACTACTGAAATACATGAGAGCATGAAGCATCCAAACTTACTTGGCTTATCTCTTCTGAGTGCTATTCTCAAACTTTTATTGTCTAGCATGACTAAATACAAGTCCCAAGCGATGATACTTTCGCGACAAGAATGATATCTTGTTTACTCTTTTAAAACTTCTTTGCTTGCATCGATCAGATGAGTTCTCACTATCCAAACGTCAAATTGGTTGGTAGATAGACTGAACTTGGATACAGATAGCTGGCACTGGTGCAGTTAAAGACTAAAGATTTTAAAAAACTAAATTATCACTGATAACGCCACCTGACTAGAAATAGTCATTAGTCATAGACAGAAAGCTAGCTGTCTCTACGCTATCAGGTGATAGATGCCTAGCCGATAGGAGACGTGGTCGCTGCTTTCCAGATGCTGTTTTATGAGCCATGTGCATAAAAGGTACTACGGCCAATCGAATATTTTTGATATAGTGTAATCATAGTATTGACTATGCTTGTATGGAATTGAACCGAACATACATAGTCTTCTTCTGTCTCGTCACCCGGAAATGTAATAATAGATAGCCAGCCGAAAGAGCTCTATGGTCGGATAGTACGTTAGCTACATTTTACACGATAGGTTAAATTTGGATGGTACGCGAGTATTCGGCTGCAAAATACTAAAACACTTTCGGGAATGTTTCTGATCGTAGAAAGCTTTATGGCTTTCTAACCACCGTCCAAATGATGCATCAAATAGTTCGAGAGCATATAGTACAATGTTGATTATTTTGCAGACTTATTCGTGTATCGTTGGGACGTATCGTTAATTTGGTTGGATCCTTGACTCGTTACCCTGCCTTTAAATGTATTAGTACGTAAGAGCATTGGCTTCGATGTACCGTCATAATGTATGATATTCATATAATCTAAAAAAGATAGTGAATACGTATCCGTTGGAAACATGCTCAACATATTTTAGCGTGTATGCTTACTGGCGCGTAGACCAGTTGACAGTATATTGCTTAATAACAAAACATGCTCCAAACTCTGTGGGGATCGAAGGTATAATCTAGCAACTTTCATCCTGATGTTTTTGTATCGGCTAAGTATCTTTCTAGGTTTACAGTTGGCATTTTTTTTAGATATTACTTGAGCCTGTTTATTTTGTCTCGAAAACACAAACTTACAAAGTTCACGTTAGGATAGAGCAGGGGGGCAATGGTTCTATGGAGCTGCCTTCCGAGTTGCTGTGTGGAAGATTAGTCGCAGTACAACGACAGAGATATTGCACATTCTTTTATTGCGTTTGAAAAGGGTGGCTGCGTTCAAGTGGTGTAACACCCACGATCCCTTGCCTCAACGCCTGGCCTACATTCAGCAAACGAGCAGAAAAGATAAAGGATGCAGAAATGCAAAAGTTCTGGTAGTAGCTCAACGATTATAAGATGCGCAACGTTAACTGATAAATTGTTCTTTGGTAATCGTTCTACATTCTGTGTATTTTTTTTAATCAAAGGGTATGAGCCGAGCTGTACACCACAGCATTTTTTACTGATAGAACAAACTCATCATTCTTTCGAGTCAGAGTCTTCAGTAGCTGCCAAAGCGAATGACACGCGTAACATAGGTACAGCTGATATGCATCACTAGCAGCATGCTGTAGTATGCCCAAGGTGAAGATTTACGGAGCTTATCTGCTGACTTCAAAATGCAACAAAATCCTTAAATTGATTTTCAGATGTTGTATCGATTGAATATGCGCACAAGCTTTTTTTTAATATTTGGTAAATGATTATTCGCTTCTCTCTTTTCGACTAATCTGAACTATTTAATCCTTGTGCCGTTCATAGACAAAAATAGCCATTTAGATCATAAATGGTGCTGGATCAACTAGATAGAACTACAGGGAGCCAAAATTCAGTATCGAATAAACCGACCTCATAAGATACTAATCGGTAATAACGGGGCTGTTTTATCATAGAAGTGATCTGCATTATGAAGGCGTGACAAATAAACTGATCTAATGTATTTATTTGTATAGCCATCTTCAAAAACGGATAATGAATAGGTCCCACAATTCGATACCAAGCATTTGCTAAGTGGTATTTTGCACTTCTTCAGCAAGCAAGCTGATTTAAAATAAAGGGAGCCGCTATGGCCACAGACATAAAAACTACGGCCCCAGACAATTAATTTAACCAATCACAGCTCACAAAATTAAATTGCTGCTGAGTATGCCAGCCAATCAGGTCACTTGTATACTTTATACACAAGCTCATTCACTAGATATCCGCAGCACTCTCAGCAGGCACGGACATGGAGCAGCAGTAGAACGAGCAATTCACCGCGCGGAAGACCATGAAAGAACATATGAATGTGGTAGCTGCTGCAAATGGCTATGGAATCGTCACCAGTTACTCATATAGGCAACGAGATGGACGACAAGTTGCTCACTACAAATGAAATCGTGGAGGCGTAGATCGAAACCGTCACGGACTTGTCCAAGAAACAAGGGTTCGGAAGGCGAAAGGAAGTGCACTCATTGACTGTCCTTCCAAAGGTGTTGAGCAGGAGTCGAAAGGTAAAGCCACGCATCATGGTAAATGAGTTCACCGAGAATTCAACGTTCTCATTAACAATCTTCTCCCAATTATAGACGGCACCTGGTCCTTTACAATTACATGCAACGAGCATTACCACGAACCTTCCACCGCCAGGACCGCTCATCCCGTTCACACTCGCATCTCGGAGTCTCAAGAGGAGAAAATTGCTGGACTCTTTCCGTCCGGTTTGAAAGCTAGGCAGGTTCAAACCATCATGCTAGAGCAAGGCCAGCAGTTGCAACTCACTAAGCGAAATTCTGGAATTTGAAGCAAAATAATGCAATCAGGAAACTCGATGGACGAACTCCATTGGATATGCTCTTCGAAACCTTCACGGGCTCTGGGTTCGAAATAAATATCGAGAAAGATTCCGATGAGCGCATCACACATTTGTTCTTCACTCATTCAAAGAATGTGGAACTCTTAAGGAAGAACTGTGACGTCTTGTTGCTAGATTGCACCTATACAGCAAGCAAGACGAGATTTCCTTTGCTCCACGTTGTTGGAAATACCATGCTATATTCCAAGTTCTCGGCGGCCTCTGTATTCATGAAGAACGAGGATGCTGACTCGTAGGTTACCGCCATCAACTTCTTACGACAACTTTTCCACGCCGACCATTAACCGAAAGTATTCGTTATTGACCGAGAGCTTGCTCTCTATCCTACTTTGCATTTGGCACATTGAGAAGAACGTCGTCGCCAAATGCAAGATCCATTTTACTGGAAAGAATGATGAGTGGAAAGCATTTTCGAAGGATTGGAGATCGCTTAGTTGCCATTTTTTGTTTATGTTTAGTAATTTTCATTCATGTTATAAGTTATTCCTTGTTATGCAGGTGGTCTACTCAAACACGATCGCAGAGTTCAATGAAAATTGGGAAACGATCCAGCTCATATGGAAAGAACGCTACACGAAATTTGTGGAGTATCTAGCCAAGGCGTGGATCGATCCCCACAAGGAGAAATTCGTTCGAGCATGGACGAATTGGATTCGGCTCTTCGGTCACACAGTCATTTCACGTGGAGAAGGTGCCCACAATGTCGTGACAGAGTTCATCGCAAGCAGCATGGAAAATCTGTTTTTGGGTGTTGCGAGCGGATAGTTCAGTCCATAAAAAGCTTTCAGATCGAATTCACCACAAAACTGGCGAATCAGCAAATGAAAATTTTACCTTTCGCGCAGCCGACCCCACGTGGTGACATTTTTCAACATATCAACCGGAAGATCTCACATTACGCCCTTCGGATAGTATCTGAACAGGTTAGTTTATATTATTACTTTCTTCCTACGTGTTTTTTCCAATCACTTAAGTTTTGCAATGACAGCTGGAAAAAGCTCGACGTCCATTGGAAACCAGCTCGAAGCCATGCTCTTCTACTAGAAAGTGCAGTATCCAACGTAGAGCTCCTCCCAAGCTCTCTGCCACGCTCCGATCGTCTCAGTCTGATTGCATGGAGAGA
This sequence comes from Albugo candida, assembly GCA_905220665.1. Lineage (NCBI taxonomy): Eukaryota > Oomycota > Peronosporomycetes > Albuginales > Albuginaceae > Albugo > Albugo candida. The sequence goes on along the minus strand of CAJNAR010000148.1, from coordinate 144,203 downwards.
GCATTATACATATCATGAACACTTGTGATGCTCGGGTCAAGACTCGCAGTACAAAACGGGGTATTGTTGGAAATCGGGCGAAATGCTATGATAGAACATGTTATGCAAGGCCTCGATAGCATGAGCGGTTCCACTTCGTTCTATCGGTCAATGAAATTGAAAATTTGACGACCAACAAGCAGCCACAACTTCTCGAAGACTGTGGTGCTCTGTACGACATCTCTAAAGCTCACGACCCCGATGCATTGTCATTTCTTGCCGCAAAGGTACTAGCATGTTCTTCTAAGACTCAAAGCCAGTCAATAGGTGAGTTTGTGGTATACTTTTTATACGGTAAATCATTTTTGTAGTCTAAGCGTGATTGCAAAGCGCGAGTAGCATCGACGACAAGGCAAGCTCGGATGAATCCTGACGCTGTCAATAATCTCAAACGCTCCAAAACCTATTTAATATCCTCAATTGAGCTCAATATCGACTCACTTTTTACAAGTGGTACCACTAAAATCGCTTCCTTTTTGGTGCTATGGTATGTACGATCATGTATCTCTTCCTGATCGATATATTGTATTTTCCAATTCATTGAGCAATGGGTATTCAGCCATATTTTTGACCAGCACATTGTAATCATAAAACAGCGTTCCACTGTCGTGTAAGGACGTCGGCTCTTACAAAGCAACATTGGGGTAATTAATACGGACCATCGTTTTACGGAGACTCGTCCTTGAAGTGCGCAGAAATGCAGATTGCTGATAAAAAGCATATACCGGGAATGTTAAGGACCGATCTACCTCACCCCTCCTATTCGTTCTTGTCCAGCATATTGGTGCTGATATTTCATGTTTGTAATAATAAAGTATCGTGAAAAACCTTACTTGAAATGCTACTTGCGATTTTGTCACAGGCAGCCAGGAACTTTTACTGGATGATACATACTATTACATATATGAGCTTACGATTATTATTCTATGAATCAAACATGCTTGAACTGACAACGTTCACTTTCTGACTATCTTCTCCATCCCAAACACAACTCAGTCGAGTCAAATGGTAAAATGTAAAGGCTATCACTAACATTGGTAACTTGACAGACGGATCCCTATGAGAAATTGATGAGAATAGTATCCTTTTTGACATCAGACTACTTGCTGATGGAAAGCAAGCTAGCTTTACTGAAGCTGGAACTTTGAGCTCAGATGTTTCATTCTGCACACTTACTACGATCGACCATTTTATAACGGGTTATTGTGAGGTACGCTCATCGCCGTATAAAACCGTATGGATTGCTGAAAGCACAACAGCTACTGTCTTCATTCAAGTATATTCACGACTAATCTTTAGGACGAAGACGTATGCAAGCAGGACACCTAAATTCTCTGTACGCTGATTTTTTGGTTTTGTTTGATAGAAATATCTTGATCGACCGCTTCATTATGAAACAACGAAGATGCGCTCTGCTGGTGGGTACTGATCAAAGCAATTGTTTCATAAGGTTGAGCCATAGATAGGTAGTCAGATTATGTCATATCATGAAGGAGGAAGAATACGATTTCGCTTTGGACTTGCGTCATTACACTCTTTCAAAGCTAAGGATAGCTCGCAAGAAGCTCTATTATGGCTCTGTCTGACATTCATTTGCGTCGTCAGGAGTGAGTTATAATCGTGCCCGTGATAGAGAACCATGTTTACTCAGCCTAATCCATAGCGGAAATCACATCAAGATAAAGAACGATAAATTTATTCTTCTCCAGAGCTACACAAATGATGACAATATCCAAAGACATTATCATAGCGGTCCACTATATGACGGTGCACACCTTGGCAATCTGACCTTTGAGCGAGCCGACTTTTTACTAATCCACAGGGTGTACAAAGGCGATAGTATAAATTGGAAGCACTGGAAGGTATACATTCAAAATTGGAGCGTCCGGTAGAGAAGTTGAAACATATACGGTGAGTAAGAGGTTTGAGCGACTAGCAGCGCACATTTTGTCGTTCAGTTGCGACAGCCAGAGCTCAAAGAGATGCGATAAGGTGATACCATTCAGCTGTTTGCTGTGTTTTGAATGGCAAGACTAGGTCGAACGGAGTACCCAAACTTTTTGGGAGCTTTGTCGTTCATCTGCAATAAATGTACAGCTGCCGTGCACCTCCTCTTGATAGTTTTCCCATCAAATCAATCTTCCATGATAGGTTCGATCTCATTCAGTAGCCGCTGCGATCAACATAACTTCCTTTTTCGTTCAGACAGAAATATCTATAATGGTCAGGTGCCTTTAGTTTTTTAAAAGACTGCTAGGCTTCGTGTTCCCCATTGTTCTTAGTACAATCACATTCAAAGGTCCGTTCTGAACTTGACAATATGTCCTTGAACAGCTCATTTAATGTGGGAGATCTATTAGTTCTGGAAGGTAAATGAGAAACTCAATGTATTTGGAGCTTATGATCTTTGGTTACCTTGCCTGTCCGTTATCGTCCGTTACCATCGATCACTCATGTAGGCCCATAAGATGCTCCACTTGTTCCGAAAGTCGCATGACTTCAACTTCACTAGTCGCGCCCTTTCACATGAACAGTCGCACCTTTCACGCGAACAGTCGCGGCCTTTCAACACTCCTTCTCGAGATGTCTTTACACCATCGAGATCAGCTTGCACAGCTCCGTCAATCTCGGTGCGGTGGACGTCTTGCTGAGAAGATCAGCTCGCATTAAACGCGACTCGCAATAAACCACCTTGATCACTTGTTTCTTGCTGTAATCCTTGATAAACTTGAGACGTACTGCGATGTGTTTCGCTCTTCCCGCGCTATCTTCGCCTTGTATTTGCTTAATAGCAGCTTGATTATCAACGTGCATTAGCAACGGCTTGGTCACGCTCACTCCAATCTCACCCAGCAGCTCACACAATCCTAGCAAATCACTCGCCACTAGTGATGCAGCCACAAACTCGGCCTCCATCGTAGATAATGCCACGCTTACCTGTTTCCGACAGATCCAACCGACAACCATACCATTTAAGCATAGAACCCCTCCACTTACCGATTTTCGATCCGCACGATCCGCAGCGTAATCTGCGTCGCTGTAGCCTTCAAGCACAACATCTTGAGAACTGTCACTTCCAATAGTCCCTCTCATCTCAAACTTTAGGTCGGCAGTTCCCTTCAGGTATCGAACTATTCGCTTTGCCCAACGCCAATCGCAATCCCTTGGTGCATGCGACCGCCGGCTGGCCCGGTGTACAGCAAATGCAATGTCCGGCCTTGTACACCGCGACAACCAAAGCAGACTTCCAATCAACGATTGAAACATCTTTACTGTTGGTCCCTTTGGTGTACCGTCACTGCCACTCGGTATCAAATCGCCCTCGTCTTCGCCGTCTTGTTCATCAACGATAGGCGTACGAGCAGTTTTAGCCTGATCCAGACTAAGACCAACAATTATTTCGCGAATACACTGAGTTTGCTCCAAAATGTGCCCAGAATCCTTGGTATACATCACGCCAATGCCCAGAAACTTAGATACTTCGCCGAGGTCCTTCACCTCGAGTACCTTCATGTCATCGAAGAATTTGGTCACATCACAGGCCCTCTTAGCAGTTACCAATAGGTCGTCCACATAGACACCCACTAGCGTAATCGTTGAGACATCTCCTTTTGTGTACAAGCAACTGTCGGTGTAGCACGGTGTAAATCCAAGCTTCACCAGTGTATCATGTAACAGTTGTGCCCACAAACGCCCAGCCTGCTTAAGCCCGTAAAGGCTCTTTTGATGTTTTAGCGCCAACTTGCTCCTGTCACTTGTACCCAAACTGTGTACTTCGTGCTCGTCAAATTCCATTCCTTGCGGCACGTGAAGCGCAATTTCGAGATCTTCTTCTTTATCGGCTTTCACGTAAGCATTAGGAACATCCCCATGTCGAGCAGAAAACCCCCATACACGCGCCGATGCCAGCACCACCTTCACTGTCGTCATTTCCATCACAGCACTGAATGTCGTGGTATAATCGACACCATATGCCTGCTCATTTCCACAGGCCACGAGCCTCGCTTTGAAACGTTGCAGAGTCCCATCAGCGTGTCGTTTCGTCTTAAAGACCCATTTTGAATGCAAAAGCTTCTGGCCAGGTCTTCTTAGTGTCACCTCCCACGTCTTGTTTAATTTAAGCGATTCAAGCTCGCAACGCATTGCTTCTCGCCACAGTGCTGCATCCTTCTTTCGACTGTACTGCTTCTCTGTAGGTCTTCGGATCTTCAACCAAGTTTACCATTGCAACTGGTACATGTTGAGCGCCCATGTGGCGGGTGGTCATGCGCGTTCCAGCTGAGACAACTATGCGAGAATCGGCACCGCTTAACGGTACTCTGTTCGTCGAACTTTTCCCTTTACCACGTGACCCGCGCTTGGACAGTCTTTTGCAAGTACTTGAGTACTCCTTCTGCTTCGCAGCCTGCTCCCTCGTTTCCACAGCTTGACTCAAACCAGGGTCCTCTCTGCGTAGCTGTTGTTGTAGTTGCAAGTTGCCATCAACGTCCACGGTGTCCACATGCTTGACATGCTGCGTCGTAATGACCAGCCTTTCGCGAGGAAGATATACCTTGAAACCCTTGGTCTCGTCGTGCTTCCCGACAATTATGCCGATTTCAGCACGGGGTTTCCACGACCTCTTTCGTGGGTCGCGATAGGCCGTACATGGGCTTCCAAACGCCACGACCTCTTTCGTGGGTCGCGATAGGCCGTACATGGGCTTCCAAACGCCACGACATCGGCAAGACTGGCTTATTTCCAGTCAGGACCTCGATTGGAGAAGCCCGCTTCACGTTGGCGCTGCTTGGACTGCGGTTTAAAATGTAAGTCGCGTATTGGACTGCATCACCCCAGAAGTGTAACGGCAATCCGCTTGAAAACAACATGCACCGTGCCATGTTGAGTACTGTCCTGTGCATGCGTTCTGCCTTTCCATTGGAAGCTTGATTTCCAGCCTCGCTCACTTGTCTCGTCACTCCGATCTCCTTGCAAAGCATGTCCACGTTGCGATATTCTCCAACACCGTCCGTCCTTAGTATGTGTACCTTGCAATCAAAAGACCGCTCGAAAAAGGCCAAAAAGTGTTCGAACATTTTCGCAGCTTGATCCTTCTTGCGCGCAACAAACACTCTGCAATAATCTGAGGCATGGTCAACAAAGTTGATCATCTACCGATTGCCGCATCGGTCTGCTGGTGTCATAGGACCTTTCAGGTCACTGCAAATAACACCACCAATTCGATCAATCGGAGAGTAAAACCCGCTATCCTACTTCGCTTGTGCATACTTCGACTGTTTGCCTTGATCGCACGTTAGACAGCTTGGTCGACTCCTGTCAGTCAGCTCGATACCCGGGCCTTCACTATCCGCCATCTTCTCAACCGAGTCATACATGAGGTGGCCCAGGCGTTTATGTAGCTCCAAAAGAGTACACTTCACGGGCACAATGTTTTCATCATCGTTATCTGCAGTGAGTAATGACGCATGCACCACTTCATTTCTTCGTGATGTAGCCTTTATACTCCACGTACACACCACCAGCACGTTGTTTTCTTTTTCAACTTCAAACACTCGTGATCCATCGCTGTTACGCCTCAAATATCGACGTCCATCGTCGTAGCTCAGTGCAACCCCTTTTTCTTCGAGTTTGCAGTACGAAAGTAGCTTGTGCGTGAGGTCCTTTGCATAGTAGATGTCACTCAATGCAACTATGTGAGTTCTCCCATCCACGTTTGCTTGCAACTTGACTTGGCCCACCTTTGTAACCTTGATAGCTTGTCCATCAGCGACATTACATTCATCGAAGCAATCAACCGCGTCGACAAGCATGCTGACGTCCATCACCAGGTGCCTGCTGGCGCCACTATCGAGAATCCAAGTCTGCTTTACACCATCGAAAGAGGCACCGATACTTAGAGCAGATGAAGCCTGTTTACCACCAGCTTTGTTTTTTTTGCACTCTCTCTTGGTATGGCCAAGCTGGTTACATCCCCAGTACCTTTTTTCATCGCGAGAAATCAATGCATCAGCTGCGACGTTAGTGCCGCGGGCATTACTTCTGACATGAGTATTTTGACGACCCCCACTAACCACGTGAGCGCCGGCATCTTGTTCAAACGTACTGGCGAAGTCCGCCATCTCCCATGCTTGTTTCAGATAGTCAGTGCGACGGCGATCGAGTCGCGTTTGCATGGCTCGTTTCACGTCCGGTGATGCACCTTCACATATGTACTGAAGCACAAATCGATCAGGGCAGCACCCTGAACTTGCTACGGCGACTAGATACTGGTAATGCTCTGTCCAAGATCGATCGTTTGGCTTACGAGCTCGCATAAACCGCGTGGCTTGCTCCACAGTGATCTCTGTATTATATACCTCGAGCAACTTGTTCATCAAGTGTTCAATCGTGGGTATTTCTGATGCCCAGACTCCTTTCATCTTGTCGAAATGCTTTCTTGCGATTCCATCCAGGTACCGATTAAGTGTCCTCATCTTGTACTCCCCAGGTCATTCACCTCTACTGAGGCGTTGAGCCGCTCCAAGCTCGTCCAGAAACTGCAATCCCCAGTCCTTGACCCCTGACCCGAGCCCTTTGTATTCTTCCTTTCCAGTGAAGCGCTCGATAGGCAGCTTCATATCCTTGACAGTAAGCATCTTGACACCGAAAGTTTTGCGGGGGTAGAAGTCCTGCCTTGGCTGTGCCTAGGCTTGCGCAGTAGGCTGAACCGCTGGGAAAAATTGCCGCTGGTGCTGCGCCTGATTCTGCGGCATCTTAATCGGCACTTGCATGCCCATAGCTTCAATGAAAGAGTCTGCTCTCGCCCGGTTCCTTTCAGCAGCCAAGAATTGGCTGAATACACTTGAGCCACTTCCCATTCGGGTATCAGGTTCCGCGGGGTGCTGCTGGGCCCGCTCCACGCGTTCCCTCGCCAAGTCGCGCATAAGACTCCTGATGAGTCCCTCAAGTCTATCCAGACGATCTGCACCGTGCTCGGAGGTCCCGTGTTCACTCGCTTGAGTGATGTCCGCGCTGTCGCTTGTTGTCTCATCGACCGCATGCGGGCCGAGAGCACCTAGCGGAGCTGCTGGATCGTCTTCCGGGGGTTTGGGCTCATAACCTATTAGTTCTGAAAGGTAAATGAGAAACTCAATGTATTTGGAGCTTATGATCTTTGGTTACCTTGCCTGTCCGTTATCGTCCGTTAGCATCGATCACTCATGTAGGCCCATAAGATGCTCCACTTGTTCCGAAAGTCGCATGACTTCAACTTCACTAGTCGCGCCCTTTCACATGAACAGTCGCACTTTTCACGCGAACAGTCGCGGCCTTTCAACAAGATCTGTATCTGATTTTCAATACGCTTGTCGTTCTTTCTTGTAGGCGTATGATCTTGTGTCATGCGTTTCTCACTTGAGTATCGTGGTCGTTTGTTAAGGAAGCACAAACGCGCAACTTTTAGATTACTTTTATACAGTGGATGCAGCCTCATATGCAAGATCGAAATGAAAAGGGATGGGATGTTTCCTAGGTCCATGAAAAGGTCTGTATCAGCATATGCAGCATCATTATTGCTCCTACAGCTCTGTAATGCATCACTGCATATAGATCGTCGGAATACTGGCAAACCTGTGCACTTAAGGTTGCAGGTCAGGATCGTAGTATCATAACTACACTGCAGTCATTTGATATTGACAATAGGAGTAATTCAAGTTACCTTAGGTAATCACATTATCAGCTACATCAGAAGAAACATTGTATAAACCGTTTTTGCAGGTCCTTAACCCCAACCGTGAAAACGCCATCCGCGAAAAAACCGTTTTATTTGATTAAAATCGGAGAGAAGAACCTTCACGACTTCTTCAATTGCTTCTTAATTCGGATGATTATCTTGAATTAGGCTGCTTCCCATCAAGGAACACGCTAGTGTCATATGCTTCGGGATCGGGTACGGGTAGACTGCCTGATGTGCCCCTTTTTGACTTCGTTCCCAATGAATAGAGGTTGCGGATTTCAATCGGCGAAAGAGATCGCATTGAGCGTACGTCAAGAGAAAAGGAAAACAGTTTTTGCAGCAATTGACAATTTGGGCACTTCCAGCCTTTTCTGTATAAATTCTCATAATGATCAATCACCCATGCATACGATCTTTCGATAGATATCATGATCACTGACTCCTTCATCGCAAGGCATTCCAAGCATTTCCACGGTTCTTTCGAGCTCCAATGTACAACCGCGACTTGTTCGAGTTCCATCGTCGAAGCGGGGATATTAAGGTCAAAGCCACCAGAATCAACCCTCGTTCTTTTAGGTATTCGAGTATCTTGAGTATATGTAATCTCCGAATCAAGATTTTTATGAAGTAACTCCCATAATTGTGTCTTTTGAAATTGCGTATAGGATGAGATGCTGCCGCTCAATATATTTCTTCTATGAGCATCATTCGCAGCTGGTTCTTGTAAAAGCATCTCATAATTGCAAATAGGAAAGGGTACGAAGACGACTTGATCGCACTTGGAATCATCTACACATTGAGCAGCAGAGCTTTTCAACGTATAAGAGGTTATTGTAGCCAACGTCGCGTGTTCTGAGAGTTTCATTACTTTTGGAGAATACCTTTTGAGACAACTTTGACATGTCGAGCCATATTCAGATTTTGATGCCCAGATGCACTCGCTTGCAACTGCGGGACTTGCTAGTTCGGGTGTATCTTGTTTCTTTGCGGTAATTTGTCTCACTCCTTGTGGCTTGACAAAGATATCGTGGAATCCTATCTGACAAGCCAGATGACCAATATTCTCAATGTGTACTTTTCCACATGTTTCACAGACTACGATTTGCTTGACATTATCGTCCCCTTCGTTGACTGTGCCGAAAACGTGTATAGCATGAAGTAGTTCGTTGGTTTCCCTTGAACGGACTGTTTTAACGGCCACAATCAGTCCATCAAACCGTTTTGCCAGGCAAAATTTACACGTGTGAAAGTCTGATCTCACAATTTTTTGGGTCAGGCAATAATGATTCTGTAAGATTTCTTTTCTAATTGAATATTTTGGACCATCTTTTCGGATTCCATTGATCGCTTGCACTCCCTCGTCTGACCAGTAGGATTCAGGCTGCTCATCGCTCTCTTGTAATAATGTGGTGAGAAGATGTCCGCAATGCGGGCTTTTCAGGGACTTAACGCTAGTTCCACAATGCGTCATACACGACTTCACTATTACTGCTTCTGTGCGCTCACTGAACATGACAAGCAGAGCGATATCGTGACGACTTGAATATGACAGAAGGTGCAATTGTCCAAAATACTGCGTACGACTGGCTTCCTCGAGACAACTTGCACACAAAACATCCATAGAGCCTTTTGACTTCATCAAGCACACCCTTTCGTGAGGTTGATCGCGTACGTTTTCCAGCGTAGGGCTCAAATTCACCCTTGATTCGTCGATGTTGTGAATATTGTACGTTTCTACGTAGATGCAACTTGTGACGCCCCGGCAATAGGTTGAAGCAAATGTATAGAAAAATTGAGAGCCAATAAATTTGTACTCGAGCACACGCCAGTTTGTATCTGTAGCTGGTGAAAAGTGAGTTGGTGTTAAGCGAGTTGCTCCTACTTCATAGAGAAGACAATGTATACATTCTTCTAGGTTCTCCTCTTGTGTGTAAGTGAGCTTCATGCCACCTTGTTGCAATACAGGAGAGACATGATGAAACAGGTAGCTGGACAGCCATAGAAGAATAGCCCACATCGATCGAGGATAGTGCATAACGGAATGCTTCGTGCGTGCACTGTACCGCAAAATTTGAGCGGTGATAACAAGCCGGAATTACTAGAAGTGTTCCACCTTTTTCCATCGTAGGTTCGGGAACTTAATTTGCTTGCCATTTGTTCTAGCGAAGTGTCAGAAGCACACCGTCGCTCTCTAAAGGTGTAACTTTTGCACTTGCGTCCTGCACACTTTCTCCAAATTAGTTGCTTTATGATAAATTTAAGTGCATTCGTTGGATGTATTGATTTACCAAAAAATGGTCAAAAGCACCTTATTGCAAATATCATGAAAATTTCAGCACAGAGCTATTATGAAGCGAAGAAATCTCCCATGCTGCCCTATCTATGCATATTCCTATCTAAGGAAAATGTACACCTTCGGGCTGAGATAATTACCTTTTCGGCTGCTACAAAGGAGGCAACAAAGACTTGCAATGGCTTAACTATGTAGTAATATACTTTAGCTCTTCTTTAGTAGTGACTACAAGGAAAAATGTCTACTGTCAGTGTCGCTACTAATAGATGAGAATACGAAGCATATAAAGCTCCTTGTTCAACTCTGCTCAATTCCATCCTTCTGAACGCGTATGTTGTCCAGCATGACTAGACACAAGCTCTAAATGATGATACTTTTCGCGGCAAGACTGATATCATGGTTAATCTCTAAAACATTCGTCGGAAAAATTAAAGCTTACAGGAGATATTCACAGCATTAAAGAAGCAACCCTTAACTGATCTGTATTCAGACTACCTACAGCTGTTTACTTCGATCTCCTACCTTCCTCGTATTGCTCCCAGCCTTCTTGAGCAAGAGTCTTGGCTTTATCAAGAACACTGAGGCGCTGTGTTTCCATAAATTCTCTTGTTTTCTCCGAAAGACCGAGAATACGGATAGCAAGCATCGCCGCATTGGTAGCATTCCCAATCGCAACGGTTGCTACTGGAACGCCTCTCGGCATTTGCACGATGCTAAGTAAAGCGTCTTCTCCATTCAGCGCACCTGTTTTGATGGGAACACCGACTACTGGTAATGTGGTCATAGACGCAACCATTCCGGGAAGATGAGCAGCACCCCCGGCTCCCGCAATGATTACCTTCAGCCCACGCGTCTGCGCTGACTCTGCATACGTCATCATTCTATGTGGTGTTCGATGCGCTGATACAATTGTCAATTCGTACGGGACGTCGAATGAATCCAGAACTCTTGCCGCTTCTTTCATCACAGATAGATCAGAGTCTGAACCCATTATAATTCCGACGATAGGCTGCTTCTTGCCAGTGGTCATATTCGGCTCCGTCGTTCCACTCAAATTTGCCAGCAAGCTGGAATCGAAAGCCCCGACGCGATCGTGTAGCTCCGACGATGACGATGCGACGATTGTAATATGGCCCAGCTTCCGTCCCATTTTTATAGCACCTTTTTTTCCGTAAAAATACGCGGTCGCACCGGGGATAGAAAGTGATTTTTGGAATGGTTGGTACGTACTCTCGGCATTGGAACTACCTAATACGTTGACCATGAATGCATGATTTACGCGAAGTGAACAGCTTCCTAGCGGCAAACCAGCGACAGCGCGTAGATGTTGCTCAAATTGATCGGTTTCACACGCATCCAAAGTGTAATGGCCCGAGTTGTGCGGTCGAGGAGCAATTTCGTTGAGATATATTGTGTTATCGGCAGTAAGGAAGAGTTCGACACCATACATGCCACTTCCGCGGAGCAGTCTCACGGCGTTTTTGGCGATTTCTTGCGCTTGAGAGGCGACGTTACCTGCGAGTTGAGCGGGCGCAAGAACCGTATGACAGATGCTGTTCTCATGTACGGTTTCGACTACCGGATACGTCGAAATAGTAGACTGATCATCTTGGCGTGCAACCATGACCGCGATTTCTTTGACAAAAGGTACCTTTTTCTCCGCGTAGAGAGCATCCGGATGAAGCTTCCAATCGAGAAATGTGTCTCCTTCGGTAATGACAGCATCGAGCTGGTGAAATGCGGTCTTGAAATCCTTCTCAGAATGAATTTCGACGTTGCCACGACCATCGTACGCGTACCGCCGTGCTTTCAGAAATAAAGGATAGCCAAAAGTCTTTCCGATGCGAAGAGCGTCTTGTGGCGTTGAAATGGACTCAAATGGTGCGATAGGTATGGAAACCTTCGACTGACTGAAGAAAACCTTTTGCTGATATTTGTCTTGAATCAGTTGAATGGTTTCAGGATGTGGATGAAGTGTAATTTTAGATGGGTCGTCTTGTAGCAGTTTTGTGATACCGTTTAGATTAACATGTTCGATTTCACACGTGAGCACATCGCAATGATTCACAAAATCAAGAACGTCTTGTGCGTTCGTGTAGTTGCCTTTGATTGCCGGAATCCCATACTGTGCAGCGGGACAGTCTGATCCTTGTGGATCGAGGACAATAAGTTGCAGGCCTAGTCGGTGTGCGGCATCGGCCATCATTCGACCTAATTGACCACCTCCAAGGATTCCAATTCTCGGTAGCGTGCGCCCATCCGTTCCTTTCAGAATGCTCATGCTGCAAATGGCTCTGATTGGATTGATATGATCATGGCTTTTCGTCCAGTCGTATAGCCTCATACCGAAAGTTGTTGATATTGATACGCTCGACATGATAGAATGGTAGTCAAAAAGTCTAATCGCCGAAGGCTGCAAGCCTAATGCAGTGGGCAAGCTGCATCAGCCGATTGGGATGCAGTCGACGCAGGATGGAAAAAACTGCGAAATAGTATCAACATTACAGATCAATCGATGCTTAGCGATTTATGTATTGCGTGTGTGACATATGAAACACTTCACTGAAGCTCCGAGTCCCTCCATTGAGATTACTACATTACTGATAGATATGTTTGAGATGGCATAATGCAATATATTTTGACTATGTGAGAACTGCGTCCTTTTGAATAGTCTAATTCAAATTCATTCTTTCAATGCCCCCAATATACTCTACTACATATCTCACAGGCGATGACAAGTTGTTGCATAATTCGGACTTTGTTTTATTTGTCAAGTGTTGTAAGAGTAGCATTAGCACTTGTGATCACCGCTCTTTCCTCACCGCTTTATGTCAGTATTCAACTGGCCCCTAGTGAACCCAAAGTTGGATTGTGACTTTGAGCGTGTTTTTTCCACCGCATCCAAAAGGGGCCGCTGTCTCGAAAATAGCTCTGCACTCAGCAACGCGATACATCTTCCAAGGAACACGAATTTTCTGCGTTTCTCACAAACATAAGTGACTACTGCACCGAGCAATAAGTTTGTTGAAATTATGGACGTTTTTATTCAAAAAAATGTTACGTATCTCGCCAACAGCTAATCAGCCGTAAATGGAGTGATCTGGTGTCTCCACGAACACCCAGAAGCACAAAACAATCAGTACGAGAACGAGTGAAAAGCTGGCCACGATATTTCCATGATCTGTGAGACTCTTGTGACTCCATCCAAAATACGTTTGTAAGCTCATCCGTACCATAGGCCCAAGCTGACTGGCCGTGAACACACCTAGATAAACCGAAGCGAATAGCAGTGGTGTGTCATGTGTCGTTGCTGCGTTGTTGTATCCACAGAAAAACCGGACTATAGCCCATAAGACGCCAAATACTACAGACAAGAAAACAAGCAGATTCGGAAGCTCCATAATACTGTTCCCCGCCAAAGCTCCGGTATTGGCCCACGATGCTTCTTTGTCGGTAATTTTCCAGTAAATTGCCTCAAAGACTGCCAGCACGTGCACAAACGCGTAAGAATACCACGTCTGTTGACTCCGCATGACGTCGTTGTTCTCCACTGTTCGATTGGAGAGCGCAGATAAAACACTTTGCATCAAGAATTTCGGAATCAAAGCGACCAATAGCCGGAGACCAGACGTGTACACTGGTGCATTTCCACTGTACAAAAAGTATGCGGTGACGTAGAAGCAGAATAGCGCTGGGAAAGAACCGATCGGGTATACAGTGAGGTTCATGAAGAACACCCATCGCATGAATCGATTAAACTTCCGAGGCGGTGGAAGCTCTACTTGGGGTGGTACCCACTCTGGATCGATCATGGAGCGCTTCTTACGCAAGAACACCTGGAAATTGCCTTTGGCCCAGCGTTTACGCTGCGCTAATGCGGCAGATACGGTTTCTGGCACAGCACCTTCCGCCAAACGAATTCGCTCGTTTTCTTCACCTTCCAAATCTTTTCGGAAATACAACCCTTTCCAACCCTTATCCAACATCATCAGCCCTGTGAAGGCATCTTCGGTCAAAGAACCATATTGAATTCCGTACACGGAGTCTAATGCTTCACGACGGAAAATAGCGTTCGTACCAGCAAAAGAAGCACATTCGTATCCGTCCATTCCTGTTTGCGCCGAATCGAAAAATGTCGAGTTACGATGTCCGCAAGGATCACCCAAACGAATTTGCAAACAATCTTCAAAGTACTGCGGTGTTTGTACATATCCGACCTGATTCACTGTGACGTGGTCTGAGTAATCATCATCAGCGCCGACGTTGATAAATTGCGAGCTCATGCGTCGCTTCTGTTTGGCATTGCATCGCTTGCATGTTCCGAGCTTCTTATTGATTTTGCCGTCACAGGTAGTACACACCATTCGCTCATTGACGGTGTTTTGCGTTTGACGACGATGTAAGCTTGATTTGACGTGGGCAGAAGCCTTGAAGCAATCTTTGGAGCAATAAGAAATCTGATTTTCTGGCACCCCTGCGTTCTTACACAAAGAACAGCAAATTTTTCCGATATCGGAACACCCTGGTGCGCAACAAAGCATGACTTTAGAGTTTTTCGGTTCATCGAAGAAAAACGGTAGGACAGCTTGTAGAAACATCTCGTGAGGCTTCATGTCGTTGTCAAGAATCACGCAGTATCGCCCACAAGCTCCCTCATTGTATAAGACATTGTTGATGTTGCCTGCCTTACTGTGATGCACTTGAGGCTTGATACGACCAACAAATGTTACTTTAGGGAATCCTTGGTAATTGTAATCGTCACGAACGGATCCAACCGCACAATCGATACGACTGACAACACGTGGATTCGAGGGTGTTGGCATCTTGACTGTGGTATGCTGCTTTCTCCATTCTTCGACTTCGATATCATCTGATTCACAGACTCGCTCGTACATAAACTGAGCTACTTCACGACGCACATCCCCTGCGTTTTCAATGACACCCCGATTCACAGAGACTTGCGGTACTGGATCGTTCTTCCATTTAGACTTACAGTAGCCATCATCACATATCCAAACATGCACTAAATGCGAAGGATAATCAATTTCCATGATTTTCTCTAACGTAGCAATGGTATCTTCTGCAGGCTCGGCATAATGACACAGAAGAATGTCCACAGGTGGCCACTTGGAAGGTTGAAAATGTGGCTTGAAATCGCGGAGATATTGAGCGCCTCGACGTACTGGGTTCCACATTCCGAGATAATACATGGATCCTAAGAGTATCGATATCAATTCTGAAAAAGTAAACATAAAGTATGAGACCCAATGCGCGAGGTCAGGTTTTCGGAAGCATTGCACATCGGTGATTCCAGCCGACATCAGATACCAATCCGGGGGATTCCAAGCACCATTGAAAGGACGGGAAGCGCATTTGATAGGCTCTGTTTTGGTTTCTTGAATATCCGCACATGTATCAGTCTTCATTTGAATGTCACAAGGCGCGATTCCAACGGGAAACCAGCAGAAAATGGCTCCTAGCTCCATCAACGCAGCGATCACAAACAGCACGAAAACAACTTTGTAGGTGCTTCTCCCTTTCATGTGATACACTCGGACATTGGGAAGCTCTCGTTTGACAACATTCCCACTTCCCGAAGTCATAATTGTGAGCTCCAATGCATCAAACCACATAGTAAAGTCTGATTCTGTTTCAGGACACACCAACCAGACACGATGTCGAGTGTGAATGGAGATACCTCGCGCTGGGAGATCTAGACGCTCACTTTGCTCCAGCTTGAAGGCATCGCGTAAATCAATCGCACCGACCACAAGTTCGCCATTTCGTGAGCTAAAGTACTTTCGACAATCGACGGGGTCGTGAAAATAATATATTTTGGTCCCTTCGAGCGCGAAATAACGCTTTCTCCAGCTCTTTGCCACGGGCCCTTTAAACGTTCGTGTTCCTTGTTTATCCATCCATCCATGCACAGAAATTTTCCCGACCATATCATGCTCCTCTGCTTTAGTGAGCTCTGTGATGGCAGCGCTCTGATTGGCATCATATTCGATCCTCGCAGCTTGTTTCATAGACGCTGTTTCGTGGTAGGGCGCAGCGTGTGAGGTGTACGCGTTCATGTCGTTGCCATCGCGATACGATGTGGACTGCGGAGTGTTCATATTCAGATCATGGTCCATTTCGAATTGTCCGCTAGTACGACAAAGTTGTTGTCTGATCGAGCAGTGGGATATACTCGAGTCTAGAAGTAATGCGATTAGTTCTTAACGAAACAATGCGAAATAGAGTTTAGAGTGCAAAGAAACTGGCTTTGCGGTTAGAAAATCACAAATCCGCTTATATGAAACGTATGCTATAAATGTTTAAATACTTGATACAGCAGCAATCTGACAGAGAATTTTAAACAACTGGACTCTTGCTACTTCTATACCCGAGGATAGGGCGTGGCACCAGGTGGTTACACGACACGTGGGCATCATTTTGGTAAGTTTATGATATTTCTTTGGCTGATCAGCTCCGTCTGGGAGGAGAGGGTATGGAAAGGCGAGGAATTAACTGCTGTTTTTTTCTATATTCGGGAAAAAGTTGCTTGCGACCGAAGAATCCACGTATGAGATTATCTTTCTTAATCTTCCTAACGTAGTCAGTGTCATTTGACTGTAGCATAACATTCCGAGTATACAGACAGTCAGTGCGCTAGGCAATCGTACTTTGCATCATGTCGTTGATTTTATACACTTTTTAGTTGGAGTGATGATCCTACTCACTGCCACTTGCCGATCTTTCACTCATGTTTTTATGACAGGTGAAGGGCCGACAGGCCAATGTCTGAAATTGTTGGTAGAATAAGTGGCAGTGCCAACATTAAAGCACATTGTCACACAGCTGTTATGTGATATGTTGATATGTTAACAGACAGATCTGCAAAGCAAACAGACACGCCGAAATGGCTTCCGTCGACACTCCGACAAATAATTCGCTACTACCAACAGACGACGTGAGTGGATTGCAAGTCTCTCCCGTTAAAATCAGTATTCTTCGATTGGAGTTGACGACTGCAATGAAAGATGACGCGATCTCTCAGTTTTGTACCATTTACCGCGCAGCTTCAGTGGTGATTGAGAAAGATCTCGCTTCTGAGTTGAAGAAGTATTTTGATAAAACGTATGGGCACACGTGGCAGTGCATCGTGGGCAAAGGGTTTGGTTGCTCTATTGCGTATGACACGCAATATCTTCTTTTTTTCAAAGCCAATCAGCACAATGTTCTCTTATTCAAATCTGTCGAGTAACTTCGTATCAACATCGAAACTCACAACGACTTTGTTGCGAGGAGTAACATTTTTGTGGCGTTCTTACTGCTCGACGCGACTCTGTCGACATCGTTCGGATCGGCTTGTAGTTTGTATTCGGTTTCTTGGGTCGCTTGATCCACGTGACCGAGCTCCTCGTCGCGATTTTGTTTCATCACCTGGAATAAAAAAATTGTAAACATGAATCTAATACGTCCGAGTGAGTCACTCGCCTCTTTCAGTGCTGTTTCTCCAGGGAATTGCTCCAGTAACTCACGTATTTGATCATTGCAAAAGTCGCTGATGGCGAATTTGATCCCATTATTAATTGATTTAGCCACTTGCTCCCCGATAAAAAGTGTGCCAGAGCCTGAAGAACACATACTTTATAACGGCGCTTTTCTAAATGTCAAGCAATCTCCAGAGATCCGCACCGAGTGCTTTGCTACTTATCGTCAGTAAGGGCCCAAGCAGGCTGGGTCGAAATCGAATTTGATGGCTCGAAACCAAATTTCTGATTCGCTTAACTGATTCCGCTTCAACTCGTTTGAGTTCTCTCTAGTAAGCTATTAAGTGCGGAAGGATTAGGCAATTTATCTAGATTACCAATTCTGCTCGTTTCGAGCCTTTCGGACTGAACTCTTTTGATGTGAATGGGAGCTGGATTGTCAGCATCTGATTGTCACGTTCATCTATTACTAAATCGTGGATTACAAGCTTCTGATTTCGTACCTGATTCTGATAGTAATGTAGCATACATGAATGTGCGGCGTGTGCTTGCCGCGTCATTCGACTGACTGAATCATTGAATCGCACGGGTTGGTGAGGTACATCCCCACAATTCCTTTCCAGCCAATTCCGTGCGGAAGCGTGGGTTTTCCGAATTTGGTGAGAAGCTTTGAGCGAGTTGACTCTCATTATCAAGAAAAAAGTGTGCCCCGATTAAATACGAGTGATTTAGTTTGATAAAATAATCTACATTTTGATTTAAGCTAGTGTACAAGCGGATGAAGAGGCTCTGCGCGTGTTTGATCGTCTATGACTTGCTCGCGGATATTCTCAGGGATTTCACCAATAACACATCTTGCGAAGGAGAATTAGTCGAGGTACTTGGCGTCACTGTCTTAAACACATACATGTTATCGCCTCGGATGATATATAATCCCAATTCTACTGCTTCTACGGGTTCCTTTAGCGAGTAAACGCGTTCGAAACTATCTTCCAGAACCAAATTAACTGTTTGGTCGTAGCCTTTCAGCACGCCCTACATAGCATATCGTGTCAAAATGATAAGCCAGAGAAATCGAAGCTGCTCTTACTATTATATTGCGACCGTCGTTGGTGATCACTGATATCGTATCTATACTGACATTTAGAGCAAAATAGACAAATCCCTTAGTATCGCAGTATGACAGCCGAGTGGGGCCCTTACGATCCATCAAGTCTTTGAGATATGTCGCCATTCTTGCAGTCCAACTATCGAGAATCAATCAACGCTGTTCCTTTGAGATAAAACGGCACTACAGTCAAATTCAATTAAGTCACAATATCCTTAAATCACTCGAAAATCAGCGGCTCGGCGGCAATCTCCTCTTCATCCACCAGTAACATGTAGCTATAAAACTGCATCGATTGTGAGAATAACGCGCCCTCAAAAGAAATAATGGCTTTGAACGTATGACCGATCGCTTCAAACTCGAACTCGCTTCCTGAATCCCATAAAAAACCCGCAACACTTCTATTTTCGTGGATAAGTTTTCCATCAAAATAAACAGCACGATACCCACCGCGGAGACCATGCTGTAACTCGATACAGTGATTTTCAGTATGTGAAATTCTCAGTATCCACCAAATCTGTTTCCATGGAAATGTGAAGAAGAGGGCGCTAGCAGTATGCTTGATCTCTTCCATCGTTACTTTCCATAAACTCTCTTCTGCTTGATCGCCTTCTGCATCACAAGCCACCTTGCTGGTATCCCTGGAGGAAGTCTTGGATACTTTTTCGATCTGCGGTATCCGAAACACGGATACATAACCGTTTCGGCAAAGTGGGACATTTTCGCGACCTTGAGATGAGGTTTTCAACGTATTTTGTGATCGGAAAAGGCTTAGTTGTAAAAGTATCTCATCCACTAGAATCGTTCGACACCCTGTATCCGGCACTTTTTTCCAGGCGCGTTCAGGATACCCAATTTTAAGCCAACTTGGAGGAGAAGTGTACAAGTTGTACAGCGTCTCTGACACTCTTTCCAGAGTTTTATGAGTGGGCTCCTCTGAAACCTTGTCGGGGTCGGCCTGTGGTACATCTTGATTGACACTCTTATTCCATCGACTTGAACGACCTGATGATTGAGAAGACGGGCAGACGGCCTGTTCCCGATAAGAATTCAATGCAACCCATCCTTGATCTTTGGGGAGCTTCAAGAATGTATGAAGTGTCTTTGGAACGGTGAATTCCATTTCTGCGAAGAAGATCGTCCCTTTCTCTAATTGACACCGAACTTCGGTTTCCTCTTCAGGAGTAGCCAAAACATCTTTCTTTTCAGATAAGACACGAAAGTAGAACTTGCCATTCCGACTACCACTTCCATCCTCTAACGCTTCCAATACTTGTTCTCCGTTCGCTAGATGCGTGAATATCCAGCCGCAGCCGGCCCCAGTATTACAATTCTCAAACTTCTGTTCCTCTTGAACGCCAGTAGCATCAGAGGTGACGCCTTTGCTCGCCCACACATCATTGGCCACTTTGATGTAGGTGATATGACTTCCAGGAGGCGTGTAATGCAAGCAGCTCTGAAAAATGCTTCCAGCTGGTAGCATGGACCCTCCAGGCACTCGCGGGCAATCGATATCAGGCGCTGAGCGTAAGTGGACCGGGATGAGAATACGATAAAGCCTGCTTTCGTCCGAAGTTGCAGCAAAACCTTGCACCTGCTCCAGAACCAAACGATGTGGCTCTTTCAATTGTCGCTCACAGATCCATCCGACATCATGTCGTAATTTGACAAAGCTAAGTGGCTGAGTTTCTTTGTAATTTTCATCTTGTTTCGGATAGAATGGGATGAATCGCTCACTGCATTCAATCAAAGTGCCGCGTTGCCGCTTTCGCTTGATAGAAGATCGAGTAGGCGAATTGTTCCCATTATTTGTCTCGCTGTTCGAATATGGTGACGGGAGAACATCAACGTCTACTAAAACTCGGAAAAATAAGCGTTCCACTTGACGAGAAATTGGCTGAGTGATTCTCTCAAGAACTACTTGACCGTCCATTGTGGTCTCAAAAATCCAGCCACCGTGACAGGTTTTCACAGAGTTTTGCTTAATTTGTTGCAGTGAGACATATCCACTACTACTTGCTTTCTCATCATTACTGTTTGCATCAGGTATTTCGGTATGACACGGGCTCGCAAGAAAACGACACGCTTGTAGGTTTTTATCCTTTTTTAAACGTACATATGTGATTTTACTCCCTGGAGGTGTGAATCGCTGTGAAGCTTCCACAATCGAGTTCAATTTAAAACCTTTACTACCAGCTCGTTGAGCCATAATATTTGGAGCTACTCGTATCCCTACTGGAATTTTGACGAGATAATAAAAGTCACCATAGTCTGTCTCAGGATCTTTTTCCAGCCGTTCGAGCACCTTGATACCTGAACTTAAAGAGTCGAAAAGCCAACCTCTCTCATAAGACAGCTTTACAAAATCGATTGACATCCCAGGATACCTGAATACTCTACTACACTCGACAATTTCTTCGACATTTTTGATTACGTGAGAAGCGGTCAATGGAGCCAAAATATCGGGTCCTTGCCTCACTTCTACTGGAACAAGCACACGATAATAAAATCTCCCACACTCTTGGCGGGCAAACTTCTGGTACTCCTCGCTGGATAACTGCTTGTCGACGACTTCAGCCGGTCCTATGTGCTCCATAAACTGAGTCTCTTTTCGACTCTTTGTATCAAACATTTTGTATATAACAAAGCTGTGTTCAATATGACGAAGTTCCACAAAACATGCAAAGCACTGGTCCGATGCAAAATTGGGAATCACTATTCTCCTTGAGGACTCAATCACTTCATCTGGAACTTTCTTCATAATTTCATGCTCCTTTCCATTATAAGATCGCATCCTTTCACGTACCTTCCATACGGTAGAGCAATTAGATGTCATGTCTGGTAGCGTATTTTTGTCGGAATTTGTAGACGAAATTGTATTTTCTTTTAATGTGTATAAACGACAGTCATAAACGACTCGATAATACGACTTATCGTCAACCATTTGATTAAGTTCGGACTCCCATTCATAATCTTTAAAGTGAATTGCATCCGTGACACTTTGATAGGGGACAATACTGGACGGATGCAGCGGGATGGAGCCTCCACTATGTGACGTACAACGCTCTTCCTGCATACTTTGCTGACCTTTCAGGATTAGATTAGATATGAAGATGTACTGTGAGTGAGCACAATAGAAGATTCTTCTCCGAAAGCGCTCTCAATATTAATGTTTTGATTAATTGACTGAATGCCCCAGGCAATCGCAATTTTGACGTTACCGGCATAGACTTTACATGCGAGTTCTGAGAAACACTAGTGTGTGACTATTTAGTCCTCAGTCTGAGACTGAGTTCACCTTGTAGAGTGTAAATTGCCCCAGCAAGGTGAGTATCCATATTCGGTGTGTTCGCTTCTATGTTGGAATTAACATACTTCTTTTTAGCATACGCTAGTTGTGCCGGCGGTCCATATTCGCAATAACGATTCTCGGCTTTTGCACGAAGAACCTATTATAAGAAGCAAGAATTAAGCACCTGTCGAATCTTTCACTGATGCAAGTTACACTCCTTCTGACAGACCGTAGCTTTGCTTAGTACCGAATGTAGGCGCTATAACGCGGTGTATATCAAGGAAAGGGATCATATCTCCATATTTCCGACCAACTAATAGGAAATTGGTCTGACTGAAATGCATTATCGCTGCTTGCAATGTGAGCCACAAGCCGGAAGTTTACTGGCTGATACAACTTCTGCTTGACCCGTGAAGTGGCATCATTGGTCTGTGGTCGGATAGAGTTGTATTTTTGCAAGGTAGACCCATCCTTCCTGGATAACTATCCGCAGTCATATGTATATATAGAGGCTAATACCACTCACTCTTAAGATTTTTTTGTAATGTGTGCATGTCCGAATCGCTCTCTATCGGAAAAATCTCCCTTCCCTGGGACGATCGATGCGTAATCAAAGCTTTTATTGCATCGTGTCGGGAGTTCTATGGAAAACATATGTCGACTTCGCCGGAAGTCCGAATCACGTTCATGTTGTACTCAGACTGTCTAACTCAGAGGTCGTATAATTTCTTCTCGTTTTCAAGTGTAGCAACACGATTTCAACCGCACCGAATGGCCTTTCCTCTTATGCTGTAACATTCCATATATTGTTGTTTCGTCAAGCATTGGAGGGGATTCCGATCTCGGACAATTGCGTCATTGAACCAAACTCGAGGTTTACCCATTATGCCAAGATTGTGCCGGGTGCGTTTCAAATATGCTTTGCGCGAAGCAAGTCTTACGTGCAAAATTGAATGGTAGGAAGAGCATGATCTTTATAGCATATTGTGCTGACGTCAGTTTTGACGCATATACTCGAAATGAAATTGGCCGGACACTACTTTGTCTTGTACATGTATAAAGCCCTCGTTCAAACATCGCTCAGTAGCTCCCAGCTCTTTTCTGCTTCATCAGAAGCGATTTAATGTAAAAATGGGTCTCACTCGCTTCAACTATCTCTCTGATCAAACATTTGTAGTCCCTTCTAATGTACACAAAAGTTCAAGACGCTTTTCGTTTTTCTATTTTGCACCTTTCGACCAAGCACAGCATACATCGCTCGTGCTGAAACGCATACTGTGCACGTCAAATAATTTCTTGATCCAAGTACGTATGTGAGTATTGAGTCGTTGAATCGCCGTCATTCTAATTGAATTTCAAATACTTGTACCAGTTTACCGACTGTGGACGCTCACATATAAAATGCAACGCACTGAGACATACAAATTAGCAATAGTAGAAACATAGTCGGTCACTTCGGAAGTCAGAGTATTATAGAAATGATAGCTAGTCCACCTGATTTCTTGTGCCCTTGTACCGCTCTCATGCCCTTAACGTTCATGCAACCGATTCCAAAGACTTGGCTGTTTTATAAAAAGAAACTTCGATAAAAAGCTCACCTGTTTCATTCTACGTTGCATTATGAGGGATGGGTAGCGTTGCCATAAACTCTTTTCATCTTTATACTCAGAGTATAAAACGGCGTACCCCTGATGAACACATGTGTCAACATTCAGTTTTAACACCTTCATATTCGTCTATCTGATTCAGTCAAAGGTTACGCACACTTTATATTCGTAGCGAGTTATCAAGTCTTCTTATCGGCAAGGTGACGTGTGATCTAACGCTCTCTTCCAAATTCCTTCTACTATTCATGAGCCATTCCTACGAACAACCTACGATGAATGGGCTAGTACTTTCGATCAACACTTGTAGTCTCTAAAACAACACAGCTAGTGAGCTCTTTTGTCACAAAAAGAATTGATTTCTGGAAGCGATCAAAGTAGTGGTTTACAATTCAAATGGTGTGTGGCATTTGATATCTGAACACCATCTTCTCGATATAGGTATTATTTTAGCTTGCCTTTTAAACCAGAGGATAGTCAATTTCGTCCCGTTGATGGCTACCACGCAAGTGCCTCACCATTCCATTATCGATTAACTGCATTAGGAGTGATAATAATCGGATGAATACAAACCGAATATCAGCCTGCTCATATCTGGAGCACCGTGACATATCTCATCGATATTGGCAAGCGAAAATGAAGAATACTCCGAGGAGAAAATAACTTTGGGGGCTTTAAGAATGCTTGATTGAGATAATAAAAATTCTTATCTTAGTGCTTTAAATTACGGTAACTACCTTACAATAACGTTGAATCCATGCCAGGTTTTATTGTACCTATCTGCGTTGTTTGCTGATTTAGACTTATTCAACCTTCTCGGTCGGGGGTACTATATATTTTCGATTGCTTGCTCGACCGGTTGGGAACATGTGCAAAGTGAATTTCAAGCACGATGTTCTCCCGGATGCCAAGGTGTAAATGTTGTCATTATTCGTACACATATTGGCACAGATAGAGTTCAGGTATGTCAAACTTATTTTATAGTGCAATCGCTTGTAAAGCCAAGTATCGATTTGAATTACCCGTTTGACGAAGGAACAGCATAGCTAAAAGTAAAAGCTTATATGGTGCCCTAAGCTCGACTGCGTTGAGGTGCGTGAATAAGATGCTCTTATCTTGAGGTGATGAGATTGTACTTTGATGTGGTTTGAAGATCGCATGCTGAGATGATCACAGGGGAACTGCCTCCGTTGCCAATATTTAAAAACTTTACCTAAGAGACGTTTGCTTGGATTACGAATTTATACCTCATAGCAACATTCCGATGATGCCTTGGATCACTCAAAGGATCCATTCAGCTAGTGTAGAGGTAGTGATAAATGTCGTTGTTCTCGTTTTTGTGTGTTCCTGAAAAGTAAGTGGACGACCAAGTATGTCTGCCGACGGACAATACCACTCAAGAGCTATTTGAATTTTCATATATTTATAGGAAGTTGTAAAACATTCTGTGCGCGGCTCATGAAGAAATCAGTATGCTGAGTAGCAAAGCCGCCTTCAAAGGTCTAGCAAATCGATTACCTTTCGAGGAAGAACCAATTTTCTCCCTAGTTTCCAGTTTGTAGTTGAAGAGCGCTATAAGCAATTATAAAGTAGCTTAATATCCCTCGAGTGAACACTTGCACGGAATTGGCTAGCTATCTTTCTGACCTGCTCTACCATTCGAGTTGACCCTCGGAGTTTCTGCGAGTTAAATAAAACTTGAAAGCTCTTTTCCGATCGATGCGAGCATAGAAATTTGAGAGACTGCACGAAACAATAGTCTCGTCGAGACAGGACCACTTGTTCGAGCTTGTGTTCAATCATCCCAGATAATAAATACGCTGAGAATTTGTAGCTTAGCACAGAAGAAAAGAAGCTTAGTACGCTTCATGCGCTCATACATTCAAAGTGAGGCCTCTAATAGCCCTTCTTTTTTTTATTCACGACGTGAAGACCTTCACTACATTACAACTTGTTTTTGCTATTGCAACTCCTCATTGCTCCTCTTTTGCAGCAACCGAAAACGTATTTTTCTCAACTCAAAGATGGACGCCTTCGTTGGGTATGATTATGTATATATGGGGCAACAATGAGCTAATTGTCTCTTGAATACAATAGATTTGTGCGCAAGCAGACTTGATATTAGCGAAAGTGGGCTCCAGAAATGATTTTTAGGTGAAACATTACACTCAACGGGTGCGCCTTGATTCATCATGAAGTGATTGATTATTTCCATACCTTGCGACATGGCGCAAGATCAAAAGTTATTCCTATAAAAAGCGTCAGTGTGATTCTCTGACACATCCATCCGACATATTGATAAACACGTAAGTTCCTGAACTTAAGCTGGAAAAAAGTGCAACATTTGCAATAATTTAGGCCTCTTGAACATCACTCAAAATTAGCGGTACAGTACACACGAAGCATTCCATGATGCAATATTTTCGATCGAATGTGGAGATTTTTTCTGTGGCTGTCCAGTCACCTGATTTATCAGGACGCTCTTGGCCACCACGAAACGTGACCTCAAAGAATGCATACATTGTCTTCTCTATAACGTAGGAGCAACTCGCTTGACACCAACTGATCTTCATCACGGTACGATCAACTTCAAAGCTATTGGATCGCAATGCTTTTATATCTGCATCAAGCTTTGGTCGAAGTTAAGGAATATGCACCAGCTTGTTCATCTCCAACATTATTAGCATTGACGAAGCAAGGATAGACTTGAGCCCTATGCAAGAAAAGGTAAGCGATCAATCTCATGAAATGGTTTGCTTGGTCAAAGAAAGATTTTCCATGCAGTTTTGTGTGAGACCTGTCCCAAGGTAGCCAGTCGTACGCAATATTTTGGACATATTCAGATCGCTATGATAACGCGCTGCTTGTCATGTTCAGCGAGCGAACGAAGGGAGAAATATCGAAGCCATGCGAAAGCCATTGTGGAAGTAAGATTATGCTCCTCGAAGACCCATCATGCAGACAAGTACTCACCATTTTATTACACGAGAAGGTACAAACGGCTAGCTCTCAGTGGTCAGGCGATGGAGTGCAGAAGGTCTACAAAATCCGAAAAGATATGCCAATCATTCTGCTATATTTATTTAAACCAATCAGTAATCACGCTTTCCATCAATTTATGGAGGCTGGAGGCTGATCGAAGAGAAAGCGGGGGCTTCCCTTTCTTATTGGTACATTGTCGGATATGTCCCTTTTTGACTTCGTTTTCGTTATACTTTCTGTATAAAGCATGCGCATTTCAATCAAGGATACAAATAGCATTGAGCGTGCATTTAAGAACCAAGGAAATCTACTTTTCTTCAGATGTACAATGCAATCATTTTCAGCGTGTCCTAGAATTATCTGCATCATCACCAATTATTCATGCATTCGATCTTTCAATAGATATCATGATCGCTGACTCCTTTATCGCAAGTCATTCCAAGTATTCATCCGGCTATTGTGGAGCTCCAATGTACATACCGTGATTTTCGTGATCAATCAATATATTCGTGGCTAAAATAGGGCATGTGATGTTCCAAATTGTCCATCATCGATGTCATCTGACAGAAATGAGTGTCCGTCAACTTAGCGATTTATGTTTCTGCTAGGGCTATTGTAATAAAATCCCAACGAGATTAAAACAAAACTGGATAAGCTTTCGCACGCGTGGTATATGTTCGTATACATATGTTCGTATACATCTTCGCATACCACGACAGGATGTTAATCCTTCTCTTGTAGTAATTTGGTGAGAAAATGATCGCTGTGTGGGATTTTATGGACGCATCACGACTTGCGCAATGGTTTTATAATACATTGATATGTCTTCCTTTGTGCGCTAGCTGAACATGACAAGCAGCGCCATATTGTGATGATTTGAATTTGCTAGAAGGTCTAGGCATCCACATTCTGCGTGCGAAAAAAAAAATGGCTTCCTCGAGACAGGTCTCACACAAAACATTCATGGAGAGTCTTGACTTAACCAAGCAAAGCATTTCGTGAGGTTGATCGCTAAATTTGCCTGGTATAGCGCTCGAATACGCCCCTAGTTAGTCGATGTTAATAGTGTTGTACATTACTAGGCTGGTGCACATCATCTGATTCTGGCAAAAGCTTTGATCAAGTTCTATGAAAAAGTGAGGAGGTCACGAGTAGCGCGGTAGGCGACATCGTACGCGCATTTGATTGGTGTCAGGCGAGTTACTCCCACTTCATACAGAAGACAGTGTATGCATTCTTCTAGCTCACTCTCTTCCATGTGAAACAGCTTCAAGTCACATTGCTGCAAAAAAGTAGTGCCATGATGAGACAGGTAGCTGGACAGCGATAGAAGAATAGTTCACATTTATTGAGAAAGTTGCATCGTGGAATGCTTCGTGCATGCACTGTACCGCTAATTTGCGTCGTGAATAGAGGCCGGAATTACCGGACATGTTGCACCTTTTTCCATCTTCGGTTCGCGTCCGACGCGATCAAGCGCTGAATATCTTGTTTACAATACAATTCATGGGATGATCACAGACGGGATACTTGAGTGCGACATCGCGGGAACCCACTTGTTTGCCATGATATCTTTGCTAGGTGTCGTCGGAAATTACACTAACGCTCTCAAATGTCAAGGTATCTGAAGCAATTGCTTCATGGCGAATTGAACTGAATTTATTGAGTGTGTTGTTTTTCCAGACAAATTTATTGAGTGTGTTGTTTTTCCAGACAAATGTTTAAGAGCGCACTATCATCATAACTTTTCAGTACGGAGCTATTAGTAAATATAAAAAATCGTTTCTCGTTGTCCTCAAGATCGATGAATCATACCTTTAGGAGTTGTAAATCCGCGTGATGAGCTATATTCCCTTCTTTCTTTCTGCGAAAAAGAACAACCAAAGATTTGCAGTCGCTCACCCAACTAGTAATATAGTATAAGTCTTCACGTCGTCGCGAAGGATGAAGAGGACGGCTTTTGAAGTCGTCGCTACTTATAAAGGAGAATACCAAGCGCACAAGGGTCCTTGTCTTATTACATCGAGTGCCATCTTCTTTTCATTATACTGTTGTCTATCATGGCTACATACAATTCCAACCGATGATTGTGCTCGCAACGAAACTGATGTCTTGTGTAACCTCTTAAGTCTTTTCCCTTGCATCGATCAGCCAAGATTTCTCAAGGTCTTTTCAACTCGTCACGATCTCGCAACGCCAAAATCAATTGTTAGGATAAGCAAGAAGGATAGTGTTTGTGATTCCGCCCTTCCGAACCCCAGGTTCGCTACTCTCGTTAACACAGCTTCCATGTAGTGTACTACTTGGTGATTAAAAATCTGGACTCTCTACCTATCACACGTAATGTTTCCGTAATACCGCTACCCTGTGCCCAGATTCGCACCCTGCTACGCAACTACAGCGTACCCGGATCATTCCAGACCCAACAGATAGCTGGATGATTCCTATGCGAGTGGATACTACAGATAATCAAAAACACATAATGACTACTAGGAGAGATCTCTATAACGAGAGGAGACCAACCTATATCCAATTTATCGAAGACGTGCTCACTGCTCGCCAGACTGTGTTCTTGATGAACTTCTCTCAGAAACATCTACAGCTCCATACATACATGATGAATTAGAATTTGCTCGCGAGCGATATGATGCGTCAGACGACACAGCTGGTCTCCCCCAAATATTACAAACGAGGAAGTGATAGCAAGGACACTTACCGAAACGTACAAAACAGAACTATGGATCCTTAAAGGGATCCTAGGCATCGTCAGAGTGCTGCATTGAGGAAAGATTCGTAGTCTGATTATACGTCTCATGGAGTCTCGTCTCATCTCGTTTGTTTAGTAGAGCTGCTCAAAACTCACCTGCTGGTGTGTACTGATCAAGGCAATTGTTTGATAAGGCTAAGCATAGAAAGGTCGACAGATTATGTCATAAGTCAAAGGTGAAAGAGTTCAATTTCTCTTTGGACTTTAATCATTACATTACTGAGCCTGATGTTTGGTCAGAAGATGTACCAAATCATAGAGCTTCATACGACTCTCCAGGAATGCCGTATTTTCATTATCACGACTCACCGGGAAATACTGCAAACACCATTTCAAGTCGGAATGTGCGTCCAATAGTCTACTTTTCCGAAACGACAGTACCGCTCGCCAGACTCTCCTATTCGGATTCATTCCCAGTCGGCCAAAGCACAAAATGTACGTGAGCGTTTTTACCGCCGAGCAAGCGAGAAGAGTAAGCAATTCACACGTCCAGATATTCCATCTCAGACACTTAAAGCATTTCAAATCAAGGACATCGAATTGTATCCTTGTCAGTATGATCACGATGCTCAGCATGAAACATTTAAATAAAGGAGTAGAGGGAAAATGATTCTTGCGGGATCTAAGCCTTCTGAATTGAAAAGCTCTATTATGTCTCCGTCTGAGATTCGTTTACGTCATCGGGAGTGAATTCTAATCGTGCACGTGATAGAGGGCCATGCTGACTCAGCCCTCTCCATAGCGGACATCACATCAACATAATAAACATCAATTCATTTTCTTTGCAGCTACATAAATTGCTGACAAAATACAAAGACATTATCATAGCGGTCTTCTATATAA
Organism: Albugo candida; assembly: GCA_905220665.1. Taxonomy (NCBI): domain Eukaryota; phylum Oomycota; class Peronosporomycetes; order Albuginales; family Albuginaceae; genus Albugo; species Albugo candida. The sequence continues at coordinate 114,083 of CAJNAR010000148.1, read as the reverse complement.
CGGTGACGCATCTTGGCGATCTAATCTTTAAGCGAGCTGAATTATTCCTCATTTTTAGTGTGTACAAAGGCGATAGTACTAAGTGGAAGCACTGGAAGGTTTACATTCATAAGTGGAGCGTCGGGTCGATGAGTAGAAACTATTACGGTGAGTAAGAGGTTTGAGCGGCTAGCAGTTCAATTTGCTCGTTCACTTGCGACAGCCAGAGCTCAAAGAGATGTGATAAGGTCATGACTAGCTCGAACTGAGTCAGCAAAATATTTGGGAGTTCATCTGCACTAAGCGCATAGCTACCGTACGCCTCCGCTTGATAATTTATTTATTAAATCACATCTTCCATGATAGGTTCGAAAGATGTAGATTTGGAAAAAAATTCATCTCATGCAGTAGCCGCTGCGATCACCATAGCTTTCTTTTTCACACAAAACAGGACAAATCATAAAAAGGTCGGATGCCCTGCATTTTTGTAGAAAACTGCCAGGCTTCGCGTTTCCCGTTTTGTTTAACGCTCACATTCATAGGATCGTACTGAGCTTGACAGTTCGCCGTTCTACTTGGCAGAAGTGTCATCATGGACTCGGCAAAGGTCCATGCGACAGCTCATAATGTGGGAGCTCTATATCTGATTTTTGATACGCTTGCGGTGCTTTCTTGTCGGCGTTTGGTCTATGTCATGCGTTCTCACGTAAGTATCGTGGTCGTTCGTTAAGGAAGCACAAACGCACGAAATTTGGGCAAGTATTGCACTGTACAATTGATGCAGCCCCGTAGTCAACATCGATTAAAAAGGGAATAGGATATTTCCTAGGTCCATGAAAAGGTCTGTAGCAGCACATACGGTTTCAGATATTGCAAGTACAGCTCTGAATTGCATTGCTGCAAATAGAACGTCGCAATAGTGAGAATAAGTGTGCAGATTAGGATCGTACTCATCGAGCAGTCATTTGATATTGGCAATAGAAGTAATACAAGCCAACTTAGGTGGTTACGTTATCAGCTAGGTCAGAAGCAAGCTTGATTAAAAAATTGCAAGGACAATACAATTTATCAGCCCAACCCCAAAGTCGCCTTTGGCAGACATACGAATTTCTTCAATAACGACTCGCTCATACCTATCTTCAAATAGAAAAACCGTGATGATCCCCATCTATTGTTTCCATCATTCGGGTGCCCATTTGGAATTAGGCTACTCGAGAAATGGGCTAACGTCATTTGCATCAGGGTCTCTTATTGGTACCATATCTGATGCGGCCTGCTTCGTCTCTCCTATTCCTCCACTTTTTTCTGAATAGAGCTTGCGTATTTCAAGCGCTGATAATGATCGCATTGAGCGTACATCAAGAACCAAGGGATACCTTTTTCTTAAAGATGTACAATGTGGACACATCCAGCCTGTTTTAAAATAATTTGCATCATCATCAATCACCCATGCATACGATCTTTTGATAGATATCATAATCACTGACTCCTTTATCGCAAGGCATTCCAAGCATTTCCCCGGTTTTTCGGAGCGCCAATGTACAACCGCGACTTTTTCGTGATCCATCGTCGAAGCGGGAATATTGAGGTCAAAGCTAAGAGAATCAACCTTCCATCTTTTAGGACTTCCAGGATCTTGAATAGATGAGATTTCCGTTTCAGTCTTCTTATAAAGTACGTTCCTCAACTGTGTCTTTCGAGATCGCGTATTATTTGAGACACTGCCACTCGATGTGTTCCTTGTAAGAGCAACATGCTGATCTGTCTCTTTTTCCAGTAAGTTCTCGTAATTGCAAAGAGGCAAGGGTATAAAGACAACTTGATCGCACTTTGACTCATCTATACATTGAGCAACAGAGCTTTTCAGCATATTGGAGGATACTGTAGCCAAAGTCGCGTGTTGTGAAAGTTCCATTACTTTTAGAGAAGTTTGTTTTAGACAACTTCCACAATTCGAAGCTCCCTGTACTTTTGATGCCCAAATACACTCGCTCTCAACTGTGAGACTTGTAAGCTCAGATGTGTTCTTTTTCCAGGTTTCCATATACTTTGCTGAAATTTGGTTCATCACTTGTGGTTTGACAAAAATATCGCGAAATTGTACCCGACAAGCTGGATGGTTCCTCTCCATAATGCCTACTTGCTCACATAGTGCACATTGCTTCTTTAGGATGGCAATTTCCTTAACTGTACCGAAGATGTGTATAACGTGATGTACATTGGTGTCTTCACCTAGCTTGGCTGTAGTGACTGCCACAATCAACCCTTTGAACAATCTTGCAAGGCATTTTTGACAATCGAAAGCATCCAATCTCAAATGTTTTGTCGTTAAGCAATGAAGATGTCGTAACAAAACTTTTGGAATTGAGAGAATTGGAGAACTCTTCTGGGTAATGTAGATCTCTTGATTTGTCACGCCGAGCCACCGGGAGTCAGGCATTTGAGCCTTCTCTTCTTGCAACAAATTGGTGAGAAGCTGACTACAAAGCGGGCTTTCCAGGAACATAACATTACTTCCGCAATGGTTTACACATGACTTTGATATTTCTTCTTGTGTGCGCTCGCTAAACATGACGAGCATCGCATTATCATCAGAATACGCACCTGTTAACATGTTCAAGTGTCCAAAATACTGCGTACGACTGGCTTCCTTAAGACAGGTTTCACACAAAACATTCATGGAGGGTCTTGAATTGACCAAGCACACTATTTCGTGAGGTTGATCACTTATTTTTTCTTGTATAGGGCTCGAGTCTGTCGCTGCTTCGTCGATGTTGATAATATTATACACATTCATGGTAGTGCATAAATTCTCATTCAGACAATAGCTTGACGCAGACTTGAAGAAATATTGAGAGCCAATAGCTTTGTAGTTGGCCACACTGCCAGAATAAGTAGTTGGTGTCAAGCGAGTAGGTCCTAGTTTATATGGAAGACAATGTATGCAATCTTGAAAGTCCTGTTTCGGGTCGGAAAAAAGCGTCATGTCACCTTGTTGCAATATAGTGACGCCATAGGGAAATAAGTAACTAAATAGCCATAAGAGAACATTCCACATCGATCGAGAATATCGCACCATGGAATGCTTTATGCGTGCACTGTACTCCCAACTATGAGTGGTGATAATAGATTTCAAAAAAATGGAAGTGTTCCATCTTTTTGCATATTAAGTTCGGCAAGATCGTTAATAGCCAGTATTGTTAGAAACTGAGGCCTTTGTAAGATATATGTTTGCACTTGCGTCCATGCACAACGTATTTACTTAATGATCAATTCAAGTGCGTTCGTTGGATGTATCGAGTTTCCGAAGGAACAATGAAAGCACCTTGATGCAAATATCACAGTTCCCGCACGGAGTTATTGCGAGTAGAAAAAAAATCTTCTTTGTTGCCCTTGATAGATATAATCGTACTTAAGGAAAATGCAAACCTTCGAGCTGGGATAAGTATCCTATTCGGCTGCTGTGCAACAGTACACAAGAAAGCCTTGCAATAGCTCAGTTAAGTAGTGATATACTATACTCCCTCTTCATGTCGTATTGACTAATAAAAAGAATGTCAATTGTCGGTGTCGATAATACTGTAATACATGAGAACATGAAGTATACAGACTTACTTGTATTTCCTCCACTGAGTGCTCTCCTCTCAAACACTTCTGTTATCTAGCCTGACTAGATACAAGTCCCAAGCGATGATACTTTTCGCGACGAGAATGATATCTTGTCTGCTTTCTCAAACCTTGGTACCTAAACGCTTACTCGATTGGTAGAGAGTAAACGAGAATGACAGATAGCTGATGTTAGTGCAGGTGGACACTAAAGAGTCTAGAGAAAACTAAATTATCACTGATAGCGCGACCTGACTAGAAATACTCATTAGTGATAGGCAGGAAGCTAGCTTTCTCTACCTTTACAGGTGATAGATGCCTAGCCGATAGGAGCCGTGGTCGCTGCTCACCAGATGCTGTTTTTATGAGCTGTGCACAGAAAGTACTACGGCCAATGGAATATTTCAATATAGTGCAATCGGATGAGAACGAAAATCTTGAGCTTCATCACCATGGTGTTGCCTATGCTTTTATCGAATTGAATCGAGCGCATACCTACTCTTATTTATGTGTCTTGTGGCCCGGAAATGTAATAATCGATAGCCACCGAAGAGCTTTAAAACAAGCTATATGATGCGCGTCATAGTATTGTATGGTCAGATAGTGCGTTAGCTACGTATTAGACGATAGGTCAGATGTTGATGGTACGCGGGGTGTTCGCCTGCAATACTATAGCACTTCCGGGAATGTTTCTGACCGTGAAAAACTTTGTGGTTTTCTAACTACCGTTAAAATCATGCATCGAATTGCTCGAGAGCATAATGATACTGTGTTGATTATTGTAGACTTTATCTTGAATCATTGGTACGTATCTTCAGTTTGGTTGGATCCTTGGCTCGCTAAGCTCTCTTTAGGAGTTTTCACTACGTAAGAGCATTCACTTCACTTCGATCATGTAAAGATATCTGAACACGTGTACCGACAGAATCCATGATGTACACATAATTCAGAAAATATTGATTACTTATCCGTTGGAAACATGCTCAACATGTTTAACATATTTGAGAATTCACGTGTAAGCGTACTGGCGCGTAGATCAATTAGAAGTACATTGCGTAGTAAGAATAAATGCTTCAAACTGCGTGAGGATATACGTGGCATCTTATTTATAGTTAGCAAACCTCATCGCGCGGTCACCCTTGGATGGTATGAGCTAGCAACTTTCATCCTGGTGGATTTGGTATCGACAAAGTATCTTTTCTAAGTTTACAGTTGGCAATCTCTTTAGATATTACTTGGGTATGTTTTATTATGTCTCGAAAACATAAACTTACAAACTTACGTTAGGGTACGGAGAAGTGGAGAGTTGTCATACGGAGCTGCCGTTTGAGGTGTGGAAGCTTGTCGTAGTACAACGACAGAGACATTCCACATCCATCTATTGCTTCTGAAGAGGGTGGTTGCGTATAAGTGGTATGCCACAAACGATCCTTTGCTGCAACGCCTGATCTACATTCAGTCACAAGCGAAAAATATGAAAGATGCAGCATTGCCACATTTTTAGTTAGTAGCTCGACGATTATGATATTTGAAACGTATCATGATCTAGTGCTTCTTTGGTCATCGTGCTCCTTTTTGAGTACTTTTGAACGAAGGAGATACGCCGAGGTGTACAAGTCACACCACGATTCAGTGAATAGTTAGGGGCCAAAGCGAATCACACGATTAGCTCAAGTATAGTTCATACGCATCACTTGAAGCATGCTGTAGTATGTCGAAGGACAAGAGCACTGCACTTACCTGCTAAATTCAAAGTACACAAAAAGCCTGAATAATCTTCAGATGTTGTATCGATTGTATACGCCTACAGGGCTTTGTAAACTTTCGGTAAATGAATAACGCCTATCCCTTTTCGACTAATCTGGACTACTTATCAAGCTCATGCTTATCCTTGTGCCCTTCACAGACGGGAACAACCATTTGGTTCATAGGTACGTATCACAACTCGATACCAAGCATTTGCTGAGTGGTAAATTGAATTTCTTTCGCGAGCAAGCTGGCTTAATGAAGACCTTATCTGGTGCCCTGGGTTAATCGATATTATGATATTTTAGTTTCCAATACGTTTTGAAAGCAACGCACGGTTAATTGATACACGAGGAATACTGCCCTCTGCTGCCAATATACAAAGTTGAGCGCAACCTTGTTGGTTCATGATAAACGGGTCGATCTCAATATTTTTATCAAACACAGGAACAATAGTTTATGATACCATACTTAGAGAAGTGAGCCTTGTGCAATAGTCGATATACCATGTTGTTTTCAAGCTCGTGAGCGGTGTATCTCTCCAGAATCATGGTGGGCAGGCCGCAGAAACGTTTTGAAAAACAGAGGTACCATACGTGACCGAGACAGCGGATATTGATTGCCTCAGGTGTTCTGGTGAAAGATTGGCAGTGACTCTATAATCTCGATTTCCTCCGAAAGTTCAAGTAAGAGCGCGTCTGAAAAACTTTCTGGATAGGCATAGTCCTAATGCGACCGATATTGGTACTCATGACTATAATAGCCTCTGCTGGATGCAAACATGTGTCAAAGTGACCTTGCTTTTCTGCCCAGCTACATGTATCCGTAGAATAGTATACGGCCCAGAGCTTACTGTTGCGACAGGTATTTCATCTGAATTCGTCCTACTGCGTTTTACTTACAGCAACCAAGCAAGCTATCATCACAATGATTTTAACGTCTGGTACTTTCAAGGTAGCTACTTATTTCGCTTTAAGAAAGCGTGTAAGTGATTAGTGTCGTCGTAATGCCAGTGATCCTTAAACCCAGCAACCGAATCCAGAGAAGGGGAACGGCAAGAGATAGCCGCTTTTCTTCCGCTGACGTCAATAGTGCAGACATATCATTCTGAAACCGTTAGTATGAACTTTATCTGAGTAGCTTCAAGTCAGAAAGAGACATTCTAGTCATCCACCAACTTCATGAAGCACATCTACTGACAAATTCCCTGGTCAACCGCATTTACACAATCAGTAATTCGCGGCAAAGTTTCGTTGCAAATGATTCGAATATGTAATTTCATCGGTGATCGAAGACGTGTTTGACGCATTAGAGCACTCAGTGATTCGAAGAACGCGAAACTTGGAGCTTCAAAAGTCGATGGAGGACGGTTTCAATAACGTCGTGATAGACCTCAACACCCGCAAGTCTATTTCAACGACCAGATAGCTCGGCAGGAAGCGGAAGTTTGTGTCCAGCAACTTGTTCTATAAATTGGCGTCGCTACTCGTTTCAAGATCATTTCTTATAAGCACCTAGCGTTGTCCAAATACTCTCAATCTCCATTGAAGTTATCTGTTCCTACACTGTCATATTAATCATCTACAATTCATTTGCGCACAAACGTGTAAGCGGAAATAGTCATTTTGCTTGTCTGAAAAGATTCTTGAAGATTTATCCCATTCCATCCGCTTTTCTCGTCTCAGAATGATAGCGTGCGATATCTCAAAAGTGATCAAAATGGGAGTCTGCATCTGTCTCCAGTCGTTTTCCCTTCCTCCAGGCCGGCTGGAACACGGCAACCAATCCCACTGATAATGTCTACCTGTATCGATGTTGTCAGTTCAAATTCGATTTACTCAACATAATGAAAGAAATAGTGAGAAGCTCAAATAAACTGATTACCCATCCAGTAATAGTTGGCCCATAACTCACCCTCGCCTGCGTCTTACCAAGTGGCTAGTTTAGGCACACGTCGATATCGACAAACACGATTTAGGTATTGAAAACACGGGCTAAAACATTTGATTCTCTTGCAAAAGAAACGACATCTTTCGGCTTAGCATTTTTGGACTTCAAAAGTGCTCCTATCAGTGTGCGCGAAACATCTGCGCAATTTGATGGACCAAACTTGTATCAGCTGGCGCGCATTCTCGTCGAAGAGCTGGAATTTCATGATTCAGGACATACTCGATCTGATCGATTTCTGCTTTCTTTATTTTGGGTACTCGTCCCAATCCCAATGTGCGTATTGACAGCTGGACACAGGGCAATATCCGCTTCCACAATGCCAGCACGTATTCATCACCTTCAGCAAGTTGTCGACCGTATTGTTTCCGAAACTCTTCATTCAGAAAAAGGTCCCCGAGAAAGTTATCTGCAAGCTTTTGCAAAGATCGGTGATTGTTCCAGAGTAAGCCAATTGACGCCAGACAGGATAGTATGGAGATGCTGAGATCCAAGCCGATAGGTCCGCCAGCTATAAATGCAGTAGCAGCCAATGCATTCCCACCGAAAAAAGTGGAAGCAACGAGAGCATGTCGTTGCCATGTCTCTCGTGTGTAGCGAGCCCGTACAGACTCTAAAATGGTTGCGTGCATATGCAATAGACGAGCTGCATCATACAGATTGGTGATCAGATTATCAACACGACGCTCCGGTGCTCGCATGACTTCCTGGACGACTTGTTCCCGCATAGCGTCAAGGTCCTTCAAAGAGGTCCCGAGACCATTCTCAACCCTCGCTTGATCGTATTGATGTTTTTGAACAGGTATGCACATTGTGTAGATCCGTGGGAGATCTTTCAATGGAATGACCTTGGAGAGGTTCCAGCAAAGGGATCCGTAAGCTCGAGCAAAGTCATGTATCTTTGTAAATTGATCCACTTTATTCATCACAATATGTAGCTTGTGATCCATTCCAAGTAGAGCGCTCGTGAGAACCGACAGAGTTTCACCAGTAGTTCCAGGCTTATCGGGATCAAAAAAGAGAAGAATAATGTCGGCTCGCTCTGCATACCATCGAACAACATCGGCGAATTCATATCCTCGATTCGACGCATCTCGCTGCATATATGTGTACTGGAAATTGTTAGAAGCTGCTGGTCGTCGACGTACATTACGAATGGTGTCGGGCCGTATCAGTTCGCCCGTTTGCTGATTCTCATCGTACGGATGCCAGCTTTGCGTGTTGGCTTTCGGACTGTCAATCATCCCTGGTGAATCCACCAGCATAAAGTTGAGCTTGATATCCTTACGAACCTTGAGTTGCGTGCGCTGAATGAGAGCAGGCCCAAAACTTTGAAGCCCCGAAAATCCTAAATCGGGATCGTTGATCAACGCTGGTCCATCCTGATCAATGTCTAGTTGACCTGGAGCTATGATAGTGAATCCATCATCGGTAGGCGCTACACCAGTGCTTTGAACCGGTCGTTGCAACAGATAATTTATAAACGTCGATTTCCCGGAAGAATGATTTCCCAACAAAAAAACAAATGGAAGAGAAGGAAGCTTTTCAAATTTATTTTTGCGGTCTAATGGACCCAATATTTTCTCATTCAATGGAAGCAATACACCCGACTCCAAAATACTCGTTTTCTTCATCAAATTGATCCATTTCTCATCTTTACTCGGATGCGTCAGCGCTGTGTTTGTGCTATGGCCGCAGTACCTCAGACGACGGGTTATCCTGCTGTGACGTGTTGCTCTCATCGCATTCATGAAGCCGTTTATGCGATGAATTTTGATTCCACCTCCCAACAATAGCGTGTACCGATGGATGAGAACACGATCCATTCGCAGTGATTCAGTGGCAGGATTATCGCCAACCAATCAAGTATTCTCGTCGTAGGAATGGAGATAAAGTATGAAGAAGAAATAAAACTTTTTTTAAAACGTAAAGCGTTTAAATGGGAATTGGAGCTACCGGTGGTCTCACTGCTTCCTGCACGTCATTTGGATTTGGGTTCCAAGCTGGTACGATAGAGCACACAAACCCAAGCAGAAATGACCAAACATCGAGAAAAAAGCCTCGATGCTGAGAGATCCGCACGTAAGAGGTCAATGCAGTGATCCCATTCCGATTTGATACATTTAAGGCTGCTGCAGCTGGAGGTCCGTTAGTGTTTGCAGCATTTTCAGTGTCGCGTCGACCATAGTGACGCTGGTAGACTCGATAGCATTTGATCAGTATTCCCGTGATGTGCCTACAGAGAGCGCATGAATTGAGATATGCTTACGAAAAGCTCGTGCGTCTTACAGGTAAAGTGCAAAAGCAGAAATGCCGAGTAACAAGACACGCTCATACGGAGTGTCTTGTCCGACAATAAAAATCATGAATCCCATTTTCAGCGCCAAACGCAAGTCTAATGACGCATATGCTTCTCGCAACAACTCACGAAAAAAACCGGGTTCCTGACGTTGTACTTGTGGTGGCTGCGCAAATGGAAATTGATTTCTATGGCCAAAAACATGTTGAAAATGCGGAGGAACGACTGCCGCCGGTGGTCGAGGAATGTGAGCGGTAGTTTGCGTTGGCTGAGATATATGCGTAGTCGCTGTGTTTCGTGATACTGTCGGTATAGCTGCAGCTCCTGAGGCATTCCCCATAGCAGGAAATGCTTGGTAATATGCTTTCATCTGCTCCAGATATTGAATTTGCATAAGCAACATCGACTGTTGCTGCATGAGCATCGCCTGCTGAAAAAATTGAGCCTGGAATCCACTAACGTCTGATGGGCTCCGCAAAGCAGAATTATTTGCTGTTCCGTTGTGTGCCACTGAGCTCGGTGGAGAAGTACGTGTCTGTGGCTGATGGACTTGCGTTACATTCGTGTTCGGGGCACTCTTTGGTTCATCAATGGGGATAGTATTTTGTGTATCCTCAGAAGCCTTCAGATCATTGAGACACATCAAATGGAATACGACAACAGGCTCATCTCTCTCGTCGGTCGATTCATTTGCGCGATTTCCAACTTGTAGCTACACACAAAAGTGATTTCTCGCTCTTTACATATCATAAAACGTACCTGTTTCAGTATTGTGTCTAAAATCGTATCGTTTGAGCAAATTTTACCACCAAAAATGAGCTTTTGGTCTTTTACTGCCGGCATAGACGGGAACACGGTCTCAATTTCATGCTTTAGTTCAAGTATCGACAGAGTGATCGGAACTACAAACGTCTTTGACTGCGAAGGTGCATACACATTCTTCACAAGTACATTCACTTTTGCACAAGTATCTGGCGATGAAGAAATCGGAGAAGCCATTCGGAAGGCGAGCAATGAATTACGTTAATTACAGTCGACCTTTACACTGTGATGGGATTGGTCATTTCGTCAGGCCAACTGTCTGAACTCACGACAGAAGCGCTGCGATATCAAAGGCGCTTGCGAGTGTAACAGTCAATAAAAGCTGTCGAGGAGCATGTTTATCTCATTTCAGCCACATGCAATTTGCTGATTAGTTATTCCGAACGAGGCGGAGATCTGTGATAGAAGTATGAGAATCAAATTATTGATATAAATAAGAAATACTCGTGACTAAAACTTGCCGGAAGATGTAGTGGTTGTGCTGGAGAATAAACCGCTGAGACCGAGAGAAGTCCACGAGGAGGAGTGTGAGACATTGCTCGCGTTATTGCTTCCATGTAACCATTGCGGCCGTTTAGGTGTCACTCGCGATGACACAGAACGAACGTGTGATTGCTGGTACTGGAGACACGTGCGTGGTAATGGAAGTAGTCCTTGCTCCGATCTTTTTTCGACGTATTCGGAATATAGTTTTGAATTGACAAATTTTTTTGCATAATGCTCGATTTCGCGTGAGGAAGAGAACCAAATTTTCAGCTCGTACGATTTGAATGGTTTTTTCCTGCAAGTATTTCGATACTTTTGGGATTCCATACAACACAATATGAGTTTCTCGTACAGCTCTACAAGCTGAGTATGAAACATCATACAGCACTCCATACTGCACTCATATTGATGTCCTTGGACCTTGTGGTCGAGCGAAGCTGTAGTCAAGTCTCGCTTTTCATCCTGCAGTGAATGCAAGCCCTCACCAGAAGAGAAATCACAAACTTCTCGACCGTCTTGTGATCGCGACAAGTGTAAAATATCGAGCAAAGATAACTTTTTGGAATTCCACAGAAACGATTTTCTCTTCTTTCGTCGCGTTTGCTGCACAAGCTTCCGCATATGATCCACCAAATTCTTTCGCCACAATCGGGGAAAATTGGTACCGTTCGTGACCGAGATCATTGAAGCAGTGGGTTTATCAAGATCGATTATGTTGATTCTTCCAGAGAAGTAGCGTTCTTCCCATCGACTACTTCCAGTGCATGCGCCTGTGCAGTTGATGGAACTCATTTCGCCTTCAAATGTCGCCTTGAGCTGTTGTGTGACCATCTGCCAAGTCTCACCAACAATTCCAATGATGAATGGGGCTCCAGATTGGTGTCGTGGACAATTTTTCAGTGTCGGAGTCGTTATGCCGGTCTCATGCATAGTGCTGGAGAAGAACGAATTCCAACGTCCTTGAAAGGAGCTTTGAGCATCGTTGGAGTATTGCTGCCAAGAAAGATGGGAAAGTATCGACTCGTGCAGGAATTTCCACGATGAGATCGGTAAGAATGGAATGCAAATATATGGCCACTGGAAAGGTTGCAATAATTTGATCAGAGTCATAATCGCTTGCTGAACATGACCAAAGGATGAGCCAAGCACGATCAGCGGTTTTTCAAGCAGCAAGGAGCTCAAGACATTTAGTGTGTTTTTAATGCCCAAAAATCTCAATGTATTGAAGATGCCAGCACCAGGGTTTCCCATATCACTCTCGGCATTGTGGTGTTTTGTCAAGTACCAATCCGGCCGTGGGAGTTGCTCGATCCAATTTGCTACCTGCCCCGCTTTAAATGGAAATGATTTCAGCTGAAATGATGGAATATCATATTCATTGTGAGCAATATCGTAGTCCATGAAGAACATGTGATCACGGTACTGATAGAACGCACGGGAATGAATCTCCATCACGTTATACAATTGCATTCCTACGGGCACCGCGTCAGGACTCGTTGTGTGCTGAGGATCAAATGCATCCAACAATTGCCTTAAAGTGCGCAAGTTTTGATATCGCAAGGCCGTGATTTCAATTTTACCATTGCAATATTTCGTCCTGGCATACGTCCACGAATTGAATATCCACCAGAGCTTCGAGATCTCCACACTATCGACCGACTTGAGAAGTCGTTGTGCTTCATCAGTATCGGATTTTTGTTCAGAGCTTTCCTCGTCCTCGACTTGAGATAGCTGACGGCGATCGGAGACAGCTGCGTCACCGTACAGCGTAGAGGCCGATCGGCCCCTTGTCCGAGACGATTTCAAGTCTGCGCTGTATGCGGAATGATCATACTCTTCCAACACCGTTGGAACGAAGCGAATCAAATTGCTGTCATCCTTCTCACCGGAACTGTTGATAAACGCAAGCCCTGTTTTTGGAGATCTGCCCCAACACGAATATAAAGTATCTTGAGCAGATGAAGGTATAATGATATTAGTAGCCAGTAGCTCCGATATGGAAGACATCGATAGGTTCATACGGTGGATTTCTCGGCCTTTGGATGGGGTCTTACTCGAATCTACAGAGACAGCTGGTGATTTCACACGACAGGTGACCGTATCATCCATTGAAAGCTTTTGTCTTGATAATCTGGATGACAAAGTTGGATGACAGCCATCACTGGATACATTTGTTCGCAACCATTTGGCAGCTTCACTAGCAGCATACGATCGAGAATGGTGTGCGATACTTGTTAAGCCTAATTGAGCGCTCACAAGCTCATCCAAATACCGATGCAGCATCAGCTCGAGGTAGCTTGGGACACGAGGACTCTGCAGTAATTGCCCAGCACTCGTTAAGAGCGAAGACACACAGTCGTGTAAGCGAAGAATCCACGTTTCGCGGAAATTGAGAATTGGCAGCAACGCAAATGCTCGCGATCGTAAGCTTGCTTTATCCCAGAGTTTGCCTCCATACGCCGAAGGTCGACAAGTGACTGCCACTCTCCGAAAAAAAACACTCAGTAGCAGCTTTACAGCTTCTTTCCAGTAAGCACCAGCTTGTTTGATATATCGAACAGAATGGAACGGAATCACTTTTTCAAGTAAAATGGAAATATCGACGCATGCAATCAACGTTCGAAGATGATACGCTGGGTCTGCAGCTTGTTCTGACAGATTCATAATCGATCGCAAAAGTTTCTGAGCTTCCAGTAGTGAGCTGCGGGTATCTTCCATCACCTTCTTCAGCCGTTCACACATCAACTTCTTGTTTGAGCAATCTTCAGACCAGTATAATTGAACCAGAATCTCGACATAATCGGCGCCAACCATCACAGCTTGTCGAACGGGCTCGATATGAAAGCTCACAATGCACAAAAGCGTCTTCAGCTGGTTCAGAACATCATCCAGCGTTTGAAACTTTTCAAACGCATTCCAATACGCCTGAATCCCGTACTTGATACTTTGTTGTAGATCTTTACTACAGCTTCGAAACAACTCGAGTCTCTCTTGCAGCTTTTCTTGTTCCTGCATTGATAATGAAAACACGGACGATTCAAAGTACTTGAGAATTTGTATGATATTGGCAACAAATGGCGCATTGGCTTTTGTTGCATTGTTGAGCTTGCTAGAGATTCTTTCACGGGACCATTCGTGTACAATTTTTCCGTCCAAATAGACCAATTTTGCTTGAAAGCGTAGGCTTTTATCTTCACTTCTCAATTGTGCGATTGTCACCCACGCAAACGCTTGAAAGTATTCTTTGCGGTGTAAATGGGACTTGACTCGGCACATGATGTATCGTGTTGAAACAACGAGCTCGTGGCATAATCGAGCCTCAATTCCGAGACTGATGTTGCGAGAGACAGAGTTGTTGTCTTTCACGCCATGATCACCTTCGACTTCTCGATTCCGATCAGGTGATAACAATGCTTCTTGCTCAAGTTGGTGCAGTGTGACTTGACTGACATCGCTCATCCGATTTCTGAGTGCATCTTCCGCTAGAATCATTCGTAAGAGATTACGCTTCCCGCGAGGCAGACGAAGCGAATAACAGAGCACGTGATTCACAACACGTAATGCAGTATGTCCCCGGCCACTAGACCGATAGATATCGCGCAAGACGAGATGGAGAGAGATGTCGTGATTGAGCCAAGTGTCACACTCGCTCGAATGTAGACTTCGAGAGGTCGACCCTAATGAGATAGAGCTGGTCGTGAGTGTTGCTGAACGCGAGCTGAACGAATAAGCATCGGGTACTGGCGAGATGGTGATCGTTTGGGAGAAATAATGAGGTAAGAGGCCACAGTTCTCACGAAGGTATTGCAATGCAGTGAAGACGACCTTTTCAGCTCTTATGAAATTGCCTTGACGCGTCCAAAGATTCGCCATAATTTGAGTCAGATACACGTACTCATTGACATTCCCGTGCGCTTGTGCTGACTTTAATACAGAATCATGCAGAAGTAGCGCTCGATCAATATCCTCTGCTTCGATCGCTAAGGCGCACATGTGGCGAATAAGCTTTTCATGATCCCGATACTGATACAATAAACTATACAGGGCACAAGAGGCTTCCAGACATTGAATCCCATATCGATACTTTTGATTTCTGATCAAAATGTTGCCTAAAAGCTCAAAAGTCTCTCGTCCCAACTCTGACACGAGGCTGTCATTGTACATGAGCCTCAGGCAATTATCATGATCCCCGAAATGCATCTGGGCTTGACCAAATTGCTTCCTGGTACAATCCTCCAGCAGACATAGACCTTCATACGCGAAGGACTCGGCTGTCTTCATGCTTCCGGTCGAACTGATACAATGCAGTCCACTTAAAGTAATCGCACATTTCGCCTTGACCAAAGCTCCCACTCCAATCGGTATCCGCTCATATAACGTCTCTAGCGCGATTTTCCGAGCTTCGTTATCATGACGTAGTAGAAGTAGCATTTGTAGTACGGAATTCCAAACAGCACCGTCATCAAGACTTGAACGACCTGGACTTTTACTTGACCGCGCGCTGTTTGCTTCCTCACTTTCCCGGCGACTATAAAAGCTGCTCCTATCAGAATCGTAGTCAACGAGATCACAGAGTCCGGGGATGCTACTTTCTATCAGCGCGCTTTTTCCATCGTAGAGATTTTGAATGTCACAAAGAACAAGTGCTTGCAAGTAGACCGCGTCACTCATCGTTCCGTACCAGACAGGCTGGAATGCATCTGGACAAGTGTCTGGAACCTTGATGTTAGGAGACGATACATGTGCTTGTTTATTAGAGGTTTCCAGGTCGATCAGACCATTGCAGACGGAAAACAAAGCTCCGTAAAATTCGAGAACCTCAATGACTAACGTGGAAGCTCCATTCAGAATCGGTTCCATCGGTAAAAATGGTGGAAATTGGTCACAGATCAACCATTCGTATCGAAAATTCTCCAAATTAGTAAAGTATACTAAGTGATGACATACATAACGCAGCTCTATTAAAGCAAGCAAGTTTCTGTACGCTGGAATTGCCATCGCCGTCAAATCAAGAAAACGCTGAAATTGTTTGCATGACTTTTGAGAATCCGTGTTTGATCGAGCGTTTGCCGGGAGATTGGGACCAAACACGCGAGCTGCTTCCATCAATATCTCAAGAATGAGCGGCGACGCGCATATACTGTCCAAATACGGCATTTCTGATTGTATTGTAAGATTTGAGGTCACATTTGTAGATGTGTTTTTGTGTCCAATGTCGAGTATGAGATCATAATACCGCTGGATTAGATCCTGGCTTGACTTTACGTGTCCAAAGTAACGATATACGATAAGTCTTTGATAGACATCCTTCGTAACGGAACGTGTATGCAGCAAAGTTTGTCTTCTCTCGGGGAGCGGAATCGAGTCTTGTAGCTGATTCGAAGGGAGCGGTAAGCATAATGGTCGTTTGGTTGCGCGCGTTATTTCAAGTTTGGTCAAATTTGCTTTCTCGGACACAATCTCCTGCAGCCATTGTTCGAAATGTGCGTCGGAATAATTTGGTACCGATAAGAATTGTTCGATTTGGCTGAATGTGGTACAAGGCTTTGGAAATCGCTCGATTCTCACGGCATAGGATGAGGAATGAGCAACATCCACTAAGCGATAGCGATCGGCTAGTGTAAATTCTGCCCAGGAACGCTCCAAGGATGCTTGACTACATCCTCCAATGCCGCTTAGGGGCACACAAGCTTCCCGGGTAGACGGTGAAAAAGATTCGGTCCATGATCTTTGGAGAGAGTTTGACTTTTCATTGGAACACGAACGTGATCTCACTTTCTGGAGCATATCTTGCTCATCGCCATCGATACTATCGTTACCAATCATATCGTGAAATGCTTTTAAAAAGGTTTCGAAATTCTCAGAGCCTACTCCTTTTCCATTTGTATGAGATGCTTCTTCGTCTTCGCTCGTATTCGTGAATCCAAATTCAGCATCCCAGTCTTCTGTCTCACTCTCATCCAGCTCCGGTCCATCTATTTCTGCCTGTATGTCATCTTCCTCAAGCCCGTACGCTACTACTTGGTTTCCATAGACGTTTACGTCATGTCCCTGATCCATTGTTTCTTGCACTTTAGCCTCCAAACATTGGTTGTCGGCTTGTACTATTTCGACGCTGTCAGCTCTTTTGGGCCGTTCTACCGTTTTTGACACAGCCCGCAGGCGCTTCCGTTCAGCTAACAAACGTGCCATCCTGGCCTTATTCAGCTTTTGCTTTGACAGATTTCGACGATACCACGTCCACGAAACACTCCCACTCATTGCCCGTCGTTTCATGTATCTCGATTCTCGTTCGATTGAGTCTCTTCCTCTCTGTAAGCTCTGCGTTCTTGGATGTGATACTTTATGTTTGATACTCCACGAAGATGCAATTTGGGTCGATGGTAACACTCGATAGCTTCCAAGTTGAAAATCACTCGACCAATCCTCTACTTCATCCTGAACGGAAGCGCTGATGCCAACAACGACATGCTGTGGTGATGCAATGGGGACGCGATTATCTGACGGCAACTGATACGAGTCGCAGTCTGAATACCGAGTCACCGAACCGACTTCTTTGTCTGTTTTTGTGTCGGAGCAGCGAAATGCATCGGTAGTGGACATATAATGTTATTATAATACGAATTAGCAAATCAGCGTTTGAAAGATACTCTATGTTGCGGAAGATCGGAGCACACCGACTCACTGTATGGAAAGTGGACAACGCTATGTGATCTGATACTAGCGGTACGGACAAGTTTCCGTTAGTACAAGTAGATGCTATGCGGATCGTACTTGTAAGTGATACTCTTTACACTACGCTAAGCAGCACCGTCACATAACAACGATTTCCAAACACTTTATAACCAGCGCTTAAAATTTAAAAAAACTTGTGTAAAGGGTAGGGCGTACCATGTACCAGGCACAAAATAACACAGAGTGGTAGACGGTGAGGTTCATGATCTTGAAATTGGTCTGATAAGCATCTTTTGACGATTATACGATGAGGTTCTATTTGAAAAGTGGACGATATTTGTAGATAGTACTCATGGGGCGTGATGGTGTATTGTATCTTGTCTAAAGAGCCAAGTTCTCAAGGAGACTGTTAGGGAAAATATAGTTGCGTTTATACTCACACTTTCTGGTCGCGTACTACTTTGAAAAAGCCGTCAACCACCTGCGTACTTGTAGCGACCATCGGCTTAGTTATGCTTTAGTGAGAGAATAGAGAACTTTTGGTGCTCCGTCATGACAAGACCTTTAGGTGACTCGAATGTTGCTACTGTAATCTCACATTCTTGGGGTTTTCATACTTTATACAAATAATCAGTGATTCCTGTAAGCTTAATGGATGTGCTCGTACAACATTTATAAAATGGTTCCAAGAAAAGTGATATGTCTATTCATCGTCCCCAAATCGGATCTTTTTGCCTACTGGAGCAGCAATCAGCAGTCTCTCCTTCTCTTTTAACATTCGTTTGGCCTGCCAAGATGGATGGTCATCATTCACTGGTGTTGTAATGGACGATCCTTGTTTTAGTTTCGCTCCAGTGCGTTCCGAAGGGACTGAAGCTGCAATATATCGTGTCGTGTCGGAAACAGCTCTTCCTGTTGGTTTCGATCTACTTAGTTTTGAAGATATTGGTGCTGAGGTACATCGACTGGGGCCATATTTAGTCGTTTTTTGCCTTCGCCGTTGATCTGTAAGCATTTCCTGTTCTCTCCGTATCGCCTTCTGTCTTCGCGCCATCTGACCAGGTCGATTTTTCTTTTTTTTACTTTCGCCTAAAAACTCCGCAACATCATCATTTGAATCAATCCCTTCCTCGTCATAGTTGTTCTGAGCATGGTTTGAACCCGACAGAGTTGAGAGGAAAAGAGATTCCGGAGCTCTATTGCTACGCCCTCCAACCAAAACCTACCAAACAGTCAGTCAGATTTCTCAAAGTACATCGATTATGGCCAACCTCTTTCTTCTGTTTACTCTTCATCGCACGAGCCTCGCTTTTATCCTGTTTACGTATCTCATTCTTCACACTAGGAAGCAACATGTAACAGATCAGATCGAAAGGGAGGGGAAAATCGAATCGAGTACATTTGGTCCATGGAGTCATATATGGGCTGGAGACGTTTATGCGAAATCAACTTATTCTTCAGCTGTTTCTCTTCAATAGATTCTGGCTTCTCACGTTCATAGTGCGTGCGAAGTTCTTGGAGGTCGTCGAAGACATGCAAAAATCGCGTCTTTTGCAGTGCTAATCCAACAAGATCATCTTGATCAATGCCCTGTAGATTGTTACATGCTGTAAGTAATCCTAAAATCAAATGAATGATTGCGTACCTTTAGCGTATCGTATTTATGTTTCAGTTTGGAAAGCTGTGTCTGAGTAGATTCAGTTGATGCGCATTGTGAGGATTCAGTTTGTAGCTTTTTGAGTTGTTGCACGATTTTACGGATGTGGAACAGTTTGATGCGCTTGAATTCTCTCTGTAATGCGATTTTCGCTTTGTGAAATAGCTTTTCGTGAGCTGAAAATGTCCGGGTACCTAGCTTCTGTCTCATTGGCATTTGTCGTCTGATTGAATGAATAAGCACATTGAGAACGAACCAATCACATACTATCAAAGGTATTAGCTGTATGAACTTTATAAGAGGACATCGCACGCAAAGTGCTGTCTTCCCTTCGCCTATTCTCTCGACTGGCGCTTGAACATTTGATTTCTTTCCTCAGTTGCCGCAACACTTGCAATAATGAGGGTTCTCACATAGAAGTTCTTGCTTTACGCCTCCGCCATTCAAGCCTTTCAGAGATACCTCTACAACGTACCTGGTTTGAGAGATGCTATCTCCAGAGCGGGAAAGGTATTCCACAGGGTCGAATTGGGGTCATCTTCTATCTCGGTACCGCATACGAGTGCGATGAGCCCACCGAAAGAACATATTAAAAGCCGCCAATCCCCTACAAACGACAAAGCTTCCTGGAATTTCTACATGTCTTCTCGTTGCTCGCGCTCTCTGAACAAGCGACATCTTTTGTGGTGAAAATCTATTATATACGGGCGAACAAACTTTCTTGCCGTATATGCACTGACTCATTTCACTGTTGAGCGTGTAAATGTCTTGAATCGATCCTCTATTGCATCAGAAGATTGAGCTGAACTGGATAGTGATGGTGAGTCTAGCTTCAAGAGCGAGTCGGAATAGGTGCTTTTTGAAGATCTGCTGCTCCATTTATTTTTGACATAGACTGCGACGTTGTAGCATATTGTGTAGGACGTGTCGAGGCGTCCAATCCATATATCTTCACTTTGATCGATGCATCTTGGCTTTTTAATGGCGCTGAGATAAAGCGATCCCCATTCATTGCGTCATTGCAAGTAGGTCTGTGAGGTATGATATGAGCGACAATTGTGAGCTCTTCCTCCGTTTGTTGCCACTCAAGTGATGGTCAACGCGAGAGCCAATTAAAGCAGAGCGAATGGCTGTACTTTTCAGATTCGTTCTACTTGTAGCCCTTCGTCTCATTGACTAGTACCGCCTACGACTGTGAGTATGCCTTCGCTATCCTACTGTTTCGTTCCGCATGAGCGGACATGTTGAGAATTTTGTGCAAGACAAAAGCATAGACAATCAGAACTTCTCAAAGAATTGGGGTTTACGCTATTAGTGTGTGCATTTCTTTATCAGAATATCTTTGCTCGATGTTTTGCTCACTGCTTTAAAACACGATTGTATCTAGCATTGTTCCCAGACATTGAACTGCGTTTAGTGCGATGAGATCATAGGCGTCAGCTTCCAAATGCTTCTTAGGATCCAATTTTCCGACATTCAACACCTCCAACTCTTCTGGTGTCTTTGTTTCTTCCTCTTGTAAGCGCTTATTGTACTGTTCCGTCAGCATGAGCATGTTTTGAATTTTATTTTCATTCTCTACAGAATGACACTCAAATTTAGAAAGCACCAGCCCATCGCTCCAGGTTTTCCTGTGTAAATTCATTAGCATTTGCTCTTCCAGTTCATTTTTCCGACAGTCGATTGCGATCGAGTAATAGTGGCGATTTAGTCCATGAATCAAGGCCTTTCACAGGAGAGTGAGCACTTGAGACAACGCGCAGCTACAATTTCATGTACCTGAATCGATGGTTTATTTAGATGTCCAATATTCGACGTGGTCTGCCTCGATTCGTGTCCCATCATCAGTAGCTGCGAGTTTATCAGTCGAAACGCATCGATGACAACTTTTCCTTTCACACTTTGGATCGGATCCACAACCACAGCGACAGCTCTTGGATTTAAAGCCTCGAAACTCTACTCGTAATACGCTGTAAGTAATGCACACTAATCAAGCACAAGACTCAACTTGTTGAGTATTAATATCGACTCCTGAGAGCCAGCATCCAAATCCAGGATGAGAGTGGTACCAGCCTACAACCATTTCAGCTCTGTCAGGAAAAGTGACAGTCAGTCCCGAACTCTAGCGCGATATATGAATCATTAATGCTTCACCGTCCAGTCTGTTTCAGCATATCGATCATTTTCGTCTGAAAAACTGGATCAACAGCTTCCACACTGACTCCTGTTCCGCTTTGTGGCATTGCAAAAACATCGATACAGTTGACAGTATAATCATCGACGAATTCACCCAACATTAAACCCATTACTTCCATAGGAACGCCAGCACGACCGTGTTTGAGCATCTTCAGCAAGGCCAGAGAAGATATATGAACCTTTTCTGAAGTATCTGCTAAAGGAGTATCCTCTACTCTCTCATTTCGTGGAGGAATTCCCGGGAGCTCTCCAAATAATCGCTGCAATTGATTCATGTCCAACTTTTGTTAAAGATACAGAGAAAATTACAGTCTAGCCACTTCTTATTTAGTGTTTTATACGTCAACTTTGGGCGCGGCAACTATGGAAACTCCTCCTCGACCTGCAACGCCCTCTGCGAAGACGAAACTAACGCTCAAGTCTGAGTATCCGCCGGGTGTGAAGGGTGGGAGCGAAGGATTTCTGATTGAAGATTGCGAATTGGAGCGGTTTGATGAGTCCCCAGTACACACGAAAGAGATTCGACCGCTAGAGGACGATTTTGATGATGAAGATTTGGACTGATTGAAGCAAAAAAGCAAAATTTATTGTCTCAAAGCTGTGAAAAACACACAATTATACGTTGTGTGCATGAGCGATTTGATATTTCTCGTATACACGCATTCTTTGACTTCTTCTCGCTACAGAAAATTGATGAGTTAGTTTGGACTTGTAGTGATACACTATCTTGCCTGGATAGTGAATCCAACTCGCTTCATGACAACTTTAAGCTCTTCGTGACTTAATTCGATCGATTCCGCATACCGAGGGTCATCGTTAGCATCCGAATCCCCAAAGCTCTGCCAGTGATATAATAGCGGTCCGAGATTGATCCACACTCCTCCAGGTCGAAGCAAGCGCCTGATTGCCTCTATGTACTCTATAACATTGGGAGCAGCATCGATGAAGAAACAAGTCACGATGCAGTCCCAACATGCTGCGTAAGAAAATGTTAGTTGGATTTCGTTGCTATCCCATCACATTGCTGGACTCCACCTGTGTCCTTCGAGTACGCTTCAAGAAATTCGCCAGCGCACATGGAAAAGTCAGGAACATTATCTTAGGAAAATGTGCAGTTGTTACTTCCTCGGCTGCGTTTTTGGAGGGTACCACTTACCATGATTGAGAGCGAATAAACTTCCAGGAACAACATCTGGAATAGCGACGGAGCGTAATGCATCGTCAACACTGAGATGATTGGAAGAATTATGAATCCATGGGTGAATGGTGAATTCCTCTTTGTTGCTTATGCTTTCATATGACAAGTGCACATATGAAAATTAGCAGCCGAGTCAATAGGTATCGATTATCGCCCACCAATTCAGAATGAAATTGCTAGCAAACAACATCTGATACGAAAACTCATTTCCCTGCGTTGCGTAGCCTAATCGACAGTTAATCTGAAGCAATATGCAAATGGAGTTCTTGGCAGAAATTTTACCTTTCGCGGCAATTTCTAAAGTCAGTCTTCCGAGCCCTGCACCAGGAACAAGCACTTTCTGTTTGTTTCTTATAGATCGACGCTTTAGGTAATGATGTGACTAAATTTTGACATAAACCTGTTCTTGTCGCTGACAGGTAGGACTTTTTCCAGCTCGTCGAGAATGGGTCTGTAGCACTGCTCACGCTCTGCTTCTCCCTACATCCTCACTGCATAAAATAGCCTTTAAATTCCATGTCAGGGATCGTACTTCTGCAGACCAATCGCGTACGAACTGGTGTAAGGTGCTTTTCAACTTTGATAAATGTCGCGGAGGACTCTGTAAGTTTGCTCGTGGGTTGATTGTGGGCAAGTCAACTACTGGACCGCTTCGCAACTGCTCCTGAACAATTCGTTCGAGAAACAGCTGGTTTGCGTGTGCTGCATTCTATCAAGCAGAATAGCTATCGGTCATGAGTGTTCGAATTGTATTGGTCGCCTGGCATACGATGAAGCGATGAAGACTGTGCAGCGTAGAGTTCGGTTTTGGAAGTAACTTTGCATGGTTCGCTGAGAGACGTTGGAGAGATCGTTTTCTTCGAAAGATCTCTCGGAGCAAATATGATTCGTATTCACGAAAAGACATGAGAACAGATTCATAATGCGCGCGTTCTTGTGGATCCGATAATGCCATTGATATTTGTCGTGTCGACGTATGCGTTTATAGAATCCTAATTTGTGACATCAGTACCTTATTTCACTTCAACGAATACTGAACAGCTTTGTCGTCGCTTATTTTATCGCTTTGTGAGGAAGATACACGGATTTATTGATATAGGTGGCTACAGTGAAATGACATGCAATCTGGCTTGACGACGGCAAATAGACGATTTCTGACTTAGGATGATGGTTTTACAAACATCTAGTTTAGCGTATCATTGAACGTATGAATGATTACACCGCGGTGATTCGCTTAGTAGAAATATTTTCGTATCTAAAAAGATCATGAATGAGGAATGTCCATTTTCTATTGATAGCGTTTTAATAGTTCCAATGTGCATACTATAATCAACAGGGCATGATTTACAGGATCTTTCATTAAGCTTTAGGAGTTAATTCTTACATTCGATGCACATTCAGTCTGGTGATTTTTATATGACTGACTATGGTATCGATGCTTTTCTAGTATGCGATAATTGGCTGAGACGATAGTATTAAACACCAATTTTTGGCGACCGAGCTGGTTGTAATGAACGAAAAAAAGCCTGGACGAGAAAGTCAGAATGCCAGCTTGCCATGTGTGGACGAGATGGATGCATATTTGAAGTAACTACCATGTTGTGAAATTTTTACGCGCTCAACCACTTAATTTTTATTACGTCTTACAGATGCGTGAATGGGAAGATAGCAAATACAGGTGGATTACGTGACGGTGACGAGTGTCAATTAGAAAGTGAGCTCTATCGCGCTTGCCGCCAAAACGCTAAAAAGACGACTTCGAATTCTCGAAAGTAATATCGGTTTGAATGCACGCAGTCAGTCATCCAGGGCTCCCATAGAAGCTAAATAGCAATGATAGGGCTATGCGTGTGCGACTCCATAAACAAATCTGACGTCATCGATATGTGCCTTCAGTGATTTATGAGTACAACTCGACAAGATACTATTTTTCGTCATACTATTCTATCGGACTGACAACACGTTTTTTCCGTATAAATGTGAGCGATTTTACCGTGCACTCTTTTGTTAATCCCACAAATCGTCAGCAATAACAAATACTATCGGAGGCAGTGAGCACCAGTCGCAACTCACTTCGAATATGTCAGCTATTGCACTTGAAACAGCGGTTGTGTGAACAAAGCATGCAGATCACCTCCCGTGCGTGAGCAGCTCGCCCATTCTAACAAGCTACCTGGTGACTTTCCATCACTGGCGTATCGATTGGGAAGCATTATTTACGACCGTCACATTGAAGCCTTCTTGGTTGCAAGTTGTTTCCAGCATTTCAACCGCCGCCTCAGCGTATTTAAACGGCGTTGGCAACGTTTCTTCTGCCTCAGCTTCTCCAGATTATCGAGTACGCGCCTCTGGTCAATGCGACATGCTTTTTGTACGTACGCTTGTTTCAATTCCGCATCGTATCGCTAATCGAATGTCTAATAGATTATTCTCAATCGTGCCGTTGAGTGATCGCTCGCAAGCAACAATGTCATTTGGTGCAGGAGCTTTCCCTAAACAATCCAACTTGACTCATCAGACTCGGTCCGAATTTCTTGTCCACAGTCATACATCAGAAGAATGTACCAAGTCACTCTGTCATTTCGACAGACGGTTCGTGTATGGAGAATGGCCCATCAAAGAGATCGTCGGACTTGGAATGTCAGGTCAAAACTGCATCCGGACATCTATTCTGTAGCTGGTCACTTCAAGTGATCCGCATTTTCGTACAACGCGATGCTTTTATTATGGCACGTTTGCAAGAACATCAGTGTGGATCGCGCACTCCTCAAGGAATTCAACATGATAGAAGCTTGTATATCCATTCGTTGCGTTCGTGAGAATCCAGCTAGCGGTCAGCAAGTACGGCAACAAGTCTCATTAAAGTCGATAATGAGCGATTTCGGCGTTGAGTCAGTCGATCGTCAGAGGAGCAGAATACCTATCTCAAAAGATGTTGAGAGAAGCTGTCTAATCGATCGTATCCTATCGATACTGAACCCAATCGATTCTCCAGTGAGGGATTTGAAGACCTTTTGCTTCACTCTGTGTCCAATGAAAGCATTGAGCTCACTCGAACTTTTAACGACGAACAAGTACACACATTCACTAAAGTTCTATCGCAAAGTGCTAAGCACGTCATTGTGTGCGTTAATGGAAGCGTTCCAACATGTGACTGCGTACAAGTGAATGACTCATCATTTAGAGCTCCATCTATCATCTCGTCACGTTTTCTCATTCGTCAGGAAATCAGATCGAAACAATCGCAAATGAATGCGATTTGAATTCAATGCGACGAGTGTTTCCCACTCTGCGTAAAGCGTATCGACGTTTGTACCCAAAAAGAAACGACGATTTGGATCGCATAGTAATTTTTCGACATTCAAACACAAAGGAGCTAATGAAGGAATAGCCCAAGAATGTAAAACATCTGAAGCCTCCAAAGTTAATAATGTCAGTTCAAATCTGACTTTTTCTGTTGTTTAACTACGCTTGAAGGAAATGTGTTAAAACAGCATCAGTGTTTTCAAAAGGGTACACCGATCGAAATGGAAAAATTGGTATCGTTGTCGAGTGTGTGGAATAAGAGCGTTTCCGGGGCGTTTATTATCAGTCCCGAAGCAATCATTCACTCTCACAGGAGCAGCGGATTGTGATCGAGATCGACTTATCTCTGTTTTTTTCTTTCAATTCTTCGACAAAGTGCTCGACAGATAAACACAACGATTGCATTTTGCAGATGATGACATCCTCTTCGTCAAATGTGCATCTTTCCATACAGTTTCAGAATTCCAGTGACTGCAGCCAAGCATTGGATCATTGGCGCATTTCTAGCGCCGAAGCCAATGGATTAAAAGTGTATCATTTTATACAGTATCGGAGTGCTTTTGTCGAAATCGATCTCTAAGCATTTATACAATTAATGTGGAAGGTTACAAAAGATGTAAGGGGAAGGGTACATGCTGATCTATGCAGCTGACTTCTCAATTTGCCGGATACTAAGTAAGCCGCTAATTTAGTAAAAACACCTCGAAAAAACGACTTTTTTCAACTCTTTCCTCTCGAAAACAATGGTTCAAGTCGACATATCGACACAGCCCAGAGTGCTAGCGTCCACTTGTAGAGACGTGGCAACCCTCATGAGTCACCCTGTTTTGGGTGATTGCATGTTTATTGATGAGTCATCACCCCTGTGTGATGACGTGGAAAGTACCCCCACCCCCAGTGTGACGGCACAGGGTAATACCGGTACTACAGGTGTCGGATGTGGTACCGGTAGTACATGCGGTACTGTCGTTGCCTCGTTACAGGGTGACCAAAAGGCAACTGCAACTGTGGACGACACTAACAGTCCTACTCTTGCTGACCTTATCAAGTCACAGGAGTCCTTGCGTAAGGACCAGGCTAGAGCTCAGGCGAAATTCGCGTGGAGCTCCCAAAGCCGAAAGCCTCGGACATCGAGTCTATTATGCGATTGTATGCTGATGGACAACATCCCGAGTGGTCGGCGTTGGTAGATGAATCGAAGGCAGCGAAGCCTTTTAAGGTCTCCAAGGCCACCTTTCCCATGATCCTGGAAATATGTCAAGCGTTGGTGAGTACACCAAACGGGAAAATCCTATCTTCCCTTATGAAAGATCATGGGAATCCAGTATTCGAGAGTCTACTGGAGAGCAGAGCCATTGCTCAAGTATCAAAGATGCCTGGTGGCAATCTTCGAGTGATGGTTTCCACCGAGGATGCTTGTCAACAGCTGGAGAGCCAGCCGATAGCCATCCTCGGGTCTCAATACTTTTTTCGGGAGTACGATTCTCTCGAATCCAAATACTACCTGGATATATTTGGAGTGGGCGTGGAGGAAGAACGGCTTCCGATTTTACGTTCCCTTCACAGTCTAGGATGTCCAGTAGCCTTTGCTACTTTCCGCGAAACTGTTCCGTGCAAGGGTGTCGTGATGTCGACGTGGAGAGTGTACTTTGGTACTCCTACGTGCCCTCCACAGCTGGTCCGCATCGGTAAAGTATGCGAAAAAATTGCATACGAAAAGTTGCTTTACTCTGTGCGAGGGAAACACGCTCCTATCCCATCGGAACGACCACGTTTTGGTCAACGTGGTCCTTTTGGATTTGTGTGCTATATCAACCACGGTAGCACGGCAACAACAATCGAACAAGCAAAAGAAACAGCAAAACCACATTCAAAATCAACCGCAACAAAAACCAAAAAAGCAACCAAAACAAACAAACGCGCCAACGGTGCTCGTGGTGGCATCACAAACGGTAGTGAAGCCAGTTCACAGTCAAGAATTGGAAGCGAGGAAACCTGAACGGAAGCTCTCCGATCAAAAATCGTTGGAAATACTCCCCAACTATCACACCACCAGGGGCATCAGCCTTATTGCAGCCGTCTCCTCCCATCCTCCAACTGACCAGTCAGTCATACTCACAACCACGGGTAGAGCGGGATGGGGATGTATCCATGAAGTTGGCATGGACGAGTAAGAAACGTAACCGGGTGGAGCCGTTCGAACAAATGGTCTCCGAAGCACCACCTCTTGCGCTTCCGAGACTAGCGACGAGTATTTTCCGATATATTTCTGTACTCGAAACTATGGAGGTGGAGATCGAAGAAGTAAAAGCGGTTGCCAATCCGGATAATGGAAATCGCGTTCAAATCATCTCCGTGAAAGCACGGATGCCACAAGAGGTGGCCACCTCGAAAGAGGCGGCACACTTTTATCAGAAAAGGCACACAACGATCGAGAAATCGGAACGACCAACCCGAGTTGGTGAAATAGGGGAGCTAATGGAAATCGATTCCAAAAATGCCCTTCACTCGCTCCGACCGAACAAGTTGGTTCAAGCGGATGCTTGCATCCCTCATTGGCGAAAGCTAATCCAGTTCTGCAAAAATTCGGACAAAATCATCCGAGCGGCACTTGATCATCCGATCACGATGAATGGGGTGCTACTCGCGTGTATGGAGTCGAATGATAAAGCTTTGGATGAAGTGGCGCATCTACTTATGATAAATCGCGTTTTAGCAACTCACAATCTCGGCGAAGATGTTACGTTTGCGACGCGATGGAGTCGCCACGTTGGTGGAAAAGTTCCCTCGAAGCGATCGGTATTGTTCGAGAAAGTAATGTCGTGGTGGACGTCAGTGCCAGACATAGTTATCGGTTTGACTCGAGCAACGAAAGCTCTCGCGTTGTTGGAACTTTTATTCATTTGTACTGCTCCGACATTCTACACAAACGATCACTGGATCCAATATCTCACCGATGGACCAGTGGTCTGGGTTCCGGGTCATCATTGTCGTTTACTACCAACCAATGTTATTATATCCTTCTTCCGCTCCGACGTAGGCATAAAGTGTTGGTCTCAATGGTTTGGAGGTAGATGGCGTGGACTTCTCCATGGTGACATCGCTGAGCTTTCCGTCAATCTCAGCTTTTTTCCAAAGGAACATACAACACTTCACCTTTCACAACAAGATGGTGAAACGCGGTTGATTTCTGGTCCACTTCAGCTTGAATGCTAAGGGCTCCTCGAATATTTCAACGTGGAACAATATCTCAGCACTCACGGTGAATGTCAATGGAATTCATAAAAATGGTCATCTTTTTATCGACCACATCCTATCACAACACTCCATTTGTTGTGTTCGAGAAACCAAGTTTCACGATCACAACCAACTGGAATCATTTCAATTTTTATTATCCTCAAAAGTGCAGCACAAAATGTTTGTCAATGATCACAACAGTGCTTTTCTCCATCCGACTCAAAACCGCAGTGGCGGCGTGATGACAATCCTTCGTTCGGACTTTCCCGGTTACTCAACAGCTGAAGAACTCACCGAACGAAACATTCGAAATCGTTATTTGGTTTTGCGTCTTCTCATTCACAATGCACCGGTGTATATTCACAATGTATATGCACCGGTCAAGGCCGAGAATAGAGTGCTTTTCTATGAGTTATTAATCTCCAATACTTTCAAATCAACCGCAACACACTTCATATTTGGTGATTTCAACACACCACTCGACCCAGTTATCGATGCTTCGAGTGGAACAATTCGACACGAACCAAGTCGATTAGCGTGTTTGGAATGGCTTTCACAGTTGGGTGTGGTAGACGCTTGGCGAATCCAACATCCGACTGAAAAAGTATTTACAGGACCATTACCGCGCAAGAATCGACTTGATTATATCTGCATGTCGGAAGAGCTATTCAATATGGTATACAAAACCTCTGAGTATTTTCGTCCACGACATGCGGGAGATCATCTGGCACAAAAAGTAACTTTTGCAAATCCAACTCAATCTCCGGGTCGAGGATATTGGAAATGTTCATTACGACTATTTGAATATCCTAAAGCTGTCGAAGCAATTAGATTGGAAGCGATTTTGGTGCTCGAACAGTTACGGACAACTTCGAACCCCGGTAAATTGTGGGAAAGTTGGAAGACGAAAATCAAGAAACAGCTTCAAAGCATTGAACAAAAGATTGCAAAAAATAGCCGACGTGATGCTGAGTCTAGTCTGCGTGTTTTGGAATTCGCAGCAGCTCGATATCGCATCCAAGACACCATTGAGTCACGGTATTTTTACGAATCGAGTCTCCAACAATTTAGAATCTCAGTCGAAAACAATGCGAAATACAACCAAGATGAAAGCTTCGACCATCACGTGAAGCATATGGAGAACTCTTCCAAGCATTTTTTTCGCCCTCCGGATAGTTCTTGTCGTCGCGTGCCGATCGAAATGTTACAAAAAAATGTGGTACCGTGACATCGAACCCGAGGGAGATTATTGACGAATTCAGAGATCATTGGGGTGGTGTCATGGGATCTCCTTATAGCTCAGAGACCGACTCATATGGTCCAAGTGACAGAAAGCAAAAAAAGTTACTCGATTCGATTCAAGTTTCACTTGCCTCAGCAGAGCAAGACCGTCTCTCCACTCGGTTAAGTACGAATGAGATGATGGAAGCGATCAAGCACATGCGGAGTAGTTCTTCTCCAGGTATGGATGGACTACTAGCTGCATTTTATCAGCTTGATCCGGAAACGTTTGGAGAGTGTCTGAAGATCGTGTTCGAATATCAGCTGGAAAGCGGAATTTTACTTCGATCACAACGCCGTTCAGGAATCACACTTTTATACAAGAAAGGATCACGAGGTGATCCTGGCAATGATTGACCGATCGCACTGCTTTGCGTCGATGTAAAAGTACTTTCATAAGTGTTGGCGTATCGATTGCAACGTTTTTTGGTAAAATTGATCCATCAAGATCAAAAAGCATTTGTGCGAGGACGGTCAATGCATCACCATATTCGACATCTGACCGACATTCAAAACTTGGTCACTCGTCGTGGGGAGGAAGCTTATGCGCCTTTTCTCGACTTTGAGAAAGCTTATGATCGAGTCAATTGGACGTACATGTTTAGCGTTTTGGAAAAAATGGGCGTTGGATAAAGTTTCATCGACTGGGTTCGTCCTTTGTACAATAACACAAAGGCGCAGTTGATGATCAGTGGAAATATCACACCGTCCATTACACCACACCGTGGAGTGAAACAAGGTGATCCTCTCTCAGCATTACTTTTTCTGATGACGATCGAACCTTTGGAAAATCTACTACGACAACATGAAGAACATGGCATTTGAATTAATGGCAGACTGTCGCAACTGGATTATTTTTTGCGGACGATTCGAAATTGCTTTCAGTGACACCAAATGGTGTTTTGACGCAACACGAACTCGTCCAAGTCTATTGCGATGGATCGGGTGCGAAACTCAACTTGAGTAAATCATCTTTGCTCTCGTTGAATCGGACCATGCCGTGTCCACGTATTCCCAATTTGACCATAATGGGTCCGGAGGATTCGGTCAAGTATTTGGGTATTCCGTTCGGCCAGAAACCAACTCACTCGATGGTTATTTCAACTCTCGACAAGCGTTTTTACGATGGGTTTGGTGCATGGTTTCGACGAGCAAGAACTGTTCGTGGTCGACTACTGGTTGCGCAGACGATGATTTTATCACGTTTGTGGCATTACACGATGCACGTAGACATACCAGCAGCGACAATTCGACAGTGGTAATCGATGTTAAATCGATTTGTGCTTGGTCGGAAACACAAAAAAGATTCAAAACATGTTCACCTACTCAGCAAAGAGTTTTTATATCTTGGTCGACAAGATGGTGGACTACAAGTTCCTTTTTTGGTGGGACGATTAAAAGCTACAGCGTATTCAATTCCTTCAGCAGTTCGCATCCGATGCGTCAACAATCATTCCTACGAATTGGAGAACTGCTTCGACGAAATTACTACAACTTATCCAACCTCCTTTTGGACCCCACAAGCCGATGGATATATTCACCATCGCACCAAATCGACATGGGAAATTGGTTCAATGGGAGAGCACATCTTCATGGTGGTAACACGCATTTAAGATGTGGCATCAGATGGATTGGAGCATTTCAATATCAGATTTAAATGTTTCACAACGCCGTCAGTACTACATGGAATAACCGATGTGGTTTCACTGCGACCAAAAGTTACATTACGAAGCTGCTACTCGTAATCCGAGTACGCAGAACGTTTGGTACAATCTTGGCATGGTGAATGAACCACATCGCACATTTCGGAAATCGTTCGCTACGCTTTTCGAGATCCGAAGTCTGCAAGACTTTTTTGGGGAAGGCGACACATGGCCAACGGAGGAAGATTTCGTCGCCAACTATTACAACGACGAAGAGCTGAACACATCGGATATGGCTGAAGAAAAGTTGCAGAGTCGACTTTACAATGAAGTCACTCAGATTCTCCAGCGTATCCACTCGACGTTTGGTCTCATCACTTGGATTACACCAACCACAAGTGGCAGATCATTTTATGTGGGAGTAAAACCCAAGGAAMKGAAACATTATTTTYCWTCTATACCACGCTCACAACTCTCACGAATCGTCTGGAAACCTCCCAAACCARCCAAGAGTCATCCGATGTCGATACATTGGTCATCACGGGAGAGATCGGACGCACTGGATTCAGAACGAGTTCGAACTTTTATGGCGACATCACGGCATCTTCGAAAACGTGTATTACCTATTTACGAAGATCTACAGTTCGTCTAGGCTTTCGTATGTTGCCGGTTCGATCTCGTTCTGGTTCTTAAAGGATATTCAGCCCGACATTATATTGTGCACGCAGCCTTCGTGTGGGGCAGTGGAATCCGATCAACATCTCTTTATAGAGTGCGATCACACGGCACAGTTATGGAGGGCCACAGGTGTAGGACTGGATATAGCAGTTGCATAATTGTTGTGCTGATTCAAGCAGAAATGACGCACTAGATCGTTGCTCGACATATCTAATCCTTCAATTACCCTTTTTTGGCGTAACGGTTGGATAAAGACACGCTGTAATCGTGGTATTTCCTCACCGGGAAGCCTCATAAAGTCAAGTCGTCAAATGTCACAGTTAACTCATTTGCAATACCATTTGTCGAACGTTATTTTGTATCGGAGGATACTAGCATATATTTCCCCACACATCAACGTACTATCATGAAGCATCTATTAGAGGGTATGTGCTAAAAGGAAATGGGATGATTGTGTGGTTGGCAGGATACGATCCCAAAAGTAATACTCACCACGTATCATTATTCATTTACCATGATGAAAGCCACACTCCTCATCGTACTCGGTGTCCTTTAGCATTCTAGGCACTCCGCTAAGCATTTGGACTCGTGGGATATCACCGTGACTTCACGGAACTATCGCGGTTGTCACTCGTGTTTGCTAGTCGCAGGCGCAATTCACGTCGAAGAGATAGAGGTGACTGTCAACAATCAAAACGGATTCGAATCTGCCAAATACTGGGTCATTGCTCCATCAAATTATATTCGAGCCAATTTGGGATTTTGCTATGATAAAATGAAATGTCTCACACTGAGAGTCAAAACTTCCGAACGTGTAATTGCCAATGAAGATATTGGCGGGACGCACTCAACTCCCCCTACTACCTCTTATCAACATGGAAAGATGCAGACCGAATTTCAAAATCATCTAATGCTTGCCGACAACCCCGCCGAAGAAAGTAGCAAAGAATCTAAGTACTTGTGCATTCTTCTACCTAGAATGATGTACCCGTTTGCATGCGAGTTGTGTATGCAGACATACAGTGATTCAGGCAGCATGGAAAAATACACTCTGCGCCATGATCGTATCTTTATCTTTTCTCTGTATGTGATAGAAACATCAAATGCCAACGTATACAAGGATTCACGCTATGACAAAACATTCTGTCACGGTAAAACTATCATTCTTTTTAACGACATATGCAAGTCGTTCAAGGATGAGATCTCGTCAAAAGTGCATCGTTCTAAAGAAACGTTACAGGAACATCACAACAAGTACGTACTTTTATATAATGGAAATCGTCCCTCCGATGCGGATTCCAAATTTTGCTTTGGAGTACAAACTCTTTCTTCACAATCGCAATGCTATGTAATAGACGCGTTGTCCGACATGTCCCAAAGAGAAAATTGCTTGGATTGCCTGACAGTGAGCATGGTCAAGCACTTATTTTTGAAAACGCCGAACCAAACAGCAAAGGCATCCTCAGGAACACATTCTGTTTGTTCACAATACACATACCGATATGAGTAAGTGCAAAGTCTGTGGTAAGAGGCATTCATAACCACCATTTGATATGCCGTTTATGCGTTGTCCAGTGTTTACACCTTCCATCCAGTTAACCACATTATGACGAGGAGCTAAATGTCGTATGTGTTCCCTAACTGACCCGCAATTATTGGTCTGGGTCAGTTAGGGAACACATATCGCATTTAGCTCCTCGTCATCATGTGGTTAACTGGATGGAAGGTGTAAACACTGGACAACGCATAAACGGCATATCAAATCGTGGTTATGAATGCCTCTTGGTGCACTAAGATTATTTAATATCGTCGAACTGTAGAAAATGTTCGTGCTCTTTCGCGATTACAATTTCTGGTCCCTCTCACTGCAAATCATGGTCTCAAAAGTCTGAATTGCGCAATCCAGGAATCATCATATTATGGAACTCTTGATCTTTTGCCCGACACTTTCTGCGAGTACGAATACAAGGATGACGGTTTAGAGAAGAATGGCCTTTTAGAGCACGCTTCGATCTCAGTAGAGTCAACTTTTGATCAAGTTGTGGTAGTTGCAAAGTGGCCTCCAGTGAACCCAATAAACGGAGTAGCTACAGCGGAATTTCATAGCTGTTTCATCTGTCTCGCGCGCAAGTACAAAGTTGTGCTCGTGTCTCCTGGAAAGCAATAATTGTGGCTGGCGCTTTACTCAAGTCCCTCAAAATGTCCATGTGTGATGGGAAATTGACATTTGGAGAGGATTTCCATATGACCAGTTTCTTCGGCAGGTATCGGTATCAGATACGCTCATTGCTCTCCGTGCTGAGAATTGGAACACTTTGTATCACGACAAAGGCTAGCTTTTGGTACAGAAGGAAAGGACGAAGCACCCAATAGATGCAAATTTTCCAGAATTGTACAATTCTGGCGCCGTGGGCGCACGCAACACGAATTCTCGATAGTTTAATACTAATGAAATGAAAAAAAGTCTAATCTTGTGTGCTCCGTTCCTTTATTTAACAAATATGTGCGTGTCTTCTGCGTTGAAATAAGTGTTGAGATGCAGCGAGTGATGGCTTACTAGACACCGTTCACAATGTGTCACTTACGAGTCTATTTGCACGCGAGTGCTTGTGTTTGGCACTTTGGTGTACTCTCATAACGATCGAGCGCGACGCGTCTATCGAATCGTGCTCTTGTGGTCAATGCATCGAAGAAAAACATTCCTAATAGAACAATACTGAATCGAAAGTAATACTTTGTGTGTGCCTCGCTTCTTGTATCTTATTTGGCCTCACCTATCACAGAGCACAAAGGTTTCACGACACTTAGTTTAACCTTCACTCCAACTTGCTGAGAAATCCATTTGGATACAGTGAGATTAACAATCACTCTTTCAAAGAAAGTTATATACTCTACTGTAACGTGATTCAGTCGATATTTCGACTCATCAAAATAGTCCAAGCGGAGATCTCTCATCGGCTTCTCAGTTCAATTTGTTGAAGTAGATGTCCCTCAACCAGTGTGGAACACATCAGTCTAATCAATTTACAGCTATTGGACAATAAATTAAGGGAAGGGAATATAAATAAATATACCGTTTTGATAAATAAATAAAAAAAAATACCAAGGCTGTATGCTATACGTACGGAAATACACATGCGTAGGATTATAACGAGGAAAACCAGTCTTGGATTAAAAACCTCTGATCAATAATGCACTATGTAGTAAGGTTAATGAAGCATACAATTACGCGTCCCTTATTGCACAAGTCCTGCGATTATGGCCAAATCGGTT
The DNA here is from genome assembly GCA_905220665.1 of Albugo candida. NCBI lineage: Eukaryota > Oomycota > Peronosporomycetes > Albuginales > Albuginaceae > Albugo > Albugo candida. The sequence continues at coordinate 78,054 of CAJNAR010000148.1, read as the reverse complement.
GCACATTCCACACCTCGTTCGCTTGCACGTCACGTAACGTTCGATCCCCATCAAGCAGTCGATGATAGGAAGGCTCCGAATTYCCTTYAACACGCTGCTTACCGAATCCACGTTTTCTGATGTCAAAAGTGTTGTATTTTGGACATGATGAGWAACCTGTTGACCAATCTTCACGCTCAACCTCYTGARKCYACAAYAGCACACTGCTGTTCKAACTTGTGATATTCGCTTTCKCCTTCTCGTACTCTTCCGTTGTTCGTGAACKAGCCAATATCCACGCCAAATTCTTCAACAATTTTTACTTGTATTTCTTTAAAATCTTCCATCAAATGCCGGAAGCAGACAAAATGTGGGGCGTCGGGTGCCGATGTATGCATAGCTTTCATAAACGCCTTTTCCCTATCCGATATCACGAATGCTGGAGATGGCTTGAGGTGAGAGAGTAGAACTTCAAAAAACAGCTCCAGATATCTTCATTCTCTAACGACACAAGCCCAACTCCGATATTTTGGATCTCCTTGTTTCCATTTTAAATTCACGCAACAAGGAGGATCCACCGATTGATGTCTATACAAATGTGCCGTCCACGGATATCCACGCTCACTGTATAACTTATATGCTTATAGTCCTTCCCAGAGAATGATATCAACCGTATGAATTCATCATTTACGATCTCAAGCTTCGCTTCGTGGCCTCAAATGTTTAACCCAGCCATGTAGGTAGGATAGAATGAGCCTGTATTGCTTAATATCACTTCCTTATACCTCAAGCTTCAAAATTTGGAGCTCGTCAGCACAGTGCATATATGTGGTGGAATTCGCTTGGTTTGTATCATCACCAGTCACTTTCCTACCGGAGATTATGGCCATATCTCTGACTGGAAGACTTGAAGCGGTTTGTTGTATATCTACGATACGCCTTTAGCGATTAGGATACTTGACAGGCGTGCAAAGAAAAATTTGTTGGAGGGCTGATTGTCTGCGAAAAGGAAAACTGCACAACAAAGAGAAGTCATGTTGTGTGCACACTGCTTTATAACGCTTGTCACTTGATACCACACGAAACGGTCGGTTACATTCTCGGTTGTGCTTGATTACTGCTTGAATTATGTCCCTTTTATTGGAATGACTCCTGTTATCGAAAGAAGCTGCTGCTAATTTGTGTCGTCGCTTTCCGTTGCTGATATTGAAGTGTGCAATGTGTATATCCTTATGTATAGTATACGAGCTTGGTATATATTTTTTATAATCCCTAAGGGAATTGCTAAACTCACCCTCGCTTTTTACTGAACTCACCCCATGCATTTTCAACCAATCATACTTCATTATTTTAGTCAATCATTTTTGTTTGATTTGATGAAAGTTGAACTTGATGCAGGATGCAACCTGCAACTCCTGGCATTATGTCCTGTTGCTTGACTAATACTGTATCTGGGAAGGCGACGAGTTTGCGGATTAGAAATCCAGTTTTGATTTTTTGCCTGGACATATACAAAAGCTGAAGAATCTCTTTCTGTTGAATGATTGCGTGAAACTGATGGGCTGCCTCTTACCCTGAGTGTCGAGTGATCATGGATTGTTGTGTTTTTTATTGTTCACAAATTGAATTGTAAATGTGATATTGCCGACGAGGTAGTTTCAAAGTTAGCAAGTCAAGAATCTCCTGTTGTAGATTGGCAATGATTAATTGATGGGGGTTTCCTGCTTGAGCCACCATTGTGAGTCAAAGTCTTCTTTTGCAAGTGATGTCTTCTGTTGAATTAGCTGATGAAATTTATGTTCACATGGTAAGCCTATTGTCTGCTGATGTACACAGGTGCAAATGGTCCTTGGTAATTCACTATTGTTGTTATTGATCCTGTTTGCGGGCTCTATTTGATGGATGCTTTGATATCTCTCGTCGAACTCCATGCCACATCGGATTTCAAAATGTTATTGTGCCCACGCAGATGGATTGCATTGTATTGGTATTCTAAATTCTCTTGAATTGATTTGCACAAGAAAGCCTGATCCTATTGTAAACAGACAGCAAATCCCCTGAATTTTTACCGATGTATTTTTTCAATGTTGCGTGCATCCCTTCTGCTCGCGAGCTAGAAGTTTGACCAAATTTCTTTACATTCTTGGTCCATACAGAAACAAACTACAAAGACGAATTGAAATTTCAACCTTCTCTTTGTATGTTAAGCATGTTCGTTCGGGATAGTGCATGATCTGGGGCGAGTATAAATGTTACATTTTTTCTAGATTTGTTCCGTAATCCTTCAGGTTTGGTGAGTCCATTAGCTTCCTTCAATCTAATGAAAACGTGTCCCAGCTTTCCCCCACCGGTATATTTCGAGTGTTTTGTAAATTAGCAACAATTTAGTCCAGATGTGCCTTTTGCAGGGAATACAGTCCCACGGGCATTCATGAGCGCAAGTTCCTGATCCGTGACAAACACCAAGTTTTCAAATGCAGTTGAATGAAAAAATTCCTGAAAAGACTTCAATGCGCAAGTTTAATCCTGCTCTGTTTTCCCTGTCAAGAAACAATAAAATAGGGTAAAGGAATATTTGCTTGATGCATCACTACACATTGCAACATAGGCAAGTCAAAACGGTTAGTCTTGTATGTGCAGACTAAAATACAGATTTTGTTTGCGCAAAAATGCTCGGTAATTTCTTTGCTGGAGCTAGGGAGAACCGAGAAGAGGAATCAATTGATTTGTGTCATTTCTTCGCACACGATGTAACTCTGGACGGGGACATACTAACAATTTATCAAGTAAATCTTCCAAAGGTGTGCTCTCAACAAGGTCCCCCCAGCGTAAAGCTTGCGTGATGTTATTAACATCTTTTGCTGTAGCACAAAAGGATTGATCATTTCATTGAAGCATTGATGAGATTGTTCTGGGAGGGACAGCAGCATTGTGAAGTGAAGCCACCTGCCGACGTGCAGTAATCCTAAGACTGCGTACAGAAGAATATGCACTAAGGTGCGAAAGGTCATGGCTGTGAGTACTATTATCTATCTTCAACTGTCAAGCCCCTGGCTCCCTGCGCTTCAAAGTGACTTGGAAAGGACAGTTAAACCATTTATGGCTTCGTTTCCTTGCGTTTTCGGGGCGATCTGGGTCGTGTAACTACCAGCATGCTCACACTCGTACTTTGTTCTCAGGACGGTTTCCGACTTTTCTGGATCGTGCAACTTTCTCTGGAAAGCCGTCAGAGAGTGCCGCAGCTCTAATTGCTTGTTCACCGTCCTCGAGTGAGATCCACGTCAAGTCCAGGAGGCTTGTGATCGACATTTGCGGGAAGGTAGATGACTGGCGGTAAATTTCGATGTCAAAAACGCCCACGGATATTGAAAATTTGGTGATTCTTGATGGGTTGAAACGATAATGAGTGATTGGCTATAAGAATATCAATAATGATGAAATATGATTGGTTAAGAATGCATGGGGTGAGTTTATTAAAGAGCGAGGGTGAGTTTAGCAATTCCCTAAATTAATGGCTGTGGGCGTTTAGTACGAGAAGGCTTAGACTAGCTAGTATAGTGAACTAAGGACCTTTCTACATTTAATATATATTACTTTCCAATTTTATCTTACGTGCTCAATACATTTGCGATATATTTTTTGTGGTGCACTACCACGAATACTAAATTTTTCCTGTGTATTGGTCATCAGCTCTATTTTAAGGTTATCAAACATCATTTAGCGGATTACAAGGATGTATAACCTCCTATTTATTATGCAACCTTACACATATCTAGTGAAATTCCGAGTATGCCCCGCTTATTTCTTCGTGTGGTGCGGAAAGTTTTATAACTGATAATTTTGCACGACTCAATTGTGCCTTCTCGGTCTCATGGCTAAGATTAAGTGTAGTATCTGTTATAATCAGTGTAAGAACTGATTTATGACTATTAGGTCAGATTTATGTTCACATTTATTCTGAAGCGATTCGGTATAGCCACACACCCCTTATTGGAAGCCGTTAGTATTCACTCACCCTCTTGATAGTATTCACTCACCCCCTAACTCAATGGCTAAAATTTACTCAAGTTGACGTTAGACGGAAATCAATATTCACTCTAAACTGGTGCAGCGTCGCTGGAATGCGCACATCAAATGCTGGTATCATCTGGCCAAGACGGGAATGTACTCGGGATTAAAAGACAGTCTCCAATTGCAAAATTTGAAGGGTTGATAATCAATCATCCCTCAGTACACTATTGCAAAATATGTTCCGCCTCGTAGTCTTGCGCGTGTCGGTGTACAACTTGTCATAATATAGAAAATTCCATACAACTGACCAAATAGATGTGAATGAAATCAGCTATGAGTGGAATTCGCAGACAATTTTAGATAGTTGCAGTGGAAATCCTGCAAGTGGTGGTGCGCATTTCTGAACTAGCGGTGACTATTGCATCGATAGCGCTTCTCTGTATCGGGTACGTGATCTAGTTCTGCAATGTTGAGGAGTTAAACGAAAGGAATACAAGACAAGATTCTTGTGACTCCACTCACTAAAGCCCGCCAGAACCTACATGCTAGAGAAATTTCACTCTTACGGCTGAAATCTATCTGAAATGAGTTTCACTCGCAGCTTTTGGATTCCCGGCATTATATTTTTTGAACTATACTTGCCAAGTAAAAACACAGTATCTCACCAACCTGCTGCTGGAAAGGTTATTGCTCATTGTGAGTCAAAAATATCTTCTCTAAATTAAAACTCTAATAGCCCCAGCAATACATCACACCGAAACTCCTCAGCCTTTGCTACTAAGGATCTTTCAGACTTGGCTGGTCTACCGCCGAATGAGAGCGATTTTACTGCAGTCGACGGGACATGGCTACACTCTTTTTACAAATTATTTTGGGATTATATGGGAGCGCCTATAATCACACATCCACCTTTAATTATTCTCGCCCTCCTGACTTAAAGGAGAAAACCGGTATGGTACACCCCCTAAATCTCCTAAGTTAAATGGGATCCGCTATCGCCACCCCCCTAAATGCCGTAAATTAACATTATATTAATAAATGGTATCGCCACACACCCTAAATTTTGAATTAGTCTTACTTCACTTACGTTTCGCCCAAAAATGACATATGTGATGATAAAAGTTTAAAGGGACGTGGTCATAGCGTCTAGACATTAGCCTAGCAATATGTAATCGACAATCCGATTGTACAGCTGTACTTAATTGCAACGCAAAGTATGATTAGTACGAAACGGAAACTAGGAATGAATATATTGATCTTGACGGCAAGGATATAATTGAGCTGGAGCTATAATAGTTAGCAGGATATAATTTCTGAAACAAGACGTGGTAGCTATCAAGAAAATGAATTTAAAATCAGAATGAGTGACGTAACCAAGCACACCAGCTGGTGGGGTTTGATTGCTGATTTGTATCGCAGATAGTTTTAATTTTAAATTATTACTAAATTCCGGTGTTCTCATTTAAGTTAGGATGTGTGTGATATAACTAAAGGGGGTTGTGATTATATACGCTCCCTTATATTTAAATAATTACGTGATTGGTAGAATTGATACGGAATGATTTTATTGGCTCCTGAATTGGGGGGGGGGGGTGAGAGTAGTTAAAGGTGTATGTGATTACAGGCGCTCCAAAAAATATACAAGTCTGATAATAAAGAGGATTTGGGGATTTTATACCAAACGCTGAGAAAATATGGTTTATATGCCAAAACGAATAGTACATGGGCGAAATTGCAAAAAAAAAGAAAAATATACCAAGAAGTCTGAAATTTACACATTCGTGAGTGCCATAGCGTTAAAATATTCACATCTGGCGAGTATGACGACTACCGACAACAACGGCTACGTTGGTGAGGCACAAGAGTCAAGTCAAGAGTCAAGTCACGGCTGTTCGCCAGTGACTGGGCAGACGGGCATGCATATGTTTAGTCACGTGACCACGCCAGTCGCAACGACATACCAAATTGGATTATTAAATACACGAAAAAGTTGGACGAGCGTTTCGTGTCATATCGAGCGACCACAGACGCTATAAGGTGTGTGTCCAAATTGCAGCTTCGCAGTCGCTTTCGCGTATGTTAGAGGATATGAGAGCCGCCTCATGCGTTCGTGCCGCACACATGCGACGCTACGAGGGTTGACTTGGCTTCATACGAAGCGAGTCATGGAAACAAGTGTTTATACGCCTCTTTACTTAATTCGACCCTCCAGTTCGTCGTTCATAAGGGTCGTGACGCCAGTCCATCTGAGATGCAGAAGAAGCTGACGGCTGATGGGCGTCGATTGACGTACCTGACTTGTTTCGACGCCTGTATTCGACTCAAAGCGCAACTCTTCGATGAAAATCGCACGCAGTACCAGTTCATCTTGTCATACGTACACGAAATGACCAAGCGCGTACACAAGGCAGATATCGCGTTGCGTGAGGACAAAAAGGTTTCGGGTTGTCATCGTATACAAGCCCGTCTTTCATGTGCTTCGCGAAGTTGCAGATCTCGGTATCAATCTAGATAGCGCATTCACGAAGCACAAATATGGTGGAGTCCTTCTTGTCGCTTAATATAAAAACAGCAACCATGAGATCCAAATTGTCTTGGTCGCTTGGGTGTCAGGCGAGACAACAGACAATTGGTCATGGTTCCTGGAATTTCTTCTACGCTTCATGAAAGCGCAAGCATTCAGGGTCCGTACCCAGCTCAGTCGATTAAGCACCTGAGCGCACAGACCCCTGCCGGAGGTCGTTAGTTCGATCCCCGTCAGTGTGGTCAGCGGTTTGATCTCACCCGAGCAATAAGCTTGGAAAATATCTGCCTCCCTTGGTTTGAAGTCAGACTTAGTGATGTTCACACGGGCAGGGGCTCATGATAGGATAATAGAGGTAAAGAACCAGATAAACAGTGTAATGAAATCCTTGACAAAGAAGCGCCAGCATTCGTCAGCTCCGACCGTGACAAGGGTCTCATTCCGGCGATGCAAGTTCAAGCAGGTGCATCCCTCAATTAGTTTGTTCTCGTCACAAGCTCGAGAATTTCAACGCCAAGTTTAGCAATGCGACATTGAAAGACCAGGCATGGAATCTGGCCAATTCCTTGACGGTTSCGTCGTTCGAACGGCTAGCCAGTGARTTGAAGAAACACAATGAAAAGACGCTTCAATGGCTACTCGATGCAGAAAAGCTCAAATGGGCKRCMKCGTATAGTGTACGTCCGCGCTTTGGGACCATGACTAGCAACAACGTGGAGTCTGTTAACAACGTCCTGCTTGAAGCTAGASAGAAGCCACTTCTGGACTGTCTCATGGCGGTAGAAAAGTACGTAGCGATCAAGGGGGTTGAATTGGTCGCCAACTCGGCTTCATGGGTGGAGCTCACAGCTTGCGCAACCAAGGAGCTCGCGCGAAAGCGCTTTGTATCTGTCGTTAACAAGATCGAAAATCATCCCGAGTTGCCTGTCATCCTTCGTGGTCAAGGTTAGAAAGAATGGAGAGCTTTCTGTCGACAGTTCTGTCGATCTAGATAATCCTGAAAATCCGTGTTCTTGTGGCTGCTTTGGCGACATGAAAGAGCCATGCTCACATCTCCATGTGACCATTCGATCCGTCAACAAGCTCTCGCTACTCAGGACTTTCTGCGGTGTGTTGTGGATCAAGGAGGTGTACCAGCGTGGTTACAACCCCATGGCGAAGATGAGTCCATGCGTGACGATGGATGAACTTACGCGTTTTGAAAAGCACCAACCACTCACGGTGTCAAAGAAGCGTGGCCGTCCAAAGAAGTCGAAGCGAATCGAGTCTCCAGCTGCCACAGAAGCTTTCAAGAAGAAGCGCAGCAACAAGTGCACTACATATGGTAACTACGGCCACAGCAAGCGCACCTGCAAGGATTAATCTTTTCCTAGTGATGAAACAATATATTTTTTATAGTCTCAAATGAAATTCAGACGTTTTGGTGTAATTCTCATATTTTTTGCAGTCTCGCCCGTGTAATGTTCGTGTTGGTATATAAACCATATTTATCAACTTTTGGTATAAAAACCATAGTTTCTCAACTTTTGGTACATAAACCATATTTTTTGAAAAAAATTGGTATATATAGGCTCCCAATAATAAAAATAAATCAATATATACCAAGGCTGTATACCATGCGTATGAAGATACACATTACACATTCCAATAGCAGTGGTGGAAAGCGACGCCGAGGAACAGCAAAGTAGCTAAGATGATGACGTTTCGATAGCTTCGCAAATGTACTACCAGGGTTTTGGCGGGTCAAAAGCATCTTGAGATTCCAAAAATCTTCGGAACGCCTGGAGGATGTTACTTAAGACCGAAACACGAAAAGGAGGTCATTTCGAATGCGGTTAGAAGATACATCGTGTCATTCATTGCAAATAATCGAGTAGTACTGCTTTCGGTGTGAAAGGTAGCGCAATAAAAAGCATTCACTATTCAAGTTGACAAGCTGCTTGTACAAGCACTATAACTCCAAAGAAGGACCAGATACATAGAAACCTTTTCAGAGCAGTGGACATTTACCGTTCTCGAGGTTAAGTGTGCTCCATGCAAGCATACCCAAACATTTTTTTCACCCCCTGCGAAATGAGGCTCCACGCTCGAAACGCTTCATACAAGTCTCATCTTATTGGAGCCCAAAAGGTAGCCTCTGCATAATCAAAGGAATTTGAACCGTTGCGGATGAAAGGCGGCTGTCTTAAAACTCAGCCCATTATTACAATCATTCATTATTTCCTTAGTGCGTGTTTGAACCAAGTTGCCGACATCATGGCTGCCTTGGACCTGCCTTGGATTCTGACGCTATTCCGTAATGTCTTACAGAGCTGATTCGAATAAGGATATATATTATTGCGAGCTGTTCAAAGACATGAGTGATGGCATCCTGACGAAATAGCCCATTGATTCGAATAGATGAATAGGCCTGCTAGATCAGTGCCTTTTACTAGTATTCCGAAAGTTTGGACAGCTCAGAAGACAACTTACAAAAGTGTGGCATTTCTCAGACTTTTGAAGAAGGCGAAATACTTGCGCGAAAAATGGAAGGTGTAGATGAGAGATTCTAAACTACACTTACTAAGGCGCTATGCAAATGACGATGACTGAGCGCGTGGCAGATTTGCGAAACGATAGAATACTGCGCGAAATTCTCATAATTTCAACACCTTCACAGCGTATCCTGACTACGTGCTATTAGTATCGACATTCTGTCTCTGTGTTCTAAAAATTAGTCTCGATAAAAGTTGCCTGCAGAAGTGATGTGTGAAAATGTTGAAAAGCGGTTAATCATATATGACAGCTTTATATTTGTTGGCCAGGGTAAATCATTAATTGCATTTCCGAGGAATAAATCGAGCAAGATGTGTTTTACCTTGTGGCCAAGTACAAAATCCGTCAGCTATTGATGGAGAAAAATATCAAAGGGAACGGGTGAGTGGTCATCTTCGGGTCTTCGGAAGTTTATTCCGAAAGTTCATGTGCTAACTTTCCTGGAGCTTATTAATTCAACTATGGTGAGCCTTCGGACGCTATGGCAGGCGATTGATGATGAATGCGGTTTAAGGAGCCTCTTCAACTTTGAGGAGACGGAATTGTGCAATCCTAAAGACGATGGATATCGGTGCGGTTTGAGATCAGACTTCAATTAGTGCGAGTGTCTGCGGGCGGGTTTAATTAAGTTACCGGTTGCAGGATGAAGGGTGTTACGCGGGAAAGCAACTCTCAAAGAGCAGTACGTATAGGAAGATCGAGTCAAGCCAAATTATGTCTCTATTCGAAAACGCTGCATTCATTATCCAATCGGAATCGCAATCTGATGCGATGGCTCAGATGCTTTAAAGCTTCATTCTTGGTTCGATCATCGGCAAGGTGGGCAGCGGCTTGAGCACACCCAAGCAAGAGGCTTGGAAATATTTGCCTCAAGGTTTGAAGCCAGACTTAAACGATATTCACACGGTCAGAAGCTCATGATGGGATAAGGAAAAAACAGATAAGCAGTGTAATGAAATATAATATGAATCCAGTATAAACAAAGTTAAGTGTCTCAATCTTGTTCAGGAATAAATCGTGATTCCCCGCCAGTTTCTTACCGGTAAGGAACAAATGTTCGCTTAAGTGACAATGAGAGCACATGTGCAATCAGTATCTATCCGATCGCACGGATCCATCCTTCACCATACGCTGCTTTTCAGAGCTGTCAGGAACCAACTACCATAATGGACACTCACTGAGAAGTGATCTTTCGTCGCTGCATCGGCCTCTGCTCTTTGTCACTTACCGGAAGGCTGCTTCTTTTTGCATTCAAACTGTTCATTGGCAGGATGCTCATCTTAAGTCTCTGACGAGTGTTGTAAGTCGACACAAACACATTGATATCGACGGTGTCGAACACTTGCAGTGAACGCTCAATTGACTGATCTGAGCTTTCCTGCATCTCGTTGATCCACAACGTGTGTCTATCGGCGTCAAACGTTACAACCGTCTGTAAGACTGATTCCATTTCGGACTTTGTGTCTTCCTTAAAAAGTATCGTTCCTTCGATGCCAAATTGCGGTAGTAGCACACCGATACCGTTCTTCTTAACCCTGGTGATAACTCCTCCAGTTACGGTTGGATTCTGAGCAAAATAAAGAATTGTATGTAATGTGACAGAAGCCCGTCCAGCCATCTGTGCCGCGTGATGTTTTCGATTCAGATGTTCGGCAAGGTCTTGTAGCTTTGATTTATCCTCCAAGTCTGCTGGCACAGGAGCAATTCCGATGGCTGCTGCTAATAAACGATGGACAACAACATCGGCATAGCGGCGAATTGGTGACGTGAAATGGGTGTAAATGGGCGCAGCAAGACCGTAATGGTGAAATTCAGCCGGAGTCATTTCGCCTGAAGAGAAGTAACGTGCTGGCATCATACATCGCGTACACATAATACGTAAGAGCTTGTCCAAGTGATTCTTCTGCTTGTTCGTTGAGGCGGCGCGCTTTGCGCTCAGATCCAATGATTGCTGAAGTTGCTTTGAGCTATTCACATGTAATTCGATACCGATAGCTTTAGCCTGGCTACATAAGACGTCAAATTGGCGGGTTGAGGGTGCTGGATGCCGTCGAAGCAATGAAAAAGACGGAAAATGGCGAACAATTTTCTTCGCTACTGTGATGTTAGCCAGCAACATAAACTCTTCTACCAGCGCATTTGTGTCGCGCAATGCGTACATTTGTACATCCAGTGGGTTCTGTGTTTCGGCATCGAGTACAAATCGTACTTCCGGAGACGCTAATGTCAGTGCCCCCGCTTCCATACGTTTTTTCTTGAGATGTTTCGCAATCACATGAAGCGTTTTGATACCGCCCCCGATCACAGCTGATTTCGAGGAGGTATCTCCTTCCGCATAACTTTTCTGCAAGTCCAAAGCTCGAGTCCCGGCGCTTGAAAGATCATCAATACTGGGATCATCGAGAAAAATCTGTGCTTCCTGATACGATAAGGATGCACACGAGCGAATAATGCTTTTGCAAAATTCAACATTTACAATCTCCACATCGAATTCTGTCAATCGTAATTCCCACAAAACACTGAATGCGAAATGATCTTCTATGCTCGTCAAAGAACAAAGCTTGGTGGTTAACAGACTCGGAAGCATATCCAATCGTCGGTCAACGAGGTACGTGGATGTTCCGCGCGAGACAGCTTCATTATCCAGTGCGTTTCCACTTGGTATGAAATGGGTCACATCGGCGATATGAACCCCCACTTGATAATTACCATTGTCTAGTCGACATGCGTGCAATGCATCATCAATGTCTTTGCAGTTGGGGGGATCAATGCTCATAATTGGAAGGTGACGTAAATCTACCCGGCCTTTTGAGTTTTCGTTTGTGATCTTCCAATTCTCTGGAGGTAAGCATCTCATGACTTCCTCGCTGAATTCATCTGAGGCAATGTCGTGCGTTAGCAAAAGCACTTTTGTCTCTGTCTCCTTGTCATTGATTTTTCCCAATGTCTTGACATAATGTCCCAAAGGATATTTACTATCGGCTGGCCAGCTGTCCATAGAAACAAGCAATCTTTGATCCATCAGAGTTTGAGCTTGACAAGTTTTGATGCGGATTTTGGGGATTTTACGATCCATTGGAATGAAGAGAAACGAAGTGGAGCGAGTCGCCGACTGATTGGGTTCTAAAGACCCGCAAAAGTTTCGTGAATCTCGTTTAACAATACCAATCACTCGTCCACAGGGCTTCATAGAGGACAGGTCGAATTTTTGAGATAGCTCGACCACATCAGCTTGTTCCATCGGTAGTGTGGGTTCCTCAACAGCAGCTTCACAGCCTTCCTCGTCACTATCGTTCTCTAAACCGTCTGGTTCACTTTTCTGTTCTGAATTAACAGAAGGCATTTCCTCGGGTATGAATTTGTCGGAAGCTTTCGTCCACTCTTTTCTGGGAAGTAACTCAATCGCAACTGTGTCTCCGTCGATCGCTCGATTCATATTCTTCTTTCCATCGATAAATATAGGTATACGAGTACCTTTTCCTTGCTCTCCATTCACCTTTGCCGGCAATGAGATGATCACATTAGCTTCTCTTTGATTATCTTGTAATCGAAGAATACCCTGAAAATATCGACGATTCTTTATACCTGTCAGCATGTCTGACATGTTTACATGTTGCGAATACAGAGTCTTGTTTCGTTTCGTATCAACTCCTAGCTCATGAAGTGGCAATACTGCATTGGATACCAAGTCCAACAATTCCGGACACGAATTTTTGACTCGAGTAATGGCCGATTCAATCATGGTAACGTGTGGAGCTCCTAATGCCTTCATCAGCTCCATCTCTTGCTGATCTTGTACTAATATCACGATTTTTGGGTTTACTTGCTTACTTTCTATAATCTCCAGGTGCTGATTATACCACTGACAAGCCTTCACGACAGCTTTGTTCTGTCGATTCAATTCGGCCTCTTTTGTGTCCTGACCTGGCTCCACATTGGTAGGCATGAAGCATTCATGATGGTATTCATTGGCAAAGTATATAAAATGACGATCTTGGTTGGTTGTCAGCGCACGCAGACGATGCCAGAGCCCAATATCAGCTTTTTTTACGGCTTGCCATACGCTTTCCAGAATGATGAGATCTTTAAAGCATTCAAATCCAAGGTTCTTTTTCGTTGAGTGCTCGATCAAATCCATTTGAGATAAAATGACGCGAATGGAAGGCATTAGGTACTCATTATTATTAGGGTGAGAGGATAACGCTAGCCGCCGATTCCTCGAGTCGATGGATGAACAAGGGATGCATGATGAGATGCAGCAAGGAATATCATCTCGTAGGTAACGTTCGCGTACAGTTTGGATAACTCTTCCACGTTTGGTTGCATGGAATTGAGCATCTAAACACCAGCCAACCGATGGAGTTGCCATTTTGAAAATTCGTTAATTTACAAATTGCACTACGAGAATGTTTCAATTGCAATATTGATCACAGCGCCGAATGATCTTTGAGCCTTTAGTGATAGTTGACGTAAGAAACGTGGGTGGCGGCAACTTCGAATTGTAATGCTCTATTATGACCTTGAACCGATACAGCAGCTCCTAATACGCAAGATCTTGTCGAAATAAGGCGATTAAAGCATCAATCTAAAAAGAACTTTCTAGTCTAGGACACGTTTCGTGAACTCAATTGGAGCCATTTTGCTGCTGTAATCGAGCTCGCTTAGCCTCCAGCAGCTGAATTTTTTCGCTTTTCTTGCCGAGACCGTATTGCATTCGATCATATAATCGCTTGGCCTTCTTCGACATCATGTTTTTAGCCATATCGTGTGATTCTTTGGCCTCCTGTTGCAATTTCTCTACCTTTTTCTTCTTGGATCGCCCAACTCGTGACGTTGGATCCTGCTTCGCAACAGGCTCTTGCATAGAGCTGTTTGAAGCGTCTTCTTCGGTAGAAACGATCGCTTGAGAATCGTCATCGTTTTCCTTTCTGGACTCTTGCAACTCTGCTCTGATTCCTGCAAGGTAAGCTTCCTCTTCATCCTCGCTTTCGTCGTCATCTTGTTCATGACCATTTTCATCTTTTCGAGCCATTTCACTTCGGAGTACTTGAGCTGCTGATCGTACTTGTTTTCGGTACTCTGGAACGTAGCCTTCCTTTTCATCGTCCACGAATGGAGAAAGATGAGGAGGAAGATCCATTCCTGGCGCATACGGTGCAATTGGAAGTAGAGCCTTGTTGTTTACAGTGTCAAACACCCATTGAGGCTGGATATACTCTCGATTGAAATATCGGTGCCCCTGATGCGGTCGATCCACGATGTGATGGGTGATGTATTCGGAGGTTTCATCAAAGGGCGAGCCAGGACCTTCCCAGCCAATACGTGCACCATATGAGCGGAGCACGAATTCCAGTACAACCCTAGGCACTTCCCGAGATAGAAAAAAAACGAAATTTTCAAACAGTTTTTTGAAACAAGTCTCCTTCTTTGCATTCTCGAAAAGTTGGACAGCGAGTTCGTTGGAAGCAAATGCGGCTTCTAAGGGTTCCGTCAACGCTTTATGCTTGATAATATCGGTGTCATTCTCTTCATCAGAATGGTCGATTGACTCGTCTGCTTTTGCGTTCTTCAAAGTTGTATCCAAACTGTCAACTCGACTCTCTGACTCTTTCTGTTGCATAACGACTTGCGAATCTTCAGCTACCTCAGCAGTTCCTTGGGACTCTTCCACCGTCTCTTCACCGTCTGTCATTTCACACTCCTTGCTGTCAGGATTCTTTGCATTTATAACTTCCAAAGCACTCAAATGTAAACCAGCTTGATCGAATTTTGCATTGATTTTCGGCGGATATTGCAAGCCCAACTCGGAGTAGAGCTGATAATTCACAAATTTGAGTAAAACCTGGTAGAATTCTAGAAATGTGACCATGACGTGCAAATCCACTCGCTTGCTCACGGTTGGTGTAAATGCATGCGGTACCAACCACGTGATTTTTTCTCCTTTGACTGTCGATTGATAATAAATCCCTTTGATACTTACAAACACTTTGTCCAAAGAGTTCGTTATAACGTTGTATTCTTGCCATTCTCGCACCAGGCGAACGCACTTTTCTGTCTCCTCGGATGAAATAACCTTCCCACTTGGCATTGATGCAAATAAATGAATCAGACAAAGTGCATCATCCAAGTCCGCCAATGCATCGGTAAATCGAGGATAGCGTTCTTTCACAAGGTGATCCAATGTATAACTCGGACGATGTTCATGTCGTCGACGAGCGTCGTCGTAATTTTTTCTTCCAATTGAACTGATGACTTTCTTCAAGAACGTTTTGAACGATCGAAAATGCTCCAAAAGCGGTTCATGAGCCAAGTACATAATGTCTTTGATGTGATAATACGTCTTATCAGCTCCCTGTTGCTGCTTCTTTTTCTTACTTGGTTCACGTGGATAGATTCCTTTCAATATACACAGACGACGAAAATCTTTCAAAGAAATCTGCAGCTTTTTTAATGTTTGACTGCGTGAGAGATAATTGGCAGTTGCTCCTCGCATTCCTTTCTTCTGCTCTTTTCCAAAACGTGATAGTCGACGCTTGCTTCCCATCACATCTGTGACTTTGGCTTTGATTGATTTGAGCTTTTTCTTCCCTTTCACACGTTTCGTCGGCATTGCGATACTTTGGCTTTGGCGCTACTGATTGGCGACGAATGAAGAGGAAGAACGGTTGGACGATAATCGAACGTACTTGAATACAATTGGTTCCGAATATCCAGATGTATTATCCAAATATTACTATTAGCGACGCTGTCCAACTCCTTCATGTAGAATTGCGCTGTGCTCACGCATGTTGCAACGCGATGGTAAATCAGTCCCAACAATAGCAAGTGTTCGGCCTCGAAAGACGCTAAGGAAAGCAAAATTCATCATCCAGTAGCTCGAAGCATACTCATAGACATCATTTGCACTCGTTTAAGATAAATGTAGTAATTCTCTTCCTACATTGATCATCCAAGGTTGTGAAGTCGTTTGACTGAAAGCCGACACGATACTTTATGAAAAGGCCACATAATGACTGAAGAATGCGTTAAGCAAAGATGCTACGGAACCACATCCGGTCACTTCAGGGGAATAGCGCTTGAACATCATAAAACCTAAGGAAGTTGTCTGGACATGTAAAACGTCGGACGAATGTATCATATCTCTAGTTCACGCATCGGATGCCAGAGCTAGCGTATTTACGGTGCGAGAACTTTTTTGTATCATATATGTGGAAACTACGAAAAGACGGTCATTGTGCTTTACTGTGGCTCTTATAGGGCTGTGTCATGTTCCGTTGCTAAATATCCATTTTGAGACAATGACGTACCTTTCTCGCTATATCTCGAAATCAATGTACCCATCATATTAGCTCATCTATCATGCCTGAATCAGACTCACTTGGATTGGATCATGCTAGGTACACATTCTTTCGATCTTGAATCGTAACAACACCATTCTACTATCAGTGCACCTTCCTAGTACCTCAGTATGATCTTGTGGTAATTGGCCGACATGTAGTCAAGGAAGGGAAGTAGATGTATCTGGATATGGTCAACATCACCTTGGAATATATAATTTGAATCTGGATAATTTGACAAAGAAAAGCATGGGCAAGCAAACGATACAATTTGAAGCTACGTGCTCGGTCTGGATATTCTCTGCTCAACCACCTGACTAGAGGTACTCCAAGCTTGGAGAACATGACTCGTGTACAACGCATATCCTCGTCTCACATTCGGCCGTGAGAAATCACTATGCGCTTAAGTGATTCAAATAAGGCGACTGTAGCAATAAGTTGAGCTAAAGCCAGATCAACGCGCGCTGTTGAATATTATGGAGCAATACACACGGTAACGGTGTACTGGAAGCGGCTTCAAAAGACCACATTTGAAAGGTCCGAGTTAGGAATCATGCGCAGACACAGCGAAAGATACTTCCGGTCAATCGCATGCAAATTCAAACGAGACGTGGTGTACCACTTATGTGCATTAAATCTTCTTCCTGCAGTGACACGTCGCATCACAACAACAGTGAGCAATCCTGTTGATGGTCAACGGGTCAACGCTTAGCTGCTTGCTTGAATGGAAACATCTATAGTCACCTTTCCTTCCAGCTTCTTTCTTATCCCTCCTTAAAACACAAGAATGCTCGCGTTTTATGTGTGCGTGCAATCAATAAATCTTATCTACTTGATAGTCTCATAGGTGGAAGTTCCCTCGTGTCGAAGGAAAAATTGTGGCATCATTTATAATTCGCATAAATTACTTTATGCAAGCATATACAAAAAGGTAGTTCCGCCTACTTGTTGTCCCCACGTGGTGTGGTTCCACGTTTTAAACAAAGTATCTGTGCTACTGTACATGTTCGAAAAATGACAAAAAAAGAAGGATTCACGAGCATTGGCTACTTTTACTACAATCCATCCCAGTCGCGTGCCGCTGAGAATGTAATTCTGTAATTGAAGATACCACATCGATTGTCTTTGCGGGAGACTCGACACTCCGCCTTTTTCTGCACTTATACTTATTCCACGTTCCGTGTTCGCACACATTAGTCTCATTACTTAATTATTCTGTCCCAACAAATCTGAAGTGCCATGAAAGCTCACATTTCGGTTGCAAAGCTGCTAATAATTACGACCTCAGTAAATGGAGCATTAGTACGAGAAGGTGGAGGCGGGAGAAAAGACATGGGAACAATTCCTCTCGGACTGAGAATGGAAACCGATACTAGCTCCAACGACATCAATCAGATTTCTGGTCGAAGTCGTGTACTGATGTTGAATAGGAGTCACAAAACATCTTCAAGTCCACCGCCTGAATGTAACTCGGTGACCACCTCGGAATCATCATTCAGTGCTGTAGTAGCTCAATCATGCACAGGGAATGATGGACAGAAGTCTGCAGAAACCAAACATACTGCTTCAGCGAACCGACGTAACAGGATTGATTGTGAGGAGTATTTCCACAACTATTCAGGTAGGGACTATGGTTACAGAAGCACTGCCTCAGACGAGTCTACTGATAATGACACGGATGATGATACTGCTCTATCCAGCCCACACATTGGGGAGTCTGCAGAAGCCAAACATACGGCTTTAACCAGTCCGAACCGACGTAAGAGGATTGATTGTGCGAAAAATTTCGGCAACTGTTCAAAAAAAGACAATGCTTTCAGAGGAAGTAACTCAGAGGAGTCTACAGATGATGACATGGATTGTGATGCTGCTCTATCCAGCCCACACATTGATTTTTCGACACACGGACAAGAAATTTTACAAGGATTACAAGGAATGGGTTTGTCAAAGACACTAAAACATCGATTGGACGAAGAACCAACGATGCGCTCCGGAAAGAAGCACAAGAAGTGAAGCATGAAAGAACAAAAAAGACGCCATCGCTTCGATTATTTTGAAGCATCCACGTAAACCCTATATTTCAAGATAATCCCAAATAAATGCTTTCGATCTTCAACATCGTATGCAATCCTCGACTACGCTACTTTTATCAGCGTATTCAATTACACTTTTTGCCTAGATCTTTTCCTACCTCCTCTATCCGATCATATTCACTTGACCTTGTGCATATCACTTAGGCCTTGCTTCGAAACTCGGGAGGCAAATCTTTTAATTTTCCGCGTGGGTGGGCTCAAACCGCTGCCCATGCTGCCGGCCCTCGAGCCAATGACATCCAGCCTGTTATTCACATACTCTACCTTCTGAGCTGGGACAGACAGCTTTTAGTCTAAATTGATTTATCAAGAGCAAGGAAGGAAGGTCGATGCATCACCACGCTCGATATCTCGCCAAAATATAAGGCTTGGTCACTCACTCGTCGTGAGGAACAAAAGCGTACGCTACTTTTTTTAACCTCGAGAAATTCTATAGCCGAGTCAATTTACCGCACATGTTTTTCGGTTTGTAAAATATGCGCGTTGGATGAAGTTTCATCGACCGGGTTCGTATTTCGACAAAAGACGCAGCTAATCAATAATGGCAACATTCCACCGTGAATCACATCATAACGTGAAATCTCACAAGGCGATCCCCTCTCAGCATTACCGTTATTGATGACGATCGAACTTTTAGAAAATCTACTTCTCCAACGTATAGAACATGGCATTTGCATCCATGGCCGATAAAGGACCCATTCATCGACATATATCATAACGACGAAGAGTTGACCAAATCGGCTACGTTGAAAGAAAAGTTGCTGTGCTGACTTCATATGAAGTCACCTCAATAAGACTACAGCTTATCACTCACCAGTTGGTCCCATCAATTACTTCCAAGCAAATACAAGTGAAATGATGGATACTATGGGCGTACAAGGCAAGGAGCAGTATCCACTTATCTCTTATTTTTCACTATCAGGTCTCACGAATCGTATGAAACTTTTCCAAAGAAAAGAATAATCATCCCATGTCGACATATTGTTTATCGCGTGAGAGATCGGACGTGGTAGATCCAGAACGGACACAGCGTTTTGGGCTGCATCATGTCTTCTTCGAAATTGTCTTACCGAATTTTATAGAGATGTGTACATTTTCGTCTAGTTTCTAGGATGCTGAAAGTTCTGAAACATAGATCTCGGATCTGATCTTTATGAGACACCCAGCCCGACATTTTACATTGCGCACTAGTGCAACATATCATCACACGCCACAATTTTTGGCTGGAGCTAATCCGATTAAGAACTAATTTTTTATCGCAACCACCTTGTATGCCTATTGCATGTGCTATTGTGCCGTCGATAATGACGAACTAAGAGGCTTTTCAGCAAATTCGGTTCGACTTATGACCTGCATTGCAGGTAGTCACACTGCAATTCGTCTAGATCGACCAGATCGTCATTTACTGAAGCAGGTACCAGCAACTTCGGCAACTTCATGATCTAAACCGCGTTTAGTACGCGCGTTTCAAATTTTGAAGTCAAGCCTACGATCAACACGAACGCATCTCGGCTTAGAAAGGTTCTGGACCAACTCTCAAAGTGAGGAGCATTGGTTGATTTTTCGAAGCTCGACAAATAAAAGTGCAAGCTTATGTTCAATCCAGTTCTAGTTGGGTAGCTATGTCCAGTATGGTGTGGTGTATTGCGGCGACCGCTTGAAGGACTGCCACCAGCAAGACATGTCGTTAACGCTTATACGTACTTCTTGACAGATTCTTATGGGTCAATGTATTTTCATCTCCGAGGAGAAGAAATGATGTCCGCCCATGCACTAGCTCCTTGATTTTCACCGCTGAAGTATAAGCACTTTTTGACATACGCGACCTCACATTCGCAGATTAAGCAGCAGCACAAGCTCACGGAACAAAAACGCTGCAGCATCGAAACCTGTGTTCACAAGAAAATAATTTAATGCAGAATCCTCAAATTTTACAGCTGATGACGCTAGAGTTATAATTTCAAATTATTGTCTGCGTTATTGCGGTAATCGAAAGCGATTCGTGGTGAAGACAATGCTCCTACCTACGCCGGATAGCCTTACGAACACGACCAGAAAATGCTATATTTTGTTATACTGCATAGGGTGAGGGATCACGTTGAAGCCTAGCTATGATCCATCGAAATGAATTGAGACGAGTCAGTAGCATGAAAGACTCGGTATAAGCTCAATAATGGAGTGTAGCTTCCCTCAAAGTGTCAAAGCACCCTATACATTCTCATCATCGGCGTGAGCAACACTTTCGACAGCATCAATCGCTTCAAATTCATCGCAGTCCTCTATTTTCCTTCCTGTAGACGATGCTCACCTCAAACTACTACTCGCCAATCGGGTTCACCAGATCCGCCTCGTAATCCCTTTTCTAGCTAAAACGGCACCCTTCAAGCGACTTCTTTGCCTCCTCATATTCGTCCTGTACCTTGACGCAGCCTTACGTGACCTTTGTACTGCACTTGACTTATTATAGAGAAATTCTACGAAATCATTCATGCCGATGATCTCGCGTTTTTTTTTCCTCAGGAAGAACACGGATGTCTAAAACTAGAGACAACCAGGACGTTAATAGTCGGAATCATGACATGTGAATTGGAGGTTATGAGAATGTAGCATACAGAAAAGCCTCGGCGAGTAAGTGCTCTTCAAACTTTACCGATTTGCACTACAATCGTCTCTGCGAACATCCAAGCCTAAGTATACAACGTGTCCATCCTACCGATATTCTACAGTTTTGGTGCTTTGGTATTGGCGAAACTAGATCTCAGCCAATATCTTATCGTCGTCGCCAACTAGGTCGCGTTCTCCGCATACCCAGTCCCGTGCACATATTGCCTGTAAGGAAGTTGGTAGAAATGTCAGACAATAATCCCCCGTCTGGACATCACATCAGCCTTGTAGGGCCTTTTCGATCACAATATGCCAAGACCGGACCAAATTCATCCCAAAATCATGATGATCCAGTATTTCAACCTACTACCCGAATCTCAAAGCTTCGGAGGCAACCTACGTCCCAACGGTGTTACCAAAGACCTCGCGCGCGTACGTCTCCGACTCAAGACTCTACACTACTTGCAGCTTGGAATGGGACAAGGCTTCGACGGTCCACCGAGGCTAGAAGGCGATGTGCACCTGGTCGAGTCGGAGGCGCAGCCGGAGAGTGGGGGAATGCAAGTGGGATAGATGACGTTTGTACAACTTACATAAGACCGTGCAAAGTGGAATCCGTTGACCAGCATTGTAATGCAGGCTGCAGCTTACCAGTACGTACGAAAGGAACTCACCAGGCGCCTTTCTGGAAGTTTGAACCATCGCGTATAGCGTACGCTGAAGAAGCCAGTGTATTTAAGTATAGTAATGTAGACACCTTCAACTCGATATGCTTTCTGCAAAAACTTTAGCGCCTATAATCGTGGCACATAGTTCAGCCTGACCGGATGATATAAGATCCAATATGGGAATTGTACTCCAACATTGGTGGCCTGTAGTAATTCTGGACACAACGCTCAGTGTACTCTGGATTTTTTTTTTCTTTTGGCATCAATACAAATTTTTTTTGCATTTCTCACCTCTTTACAGCAAGTCCTTTGATCTGCTGACAATAAAGCTGCGTTTCAGTGAGGGCAAATTATCCACATGTTGACGTCAAAGTCGTTGGTTGCTTTGGACAGTGTCGTTGTGAAGGATACTGTACTCAGATGGCGAGTTGGCGGAACGAATCGATCGGAAGGAAACTGATTCCGTGAAGAGTTCGTGTCCTATTCCTTCATGGACCGTTATGACAATTCATAATTCTCCGATTGTAGCAGTATCCTGATGATGTTTCGCGTCCTGGCGTCCAGCAGTCGATTATTCTCACCGTACCGTATATGACCAAGACGAGACACACTTGCATCCATTTCGTCACCGCCTAATTGCTCACTGGGATTCATCGCTTCTATTAGCTCAGTAAAGTTCTTGAACTGGTGGACAATAGCCGCGATTTTGGAGGTTGCAAGGCTTGGTATCTGAGTCAGCATTCGTTGATACATTTCGCTCACACTGAAGTTGGTCCGTTTTTGGAATTTCCGATTGAATTCACCAAAGCTGATGAGAGGTTTTGCAAAAAGCGCTGTGAATGTAGTCGTTTCGGAAGAAAGGAATTTCGATGGACACAGAGCTTCTTCTATTTCCGGGTTGAAGCATTGATCTCTTGGAAATCGTGCAAGAAGGCGACGATGTATTGCTGATAAAAATGCCACTGTCTCATCCGCGTTTTGACTCATGTGTACCAAGAAATCGTTACGAAACTCGGTGAGACACAGCGCGTCTTCCATCCCATCTTTCATTATTGTTGTTTGCTGGGTCATGGAGCCTTCGACGAGGTAGACGACTTGATGCAGACCGCAAGCTTGTAGTCGGTGCTTTTGCTCTGCAAATCTATCACGTAATCAGAACGAATCGATGTGATGGTTGAATCAGTACCTTCGATCAATTATGCTTCCAGACAGGTCTCGGACTTCTTTTCGCTCAACGATCACATTGAGCACAAACTCTATCCATTTCAATACACTTTTGATGCAAGTCTTAAATCAAGCTGACTACTCACCATCAATACGCTCACCCCGAGTGCGTCGGGCAATCCAAATCATATCTCCAATATGTAGTCCACGGACCTCGCAGGTGACACCACGTTCGGTCAATTTACGCTCTAGAATCGATCTGTTTCGCCGTGATAAGACTTCTCGATGATCCAGTAGTAAAACCAGTGTCCAAGAGTCCTTGTCTCGACATAAATACTCATTATAGAGTGAATTTGACCGAGTATTCTTTTCATCAATATGTGGTTCATTTTCGGCCTCCGGGTCGATATTTTCGACATCAGACCCTACGGTGCACCATATTAGCGGGCCCACAAAACATTTTCATATTCATAATGACCTGTATGTGTCTTGCTGCATTGATCTGACAATGTATCGTGAACCCCACGCACTTGGGCTGTTTTCCCGCTGAAGTCATCAGAAATTGTTCCTTGAGCCATTAAAGCGCACCGCTGAGCGCTTTGCTTCCCTTTTCCAGTCAAGAACCAAGCACCATATACATTCCTGTCGATCACTTGATGTGATGAACTTAATTGCGCACAGCAAGTCTTCAATTGGTTCATCGTTCCTTGTAACTTGCAAAACAACTCGGTATTTCAATAGTAAGTGACAGCCAAACATAACGTACTCCATATGACTTTGCATGCTGATAAATCTCCTCAAGATGGATAGCACAACTGTCGGATATCGCTTTTTTCTCATTCAATGCTGACAGAATAAACCAGGGCTCTACAAGCTCGATCGTTACGGATGGGAACTCAGCATACAAACACTTTACAAACGCTTTTGGAACGCAGGAACGTATTCTTTCGAGAGTCTTGTGTGACAAGGAGCTTTATCAGAGCCAGCGGCATCAGTAGCCACACGATTGCATTTCTGAATGGGATCGGAATCGTTCTGCTTTGTTTCATTTCCAATTTTCTCTGATTCTTTGTTCAATATCGATTGAATCTGATTGGCCATGTAATTCCCGATATTCTTCAAGCACCGCGCTTCTGATCCGGATCGAATAGGAAAAGCAAACTTTTGTATGGAGGTAATTGCGCGCTGATAATTGCTCGACAGGTTTGAGTTCGGACGCATTTTCTTGCGCATTGCTTGTAGCTCATCAACAATAATGATGTTTGACGAGTTAGCACATCGACTTGCGTTTCTTTTTTGAGCTTTCGGCGGCGCTGTTGAGGCTTCCGATGTCATTTTATCAGATACAGGCGTACATAAACTAGGTGCGATAAGGGCGGAAATTCAAATCTTTAAATCAAGACGCGAACTTACGATATCTCCGATGAAAGCTCCGACAAATGCGAGCGCAAGTACTTTCAATGACGCTGTGGCTGCATCACAGACAACCAAACTGAATCGTTTATCGTCAGCTCCATCCGTCAAAGTTCGCCATAGCGTATCGAATACGCACCGCAAAACGTGGAAATTGAGTGATTTTGAGATTGGAAAACCATTAGGAAAAGGCAAATTTGGAAGTGTTTATCTCGCACGAGAGAAGAAATCAAAGTATGTGATTGCACTCAAAGTCTTACAGAAACAACAATTAATGAAATCGAACGTCGAACATCAACTTCGTCGAGAGATTGAGATTCAATCACATTTAAGGCACAAAAACATCTTGCGGTTGTATGGCTACTTTTACGATGCAAAACGCGTTTACTTGATTATCGAATATGCACCAAGAGGAGAGTTGTACAAATATCTTGTACAGGAAGGGCGCTTTACCGAGCGTCAATCAGCGCTGTACGTTCAAGAGCTGGCTCGAGCGCTGATATATATGCACAGTAAGCATGTAATTCATCGAGATATCAAGCCGGAGAATCTCCTGGTTGGATACAATGGACAGCTCAAGATTGCTGATTTCGGATGGTCTGTTCATGCGCCGACATCAAGACGAACCACACTTTGTGGTACGCTGGATTATCTCCCTCCAGAAATGATCGAAAATAAACCTCATGATGAGAATGTGGATGTCTGGACATTGGGCGTGCTTATGTACGAATTCCTAGTTGGAGCTCCTCCATTCGAAGCTATAGGAAACACAGAGACCTATAAACGGATCGCATCGGTTGATTTACAGTTTCCGAGTCATGTATCGTCTCCTGCACGTGACTTGTTGCAGAAGATATTGCAAAGAGATCCACAGCTCAGGATATCGCTACCAAACTTACTAGAACATTCATGGATTCAGTTGCATTGTGCTGAAAGTGCAGGACTTTGACCATAACGCATAATGATTTGTGTAAATTATTTTCACTGTACTATCTCTTCGGCGTGAACCTGAGCGCGCTATACCTCTACAATGTTGTATTGGCATCGGGTGGTGCGCCATTCCTCCCTCTCTTTTCCAAACTGAAGTGATCTGCAAATTTCACGGCCTACGAGTGTGAATTAAGATCGAACTGTAACGAAAACATCGGATTGCGCGTACTGATTGGTCAAGTCGCTGTTTCTGTGTCTGTAGCTTCAAAAGTGAATTGATCATTTCTGTTTGAGCAGTATTTTGTTGCTTTTTCAGCTCAATTTGCGTTTCCTTCAGTTTTTGAACCTGGGCATTTACCTGCTTCTTTGCATACACATTTTGCTCATATACTCTCTTACTCGTTTGTTCGATAATCTCCATGGAATCCTTTGCAATTTCGGCAAGCATTCGCGTACTTTGTCCGCCCATTACGCAATTCAAATAGAATGTATGCGCATTTTCATCGAATCAGGGCGAAGCAGCGATGTATGGATGTTTCGAAGCCATTCAGCGCTTTCTGTCGGCTGTATAAGCCACAAACTAAGTGCATCATTCTGCAGACCATTAATCGCCAACAACAGCGATTGATCGGAGTCATCACCTCAGTGAATGGCGCTATAGAACCGCGACACTCCGTATTCTATTTTAAAGCCTCTTCTTTCTGCACACTTGCCATACTCCAGAGCATGATATAATTTGAATACATATTTCACCCTAATGACGTGCCAACTTGCGCCTTAATACTCTGTCCGATTGCAGCGGCTGTTGCTGACATTCCCTCCTCCTCTCAAAGCTAGAGCCATTAATAAAAGCATATTTTCGACCGTTACGATGCGCTTACTTACGATTCTAACAGCTTCCCATGTCAGGTCGACAATTTACAGGCGACAGGAACAGCGACGCAGAGCATGGACCTGCACGCATCAAGTGGGATGAGGAGACCATTGCCAGGCACAATCTCGATCGCGGAACACGGATGAAGATAGAAGAACCGAAGACTCCGTACCGTTATCACCAGAAGGAAGGTAGGAATACCTCTACTCACTTTGAAACGTGCTAATGAGCGAGTCCAAGGATCCGACCAGAAACAGCCACACGCGCTTGAGGTAGGACCTTCAGCCAAGTGCATGCAGTCAAATCTAAGTTCTTCATTGTTTTCAGTGGAAAGAATTTCATGCGAAATTGGAGGGTGTCGAACAAGCACAAAAAAATGCAGACGAGGAAAGTTGGACAAAGAAAAAACACTCGGAGCTGAATGGTGATACAGGCAAGCTTTTTAATGAGAAGCGAAAGGTACATTATAATGAGTTTCAAATGGCAAAAGCTTGGAAGGATCAACAAGAGGAAGACTTTGAAATGGAAGATGAACAAAAGTCCTCGTAATATGAAATAAATCTGATACTATTGCAACAGAACCTTAAAAATGACTCCCAAACTTTGTTCTACCTGACATAGATATACCCGGAGAGGAAGGATAGATCGATTCACTTTGTTTACCGACAGAACTCCTGGCCGAGTAATATCGTCCCTGTCCTGCATTATCAAGCTCTTTGGTTTTGCTCGTTTTGCTGCGTTCTTGTGTGCCGAATGAGAAAGACGCTGGCGTCGAAAGAGTTGAGATCGTTTGCTTTCCTACTGATGTCACCACGACACCGTATTGACCTGGTCCTACATCCGGTGTGCTATTTGGAGTCAGTGGTGTTCGCTCGCCCCGAGGGAATGCGGAAGCAGGATTGCTTTTCTGAGTTGATAAAAAAGTCGGACCAATGGAATTGGATGCCTCGTACGCACCCGGACCAGGAACCTTCTTATTAGCATCCGCGTTGGAGCTCCATTTTTTACCCAACGAAAATTTTGGTGCGTTCTGTTCACGAAGATTGACAACTTTGCTGCTATAATCACCTGGTCCTGGACTCGATGCTGCAAGTTTGATATCAATGGCAGATCCGAATTTGTCACGTCCACTAAGTGAACAGGACGGTGCTTGTTGAATAGTCGACAAAACAGCTTTGCCTAGCGTTGATGGAATTTGGTACGACCCAGGTCCTGGTGATTTAGCACCATTGGATGGCTTGGGTCGAGGACTGCTACCAAACACTGTATATGGTGCTGTTACTTTTCTTGAATCCACTTGCTCACCACAAGAAGACTTGATATCGTTAAAGCCTGTGTAAATGACAAATTTTGACGGGCTACTTCGAGAAGCTTTATTTGGTGACGCATTCAAAGTTTCAGCAACCATCTCTGTCTGAATCGTTCCGAGAAGAAATGCTCATCCCAACGCCAAAAACCTCACAGACAGAGACATAAATAACATTTCAACGACGCTCAAAATAGATGCAGCCAAGTATCTGATTTAGATGGAATTGGTCGTAGCGATACAGTTTGCTAGGTCGCAGTGCCAATTTGCAGGGACCTCCATTCTGATCGGACAATGAATTATATACAAGCTTCAACTTGGTTTGATAGATCAGAATTTCTAGATGGATTACAAACGATGTGATCTGCCTCTACTGTAATTGCGGGCATAACGAATGCATGATCTATGTAGAGACTAGGACAGAAGAAGATGAAGTTCTCTTAGTGACTTTTACGGATGGAGAGGCTGGCGATTGTTGAAGCTCATGATGTTCGGTATCGGCGCGTAAGTTCGTCTTTCGATCGTTTCGAGAAGCGTTGATGACGTTAACGCCAGAATGCACGCTGATGTGAGCACGACTAGGACTATTGCTTATAACCACGATTAAGGCCTACATTCCCGATCAGTCTGTCGACGCAAAGAATCTATATGTATGCTTCACGGTATGTTTTTTCTTCTGATCAAGCACTAGCGAATAGTATAGAAGTGGATGCTACAGCGGATCGGATGGGAAGATAGTATAGACTTTGTACCAGGAAGCGTAAACTGTAGTCAATTTACAGGTAATCAAAGGGTGGATGCAAGTGTATAGCTGGTGGCGTTTGCCACATGCACATATGTTTCAGGAGAATGGAATGAGTAAACCGATCACTTAACGATGATCGATTCTAGGACCAGATTGAATTGGTATCTGGCTGACACGTGCCAGATTTGAATATATCACTCCACATGTCACGCTTCTCTTCTTTCTGAACAGAGCCTTTGCACCAACTTGAATTCTCAATACTTGTAAATATAGTCATTCACAGATTTTCACAATCATGGCCAACTTGTCACGAACTATTCTCTTTATAAACATTCTCTGCTGGTTCATGGGATGCAGTGCAAAAGTGTTGCCATTTGAAAAGGATAGCCGACATAAAAGTAAAAAACGTGTTCCAAAATCGGTGTGCTCGAAGGATAATAAACAATACGAGAGTATGTGTGCATTTGAAACAGCTTATTTGAAGAATAAGAATGATGGATTTGGACATTTTGGAGACTGTGGACCATTTGAGGGCGAGGACGGCAGTGACTGTAACATAGCGATGTGCAAAACGCACAGTCAACCTGTGTGCAAAGAGACTGAGGGGCCAAGTAAAGAAAAGTGGCTGAATTCGTGCGTGTTCAGAACGGCACGTTGCCGCGCCAAAAGCCTGAAAGCGAGCGACAAGTCGTTCGATAGAATCTGCACTGGTTGTTCCGCCGATAAGAAACCGGAAAACTGCGAAGACCTACCGTTATAGTGTCACGTAATTCGCAGGTTAACGAGTGGAGATCAAAAAGCCGCAGCATGTACTTTAAATGAAATATACCGAGCCTTTTTAGAACCTGTTTATATCACACTTTTTAAAGTTTAATAACTTGCGTTAATCTTCTCAATCTTTTGCCTTTCGAGCAGGTGGTAGTAGATTGTAGTATTTGCTGCATCATCTCTGCTTTTGCGAGACAGGTCCGGATGCAGCTTGGACTTTTGGAGACCCGTAAAACCACGTTTGTAGACCTGAAAGTATTCCAAGTCGAACCCGCGTTGGGATAAAGCTCTGAAGGATATAAATTACGAGCCGACTCCATGTGCTGTCAGATGCGCCCTCATTTCCATTATACATTTCTTCAAGTCCACGCTTTGCTATATCTTTGATGTCATACGCGTGACTGAGTGAGCCTTCTTTTTCAAAGCTTCTAAACAAAGGCCCCGGGTAGTAACTCGATACGACAACTCCAGTATTCCGTAAATTATAATTGATCGCTTGAGTGAGCATATCGATTGCTGCATGCAAAGCTGATTCAAGACTTCTTCCGGGTATTGGACCTGCAACTTTCATGGATGTGACATTGAGAATAGATCCCTTCTTTCGTCTTATCATCATTGGCAAGAAAGCATGCGTCAGGTGAACAGTAGCAGCGAGAGTAGCTTGGGTCCATTTCTGGGCATCTTCTCTCGTGAGCTGTACGAATGAGCTGATTTTAGAGGGCGACGCGATGTTGATCAGAATATCGATACGGAATTGATTCTCTCGAATGTACGCGATTACTTTATTGATCCCGTCTTGAGTCGATGTATCGGCAAAACAACAGAATACTCGGACCTTGTTGACAAGCTCCATTTCGATCTTCATGTTTTCCATAGTTGATTGAGATCGAGACACGAGAATCATCGAATATTTTTTTCTGCTACTAGCAACACCATTTCGCGTCCGATACCGTGCTTGAATCATTGACTAACGCATATCCATTCGCAGTCGAAGCTAACGGTTCAAAAATCTAGCGCTGGTATTTGCTAATGATGAGATCAAAGCAGTTTAAGTGCTGTTACTTTTCTTGAATCCACTTGCTCGATATCCTTGAAGCCTGTATGAATGAAATATATCGACGGGCTACTTCGAGAACCTTTAAATAATGACGCATTCAAAGTTTAAGCAACCATCTCTGTCTGAATCGTTTCGAGAAGAAATGCTCATCCAGACAGAGCCATAAATAACATGTCATAGATGCAACGAGGAATCGATATAGATGGAGTTTGTCGTAGCAATGCAGTTTGCTAGGTCGCAGTGCTAATTTGCAGGAACTCCAATCTGGTCGGACATTTTCATGCTTTCTGTGCGGTTTGACTTGTTCGCCTTTCGAATTCGTCTGTAGTAATAAAAATTATATAAAAGCTTTACCTTAGTTTGATAGATCAGAATCTCTAAATGGACTACAAACGATGTGATCTGCCTGTACTTTAATCGCGGGCAAAACAAATTCATGATCTATGCAGAGACTAGGATAGAAGAGATCAAAGTACTTCTAGTGTCTTTTACGTATGGAAAGGCTCGCGATTGTTGAAGCTCATGATGTTCGGTAACGGCGCGCAGATTCGTGTTTAGATCATTCCGAGAAGCGATAATGACCTTGACGCCAAAAAGCACGCTGATTTCTGAGCACAACCAGGACTAGAGCTTCGACTTTTGACAGAAATGATTCTCTCAGAGCACATAACCCATGCATAGGGCATATACTCTAAGTCGACTGGTTCCACGACTGACGTCTGTATTCTCCCGATCAGTCTGTCGACGCAAAGAATTCTTCGGTATGCTCCACAGTATGATTCCTTTCTCTGATTCTACTTGCGTATACCATAGAGTAGGATACTTTAGAGTAACGAAATGGACGATATTCTAGACTTTGGACCAGGAAGTGAAAAATATAGTCGATTTACAGGAACTCTTACGGCGGACGCAAGTATCCAGCTGGTGGCGTTTGCCATATGCATATCTAAATCAGAAGAATGGAACAGGTATATCGTTCCCCATATGATGTTTGATACTAGCACCAGGTCAGATTGACATCTGGCCGATACGTGCCAGATCTGAATATATCACTACACGTTTATTACTTCTCTTCTCTTTGAGCAGAGCATTTGCACCAAGTTGATTTCTCATTGCTTGCCAGTATGTTCATTCACAAATTTTCACAATCATGGCCAACTCGTCACGAACAATTCTCTTCATGCTCATTCTCTGCTGCTTTATGGGATGCAGTGCAAGAATAGCGTCAATTACGCTTCAATGCCCACCCGTCGCCGGGACCAACTACCCTGAAGATCGGGCGTGTTCGAATGATGGTAAATCATACAACAATATCCGGGAATTGGAAGCAGATTTTTGTTTGGGGAAAAATAAAGGACTACAGATGCTTGGAGAATGTCCTCCAGTTCCTGGTGACGACGGCAGTGACTGTTACAAACACATGTGCGGCAAGGACAAGATACATGTATGCAAAGCATCTGAAGAACCGAGTAAACAATGGTTTCGGAATTCGTGCTTTTTCCGAGCGGCACGTTGTCACGCCTTGCACATGAACAAGACCGACGACACGTGGGACCAAATTTGCACGACATGTCCCGAAGATGAGCCACCGACTCACTGCGAGGATATCGAAAAGCCACCGCATGTCTTTTAAATTGAAATATACCGAGTCTTAGCCTGTTTACATCGAACTTTTGATAATTTGCGTCCGTCTCCTCAATGCTTTTAGCTTTCCAGCAGGTGGTAGTAGATTGTAGTGTTTGCTGCATCATCAGTGCTTTTGCGAGATAGGTCGGGATGCAGCTTGGACTTTTAGAGACCCGTATAACCACGTTTGTAGACCTGAAAGTATTCCAAGTCGAACGCGCGTTGGGATAAAGCTCTGAAGAATATAAATTACGAGCCGACTCCATGTGCTGTCGGATGCGCCCTCATTCCCATTATACATTTCTTCAAGTCCACACTTTGCTATACCTTTGATGTCATACGCGTGACTGAGTGAGCCTTCTTTTTCAAAGCTTTGAAACAAAGGCCCCGGGTAGTAACTCGATACGACAACTCCAGTATTCCGTAAATCATAATTGATCGCTTGAGTGAGCATATCGATTGCTGCATGCAAAGCTGATTCAAGACTTCTTCCGGGTATTGGACCTGCAACTTTCATGGATGTGACATTGAGAATAGATCCCTTCTTTCGTCTTATCATCATTGGCAAGAAAGCATGCGTCAGGTGAACAGTAGCAGCGAGAGTAGCTTGGGTCCATTTCTGGGCATCTTCTCTCGTGAGCTGTACGAATGAGCTGATTTCAGAGAGCGACGCGATATTGATCAGAATATCGATACGGAATTGATTCTCTCGAATGTACGCGATTACTTTATTGATCCCGTCTTGAGTCGATGTATCGGCAAAACAACAGAATACTCGGACCTTGTTGACAAGCTCCATTTCGATCTTCATGTTTTCCATAGTTGATTGAGATCGAGACACGAGAATCATCGAATATTTTTTTTCTGCTAATAGAAACACCATTTCGCGTCCGATATCCGTGCTTGAATCATTAACTAACGCATATCCATTCGCAGTCGGAGCCAACGGTTCAAAATCCCAGAGTTGGTATTTGCGAATGATAAGATCAAAGCAGTTTAGAAGGAATAAAGAGAAGAAGAGGAGTTGAACGCTCTTGTAAATGGTCTCAGCATGGAAAAGCGGCACGAGAACGCTGAGAATTCCAAAGAAAAAAACCTGGTGCCATTTTAGAAACATCGCTTCTATCACCTACAACAATTATTGGAGGATCTTCTGTACGACTCCGTTTAGCTCGAAGGAATGTAAAGAATGTGCTAATTCATCAATGAATCGATAGAGATTGTAATCTCACAACAATACAGACGCATCGTATCATAAACAGTCCCAAAAGCGCAGGTAGGGATACGCTGCAGAAACACTAATGGTATAATTATAGGCATCCATAGGCAAACGAATTTATTTTCGGAATGATGTCTCCAGTCTCGCGAAAGCACAGCTTTAGGATGAGATTAGAACGCTCTAAGAACTAATCCTGCATCCTCTATAAAGCAGAGACTTCATCATGCAAGCTACTGCATGCGTATCGTACCCGAACGCAGCTTTGGAATCGTATTGTCGCATACTATGCATAAGACATCTCACTTTGCCATTATCGCATGCTGATCATCCATCTTTAAGATTCCAGTAAGCGTCCATTAATCGTAATCGCAAGCTTTAGCAAGGAGCATCTCCATCCATTCAATCTGAGTTACGAACTTAGGACTTTAAACCGTTGAGATATGTTGTTAAAGCACTTTTCTCGC
The DNA here is from genome assembly GCA_905220665.1 of Albugo candida. Taxonomy (NCBI): domain Eukaryota; phylum Oomycota; class Peronosporomycetes; order Albuginales; family Albuginaceae; genus Albugo; species Albugo candida. The sequence goes on along the minus strand of CAJNAR010000148.1, from coordinate 44,737 downwards.
AATAGTGTAAGACGCAAGCAATCGTTAGCATGGATAACGCTCTCAACTCAGAGATTAGTTCATTCAAACAATTGCGATACGTTCGAACAATACTCTCTCCATGCAAATCTCTGCAAAGCTTTACAAGAAATTGGTATACATAAACCCACTTTCATACAGCGCAAAAGCATCAACGCGGTCCTAAGTGGGCACAACATACTTTGTCTCGCTCAAACAGGAACTGGAAAAACACTCTCCTATATGATCCCTCTAGTCGAGAAAATCAAGCGGTTGGAATCCATCAAATCGGTAGAGGCTCAAGCAGCTCCGCTCACGCATCGTCCTCGTGTCCTGATAGTGGTCCCAAGTCGAGAATTGGCTCTGCAGCTTGGAAGTGTTGCAAAACAGCTAGCTCATTACGCCAAGTTCGCATCCTGCGTAGTTACCAATGGAGAACACAAAAAAGTTCAGCAGCAGAAGCTCGGGCGTCCAATTGATATTTTGATTGGAACTCCTGGTAGGATTGTCACTTGTATAAAAAAGCAAGACTTTTATCTCTCCCGTATCGATACTCTGGTATTCGATGAGGCAGACACGTTGTTTGATGCGAAAATGGGATTTATAGACGATTTAAAGACCATTTTAGCACCGATCCAAGCAAGTTGTTGTAAACGCGAATGCGAATTGCAAAGTATTTTGGTCGCTGCGACTGCAACTGACTCGGTTGGACGAGTGTGGAAGCGGATGTTTGAGGGTATCAGACTTGTTTCAGACGATCACTTTAATCGGATTCCAAAAGACATCAAGCAGGCGTTTGTACATGTGTCACCTCAGGCCAAATATGCCGCATTACGAGATGCCTTAAATCAGCATCGATGTAGAGGAGAGATGGAATTTCAGCGTACGATTATCTTTTGTAATGACATTGCGAGCTGTCAAGCAGCTGAGCACATGCTTATGCAAAATGGTTTTAAAACCGCATCATTGCACAAAGACGTACCCAAACCGATTCGACAAGCAGCGATCCAAAAATTTGATGAAGGATCTGTACCCGTCCTCGTGTGCACCGATCTTGGTGGTCGGGGCTTGGATATCGATTGTATCGAGCACGTGGTCATGTTGGATTTTCCGAGAAGTGTCATCGACTATATTCATCGCGTTGGACGGACAGGAAGGGCCGGGAAAGCGGGATATGTTACCAGCTTTATCACTAAAGGGGACACGAGTGTCTATCGTATGCTGCAGAAATCGATCAGAGACGCAGAGAAGAAGACAAATCCGTTGATATCTGATGCATCAAGCCTAAAAAATCTCGAAATCTTTCGAGAAAACAAAACTGCAAGCGATGAACAACAAGTGAATGTCCATTCTAAACCACTTTTCGAAAATCGAAGAAGGCAGGTACAAGGGACAAAAAAACTTTCTCCACACAAACGCCGAGTTACGAGACCGCAAGTGAAAGCTCGGCAGTATAAATTGGTATTCTCTAGTTCGAAATAGCTCCAACATTTTCCGATATTGACGCAATTCACCCAAGTTTTATCGCAATCGGCTGATACTCTTCAATTGTTCTATCCCATTTCTCGTGTCAAAGAAGCTCACCAGATCAAGCCTGGACATCATTCTCGCGTGCGCATTCGGTTTTGCGAGTTGCTGGGTGATATCAGAGCCACGGAGTGATTCGATACGGTATCAAGCCCGGTCTCGGCTATGATTTGCACTCTTCCGATTAAAGTGTGCGTTGATTGACGGAATGGTGTAATCAGCAAGAAAATCACTCTCTGAGTGTCGATCAGAGCACACAAATACCATTTCCATTTGGTGTAATCATAACTATGCTTGAAAATCGCGTTTCGAGAGGATCATTATAGACGCTCGCTTCGCTTTCTGATGTTCCCGAACGAGCCGACACATTCTGTGCAGCTGCTGATGGCGTCTCTCGTCCGTCATACTGTCTGTGATTCACATAGACTACAACTAGTATGATGGAAACAACGCCTGAAGCCACAATAGCTGTCGCAAAGGCAAGAAACGGAGCATCAGACTTCCCCGATATAGTTCGAGCTTGTCTTGCTTGGGCTTCTTGAGTCTCAACATCATCCAAAGTAGACGGCATGGGTGCTACTTCTGTCACTGCCACTGTCACCGCCGGAACATAATCCTGTGCGTTAAATAGTGGTGGCGACGTCAGAGGTGCTGGAGGTGGCGACGTCAGAGGTGCTGGAGGGGGTGACGGCAGGGGTGCTGGAGGATGCATTTGCGTAGGTATGATTATATGTGGAACTGTCTTTGTATCAGGTTTATCCTTTGGCTTGGCATCTTGGGCTTTTTTCCCTCCTTCTTCGGTCTCATTGACTTTTTTTGCATTATGCGGCTTCTCCTGCTGCAATGTCTCGCAAAACTTGTGATCGTTCTGTCGGTTGTCGCTGCATCGTTTTGCTTTGTTCATATCGGCCAATACGTCAGTGCAATTCTTCAGCTTTTTACCGTCAAAGTCCTTGTAGCTCCACAAATTAGTGGACACTGAATGTAAAGAATTCTTGATTCCGACTGTGTTGTTGCTTGGTCGATCTCTGTCTACGTTTGCACTCGAAATATTGACCTGATACACAAGAGGCCCTGGTGCAGCACTAGACTCCAAATCTCCCAGACAGCCCCATACTTTCTCGCAGTAAGCACATTGTGATGTGGTTATTGGTGCTACCGTCTCGTCTTTAGCGTTAAGATTCGTATCTGTCTGTTGGTCGGCGACGTGGGACCCATCTTCACTCGATGACAAAGAGGTTTGTACGTCCAACCCGTTCTCTGATGCCTGCAGAGTCTCACTGCGCTGTTTAGAATTGTGTTTGTCTTTCAGCAGTGTCTGTGTGCTCTTTGTGTCTCCACGCTGCATCTCAACGTCAGGCTCGAATTCAGTGGAGCCGGACGCGTTGTATGTCGCAGTTGAGCTACCCCGTCTAGCCGTAGTCTCTTTATCTCGGTCTTGAGCTAACTTTACGTGAACAAGATTTGGCTCAATGCGACTGGAATTGGTCAAATTGCCGATTTGTACGTCTTTCTGCTTGATTTTGGCCTCCTTGTCAAAAACTGTGCTGTCTAACACAGGCGTCAACTGCGTTAGTTTTTCATCATTATCGTCACCTGTGAATGCGGCGTACACAGTGTATAATTCTACTTGGCTCTGGAGCGCAACAATCGCAAAAAAAAGGATGTAGTAGCCACGAAATCGACGTGTTCTCATGGCGTGTCGTGTTTGTACTGCGTGTCTATCGACAACGCACCTTCTGCTATTATTATCAGTCAGTTTTGAATCTGTGTGCATCGCTGGACCGATTTCATTTAATAATAAGCGTTAGGGCTCTGTACTACGACTACGCAACAGAACATAGAAGTAAGTCATCGAACCCTTTCCAGCCAACTGGGAAAGAAAGGTTACGTTTCTGCCACGATTACATGGCATTTATGTATCGGTCCCTAGCCCGATAGAAATCGCAGACCACATGGCTACTATTTGAGCTGCGCATATGTTATTCAGCGCGTATGCAGGAGCCAAAATCAGTGCATGGGAGCGACGTTGACACAGATGTTTTACTGCGAATGTGTACAGTTCGAATATGATCCTCCAACTAAGCTCTATCATGGCGCTAGTCCAGTCTCGTAGCAAAATCTGTGGACACGGTAACGCTTTCTTTGACTTTGAGAATCGATTTGGGAGTTGGAGCCGAAATGCTTATCACATTATCCTCTTTGGCCTCTTTTCGATGACCATTTGCATCATTTGCGGCAGATGCAGCTGCTTTTACGAAATCGACGCGCCAGACACTTTTAGAATTCATCTTCTTGTGAGATGGTTGCTCTGACGATACTTTGTCTTCTGGCTGAGATACGAATCGAGGCGATTTAAGTAGAGTCATCACGGGATGTTCGCTTTGATAATACACAAGTCGAGGATTGCCGAATTTGATACGTCCTACTGGACTCGATGGATCGTCCTGCTCCATCTCGGTATGGCTAGCTCGAATCAATTCAGTATGTTCATGATTGATTTTGGCTGCAAGAGAATCAATCAACACAATTGGTCGATGAAGACGTCGAGCAACCTCAGAGCCGAGAGAATTATATCGGGGGAGGAGAATATCGGGTTGGTCCGTGTCTTGAATAGCTGGATAGTCTTGAGATTTACTTGTATCCTCCAACAATTGCTGTAGATATTTTGTATTGGCTCGCTTTAATTTCGAATCAGGATCGTTGCAGCTTGCAGGTAAATAGATGGGTTCACTTATGCTTTTGACCTCATCGGCATTGTTTTGTATAATGTCTTTGGCGTGACTGAATTGGGTTTTATATTTGATATCACGCTTCCACGCATTGATTATCCAGGAAGCTACATCGCCGAGGACAGACATCAGATGGTCCATTGTCTGACATCCCCGAACAATATCGCGGAGAGTTTTTCCAATACCACTTTGGAGCACTATCGTAGGCGTCACGCCTGGAAGACTGGCGATGGTCTTCAACACTAATAAGGCGCCAATGTGTGTGGTCGTAGTTCGCATCCATAAAACAAGCACTTTTTGCAATAAAATCATCCCACCTGCCTCTACAAACATTTCCAACGCTGTTTTCGGCTGCAATTTGACTTTGAGATAATAGGAATATGAAAAGAAAAAGACTGAAAAAAATACCTTAACATCATTATTCATCAGAATGTCCAAAAGACGATCTGAAATCATTTTCTTCACGGCATTTTGGTCCACAATGGCGAGTAATATCTTTCGCACTACCAGATACGCACTTGCCCGTTTAGAGAACTTGATTTTTCCAATGTAGCATGGAACGGATTGTACTCCTTGGACACCCGATAGCGATTGTCGTTTTCGCTTTTTTGAGTGTTCCAAAGACGTTTTCTCGTCCGCATTGATATCCCGAAGAGTATACGTTTCAACAAACCGCATTGTTTCTTCCGATGTGAGTTCTTCCGATTTTCCATCAGAGTAAGTGATGCAGTATCGCGCACTCGTTTCGTTGTATTTGGACACCACACCGGTATATGATTCAATCTCTTCATCGTACGTTATCGCTTCTTTTATTAGCGAAGACCCGATCAAGGGATCAGCATCAGCTTGCTTGGTCGAATCAGCCGAGGAAGCAACTACATACTGCGCCATCTGATCCTCAGCTACGTAATCCTCGTACCCATCATGATAAATAAGCTTATACCGACCCGTTGTCGTGTCGAAGGAATCGATGCAGCCAGTACGACCTTCAAGAGGAATGGCTACTCGCCTTCCGACTGAATAGCGTGGCTGTGATTGTGACATATTGTCTGGACAACTTGATGACAAGCTCGATTTTGTGTGACCACATCATATACTGAGAAGGTAAGTTTCCATTATGGATCATAATGGAGCTTCTGCTTTATTTATTTCTACAGAAGCGCTGAGTTACCGGAAACAATCAGGTACCACGGCATTGCATGACTGTTAGCTCCGCACAAAGTGTTGTAGTTGCCGCTCTGATAGGCAACTCGTCTATTGTCATGTCAAGTGAATGCATTAAAAGGTAGAGCTCTTCGCAGTCACCCAGATCCGAGTGCTTCATAAAGGATGTATAAGGAAGTGGCATCAGTGCATTTATTGATAAAGTACCATCGAGTAAACTCAGCGCTTGGTCGTGAAAGGCTGCTTCCAACCCGTGTTGCTTCTGACGTACGCCCGATTCTACAGACAGATTATAGCTAAATGGCAAAAAAAAAGCTGCTTATTACAGTTCTATCGGTAAAAGAAGCTATAGCGGGATTTTAACTCGACGACGACTCACTCATTATTTGATTTTGGTTTCGTTGAGATGGTCTTTTTCGCATGAGCTTTTAGTCGCTTTACGGAAACTGCATAGGGAAGTGCTTGGTGTTTTCCAAATGATACTCTTTTCGCTTTGGCTGTGACAACGACTTGCTCTTTGGAGTGTGGTGTGTCAACGGATTCAATAGAGGCTTTCTTCGTTTTCGATTTCTTCTTTGATCTTTTTTCCACACTTTGAGTTCGTTTGCAATGCCGACAAATCGATTGTTGTGGTGGAAGAAGACCTCTGCCAAAGCCAAAGCATACACTACAGCGTTGAAAGGACATACCGCTTTTAACAACACGGAGTCTTGTGCTCTGATCCTTTCTATTTTGCATCATGTCGCAATCTTCCAACATCTTGTGATCCGCCTTGTTATCATTTTGACTCGTATGGGCTTCGGGGACGATCTTCGCATCTATCACACATTCCATTGATGTGACTACTTCTTCAGGCATGCTGGATTTCTTTACATCTACTTTTCGCCGCCTTTTCTTCGATTTGCCATTATCGTCGTCACTTGGAATTAATTTTTTCGTAGCAGAGACTTTGGGGAGATCCTCTGACGTTTCCTCCGACATGAACCTCATCTCTTTTGCATTTTCAGTCAAGATTGTTTCCTGGTTTCGGATCAGCTCTTGTGTATTAGCTTTTGTGACTTTTGAACAAGCCTCGCTTAGCTCGTACAGGAGTTTTCGATTACGTTCCGGGGTGGTTCTGTATAGAGCAAAGAGAAGCTAAGTTGTGACAATTAAAATCGCAATCAAAGATATTTACTCATCAGCTGCAAGTTGAAAGAGCTGGCATTGGATGAAATGAAGTTGTACGTGGTGGAAATGTCTCGCTTCTGAGTCATTATCTTCTGCATCTGTGTCACATCCTTCCATGTCCGAATGCGAGCTGTTCTTCTCTGTGCCATTTTGCGACATACTTGTGCGACAACTTGTCATCAATGGTCTATATGTCGGAAACACTCCGTTCAGTTCGAGCAGTATTGTCAGTATCGTGCGCACTTACGTGAATACCACATCCTTGACACGAATGAGTACTTCTCGGTCATTTTTAGAGCCAAATAATTGAATAAAAGGCTCTACGAGAAGCGTGAAAGACTTGCTTTGTACTGTTCTACCACCAGCTCTATTGAGTTCCTGCAAGAAAATATCGCAGAGATGCATCCGGAGACCATTTGGTCGCTTCACCAGAATTTCTTTGGAAAGTATCGAGGCGAATTGCGTCACAAGCGCTTCCTGCCATTTGTGCGCACTCAATAGACCAAGTGTCTGATACAAGACTTGGCGTGTGAGATTGTAGAATTTATCCAGACGAAGGCCATCTATCCCGTGCCATTCACGATGCAGTGTTCGGAAGAAACTTTCCACAAATGCAAGTGCCAAATTTACGTCGGGAATGATACGCGTTATTGCTGCCAAACCCAGCGCTAATTCTTGTTGTACAGGTCGTTTATCGCTCATCCACATACCTATAAAAAAAGAATCAATTTCGGGTCAGATTGGAACGCGCCAAGCTGAGGTAGGTTGCGCACAGTAATAGAGAGCTTTCCACAGTTTATCCCATTCCAAAGCTGTCCATTTCGTTTTTTGACTTAAGAATGTAGTGAGTTTTTTCAAGGCTCGATCTCGATACTTTTTCTCTATACCAATTGCACAATTGAGGTGCCATTTCTACGTATGTCGAAGAGAAAATGAACTTGCCTGTATGCACAAGACGTTGTCCAAATTGACCAGCGCCATTCATCATTTGGTTTAGAGTATCGATTCTGACATGTACATTCGAGCAACAATTATAGATGTCTACTAATAGACTTAGAGCTGACAAGCTACAAACCCTGCGGTGCTCCGAGGTCGTGATTAAGCAGCGTTCGACCGCATTGATATCTGCATTACGGTATGGATGCGGATGAAATATAGTCCTTTAAAGCGGACGAACTTTTGAGGCTTCTTTGTAGCATGCCGATCTTGTTTAGTTTCTACTCTCAATGTAGATGACTGGCGACTTGGCAGGAGGATACAAGTTCTAAAGAGTTAGATGCACTGCAAGTGATATTTCCTATTTTACTGGTAGCATGTCTTCACGGATTAGCCATGAAGCCTGCATCAATACAAAAAGTATCGTAGAGATGCGCGGCGATATAGAGCTTTAATTCCAAGCATTAGCTTTACTTCAAATCATTTGTATTTTGACATGATACTGCAACAACGAAGGCTCTCTGATAATAAGATCTTCCCTTGCGAAACTGTGTCTCAGCAACAAGGATTTAGCCGAATCGCTAAAGCGTATCTTAGCTAAGAGAATGCTAGCTGGACCGCTCCAACGCTAGCTATCGCGCAGGTTCACCTAGCTACACTCACTACCGTAGCATATCCCTTCAAAAGTTCCTCGTATGATCATTTTCATTTACCTCGCATACATGTCCGATTCCGGTCGTGAGCCATAATATCACAACGAACTGATTGGATTTTATGCACCACTTGATAGCCAATCATTCGCCATATCGAATTTGCACCAAGAAATGCCGGGTAAACTCACACGAATTGCCCTCGTTAGCAGTGACAAATGCAAACCCAAAAAATGTCGACAGGAATGTAAAAAGTCCTGTCCTGTTGTCCGTATGGGTAACCTATGCATTGAAGTGAATCCAAAATCGAAAGTTGCATTCATTTCCGAAGATGTACTAATCCTTCATTGCACCTCTTTTCTTTTATCTTTTGCGCACTTAATATCTTGTTGTAGCTTTGCATTGGCTGCGGTATTTGTGTGAAGAAATGCCCTTTTGAAGCGATCAATATCATCAATCTACCAAAAGATCTCGAAAGCAACACAACCCATCGTTACGGTCCTAATACCTTTAAGCTGCATCGGTACCGTCTGATATTCGAAGAAAGTAAATTTCTGATATGTCTAATTATTCATGTTTAGATTACCGATGCCTCGTCCTGGTCAAGTGCTCGGCTTAGTTGGTACGAACGGAATTGGAAAGTCCACAGCACTACGGATTTTAGCTGGCAAGCTGAAACCAAATCTTGGCAACTTCATTTCACCGCCTGAATGGCAAGAAATTTTGACCCACTTTCGGGGCTCTGAACTACAAAATTATTTCACACGGATTCTTGAAGATAATCTGAAAGCCATTATCAAGCCCCAGTATGTGGACAACATCCCCAAAGCTGTTCAGGGCACTGTAAAATCCATGTTGATGGACAAGTGTGAGAAAGAAGATAAGCTACAGCATTTTCTCAAAGAATTGGACTTGGTGCACGTACAAAATCGTGAAATTGAAAATCTTTCTGGTGGTGAACTACAGCGCTTTGCAATTGGTGTTGTTGCGGTACAAAAAGCCGATATATATATGTTTGATGAACCGTCTTCCTATCTTGATGTTCGACAAAGATTGAAAGCCGCTTTGGTGATTCGCTCCATGTTGGAAGTGGACCCAAAAGCCTACGTCGTATGTGTGGAACACGACCTGAGTGTGCTGGACTATCTGTCTGACTTTATCTGTGTGCTTTACGGTACTCCAAGCGCATACGGTGTTGTCACGATGCCTTTTAGTGTACGAGAAGGAATCAACATATTTCTGGCTGGTTTCATCCCTACCGAAAATCTTCGATTCCGTCAAGAAGAACTAACATTCAAAGTGGCTCAGACGGCAGATGAGTTCTCGGCAAACGATGGCGAAGCTGCAAACACATTCAATTATCCAGCAATGACCAAAACTTTGATATCGCAAAAAAAAGAGACAAAGTTTGTTCTGCATGTAGACCCAGGTGACTTTACCAATTCAGAGATCATTTGCATGCTTGGGGAAAATGGAACGGGAAAGACTACATTCATTCGTATGCTCGCAGGACAAATAAAATCAGACGAGATGGAACAAGCGGAGAAGGAGAATGATAGCGAAAAAATGGATGCATGCGCTTTGCGTTATGACTCCTCGACTGTTAGCTACAAACCACAAAAAATAGCGCCGAAATTTCAAGGAACAGTACGTGAGTTACTGCATCGTAGAATCCGTGAAGCGATTGTGAATCCGCAATTCGCAACGGATGTGACAAAACCGCTCAATATCGACAATATTATCGATCAAGCAGTTCCTCATTTATCGGGAGGTGAATTACAGCGTGTCGCAATAGTTTTGTGCTTGGGCAAGCCTGCCGACATTTATCTAATCGATGAACCATCAGCATACTTGGATTCCGAACAACGTATTGTGGCAGCCAAAGTGATCAAACGATTTATCCTGCACGCTAAAAAAACGGCGTTTGTTGTCGAACACGATTTCATTATGGCCACGTACTTGGCTGATCGTGTAGTCGTCTACGATGGGCAGCCAGGTGTAAATTGCACGGCCCGTACTCCACAGTCTCTGTTATCAGGCATGAATTCGTTCTTGAAACAGCTCGAAATTACATTTCGACGTGACCCGACAAACTTTCGTCCCCGTATTAACAAATCTCAGTCTGTAAAGGACGTTGAGCAAAAATCAAGTGGTAATTATTTCTTCATGGACGACTAGTTGACAAATATAGTGATATTTTCTGCTGCTAAAGCTATAATAAGTTGCCATATCACTTGTGCGTTTATGAAATGCTCTTGCCACATATAATTCGATTTGTCTTTGCTTTTCTGACAATTACTACCGCCCATGCACTGTGATATCGTTTTAGATGTTGCCATCAAGTACACCGATAAATTGGACTTGGGGTATACATAGATGATTCACGACACTCCAGTTGTTGTTCTTAAGAAACCAAATATCATGATCACAACCACGTGGAGTCATTTCAGTTTTTATTACATTCAAAAAGGCAGCACAGAATGTCTATATTGCAGTCCGAAAAGACGACCGTCAGCCGAAGCAACTTATCCAAGCATTATTAGAATTTCGATGTGATGAGTATATTGGAATCAGCAAGGGCTGTATATCACGCAACAAAAACATTCCGATTTTGTAGAAGGCACTGAAGAAGTGATTCTGTTGCATGTATAATTTGACGAAAGTGGATGTATCATAGATTGCATTAAATAAAATGTAAGATTCAGCTAATTAAAAGCGTGTTTGAAGGAAAACGATACATTTTTTGAGCCATACTTCTCTGAAAAAGTGTATCTGCTGATGTGGATACCAGATTTCATCGAATACATGCAGCAGTAACTGCTTAGAAGGAGTATGCCTCAGCGGCAAGGAAATGAGAAGATCCCTCTAGCTGTAAGATCTGACGAAACGTCGTACCATAACAAGTGTATGCCAATTCTCATCGCTTATGTTGACGCTGAATGACATGGGCCCGATACCTGTAGGAGATCTTAAATTGTTTGCTTATGTTTTTTAGTAGACTTTCTTGGTTGATTGTTAATTGTTAATTCGTGTGCTAGATTAAAGCGTTGATGGGTGCTCGATTTCGACCTATAGGTTTATGAAGACTCGGTATGTTTCATTTTGCAGTACATGCTGTGGCTTTTCGATCTTCATTCTTTAGCCTGGCTTTACGTGACACTATGTCGGTAAGGGTTTGCACTTTACGATTCTTATTGTCGGGACAATCATAGCAGATTTTCTCAAACGACATGTCGGTCGCGTTTATGAGTCTGAAGTGGCAACGTGCCTCTCTGAAGTAGCACGAATTCAGATAGTTCTCTTTACTCGGCTTGCCAGATTGTCTGCACACAATTTCCCTGATCGTCTCGCACAGGAGTCACTACCATCGTCGCCGAAACCAGTCCACAGTCTCGAATATTTTTAGAAACACCAATCTCATTCTTCATATAAACTCTTTGAATGACACATACTCTCGTACAATTTACTATCCGTCGAGCACACCGGTTGTCTGAAACAATTTTCACTCTCAGGTGGGCTATGCTTTCCAATGGTGCACTGCATCCCGTGAATCAGCAGAGAATGAGCATGAAGGGAATTGTTTGCGACGAATTGACCATGATTGTGGAAATTTGTGAATGACTATATTGACAAGCAATGAGAAGATAATATGGTGCAAAGGCTTTGCTCAAACAGAAGAGAAGCATTTTAGTTGAAGTGTTCTATTTAGATCTGGCACATATCGGCCAGATGTCAAGGCGACGTGGTGCTAGTATCGATGATCGTATGGTGATCGGTATACCCATTCCATTCTCCTTATTTAGATATGCATGCGGCAAACTCCACCAGCTGAATACTTGCGTCCGCCCTAAGAGCTTCTGTAAATCGACGAATCTGGTTGCTTTCCCTCGGCACTGGTTATATACTCTGGGGGAATCATTTTTGTCAAAATAGAAGCTCCATTCCTAGTTGTGCTCAGATCAGCGTGCTTTTTGGCGTTGGGGTCTAGACGAACTTACGCGCCGATACCAAACGTCAACAACCGCCAGCCTTTCCATCTGTAAAAGCCCCTAGAAGAACTCCATTTTCTTCCGTCTAGTCTCTGCGTAGATTATGGATTCGTTATTAAGTGTAGGCAGATAACATCGTGTGTGATCCATCAAAATTCTTATCAATCAACTAAGCTGAAGCTTGTAAATAATTGTTATTGAGCAGGGAAAAGTCCGATCAGAATGGAGGTCCCTGCAAATTGGCACTGTGACCCAGCAAACTGTATCGCTGCGACCAATTTTCTGTATCGATACCTTCTTGCATCTATTTTGAGCGTCGTCGAAATGTTATTTATGGCTGTGCCTGCGAGCTTTTTGATTTCCGAAACTTTACATGCGTCACCAAGTAAAGATTCTTGGAGTAGCCCGTCGATATATTTCATTTAAACAGGCTTAAACGATATCGAGCAAGTGGATCCAAGAAGAGTAACAACACTCAAACTGCTTTGCTCTAATCATCAGCAACTACCAACTCTGGGGTTTTGAACCGTTGGCTTCGACTGCGAATGGATATGCGTTAGTCAATGATTCAAGCATGGATATCGGACGCGAAATGGTGTTTTTATCAGCAGAATTTTTTTTTGATGATCCTAGTGTCTCGATCTCAAGCAATTATGGACAACATGAAGATCGAAATGGAGCTTGTCAATAAGGTCCGAGTATTCTGTTGTTTTGCCGATACATCGACTCAAGACGGGATCAATAAAGTGATCGCGTACATTCAGAAAATTTATTCCGTATCGATGTTCTGTTCAACATCGCGTCTCCTTTTAAAACCAGCTCATTCGTACAGCTTACGAGAGAAGATGCCTCGAATTGGACTCAAGCTACCCTTGCTGCTACTGTTCACCTGACGCATGCTTTCTATATTCTCAATGTCACATCCATGAAAGTTGCAGGTCCAATACCCGGAAGAAGTCTTGAATCAGCTTTGCATGCACCAATCGATATGCTCACTCAAGCGATCAATTATGATTTACGGAATACTGGAGTTGTCGTATCGAGTTACTACCCGGGGCCTTTGTTTCGAAGCTTTGAAAAAGAAGGCTCACTCAGTCACGCGTATGACATCAAAGATATAGCAAAGCGTGGACTTCAAGAAATGTATAATGGGAATGAAGGCGCATCTGACAGCACATGGAGTCGGTTCGTAATTTGTATCCTTCAGAGCTTTACCCCAACGTGCGTTCGACTTGGAATACTATCAGGTCTACAAACGTGGTTATACGGGTCTCTAAAAGTCCAAGCTACATCCGGACCTATCTCGCAAAAGCAGAGATGATGCAGCAAACACTACAATCTACTACCACCTGCTGGAAAGACAAAAGGAGTGAGAAGATTAAAGCAATTACTGAAACTCGGCTTCCATCAAAAAGATCGATTATAACAGATTGGGTTTGAAAATTGTATACCGTCATTCGGAATAGTCAACCTAAATCATGTCTCTGCCCGACTCATACAGCGTCTATGACAGTGAGAAGGCCCAACGAAGTTTCTGTGAATAGGTTAACGAAAGCGGCAATGCCGTGGTGGTATAAGAACTTAATAGCAGAATAGACTATAATGCATTCGTGGAAAATTTGATGTTTGCATCTTGATCCACGTCAATCATTTTGTTTGCTACTTGTGCCTCAAGACCATTCTCGGCTGCTCACACGTCGTCTAATGCTTATTCGAGATGCATAGTTGTCTCCCTGACTCTAACTAGATCACCTTGATATCCAACACCGAATATTTGTAGCTCAAGGCTTTGGTAAAACTTGTCGGTACCGAGAAGCATCGTGCACCAATCGGATGGATTGATGCCGGGTTCGGACATGGCTGAAATCTTTTATCTGCCACGTAGCTCTTCTTATCTGTAGTTGACGAAAACAATTGGATGCACGCAACTTGACATTGTTGGAACGCTTCCTCTATCCAACATGAAGTGTTACATGCATGAATAATTCTGTGACTTATCACATGCTCCAGCAAATTATCAATACCAGCTTGGTCAGTGCAAGTCGTGCTCTGAAGCGTACAAGCAAGTCACGTTTTGATAGATGTTTTTCGGTTGACCGGTCATGTCGACATCATACGCGGTTCACAGAGAATCTTGGAAAACGCATTACTCGTGTTCAATGAACAAGAAGATGGGGTAAACCTACTAACAAGTTTCTGGATCCTAGTAGTCTTGTAGATGGAAATAGATCAGTGGAATTGTCTGCTTACTTAATACTGCGCTAGAGATTAATTAGGTATGCAGATGAATGATTTCACGATATGAGAACGAAGGTAGCATCCAAGTAGACAAATGAAGAAAAACCTGTCTTTAGATTTGTGATAATCTAATAGCATTTACCAGCAAGAACCTTAGGCATTTGCATTTGCATTTGAATAGATGCAATACTGGTGTCTTAAAGTGCTCAAAAGTGTCATGCGGAATGCGATTCGGTGAGTCTTGGCAAATGTAGCCCCAATATACCAATTTTCCTTTCCTTTCACTGAGGGTTTGACCGCCAGACGGCATTTTTCCGTGCCTTCAATCTCCATTAAGTAATTTGGAGGTGTAAGTTCGAATTTGCTTTTGCCATCTGGGAAGGAAAATGTGAATGTCGGAAAGTCCGGGTCGGAGCACTCAACTTGTTGAGTTACTTCGTTTTTTTTTTCCAATACCTTCGCAATGAGCTGAAATGCCCAGTCTGGAATACTGCTATCAAACGTAGCAAAGTTGAAGGCGACATATTGTTCTTTTAGTGTCACATCTTTTCCCTCAATCGTGACTGCCTCAGCAAGAAAAGCTGGCCCCGGGTCGCTACTGCCAAAAGAAATATCATGACATTTGGTGCCATCAAAAACGAACTGCTTTTTCAAGACGTTCACCCTTGGCATGCCTTTTTCATTATTCCAGGCAAGCTCAATAGGGATACTTTGGAACTTGTTCACGAAATTACCGAGCATAGAAAAGTGGAGTGGTAATTGGACTATTTCGTTTCCAAGTTCAGTTTGCCGATTCATTTCGTCATGGTTTTGCTGGCTTGGTGTGAGAGAAGTCTCAGCACCAATCTTTTTTTTCGGTTTTTTATATACAGTTACCATGATGGTGGGGGAATCTTTGCCGTGAACATCTTCCACGATATAAAGAGGGATCTCAACCGCATTCAACAGCTGGAGTCCCCCCAGAATGCAAACTTGTATTCCAGCAATTCTCATTGTGCTAGCTGGTAATTCGGAAAATAAATGATCAGCTTCGCTGAACCATACGATCCAAAAGTGGGACAAAAAGTTTTGTCGACCTCATTTTGTGAAACGGGAAAAAATTGCGGAGTAATTGTATGGAGCATTGAAATCAGACGTGGATGGGGACTACGTAGAAGCGACAACAGACCAATGATTGAGCAGCAAATGTGAGGGATTGTGTTGTTGACGTAGCCAATTTTTCGCGTAAACGTGTGCATTAAAATAAAACTGCTGTATACCTTTAAGACTTGATATTTGAATTGGACTGGTTTATAGTATTACCGAAAGAAGAAGAGGCTGCTTGGAGAATTCCCCGATCAGGAGTGCATAAAACTAGAACGGTAAGAAGCACAAAACAAGCTCTGAGGAAGTATACTATTTGAAAGCAATCAAACACATACGCTTATTTCATTGAACGAATTTAGATGAAAGCAACTTAGCATTGCGATAACCTCCAACAGTCTATCAAAATCAGTTCTGGTTCTCAGCTTCGAGAAAACCCAACATTATGAGAGTTTATAGGAACAAAGTGATTTTTCTACTCTGACTAGACCCTGCTCATACTTTTCTTACTGTAATCATTGGCAAAGTTGATACAATCACAAACCCCGCAATCCATATGTCTCTTTGTGCACCAAGAGCGGTGTTAATCACATAGCCCGACATGTTCATTTTTGTATCCGTTATGCGTCTATACAGAATTCAAATCTTGTAGACATCTCTAGTTGAAGGTGTCTATATTACTAGAATTAGACCAACTGACTTCTCTAGTTGCCTAGGCTATCTTAATAACATATATACATATAAAAAGCTTTCGTGAAATACCTGTGACAGATGATAATATGCCGTCTCGTTGATAATCTCGTATCGAAGTAGCCTCAGCCCCCCTAATACGAGACTGTGTCCAGCTTTTGTAAATGCTGTAAAGTTGTAAAGTTGTAAAAATGGTCCAAAAGTACCGTGATTTGCAAATTGGTGTGCGCCACACTACGGTGAGCAGAACCAGCCAACTAGGACTAGGATCTGAGTTGCACTTGCATTTTGACTTGTCTGTGCCGTACCCGCAGTAATGATCTTCGGCTTCTGAAAAATCCATCCATTGATCCTTGCGTTGCGAGTTGATCCAGCACCTTTGCAAGCCGAATGCTTTCCTCTTGGTCGTAACACTGTCTTCGAAAGTACCGAACGTGCGCACTAAACGTGGTGTAGATCACGGAAAGTGCTTGAACTGTCGGAGTTGCTGATCGCCGATCGAACAAACGACGATTCCGATCTGTCCAGACGAAGTGCAGTGTCACCGCTTGCAATGCAAGCCATAAATCTGATATAATATCTAAATATTCTTGCCAATCCGACCGTAGTGTTGGTACGATTGCACATGCAATGTGCGTCCAGCGTGGTCGAGAGGAGAAAAACCGATCCCAACTAGGGAGTAACTCCCTCCATAACTGTGCCGTGTGATCGCACTCTATAAAGAGATGTTGATCGGATTCCACTGCCCCACACGAAGGCTGCGTGCACAATATAATGTCGGGCTGAATATCCTTTAAGAACCAGAAACGAGATCGAACTGGCAACATTCGAAAGGCTAGTAGAAACTGTAAATCCTCGAAAATTGGTAATACACGTTTTCGAAGATGCCGTGATGTAGCCATAAAAGTTCGAACTCGTTCTGAATCCAGTGCGTCCGATCTCTCCCGTGATGACCAATGTGTCGACATCGGATGACTCTTGGTTGGTTCGGGAGGTTTCCAGACGATTCGTGAGAGTTGTGAGCGTGGAATAGATGGAAAATAATGTTTCCTTTCCGTGCTTGTTACTCCCACATAAAATGATCTGCCACTTGTGGTTGGTATAATCCAAGTGATGAGACCGATCGTCGAGTGGATACGCTGGAGAATCTGAGTGACTTCATTGTAAAGTCGACCCAGCAACTTTTCTTCAGACATATCCGATGTGTTCAGCTCTTCGTCGTTGTAATACATGTCGACAAAATCTTCCTTCGTTGGCCATGTGTCGCTTTCACGAAAAAAGTCTTGCAAACTTCGAGCGTCGAAAAGTGTAGCAAACGTTTTTCGAATGTTCGATGTGGTTCATTCACCATGCCAAGATTGTACCAAACGTTTTGCGTACTCGGATTGCGAGTAGCAGCTTCGAAATGTAACTTTTGGTCGCAGTGAAACCACATCGGTTGTTCCATGTAGTACTGACGGCGTTGTAAAACATTAAATCTGATATTGAAATGCTCCAATCCATCTGATGCCACATTTTAAATGCTTGTTTCCACCATAAAGATGTGCTTTCCCAGTGAACCATTTTCCCATGTCGATGTGGTGCGATGGTGAATATATCCATCGGCTTGTGTGGTCCAAATGAAGGTTGGATAAGCTGTAATAATTCCGTCGAAGCAGTTGTCCAATTCGCAGGAATAATTGTTGACGCATCGGATGCGAACTGCTGAAGGAATTGAATACGCTGTAGCTTTTAATCGTCCCACCAAAAAAGGAACTTGTAGTCCACCATCTTGTCGGCGAAGATATAAAAACTCTTTGCTGAGTAGGTGAACATGTTTTGAATGTTTTTTGTGTTTCCGACCAAGCACAAATCGATTTACCATCGATTGCCACCGTCGAAAAGTCACTGCTGGTATGTCCGCGTGGGAATCGAGTTCAAATCATCCCCGTGAAACCACGGATGCCAAAGGAGGTGGTGACTTCGAAAGAGGCGGCACAGTTTTATCAAAAACGGCATACAACAATCGAGAAATCGGAACGACCAACCCGAGTTGGTGAGATAGGGGGATAATGGAAATCGATTCCAAAAATGCCCTTCACTCACTCCGACCGGACAAGCTAGTTCAAGCCGATGCTTTCATCCATCACGTTGGAAAGCTAGTCTAGTTCTGCACAAATCCGGAAAAATTCATCCGAGCGGCACTTGATCATCCGATCACGATGAATGGGTGCTACTAGCGTGTATGGAGTCGAATGATAAAGCGTTGGATGATTTGGCGCATCTGCTCATGATATATCGGACTTTTGCAGCGTACAATCTCGGTGAAGATGTTACGTTTGCGACGCGATGGAGTCGCCATGTTGGTGGAAAAGTTCCATCAAAATGATCTGTCTTGTTCGAGAAAGTCATGTCGTGGTGAACGTCAGTGCCGTACATAGTTCTCGGCTTGCCTCGAGCGACCAAAGCTCTCGCGTTTTTGAAAGTCTTATTTATGTGTACTGCCCCGACATTCTACAAAAACGATCACTGGATCCAACATCTCACCGATGGACCAGTGATTTGATCGGGTCATCATTGTCGTTTACTTCCACCTAATGTGATCATATCCTTTTTCCGCTCCGATGTGGGCATAAAGTGTTGGTCTCTATGGTTTGGAGGTAAATGCCGCGGACTTCTCCATGGTGGCATCGCTGAGCTTTCCGTCAATCTCATCTTTTTCCCAAAGGAACATGCAACACTTCACCTCTCACAACAAGATGACAAAACGAGGTTGATTTCTGGTCCATTTCAGCTTGAATGCTAAGGGCACCTCGATTATTTCAACGTGGAACAATGTCTCAGCACTCACGGTGAATTTCAATGGAATTCATAAAAATTGTCATCTCTTTATCGACCACATCCTATCACAACACTCCATTTGTTGTGTTCAAGAAACCAAGTTTTACCATCGCAGCCAACTGGAATTTCAGTTTTTATTATCCTCAAAAATGCAGCACAAAATGTTTGTCAACGACCACAACAGTGCTTTTCTCCATCCGACTCAAAACCGCAGTGGCAGCGTCATGACAATCCTTCGTTCAGACTTTCCCGGTTACTCAACAGCTGAAGAACTCACCGAACGAAGCATTCGAAATCGTTATTTGGTTTTGCGTCTTATCATTCACGACGCACTGGTGTATATTCACAATGTATATGCACCGGTCAAGGCCTAGTAACGAGTGGTATTTTATGAGTTATTGATCTCAAACACTTTCGAATCGACAGCAACACATTTCGTGTTTGGTGATTTCAACACACCACTCGATCCAGCTATTGATGTTTCGAGTGGAACAATTCGACACGAACCAAGTCGATTAGCGTGTTTGAAATGGCTTTCAAATTTGGGTGTTGTGGACGCTCGGCGAATCCAACATCCGACTGAAAAAGTATTCACAGGACCATTACCGCGCAAGAATAAAATCGATTATATTTGCATGTCGGAAGAGCTATTCAATATGGTATACAAAACCTCTGAGTATTTTCGTCCACGACATGCGGGAGATCATCTGGCACAAAAAGTAACTTTTGCAAATCCAACTCAATCTCCGGGTCGAGGATATTGGAAATGTTCATTACGACTATATGAATATCCTAAAGTTGTCGAAGCAATCAAATTGGAAGCGAATTTGGTGCTCGAACAGTTGCGGACAACTTTGAACCCCGGTAAAGTGTGGGAAAGTTGGAAGACGGAAATCAAAAAACAGCTTCAAAGCATTGAACAAAAGATTGCAAAAGATAGCCGACGTGATGCTGAGTCTAGCCAGCGTGTTTTGGAATTCGCAGCAGCTCGATATCGCATCCAAGACACCATTGAGTCACGGTATTTTTACAAATCGAGTCTCAAACAATTTAGAAACTCAGTCGAAAACAATGCGAAATACAATCAAGATGAAAGCTTCGACCATCACGTGAAGCATATGGAGAACTCTTCCAAGAATTTTTTCGCCCTCCGGATAGTTCTTCTCGTCGCGTGCCGATCGAAAATGTTACAAAAAAATGTGGTACCGTGACATCGAACCCGAGGGAGATTATTGACGAATTCAGAGATCATTGGGGTGGTGTCATGGGCTCTCCTTATAGCTCCGAGACCGACTCAGATGATCCATGTGAAAGAAAGCAAAAAAAGTTACTCGATTCGATTCAAGTTTCCCTTGCCTCAGCAGAGCAAGACCGTCTCTCCACTCGGTTAAGTACGACCGAGATGGCGGAAGCGATCAAGCACATGCGGAGTAGTTCTTCTCCAGGTATGGATGGACTACCAGCTGCATTTTATCAGCTTGATCCGGAAACGTTTGGAGAGTGTCTGAAGATCGTGTTCGAATATCAGCTGGAAAGAGGAATTTTACTTCGATCACAACGTCACTCAGCAATCACACTTTTATACAAAAAAGGATCACGAGGTGATCCTGGCAATGATTGACCGATCGCACTGCTTTGCGTCGATGTAAAAGTACTTTCATAAGTGTTGGCGTATCGATTGCAACGTTTTTTGCCAAAATTGATCCATCAAGATCAAAAAGCATTC
Organism: Albugo candida; assembly: GCA_905220665.1. Lineage (NCBI taxonomy): Eukaryota > Oomycota > Peronosporomycetes > Albuginales > Albuginaceae > Albugo > Albugo candida. The sequence goes on along the minus strand of CAJNAR010000148.1, from coordinate 24,015 downwards.
GTGCGAGGAATGTCGATGCATCACCATATTCGACGTCTGACCGACATCCAAGACTTGGTCACTCATCGTGGGGAGGAAGCTTATGCGACTTTTCTCGACTTTGAGAAAGCTTATGATCGAGTCAATTGGACGTACATGTTTCGCGTTTTGGAAAAGATGGGCGTTGGAAAAAGTTTTATCGACTGGGTTCGTCTTTTGTACAATAAACAAAGGCGCAGTTGATGATTAATGGAAATATCACACCGTCCATTACACCACAACGTGGAGTGAAACAAGGTGATCCTCTCTCAGCATTACTTTTTCTGATGACGATCGAACCTTTGGGAAATTTACTTCGACAGCATGAAGAACATGGCATTTGGATTAATAGCACGACGGTCGCAACTGGATTATTTTTTGCGGACGATTCGACATTGCTTTCAGAGACACCAAATGGTGTTTTGACGCAACTCGAACTCGTCCAAGTCTATTGCGATGGATCGGGTGCGAAACTCAACTTGAGTAAATCATCTTTGCTCTCGTTGAATCGGACGAAGCCATGTCCACGTATTCCCAATTCGACCATAATGGGTCCGGAGGATTCGGTCAAGTATTTCGGAATTCCGTTCGGCCAGAAACCAACTCATTCGATGATTATTTCAACTCTCGACAAGCGTTTTTACGATGGGTTTGGTGTATGGATTCGACGAGCACGAACTGTCCGTGGTCGACTACTGGTTGCGCAGACGATGATTTTATCACGTCTGTGGCATTACACGATGCACGTGAACATACCAGCAATGACTATTCGACAGTGGCAACCGATGTTAAATCGATTTGTGCTCGGTCGGAAACACAAAAAACATTTATAACATGTTCACCTACACAGCAAAGACTTTTTATATCTTGGTCGACAAGATGGTGGACTACAAGTTCCTTTTTTAGTGGGACGACTAAAGCAACAACGTATTTAGTTACTTCAGCAGTTCGCATCCGATGCGTCAACAATTATTCCTGCGAATTGGACAACTGCTTCGACGGAATGATTACAGCTTATCCAACCTTCATTTGGACCACACAAGCCGATGGATATATTCACCATCGCACCACATCGACATGGGAAAATGGTTCACTGGGAAAGCACATCTTTATGGTGGAAACAAGCATTTAAAATGTGGCATCAGATGGATTGGAGCATTTCAATATCAGATTTAATGTTTTACAACGCCGTCAGTACTACATGGAACAACCGATGTGGTTTCACTGCGACCAAAAGTTACATTTCGAAGCTGCTACTCGCAATCCGAGTACGCAAAACGTTTGGTACAATCTTGGCATGGTGAATGAACCACATCGAACATTCGAAAAACGTTTGCTACACTTTTCGACGCTCGAAGTTTGCAAGACTTTTTTCGTGAAAGCGACACATGGCCAACGAAGGAAGATTTTGTCGACATGTATTACAACGACGAAGAGCTGAACACATCGGATATGTCTGAAGAAAAGTTGCTGGGTCGACTTTACAATGAAGTCACTCAGATTCTCCAGCGTATCCACTCGACGATCGGTCTCATCACTTGGATTATACCAACCACAAGTGGCAGATCATTTTATGTGGGAGTAACAAGCACGGAAAGGAAACATTATTTTCCATCTATTCCACGCTCACAACTCTCACGAATCGTCTGGAAACCTCCCGAACCAACCAAGAGTCATCCGATGTCGACACATTGGTCATCACGGGAGAGATCGGACGCACTGGATGCAGAACGAGTTCGAACTTTTATGGCTACATCACGGCATCTTCGAAAACGTGTATTACCAATTTTCGAGGATTTACAGTTTCTACTAGCCTTTCGAATGTTGCCAGTTCGATCTCGTTTCTGGTTCTTAAAGGATATTCAGCCCGACATTATATTGTGCACGCAGCCTTCGTGTGGGGCAGTGGAATCCGATCAACATCTCTTTATAGAGTGCGATCACACGGCACAGTTATGGAGGGAGTTACTCCCTAGTTGGGATCGGTTTTTCTCCTCTCGACCACGCTGGACGCACATTGCATGTGCAATCGTACCAACACTACGGTCGGATTGGCAAGAATATTTAGATATTATATCAGATTTATGGCTTGCATTGCAAGCGGTGACACTGCACTTCGTCTGGACAGATCGGAATCGTCGTTTGTTCGATCGGCGATCAGCAACTCCGACAGTTCAAGCACTTTCCGTGATCTACACCACGTTTAGTGCGCACGTTCGGTACTTTCGAAGACAGTGTTACGACCAAGAGGAAAGCATTCGGCTTGCAAAGGTGCTGGATCAACTCGCAACGCAAGGATCAATGGATGGATTTTTCAGAAGCCGAAGATCATTACTGCGGGTACGGCACAGACAAGTCAAAATGCAAGTGCAACTCAGATCCTAGTCCTAGTTGGCTGGTTCTGCTCACCGTAGTGTGGCGCACACCAATTTGCAAATCACGGTACTTTTGGACCATTTTTACAACTTTACAACTTTACAGCATTTACAAAAGCTGGACACAGTCTCGTATTAGGGGGGCTGAGGCTACTTCGATACGAGATTATCAACGAGACGGCATATTATCATCTGTCACAGGTATTTCACGAAAGCTTTTTATATGTATATATGTTATTAAGATAGCCTAGGCAACTAGAGAAGTCAGTTGGTCTAATTCTAGTAATATAGACACCTTCAACTGAGAGAAGCACTTCGTGAGAGGAGAATGGTCACATTGTCGCTCGAATGTCACTGATAAAGACTGCTGTGTCGCTCAAATGTCACAAATGAAGACTGTCATGTCGCTCGAATGTCACTGATAAGACTGTTATGTTGCACAAGACGATACAGGAAAGACGACAAGTGGCGCACCAGGCCGAATCTGATCGAAGCATAAAGGCTCTCGGCCATGTAACAATCATTTTAAATAAATCTAACCACAAGTGTGTGACGCAACAACGATCATATTTTTGAGCCAGTCTACACATACTGAGTCGCATGTGTAACATTACAAGCCGCCCAATTTCACGACGACATAGAATGCAAATCTATAACATTGCGGCTGGATCCTAAAATCTGATTGAATGCCTACACGCATTATAATGCGCAGATGATCTGCTTGAAAACGAGAATTGGCGATTCTCTTTTGGTAGAGGAATGAGTGTCACATTGTCGTACGAATGTACCTCGATAAGTTTGTCGGATACGAATCAGACGAAAGACTGCAATATCGTACGTGGGTACACTTCGGTTAAAAAAACACCATGAGCTTCGAGAAGTAACGCAGACACACTTTTAGACATTACAAATTTATCCAATCACGAGTGCGTAACTCACTCAAGTACTCAATCATTGCACACTGATCGCATCTGTGTGTGTAATCTCCCTACTCGCTGTAGCATTACGACGTGTAAAGGTCAGCAGCTACAAATTTGCATTGAGTGCTCAGCCACGTACATGTTCCCGATTGTTAGATCATGAAGCAAAACGACTAAGCCACATTCATTTTCACATTTCAATTTCCTTAACTCAAAACCAACACTACAATGGTTCATCGTATTGCACTTGTGCTTTTGGGTTTTCTGCCATCAGGCCTGACCCAGACATTTCCAAAGGATAGGGCAGACAATTTTCCTCCCCTTCCGCTCACTGTGTGTGAAAGCAAGAATGATTGTAAAACAAAAAATACGAGAGTTGTCGCGGACGCCAATTGGCGTGAGCTCATAGGGAAGAATGGAGGTTTTTGCTACAAGGGCAATCAATGGAATAAAGAATATTGTGGAAGTGAAGAGCAACCTCTTACTGATTGCGAATTGCAACCAATCGATTACGAGAACACGCTCGGAGTCACAACAAAAGACGATGAATTAACACTTCGATTCATTACCCCAACCGGACCCGATTCGCATACGGAGGGCTCGCGTCTTTACCTGTTGGGCCCGGAATCAACGTATGAAAACTTCACGCTCTTGAACAGAGAAATTGCCTTCGACATTAATCTATCAAACCTTCCATGCGGGATGAATGCAGCCTTTTACTTTTCTCAAATGGATATGGATGGCGGGTTTAATCGTTCCAGTAATCCCGACTACCCTGGAGCAACGGCCGGAATGGGTTATTGCGACGCACAGAGCAATCGGGATAATAAGTTTGTCATCGGGAAATCTAATTGTAAAAAATGGGACCCCTACAGTTACTCATTGGGTAGAGGAACGTACGGCACGTTTTGCGCGGAAGTCGATGTTTTTGAAGGAAATACAAGGAGTAACGTGTTCACATCGCATCCTTGCAAAAAAACAGATGGTTACCACACGTGTAGCGGTGAAACAGAATGTGCAAAACCAACCTGTGATAGAGGCGGGTGTGACTACAACCCGTATCGAGTGGGAGCGATTGATTTTTATGGACTTGGAGACAAATTTAAGATCGACACAAGCCGTACGTTTACCGTTTTGACCCAATTCATTACGGACGGCGATACGGATACCGGTGATCTGGTAGAGATTCGCCGTTTGTACATACAAGACGGTAAATTGGTCCCTATACCCGATGTCACTATAACGACTCCAGATTATGACGGTGGAGAAATCACCGATAAGTTTTGCGCAGCGGAGAGGAAAGCATTCAATGAGACTGACGATCATACAAATATAGGAGGATTGAGAAGAATGGGCAAGTCGCTGCGTAAAGGAATGGTACTGGCCATCAGTCTTTGGGCTGATTGGAATGTTAACATGCAATGGCTTGACTCCGTTTTCCCGCCGAAAGCGTGCACAGTGAAAGATCAAAAGGAAGTGTGTCCTCTCGGAGTGAAACGTGGACCGTGCGCAACAAGTGAAGGCAATGTCACCGAGCTTACAAAAACCAACCCAGGTGCGTCTGTAATGTTTTCGAAAATACGTTTTGGGAAGATTGGAGCCACTACGGTGGTGAGAAATTGATTTTAGTATACTGTCGTAGTATACTTTCTTGAAAAAATACAAAAGCGAGTGATTGTGTGTAGTAGCGTTTTGTTTTCTCATTTTCGACGACTATTTTGACGAAAAGAAGGGGCAACAACCAGTGGGGTTTCCCAGGACGTCATACAAGCGAGTCCGCATGCTTCGGTAACTTATTCGAATATACGGATGGGCGACATTAGAGCGACTGGTAAATAGCTTGTTGTATCTTACTTTTGAGTATATGGAAACGAGGTAATGTGTTTATCACAATTCCTTTTTTTGACAAGCTTTGATATCTATTTGTAGAAATGCCGTGACAGATATGTTTTTTTAATTGGCTAGTGATCAAGAGGGAGGGTGCCTTTTTTCTCAAATTACATTTTTATTATTTAATTACATCATGTCTATCTAAAGGGAGCTGCTACCGTACACCCCTCTTTGGTTGAAGTTGTCTATCTTACTAGAATTAGACGTAAATGACTTCTCTGATGCTTAAACTACAATAAATAAGCAAAAGGAATGCAAGATTGGTCTAGAAAGCCGCTGCGAGGTTCAGCGAATGGAATAAGATAGTTTTTAAGTTAGAAACGCCACGCATTGAAGACTTAGCATCGTTGACGGCGTCGAACTTGAAGCAGGCTGGGCCGAGTAGAGAAATACCTCCTGGCTGAGCCAGTATGTTGATAAGACGCTTATACTTGTGTCAAGCGCTCGAGATGCTCCGTATCATAGCACTGCCGTTGAAGATAGCGGATATGGGCCATCAGTGTGCTATAAATCACCGAAACAGGTGAGGCAGTTGGCGTCGAAGTGCCGTGGGCGAAAAGTCTGCGATTCCGATCCGTCCAAATAAAACGAATCGCGACCGGGACTAATGTAAGCCAAAGACCCTCCAGCACCACTCGAAAAGGTTTCCACGAAGTGCAGGAATCCGTGCACACGTGATATGTGACCATCGCGGGCGAACGGAAAAGAAGATTGTCCATGACGGAACGAGCGATTCCCAAATTGAACGTGTCCTGTTGCAATCGAAAAAAAATGCTGGTAGCTTTGTACCGCACCACAATGCTTCTTAGTGCACAGGATGATTTCTGGATGTGATTGTTGTAAAAATCAAAATCGTGCTCGAACTGGTGGGATATAGGAGGATGACAGAACCGGACATCCGAATAGATCGGTAGCAAACGTCTGCGAATACGTTTGAATAGCTTGTGAAAATCTTTCACCCATGTTGACGTCCACTTCGATCACTTTCTGATACGTGAAGCAACATTGGGTGTGGTTTATCCGGTGGCAATGCCTTCCCAACGAGTGAACCGGATAAGCGTGTGCCATTTCCCTTCCGGGACAGCGTAATAAGCCAGCAGCTTTAATTCGTCGCAGAATTTGCGTTGCTTCGACGTACAACCGGCGTAAAGACTTTGTTTGAGACTGATTGGACGGCTACCCAACCTCCCTTGTACTAAAACTTAAAATGAATTCGAGAGCAGAGTCAAACCGGTTCGGGCACCATTCCCAGACATCGACGATGAGCAAAGCGATAAATGCGACTTAGTATGCCAAGTTGTAACAGATGCTGAAACCTCTGGTCAAGTTTAGAGGTCGTCTGCTAGCCTCCTGGCGTTTTGTGATTTACACGAGTGAGCTTCTCGCCCAATGCATTGTGACTCAAATCTATACTGTCGACACTATTTGCAAGAGACACTTGTTGACGGTCGTCTTTTTTCAGAATGCAGATGAGGGGCGTTATGAAATCATATGGGAGCATCCAAGATCGTGAGAAATCGCTCCTGTTGTGATAAATCTTTGTCGGTAAGATCCCAATGACTTTAGTGGAACCAAAAACAAGTCTGTTTTCACCATGGTGACGCTATATTCCAATGCACTATGGTCCTATGCCGACGTGGTGATATCGTAAGGATATCGAGTGATTGATATGGCCCAAAATCGTGCAAAATGCATCGTCTGATCTCCATTCCAGGAAGTGTCCAATTGCTGGGTGAAGCTGTACTCGAATGAAGTAGAAATTGTTGTAAAAACTGAAAGCGTTGATTCTTCAGTTGTGTTGGGATAATGGGAACCTGAAAGCCTCCCTCTGAATGAGGTAGGTACAAGAATTTCGACTTGATCAGTTGAACGTGTCTTACATCGCTCTCATACTTCCGACTCAAAACGAATCGATTGAGCATCTATTCCCAGCTTCGAATGAAATCTTACGGGATGTTGAAATGAGATGTAAGATGCCATAAACGTGATAACACCATACTTTATGCCACCAGTAATCTTCCACGAACTATTCTGGATCGACGAAACCACTACGGAATCCACCATAAAAACGATCTTCTAAGAATTCGATCATTAAATCACCAACGGGTGTATGACTAAACGGAACTCCCAAATATTTCACCGACGCGATCGGTGAGAGTACTTTCACATGTGCAAACGGTTGACCTACTTGGTGTCGATTAAGTGGGAGCAAAGTGGACTCAAACAAGTTAAGTTTTGCTCCTGAACCATCGCAATAATGATAATGTCGAGTCGTCCGCAAAAAAAAAACTCGTTGCTGTAGTCGTTGGAGTGATGCATATTCCTGTTCCTTCATTCCTCCGCAACAAATTTCGCAAAGGCTCAATTGTCATGAAAAAAAGCAAAGCGGCCAGTGGATCACACTGTTTGACACCCCACGGAGTGATTTTTGGCGAAAGCGTTCCATTCAGCAACAACGATACAGTCGTGTTGGTGTACAGAAGCTTTGTCCACTAGATGAACGAATTTCCACAATTCATTTTCGATAAAGCCGCAACATGTACGACCAATCCACTCGATCGTACGCTTTCTCAAAATCGAAAAGTGTTGCGTATGGTTCTTCATCACGGTGAGTGACCATATCCTGCAGATCACTCATATACCGAATGTGATGATGGATGGAACGTCCTCGCAGAAATGCTTTTTGGTCCTCGTGGACGGAAGCACCTGCTGAAGCTGGTACGCGAGTACCTTCGACAGTACTTTCACATCCACGCATTTCGAGGCAATAAAACGATGGTTGACAGGATCAGCACGGTATCCTTTTTTGTAAAGCAACGTGATTGCTGAACTAAAAAAGAACTACGTTGAGAACGCAGCAACGAGCCTCGACGAAGTTGGTTTTCGAAGACAATTTGCAAACATTCACCAAATACACTCGGAGCGAGCTGGTAGAATGCTGCCCGTAATCCATCCATTCCAGGTGACGAGTATTCACGCATACTTTTTATTGCTTCTTCCATCTTCAGTTTGATCAATGGAGCGAACAATAGGATTCGTCAGGGCTGGATAAAGTTTCTGTGACCGAGTGAAGCAATGTGTATTGTTGTGTCGCGCATGGACGCAAAGGAAGCCCAGATGAACTTTGTTCATCTCCCATGATACCACCCCAGTGATCGGTGAACTGAAGAGCGATATCAATAGGATTCTTAGACACTTGCCCATTAGGAGGTAGAACTTGTTCCAAGGGTACACGATGACATGTTGAGTCCACTGGTCGAAAGAAATAGCGAGTTAATTTCTCCATGTTCTTCATATGGTAATCGAGCATGGAGTCTTGATTATACTTGAACGAACTCCTGACCCTGTCATGATAAGAGCGAAGAGCGTCGTCGTACAACTTTTTTCTTGTTCTTGAATTGATTGTCGAAAATATGCTGCAGCTTCGTCCAAATCAGCACGAGCGCGGGTCACATCCAAATCTTCCTGGCGACGAATCTTCTTCTAAACTTGCTGTAATAACGTTTTTTTTTGCTTCTCCCAATTCTTCCAGTCTGATTTAGGATGACAGGAAACACGAAGCTTTGCTAAGACACGATCCGCCTCCTCCTTGATCGCTGCTTTGATTACTGATACTCGAATAATGATAAAGGACATTTCCAATAAACACGACCTTGGGGTTGGAATGGATTTGCGAACTTGACAACATGAGCCAGATGATCACCCGTGTGTGGGAGTGAAACGTCCTTGGACTCCTTGTAAACTGATTGGAAAAGAGGTTCCGAAAAAAGGATGTAATCCAGCAGGTTTTTCCTGGGCTGAGGGCCAATAAAGATACGTGCTTCAGGATGATTTTGACGCCAAGCATACACCACGCCCGAATGGGAAATCCATTCCAAACATGAGAGGCGACTTGTCTCGTGCCTATATACAACCCTGACGCAATCCAACGTGGGACAAAAGGCTGTGTTTAAATCGCCACAAACGATGTGCGTTGCGTTGCGTTGTGTTCAAAAGATCCCGTTGGAAGCTAATCGAAGAATGTTTTGCGTTCCGCTGGATTCACCGGAGCATAAACGTTATGGATATATAATGGAGATCCGAGTATCGCCAAACAAACAACCAAATATCGGTCAGGTACGGAGAAAGTGGTAAGAGCCTGTGAGGAGTCAGATTCGGGAAAATCGTGACGAATGATTGTCACAACCCCGTTTGCTCGTTCCCGAACGGGATGAGAGCGAGGACTATTGAGTCACTGAAAAAAAAGATGATGTCGGAAATTTGGAAGCCAAGTGAGACTGATAAGTCTCCAGGTGGTGACGGTCGTGAAAATGAGTTTCTTGTACACAACAAATGGAGTATTTCGATAGTGTATATTGTATCAATAGATTACCATTCTTTTTGATTCCGTTTGTATTAACGGAAAGAATTGTTTTATTGGTTCACGAAAGAATGTCCGTTGAGCTGCCCTTAGTATTTAACTAAAAGGGGTCCAATGACGAGTCTTTTCAACTCCGTCTTCCTCCTACAGCTATAGTATGGAAGCTTCGTCGGTAAGAAGAAGGGTCGACGACTGTAACTGCCACCAAGTCATTGAACATTGGACTCTCCCACTTTGCGTCAAACCACTCGCTGAGACAAAGTGTACCCAGAGGTGAGCGCAAAATGTGCAACAACACATTCATGTGAAGCAGACATCAGTGGTGAGTTGGAATATACAACACCGTCTTAACAGTGACGTACTGGATCCAGTGGTCGCTATGATGTATCGTTGGTGCCGTGCCCATCAACATTATCTCGAAGAACGAGATCGAGAATGTTGCTCGTGTCAATTCTTCCACTTCCACTGATGTAGTCCACCAGTTGTCGACCGTTGCGAGCATATATTTTCGAACTGCCCGAAAAGAGCCATCAACTTTCTTCGATCACTTTTTGTTGAACGTGGTATCCGAATTCGGCTCGGATGCTTCCAGCACATTATTTATTGTGTGGACTCGCACCACTTGCTCCAAGCATGGGTCATTGGACATCATGCAATGATTTAGCACTCCATGCAGTGCTATAGGGTGATCAAATGAAAAGTGGAGAATACTGTCTCCGTTGGATGTGAATCCAACATGTTTACTTGCTTTCGCAACATGAACATCCTCTTTTATCAGCTTATCCGGTCGAGAAGGAGACTGAGCTGTTTTGACATCTTGGATTAAGAAATTCACCACTTCTGCCACACGAGTCGGACAATTGTTCTTTCAATCCGGATGTGTTTTTTTTGATGAAGTGAGCCGCTTCTTTAGAATTGGCCATATCATTTTTCACCACAAGTTTAGATGGTACAATTTGTTACCTCTTTCTAAAGTCTACTTTTGTGGTTACTTCGATTTTTATGAAGTCGACGTCGACAGAGCCATGCACAGTGAAATAATTGCTCATAGCCAGACCTTCCAACGATATTGGAGGAGCGTCGCTCGATATACTTTGAAAGCGATCGTAGATCGATTACGCTTGTTTCGAGATCGAACTGGAGTCCACGTATCTTCGGTGGACTTCGACTCGCATTTGTCTTCAAAATTTTGTTCCCTTTTGTCGACATCCTTAACAGCAGAGGGAAGTATCTGCTGAGGTGGAACCAAGCTGTAAACATCGGGAATTTTCTCATCGTCAGTGTTTCGTGTTTTCGGGACGATTTGTTGACACTTCGGATCTTTTGACATTGATGGTGTCCACTTTCTGCTATGTTTTCGACTTCACATTTTCACTTCGAGCCGATGGAGCAGTATTGGTTTTTGGTTGCTGAGTCGATTGAGAAGATTCCACCGTCAGCAGGAAGCAGTGCGGACTGCGGTGACCCATCCTCAACCGATCAACGGGAGTGGAAAAGCTTTTACTCGAGCCAAATAGTATCTCTCCTCGATACATTTTTGCTCACAAACTTTTCCGCCAACAAGGAGCTGCTCGGAACGGCATGTGCCACGGAAATAAACTCTCCAGGTCGACATTTTAAGTTTTTTGGAAGCCAATGCTTCGCGAAAATTCTAATATAGAACATCCCAGCCAAGACGGTGCAGTGTTGATGCGATGTGGATTGTGGACATTTCCGGTCCAATTCCAAAAACGTCCATAAAGTAGCGGGACCCAAGAACATCGAACTCCCGAAAGGAGTATTGATTCCCCAAAAGGGGGATCTTCTCGTGAGCCAGCATCTGGCAAACTTCTTGGCTCATGACAAGAAGGCGTAAATTACCTCCAGGTAGTTTAGCTAGTTGGCCAATTTTGCCTGCATCAAAGAAATCGTTGATCGTGTTTCCGTGATCTCAAACGAAGGATTGGAGGACTTGAGCCGGTGGTGTGCGCACAAAGGTTTATCCCGTCTCCAAGACGATCGAAAACTGTGCATTCTGCAGTCCAAAAAACTTTGCTGCAGCCAAGTGTACATTTAAAGCATCCCAGGATGGACGACCGTTTTCAAAAAGCTTTTCGATGGCGCGTAAATTCAAAGCCAAAAGTTAAGGCATTTCCACCTTCCGCTTCGCTTTTTTCGCGGCTTTGTCCTTTCGAATTTCTTCTTGACCCTTCAATATATCGGCCAGACGTGGTCGATGGCTGGTTTTACTTGCCACTTTAACCGGTTTCGAAGATGATGACGCGCTGCTGGCATCAACTTCCATTCCCACCGGTTGATTAGACGGAATTGATGTGGAAGAGAGAGGTCTCTCAATCTCCATATCGGCCTCTAATTGGCCAATTACCTCGTCAGACATGGCAGAATCCGACGGTTTAGGCGTGCACATTGGTGTACTTTCCGCCGGCAACGTGTCAGTAACGGACAAGTGACGGGTAGACGTATTACCCAATCAGGCGATGTAACGATAGGTAAGCTGGAGATGTCAATAGAAACCATTGTCTTCGACAGGAGAGGGTTAAAGATTTTGTGTTCTTTCAAAAAGACTGCTGTTGTTGCATTCGTTTTGTGAGGCACTTAGTAGCCGGCGAATTGAGAAGTCACCACTCCACTCAATTCACTCAGAAGGAAAGAACCGTGAGGTTTTCAGCTTCTAGATCAATCAGCCATCTCTCATAATCGCGAATACTCACAGAGAAAAAGTTAAGGTTGTTATTTTTTGATATTAAAAACAGTATTTTTTTTTTATCATTTCTCGACAGTTGTGTAAACTTCTATGTCCTAAATAAAAGCCACTTTTAATTATATACATATTCAAGCATACATAATGATGTATGTGCTGAGCGATATGGTTAATAAGATGACTTCAATTTCATTGTGTATTTGTGCCGAGGTGTAGGTGAAAGTGAGTCACCGCGCGTCACAGGTGATAAATTTTAGCGAATGCATTAGTAATGAGCGATGAATCTTAGCCAATTATTTGGGGTTGAGTGAATACTATCAAGAGGGGAGTGAATACCAGAAACTCCCTTTATTATTTGAAAATGGTACTTTGCCTCCGCATATCCATTTCAGTTTACGGTTGTAAATGAGGTCCTTTGTTTCTATTATCTTACTTATCTCTTAGAACGTCATGCTTGCTAAAGCCTAAATTGCTATAATATTGGAAGCAGACTCAAGCCGTTGTCAGGTTCCTGGTAGCGCTACGCACATCTGTCTACTCTCAGCCACTTTTACCCATTGTGTGCGATAACTCTGAATTCAATTCAACCAATGCATTTCTGACTATAGACGTCCGCGATCAAAACAAGTTGCGTCATATCGATCGATTTTCGTCTTACCATAACTCATGTCAATATTACCATAAGGTAAATTACAACTTCAGTGCCCATCGTTGATAATGGAGAGAACATGTTGGGCATCGACGGATGTTACTATGTAATAGACAATTGCTTTGTTCCGCACCAGTTCAAGTTGTTCCATTTTCGCCACATTCTTCATCCATTCTAGTGTCAGCAGTGGAGAACTGCTGCTTTCGAGGCTAACAAGATCCATATCACCAGCAATGGCTTGCCTATAGTCCAAGCTTATGATTTTTAGCTGATGCGTATTTCCACCGTAACCTTCCCTACAGTATGCATCTTAATTGTTGGAAACAGATGGAGTCACATTTATGGCCCACACATAATGCTCCGAATGAACGTGCGACATTTTTCAAATGCAAGTATGTGCTTTTTGTAGAAAAGTGCTGGAAGATCCTCACAGATCGCCAATATGCCATAAATGGATGTCGCACGCTCCGAATTGTGTTCTGCGCTTTGTAAGACGAGACGCTCGTATAAATTCTCAAGAAATAGCACCACTTCAACACCTTCTTTTTCCGAACTATCACAGTTCTTCAGCTATCAGTCACAACAAATTAGTCTCAAAGCAAACCAAAAAATGCACTCATGTGCAAGAAATTGCTTGTAGAATCTGGAGTGTACTCGATGCGACTTTTTTTGTCCGTTCGATTCTCTTAACAGCCAATCTGCGCCTTAAACAAATAGTAGAAGCAATAGTCGGAAAGTGCTGCTTATAGCATCGCATGTGATGAATAAGAGCAAGCGTCGAGAAGAGCCATCCTTCAGACGTCACGCTAGAGTTAGATCAATACGAAAATTAGATTTATTTTTGCAGGATACGAATCTATGTTTTAACTATGAGCTGACAGTGCTATACGAATTGGCCTCTGCATGTGCGACTTTAATCACATTTCCAATGCTCGCAAATTCTTTATATCACTAACAGGCATTGTTCGTGAAATGAAAGTTCGTGAAGACTCATCCCGTCATCGCCATGTTCCATCAATCAAAATCCACCGTGACATCAAATCAGAGTGATGTGAGTCAATAAATTGGCATGTATACGTACCCTTATACGTATTTGAAGCGCAACTACGTGTTCGATACATTTCTGTATGTATAGTCTACATTATAAAAAGTGCACAAGTATCGGAAAATTGAATCCCAATTCCAAGTAAAATCTCACAGTTCGTCAAAGTGCACAATTTCTCGCCGCTTGAGCTGCCCGCTCACTGAGCCTTTCAACACGTTTGAAACACAAGCACCCAATGCCGGAGAATTTGGCGCCGGGCAATCGACCGGTAACAGCTTATTTGGAAATACCAAGACCAGCGCGTTCGGAGGTATGTCAACCGGATTTGGGTCTACTACAACGCCTTCAAGTTCTTTTGGAGCTCCAGCAACGTCAGGCTCTGGCAATTTTAGATCGTCTTCGTTCCATGCGCAACCAGCGGCGTCAACTGGAGCGTTGCTACAGCTGGAAATGCATTTGGTACGAACACCACTTCGGATCAGCCATTTGGTGCTACATCGGGTGGTTTCAGATCACAGGGGCGTTCGTTTCCACAGGAACAACAAATTCTGCGTTTGGCAATACGATCGGAAATCAGGCGACTCAGCCGACAGGTACGGGCTTGACGAGTGGAGGTTTTGGATCCGGTGTGAGTCGAGGCTTTCATACCTCTACAAGCGCTGGATTTGGTGCTACCGGCTCACCATTTGGAGAACCCGCATTTGCTGGTGGGTTTGGTACAAGTACAACGACACCTGCAGCCAGTAACAATACTGGATTCTTTTTTGGAGGCTCTCGAAATGCATTTGGAGCAACGGATACAGCCACTAATGCCCCTTCAAATTCTCTTTTTGGCAAGACGACAGGAAATACAGCGTTCAGCTTTGAAGCCAATAATGCTGCTAAACCTTCAACTACAAACACATTTGGCGCTTATAGTGCTACCCAACCATCTACTTTCGGCTCGAAACCATCTCTTACAAGCTGGTCGTCAATGTTTGGTGCGGCGAATACAGGCTTTGGAGGGTTTGTCGGTCAATCAAATGCGACGGAAAACAATACAAACAACTTTTTTAATGCTCCAAAGTCTGGAGTTCTGTTCAGGTAAACGAATACGAAAACGAATCCGACTAAGATATTAGGTAATTCTGGCACTTTTGTTGGCGCAGGTACACCTAATGGATCGTTTGGCTCGGAATTTGGCACCAATGGTTTTGGTCGAGGCACCGGATCGGCTTTTGGAGCAAGTACGAGTACTCTGGGTTTTGGTTCTGGATCAACTGTACCTGGAAACACCGCTTCGTCCGCGTTCAGTGGCTTTGGCAGTAACACATTTGGGAATATTTCTGTTCAGAACAATATGGCTTCCACGCCCAACCAGCTGGACTGATTGCTGCTCCTGACATCAATCCATATGGCTCTGGGTCTTATGGAGACGGCTTACTGGATCAAATCATCAAAGCTGCACTCGACGATCAAGCGATAAAAGTAGGATCGAATAGCTTTTCGACACTGTCTCGAGGGCATTCCTTTGCTGAACAGGTGGGCCTGAAACGTGGAAGTATCAGTACACCATCATCAGCATCGCGTCCCCACTATAAAAGCGCCTCTCGACGTCCGCTTTGTACCTCTTACTTTCTTGGAACGCTATTCAAAACTACCAAGACCAAGATACTCCATCCAACCACAGCTTTAGCATCGACATCAGCGAGAATGAGTCATCTGAGAAATACTGTTGATTCTCTTCCGCTTGGCTCACTGTTACGAGGATCATGGAAGAAATTGATCATTAACAATAACAGTTACGTAAGGCATGCGAATAGAATTATCGAAAAGGTTCCGGCGATCGTCACGGACGCTGTCACAGAAGAGACAGATGGCCGGATACGAATTACGTTTTAGTATGGCGCAGAGAATTTTCCATTCTCGCTTGATGTCTCCCTTTATGAGAAATTGGATGATACAAAGAAACCTATCACAAAGCACATCGGAGCGCAATCAGCTCGACAAATTTTATACGTCTGTCATAGAGAAGTACTCGACACCGAGGACACTTCGGAAATTATCAGAAAATCACTGCAACGACAAAATGGTGACGTTATCGACATCGTTGTTGCCGACGACAACAAATCGAAAAGTATATCGGGAAAGGAGATGGAATTTTTATCAACTAAACCTCGGTAACTGAACCAATTTGTGACATATGACGAGTTCTTGTCATAGACGATGTGTGACATCAACGATGCTTACCCCAAAGAACCGAAGAAATGCCTGGCGTTTTCGCTTCAAACAAAATCAGGCTATTATACTGTTCCTCCTTACGACCGCATCTGTCAAGTGAGCCATCAAGAACTGACACAAGTCAGATCATTCACTGTGAGCTGTCATGAACTTGGATCGGTGGAATGGATTGGGCTCACAGACATTCGGAACCTGAACCTCGATGAACTTGATACATTTGAGAAGAAAGAGGTTATGGTGTACAAAGACGATGGAAAGAAGCATTCGGTCGGGGAGGGTCTGATTGAGCCTGCGATTGTGGAGCTTTTGGAGATATTTCCACCACATTTGGACGACCCGACTGGTGAAACGATACGAAGAACGCGTGATACAACGGACAAGAGATATCGATGCAGACTTTATCGTCTATTCCGTAGCACTCGGAATATGGCGATTCAGTGTGAAGCATTTCAGTCGTTTGGGATCAAAGACAACGAAAAAGAGACGGAAATGGACGAAGGGAGAGATCAGAGAACAGACGATTCACCGAACTGTAGTGAGAAGACTTTGGAAATTGCAATGGATCATTCGTTGGCTTCTCCCTTCGGCTCTTCAAAAAAGCGACTCAAGCTTGCCATTCCACTGATAAGGCGTCTGTTTTATACCGAGAAGCATCCAACGCACATTGAACAGCATCAGACAACGATAAAGAACCTTGTGATGGACATGTCTGTCCGTGAGCCCATGCAAATTGACTCCTTTGAGAGTACTGATCCCAAAGCATTCTTGAAAGTGGAATCCCTCGAAAGAATTCTACAGTCATCTTGCGCCCGAGGATGACGATACCGACACTGTTGAAATGGTCGAGTTTATCTCCTACAAAGGCGAAAGCATAGGAGCGCTCTACGAGTACAAACCTTGGGGATTCGATTCTGAAACCAGAAAACTTGCACCAGAAAAGCTATCACCCACATATGCCTTACTACAAGCGAGCAATGCGGAGTCAAAAAGCGCGAGTGGGATGATCGCTGGAAATTACTTTGCCAAAACGATGTTGGACTCTTTGTGGCTCCTTCATTCCGCTGTTCGTAGGGAACGCAAGGTGAATTGGCATAGTGTGGCAAACTGATCGCATTTGCCGACACATTTTAATCCAATTCGTCGTATGCAATGGTGTCGATCGCACTCCCTTTGCAATTCGAATCAAACAATACCGCGAGACGTGACAGGTTGCGAGATACACTTGAGCTTCATTACAAGTGTGCTACTTTCGCTGCGTCATCTCCAAGCCCGCAGTTCCAAATTGCTTCAAGAATTGGCGTCACGCACGCGCTACAGCAGTACTGCAAATTCATGGATCATCACAGCGACTCGCACGCTTTTCAGAGTCGTAAAGTGGAGCGTCATATCGTAGTATTATGGAAACTCGTGCAGGCGTTGTGGGGTCAAGAGAGAAATGTGTTGGCGGAGGATGGACCAGGGGCGCTTGCAGTACGTGATGATGCATGTGACGTGGAAACTCTCGATAGGATGCCCTCAGTCGATTTGCGTCGTGTAGCAATCTCGAGATGGATGGAAAATGCGATCGGTTTGCTGGAGGATGAGTCGTGTCACAGGAAAGACACGTCGGAAGAATCCATCTTACAGCTTTTGTGCAGACATCAGATTACGGAAGCTGCTTAGCTCGCAGCAGATAGTGGAAACTGGAGACTCGCCACACTTGTCGCACAAATTGCAACGTATGACGGCTCCGAATTCCGACATTTGATCATGACGCAACTCTCAGAATGGGGAGTTGATGAGTCTTTATCGCATTTCAGTGAGACCCACGCACTCATTTATAGCGTTCTCGCTGGAGCCGTCGAAGCTGTCACTGCTTCGTCTCAATGGAGACTGTCATGGCTCTCCGCTATCGCGTTATTCTTTTGGTATAAATACGGACCTTCCACTTCACTGAAAAGCGCTTTGTCAATGTATCAAACAGCCTGTGCAAAGAATTTGGCAGCTTCATGTTCCGTCTCGACGTGTGGCTCGATCAAAGATGATATGCTGATGGAAGTATTGAAATTGTATGCCGAACAACCTGTCGCGTTGTGTAATGTACTATCACCAAGTGGACTTTTGCACGACACGTCCGCATACCTTCATTATGAAGTGAGTTGGCATCTGAACAGCATCTTACGTGCACTCGGGTACCAACTCGACGCTGTGTGGGAATCCCATTTGTATCAGAATTTCATCATGCAACTCGAAGGAAATAAGTTGTGGCAGGAAGCTTTGTACGTGACATTGAACATCTCAAATCCTGTAGAACGTGAAGCCACCTGTCGAGCTGTATTGCTTCGACATTCGTGCGATGTAGCGCAAATGGCTGCGGAACAATTGGAAGAACTGGTGCAGAAACTGAAGATACCTGTGCATTGGATCGAGTCGACGTTGGCGCTTGACATGCGATACAAAAATGCATATCATTCTGAAATTGGCCACTGGATGGCTGCCGAAATGTACGATGAAGCTCATTCTGTTTTGATCAAACACATCGCCGCCCGACTGTTTTTTAGCAATGACAAGCAATTGCTTTTGCAATTACTCGAAGAAATGGAACTTTTTGCTTTGTCAATACCGTTGTGGAATTGCTGTGAATGGTATCTTGGTGGCGGTCTCTGGCTTGAATTTTTACGTCTCGAGCAAGCCCACGACACAGTCACTTGCAAGCCACAGGAAATGGAGCTTAGGCGTACGAGGTTGGCGCTAACGCTGAAAGATGCCTTGAGAGGGTGTACTGAGTTCATACCAGATTCGGATACAACATACAGCGTCATGGTAGCCGCGTGCGTGTCTTCCATGCTGATTAGCTTATCAACGGTTGCAAAAGCGATCAAAACAGCGATTGACGTGGTGGAATCAGATGAGCTCGCTGTCGATCCATACTCGTCTTTGGCCGAGTGGAGCAGTATACTTGGCAATCAACACACTCTTTACATGGAAACACACCGTAGGAATATTGTCTCCAAAGCTTGTTCAGCCTACCTCGAAGCTTACTGCTAAGGAAGTGGGTGTCTGACAGATCGCCTATCATTGCTTCTTATGAAAAGTCAATGAGACGAATGTAACAATGCTACGTACCGTTAACTCCAGTGACTGCTACCCCGTAGGGGATTACACTTTGAAGGTGCAGACTAATTCAAGATCCATCTCTCTTTAACCAAATATTAGTCCGGCCACTGAGCACATTCTTCATTATGAAGCTACCAAAGTCTAGATCCACTTTCGGTTCCAAGCAGAGAAAACTTCTGTCAATATCTAGCGAACATGAGGGTGGGTCACTTAGCCAACGCATGAGTTCTTAAAAGCGTGAAATCAAATAAGTATGCCTCCTAGTTTATTTCTATTCGTGCACCTTCGTAGTCGTAGTAATCCTAATTTCTAGTACTGGCAATCGAGATTGATATGAAACTCGAGTAAATATAAAAAGACTTATTTTTTTTTGCAATAGTTAGCCTCATCACTCAGAATGAAAAAAAGAATAGCGCGATCTTCCTCACTTGACTTGTACGCATTGATTACCGGATATGCTACTCGCATTATACTTAAAACCGCCGTAGCCCACGATCCAAAAATCCACCCCTGTACTTCAAACATATTGTGCATTTTGGATTTGGAAGCAAATATGCTCTCACTTTCTGCAACTTTGAAATCTATTTTGATTTTCGATTTGTATTCAATAAATCGATTCTCACACTTTTTAGTTGGAAATCCGCTAGGTGAAGATTTACGAAAAGCGACATCTTTTACGCACTCCTTCCTGAATTTGTGGCGTCGGAACGGAATCAGCTGTAATACCCTACAAGCATCTCCGGTTTTGAGTCGCACATCTTTTCCATTGTAAAGAGCGGCAATTTCATTTAGCGCATTTAGATGAAGTGCAGTCAGTACGAAAATGACAAAGCGGAACTTTGAATTGACCATGAGTGTTGTTGTTGATGGCAAATTAGATAGTGGACAACCTGCAACGTAAGATATGCATTCATAGCAACTACAGAAAGATCCTACCTTTTTGTACACTAATACCGTAACGTAATGAAAAGAGCTTTTACTCCTCAAATAAGTATAAATTGTTGAGGTTCTGTTGGGACTGGCTAGAATGACATTGCCTCGATAGCATCAAAGGTAGATCTTATTTTAGAAAATATATACATCGAAGCGGTGAGCCATTCTAAGGAGTAGAGCGAAAAGAATCTTGTCGCGCGGCACGACGGCATTATCGTGCTTCATCGGAGCTTACTCAAGCTCATGGCAAGTTGATGAACATGGTGATATCGGATGAAGAGAAGTATGAGGTTTGGAAGGTGGTGTCAGCCACTTTTACACAAGGTTAAATGCTTACCCTATCCGTCCACATCATACGGTTTCCCTGTGAATCATATCACGTCATGACTTACGTCATTTTATACGTCATGCCTTACGTCATGTCTTAACGTCATTTTACACGTCATTTTATACGTCATTTTATACGTCATCTCATACCTTACGTCATTCCATACGTCCATTCTCAACGTATTCTAAGTCATACAGTATACTCATTTGGTGTTCGTGACAGCTGGGAAATCATACAGTATTTGGAATGGTGCAAAGGCGAGCCGAACAAGTGAATGAAAACCATACCTTCCACCTAGTGTGTTGTAAGTTAGGCATAAGCGAGTATACCACGACAACAAGATCTGGCCGCCTCACTCAGGGCACCCTTAAAGGTAACACACCAGTCCGAAGTATAGACCGAAAAGGATTATGATTGCGTAGCGCATCGGCATTATCGTGCTTCTTCGGAGCTTACTTAAGTTTACCGCAAGTTGGTGAACATGATGAAGTAATGTTTGCTGGAGAATATGGCGTTGAAATGCACCACAACATCGGATGAAGAGAGAGTATATTTTGGTAGGTGACATCAATTCTTTATACTCTAAGAACAAAGACTCGTCCTTATCAGCACGCTTTGGGTTCTGAGTATTCCTTAATTGTGGTTCTCCGTAGCTTAACGTTGCATACTGATTAGGTTTTGTGCAAATATCTTCATCAGCTGCAGAGCTCATATCAGCTCGTCTTCGAAATCCTACAATTTAACATCGATTCATTCTGACATAGATTACATTGAATTAGTCGAGAGTAATGAATGTCGTATCAAACGAAACCTGATGCAACGTTTATCAAGTGTACTGTCGTACTTTCGGCAAAAGGATGTTACCAGCGACATGAATGCCAAAGTCTCTACTAGTCTTCTCACACAGGAATCACTTAAGTAGGATCCAACCCCTTTTTTTATCGATATGCGTGCTTGAACCATAGATGGTCCATATTGTTTTCCACTACAAGTCATAGCAGTGATTGTTTTACATAAGAGCAAGCTGCAAATAATGTTAGCTGTATCCTGAACGCTTACGTTATCCATAAAAGGGAGAAAAATGCTGCTTGAAAGACGTCAACTACCAGTGACATATTCCCAAGATTCTCGACATTACCTTAAGTGTCCGAGACAAATGATGACAAAGTCATCCGTAAACGCCGTACTTCTTCGATACTATGAATCCTTTTATAACTGCACACCAGGCAGCTTGGGATCCCTTGTCTTTCGGTTTATTCTGATGATAATTGCTGGAAGCTTTACGAACCAGCTGTATTCCTGTGCGTCCATCATCCAAACGGCAAGAGAGAAAATGACCCAGTGGAATTGATCCGATTTGTAACAACTGGCCCTTTCTCCCACGCAGACGATGATAAGAGTATGGTGTGACTCCCCTAACAAATCCAAAACGTTTTGTGAATCAACCAAAGCTATTTTTCGAATATGTTCATTTAAATTTGAATTTTTTGAACTTCAAATTATTTCAAGTATTATTTCAAGTTAATTTTTATAAATAAGAATGTAGATTTGAATCAAGTTGGTAAGGTTCTGCGGGTATTGTCGAATTAAACCATTGAAAAAGAAATTTCAAAAGATTTCTCATTTATTTTTTCTATAATGGCTCCTCCCAAAAAAAGAAGGCTGGCCCTATTAGCCAGCCAACTTGCACCAAGCCAAAAACAAGAAGAGGCAGCTTCAGGCACAAAAACAACAGCAGGAAGAGGTGGAGGCAGCAGAGGATCTCGACTATCAGAGCCTCATGTCATACTGGTGTGGAGAGAAGGAAGAGGAAGGGAGAGGGAAGTGAAAGGTGAAGGTGAAGGTGAAGAAGACTGGCTGGAAACAGACACAGCTCAGCTACAAAGGAGATTTGCTGCTGTCCAGGCTCAGCTCGAGAAGGAAAAGAAGGGGAAGAAAAAGCTCCTGTACCTATAAAATTGAGCTGGCTTCTTTTGCCAAAAACGTTCTTCACCCTCTAACTCTTTACTTACCTTGGCAGAGAACTCAAGAACTACCAAGTCGAGGAGGGAGAAGTATGTCAAGGAGAATAACCTGCAGAGGCTGGACATCTACTTCAAACCAGCAGGCCAGCAGCCATCAGAAACTAAAAGAAAGGAGTTGTTCATTGTATCAGAAGATGAGAGTAGTGAGCAGCAGGGAGAAGAGGGAGAAGAAGACAGGATGGAAGAGGCCATTGACGGTTTGAAGGAAGAACTGAAATGCATACAGAACCAGAAAAGCAGCTGGGGAAAACTTCCGTATTATCTTGCTTTCAGACTTATGGCCATCCTCCAGTACCTGGAAAGACGGCTTAACCAGGGCATGAGAAAGAAGGAAGCGTCATCTACTGCAGCCAACGACAAACTGCTCAAGACGTCATACTGGGCCTTCAGGAACGCTGGGCTTTGGGCCGATCGGTACTTGGTCAGCAAATCCCGTCCAGCACATCAGCAAGGCCGAATTTCAAAAAGGAGAGAGACTCTGGCAGAGCTTGATATCAAGAGAGAGTTCCTGTCATGGATGAGGGGGAGGAAGCTCAATCAAAGATCGCCCAAAGGGCTCCAGATGGTCCTTCAAACCAGCATTTTGCCAAGGGTCCTGAGAGATGAGGAGCAGAAGATCAGCTACTTGACAGGGGCCAAGTATCTTAAGATCTGGGTATAAAAAAAAAAGAAAATGGGAAAGGAGCTGTAAATGGACGCTCATGAAAGGGAGGATGTGGTGAAGTATAGAGAGGGTTAGTCAAAGAGTATGATTGAGTACGAAAAGAAGATGGATGAGTGGACTTGAGAGGAGATGAATTTGTTGGTGGAGGGCAAGGTGGGAGTGTGGTACAACAAGTATGTGCATGGGACGCATCATGACTCTACCTTCTACATCAACGATGGAAGAGAGGAGTTCTGGGTAGAAGAAGGCAATAGCTAGATTAGGAAGAAATGACCAGGGGGGTCAATCATGATCAGTGACTTTCTGTGCCCCTGCCATGGGCACAGAAAGTCACTGATCAGCAAGCGAGGGAGAATGGGCTCACTTCACTATCAGCCAGAGAGATGATCAAGGCAGGCAAGAACAGAGATGGTGGTGGAAAAGTGAAAACATGGCAAGGCAACTCAATGAGAAGGCCATCCCCATTTTCAACATTCTTTATCTAGGATTGTACTGGTGAGTTTTTGAACTTTCTTGTTTCACGTTTCTAGTTGGGACTGAAGATTAAATTTTTATTTCACAGGATTTTTTTCTTTCAACCAATCCTCCAATCATCAGGCGTTTTCTCTCAACGCTCTGGTGGCTGGCAGTATGACTCTCAAGCCCAAGAAGGATAAAACATACCAATACAAGAGGGGTGGTACATCATCGATAACCAAAAATCTGGCAATCCATGCGGTTTACTCACAATGGAGAGATTTTTTTTTAGGGCATCGAGATGGTATGCTTTCTTCTCTGTTCTTTCAAGATTCT